>CM053786.1:317978440-318628440 GCA_028749045.1 Cupressus sempervirens
CAACCTTATTAAACCTTAACCATATGAGCAATATAATCAACAACCATAACAATATACTCATACACAATAACACCAGATATGTTAACTAGGGAAACCCTTGACCAGAGGGAAAACCTTGGTGGGGATGGTACCCACAAAATGATGTACTAATATAAGTATTCCTTGTTAGAGAATTGACCCTATTAGGAGTCCATAAAAGCATTCAGTACATATCAACCCCTATTGGGAAACTTTGAATCCCTATTAGAAGATTCCAAACCTGTTAGTGTAGACACCTAAAAACCTTTAGAAAATAAAGTATTTTTATTTTCTGAAAAATTTCTGATGACATCATCATTTATTAATTAATTAATTAATTAATTTTTATGCCATTAAATCCCTTTATCTTAATTAAAAATATTTAATTAAGGAATCCCTACGAAAAATGTTTAAATCTTATTTAAATATTATTTCCTTATTTATTAATTATTTAATTAATAAATTGACCAAAAAATCCAAAATAAATAAAAAATTATTTTTTGCCCAAAACATGGCCAATTTTCTTAAGACCACTAACCTCTTCCAAAATCTTCTAATCCTTCTTTAATTTTGATTAAAGGCTAATCCAATCATTTCCTACCCCTAATCCCAACTCAAAATATTTAATTAAGATTAAATATTAATCCTCATGTTTATTAAAAAAGTTTTAATAAATATCTCCTCAACCCAAACCCTTGAAATAAATAAAACTTTATTTATTTCTTAAAAATCTAATTTATCCTTATCCTAAGAAGTTCTAGACTCTTCTAGAAAGTCTTCATCCTCATCCTAGGAAGTTCTAGACTATTCTAGAAAGTCTTTATCCTCATCCAAAGTCTAGACTCTTCTAGAAGATGTCTTTAAACCTAATCCTAATCCCCTCCTATCCTTGTCACATTCCCTAAACATGGGTTAAAACTTACTAACCCAAGCCAAAGTTAACAAATATCTCCTCCTTCACCCACCCTCATTAAATGCCATCCACTTGCCTATCCCTAAGCTAATCCTAAACCATCCTAATCCATCCTCTAATCATTTGCACAAGCCTAAGCAAGCTTAAAACCTTCCTAATCAAGCCCAAGTTGAAATTCCTCTCATCTCCTTCAAAATATCCCAACCATAAAACTTTATGAAGCCCACTAGGCCATAAATGACTCTTCCAAGCCCTTTTATTGCTCTTACAAGCCATTATGAAGGTCTTTATGAAGATTTTATCCTTTGAGCCTCCTTTGTTGACTCATCCTTCCCCTTTCCTCCATCCTCTCACCCTGTGACATGTGTCACTCTCTGATTGGCTGTAAGGAAGCACAATCCATGTGCTCTCCTCTCATGCAATCTGAGCCTTCCATAAGCTTTTTCCCATCCTTGCATCCTAGCCCTTGATCCCTTAAGCCCTTTGCCTATTTAAGGAATCCTCTCCCAAGCCATTTTAACACAATCCATGAAGTAAAGTCATAATGCCATTTTAAGAAGCCATTTTACATCAAAACCATACACTCACACCCAAATTCCAACTCCATTTGAAGCATAAGCTTGAGCATACATCCTATCTATTTAGAAAAAGCCACTCAACAAGAGAGCTTCTCATTGAGAGAGTCCATTAATGGCTCATATTCTCAATTGAGAGTTCATCTTAGTCTATCTTGAAGTTTATGAAATTTGTTTAGTTTGTAGAAGCTTTATTTAAATTTGGTTTCTATTAGCATAATAACATTGCTCATATACATTTTGGCACGCCCTGTGGGACCCCGCATGGGTCATCTTCATTAGCTTTTTTAGTCAAGTTTTGTATGCCATTTGCTAATTTTGGCTAATTTTGTTTATTTTTGTGATTGGTAGGATTGTATAAATTGGTTTTGTAGGTCCACATGAGCATGAAAAAGACAAAGAAACTCATAATTTATCTCATAGTGTTTGCAGATTTTTTAAGCTTATAGGTAGACAAAGCACTTGGAATTCTTCTTCCTCTTCTTGTCTAATTCTTCTTATTCCATCTACTTCTTCTTTTTCTTCTTGTGGGAGATCTTGGCCATTTTGTTTGAAGGAAGCAAAATCATACACACTTCTTTTTAGTGCTTAAAATGAACCCCTAAATCATACTTAAATCCATTAAAAACTAAAAATTTGCAAAAAAAAAGCCTTTTAACAAGTGAAACTAAACCAATTCAATCATTTGCATCCTTGCAACATCAAGGTTTTAGATGCATTCATGCAAAGTTAGGAACACTTCATTTTTGAAAATTTAAAAAGAACTTCAAGTTTTCATTTCAAAAGGTTCAAAATCAACACTAAGTGCACACTAAAATCTAAATCAAACTCAAAGCATCAATCAAGGATAAAATGAACCTCATTTGCAAATATTTTAAAGTTCTTTTAAAAATATCATGAAAACTAAGAGTCCTAAATGGTTGCCAAAAATTGTCCTAAAAGCTTTGTTATTTGTTCCAAACAAATGTCTTTTTGCAAAATTTTGAATGTTTCTTAGGTTTTTCATGCATCAAAACAATCTAGGAATATCATTTTTGGGCTTAAAATATGCAAACTAGAACACAAAATCTTGAATGAAAACCAAAGTCCAAAGAGTCATTTTCACTTTTGAGTCCAAAACAATGTTGAATGATCTAAGGTTAAAACAAAGCACTTCAAAGTTCTTAAAACAACACACAAAATCTCAATCTTGAATGCTCAAAGGAAAAAACCTTAATGTTTAATCACTTGTCTTTGAATGCATGTTGCTAAACACACTCTTGAATGCCATGGATTAAAATCAAAATTTTCTTGAATGCATGATTAAAACAACAAATCCAATCTTGAATGCCAAGGATCAATTAACCATTGCAATATCAAACACTTCATTTGGAGCTTCTAAAATTGAACAAAACAAATCTCTTTTCCACATGCAATTTAGGTAAAGTTTGATTTTTGGACATTTAAGAAACTTTGTTAAGTTAAATACAAATTTGTGAAATTTTTTTGAGTAGTTCCTTGGACTCACCTCTTTTCTAATCACCCATCAATTCAACCATTGGTTGCAATCTCAGCGCCATTTATGGGGATGGGTCTACTTGAAAAAGGTGTTAAATGTTCCACCATCTAACTCACTCACTTGTTCTTTGAACGTTTGCTTTAACTTTATCAAAAAAATTAAATGACCAAAACTCTAGATTAAATCGATTACACTTCAAGTTTGGGCACTAAAATTGAACAACTATTGACGTGGAGGGCCTCCGGGCGCGCGCTTGGCAATCAAGTTTCACACATCTTTGTTTTGGGCTTAAAACAAACTCACACTCAATCTTGAATGCCTAATAATCAATGAACATTGCATGGTTTCGACACATTTTCAATGATTCTCGCATTTCTTATGTTGACGATCTCTTGACTTTCATTATGCTGACGATGCTATCAAATTGGAATGAACATTGTATGCCATAATCACAAGTGTCTTCAATCATAGCTTACAAAATCTAAATCATCAATTGGAATAAACGCGTGTCTTTTAAAGCCCAAGATCATGTATGTGGTCTTTTTTTACACTTTTTAGGAGGCCTGCTTGGGGATTTCATCACCCCTTGGGACGACCTCAACTCCAGCATTCCGACAAATTATAAAAATTGGGAGGTGAATCCAAAGACACCTCTCTTGGAATCAAGATTTTGTCACTTGGGCTAAGCCTCAAAGAACTTTATACCCTTGAGAAGTGAAAGAGGAGAAGTGGGTTACCACTCCTCTTGGCTGTGTGACATATTTTTGGTTTCATCTACAGATTTGGGCCTCACGTACCTTGCATATATCGAGGACTCCCTAGCTATAACAAATTTCATCCTTGTAGAAAGCTTCCTAGGATGTTAGTGTGTTTGACATGCTTGCTCCAAAATTTTGTCTGCTTGTTTGTTCATAGCTTTTGAATGAATGTTTGCCAACTTTGGTCAAAATCTCAAAAAAGGAGAAAACTCCCAGCTCAAGGCATACTTAGCGTAGTCACTGCCTCATCAAAAAATCATCCAAGCTCCCCTGCTGCAATTGAATCTATCTAGTTTCTTGCTTTAGAACAATCCCAAATCCAAAGTCTCTCCAAATCATCCCCCCCAGCCAGCTAGCAACCCAAGCCTTTAGAGAGTTGTGGTCATTCTGCTAGAATTTGCTATCTAATAAATTCGAAGAATCCACTAGCCTCACCAAGGTTATCCCTTTGACAGAGCTTTGTCTAGGGTAATTTAGCTTTGTCACTAGTTATCCCTAATCACCTTGAGCTAAAGGTTGGGATCCACAAGTGGTCAATCTTGTATCATGCCCATAGGATCATTAGTCTATCCTTAAGTTGATACAATCTCCACCAATCCAGTGCATAGGAAAGCAAAACTCTCACTTTTTGACAGCATGCCCTTGAAGTCTTCCATCTATAGGAAAGCCAAAAATCTCTAGCCAATCCTCCTTAGGTATGTAATACAGCTTTGACTCTCCCTAGGAAATTCTTCATCAGCCAATCCAAAATCTACGCTTAATCCAAATCCAACCATGAGCTCCTGTGTTCATCCATATGCAAGACCCCATCCCCATCCGACTCATCATCAAAACATGAAATCTCAAACCTATCATGATGTGTTCGGTCGTATTTTCCTTGCTCCCGCCACCTCCTATTGCAATGATGATGAAAATCTTGTTGACTATGACAGGTATATTGAAAGCTTTAGAAACATTTTGCCAAACATCCCCCAAAATCCAAGAATTCTTCCAAACTATCTAGTCATGCCATCTCATATCCCAGCTTCTCCTCCATCACCCAATCAACCAAGCTTCCAATCTTCCACCCCCATCACACCAGCTATTCCTATCAATCCACCACCTCCACCTCTGATAGACGAGTCTCTCAGCAATCTCCTAGAGGAAATACAAGAAAAGCCACCTCCAACAGTTGATAAGCCATGTCATCTAATCCAACCATGTGAAGTAGTTAGTGATGAAGCTTCCCCATCTATAATATCACCTCCATCTCCCATAGCTATCATCCCCATACCATCCATCAAATTTCTTAAAACCCTTCCAATTCCTGCAAGCATCAAAATCCCACCATTTGTCAAAACCCTCCAAATCCTATCCACATCACCTCCAAGCATTTCCCAAATCTCCCATAATGACCCTTATGCATCCATCTTCTACTCACCCATCTCCACTACTGAATCTCCCATCTATCCATCCGTTGTCTTTGAAGAGTCCATCCCTTCACCTCCTATCGCACCATCCACTCCAAACCAATCCTATCAAGATCCTACCCAAAAGCATGTTGAAATCCCCCAAAGCATAAATGAAGATATCATCGTACCATGTCTTCCATCCATAGTGCAGTCACTATCCCCTCCATCTCCAAAACCTCAAGCCATACCTCCTCTACTGCAAGATATCTTTTCATCCTATCAGCTAAATCAAGATCCTATCCTACCATCTCCTCCACTCCATGCTTCCATCTTACCACCTATCCAAGCTATTTTTCCATCTATAATATACCCTCTTGGTTCACTTACATTCATCCATAGTGGCCTCCTCTCAGCAGAAGAATTAAGAATAGTATCTCCCTATTGCAGTACATCTGATAAAGCACTTCCACCATTTTCTGCTAGCAAAAAGTATCCTCAGCTAGTTCAAATGCTCAATCGATGCCATTATCAAGGTCAAGGTTTAGGACCACAAGAGCAAGGAATCAGAAAGCCTATTATTGCACAAAAAAATCTAGGATTTCATGGTCTTGGATATGTATCCAAAGGCTCACCATCTAAAGTTGTTGGTACACCACACCCCCAAACCAAGCCTATCTCCAAACCCCACATGCCAGCCTCCCATCACTCCTTCAAGAAATCTTATGTCATCCCCCCTCCACCATCTTTGCAACCTAAAATAACCTCCCATATCCCCCCTTCATCTGCTAAATCCATTTTGGGTCCCTATGTCCCAAAATCTACCATCCTCCATCCTCCTATCAGCCATCATTCAAATCCTATTCCCTCCATTCCTATGCAAAATCAGAAAAGGCACACATCGAAGCATGTCATCCATCATCATCCCCCTACACGCTGTCCCATATCCTCTCCATCTCACAAAGCTTCTCCTAACCATCTTCCCAAAGCTTACCACAGCAATGTAAATGCCATATTCAAAATGCATAAAGCCAAAAATCCACATCCTAGGCAATCATATGTCTATTCTAACAGACATACTCCAAAAAGGAAAAATCCAATCAAAGAATGCAAAATAATGCAAAAGCCTATGAAAAGAAAATTCAAAACCATGTGGATCCCAAAGAAAAAAGTTGAAACCCAATGCATAATGGCATCCACCATTGCTAATCCTCCATCCAGTGACTCATCTCCCCCATCTCCTAACTCCATCTTGGGTGCCTATATCCCCAAGCACGCTTCCACAAATCCTCCATCACTCCCACATCTACTATCTATCCCCCATATGCTCTTTTCACACTCATCCCAACATGTGCCAATGTTGCTATTGTAAGCATCCCCATCTCATGCTCCTTTCCAACCTTTTCATCCCTCCATATCCTACCATCAATCCCATCTAATCCAATCTATTGTATAAATCACACATCCAGTGTACCAACCGCTAGCAACAAAATTGAACATTCCAACAGCCAGTGAAAAATCCCAAAAAAGCCAAAATAGATGAAGAAAGCCAAAATCATTCTAGCTAAGTCCAAAGTCAAAAATTCAAAAAAATAATAATAAAGAAAACTAAAGCATCCACTGGTGAAAACTTGGCAATTTAAGCGCCTTGGACAAGTACCATGATGAAAACTTGGCAAACAAGCGTGATGCGTAATCCCGCCATCCCTAGCTTAGCCTATCACCCTCATGCTTTTGGTCATCTCTTGACATCCAACTCCATATTCCAATCTATCCACCTATCCTCCACCCTCCATCTTCCATCTCACACCATCCACTTATCTCCTGCAGCTTTAGCCAAACATCCTAGCTATCATCCATCTCCCTAGCCCCTTCAGCTTTTTCCATCCTAGCTTCAATCCTATCACATCCATCATAAGACCTCCTTCTGCATGTTATCTTCTAATTGGGGGCACTATATTCCTTTTTGATCTTGTCTTGTCCATCCTCCCTTGTCATTGGTATCTAGCTCTAGGCTAGCCTCATGCAAACCCAATATTATCTCTTTATATCCATCATAATCCTAGCTATCTAGCCATCTCATCCTACTCCTCTAGCTATCCTTGGTCACAAAATCTCTCATCATCATTGGATGCATCCTACCAAATTCATATCTTTCGCTATCACCCCACCCTCAGCTTTCGTATCTTGCACAACATCAAACCATCCTGCTATCCTATCATCCTGAGCTTTTGCCTGCTTGTAACTATCTTGGTCAGCTTCAGCTTGTAAATATCTTAGTCCATTAGCTTTTACATCCTCTTTAGCTTAGTACCATTGTATCTATCTAGCTTTCGTGTCAGTTCCTCCTTGATCAGCATCTTGCACACATCGCACAACCCTTGGTTAGCTATTCCAATGCATCCTTTACCTAGAACTCCTATCACCAAAGTGTTATCCTTCTTAGTTCAGCTTGCTAGACGCATCACTCATCTAGATCCATCAGCTTAGGTGCTCTCTAATAGATCCTTTCAGGATATAGCTTTCCTCATGTCTGATCTTGGTCCCTTAGTACCTTGTCCTACCCATCTCGTTGGCAAACAGTTCTCTTTTGGATTTTCACTTTCTTTTGATTTGGAATCTTCCCTTTTGGGTCTTGAAGTATCTTTTCCAAACAAACTTTTTGTTCCCTCCTCAAAGTTGCCATGATCTTCCATATCATGGTATACTATGAATGGGGCAATCTGGGCGTAGGGTCTTGATCAAGTCTTTTGTTTGTTTTTATTTTCTGCTTGTGGGTTACCTAGTATCAGTTCCACTCTGATTCTTTCAAAATTCATTTGATGCTGGGGCAATCCTTGCATGTTTGTTTTGAGTCAGTCCACCAGTCCTCTGGACAGTTGGTGAGAAGGCCTTGATGTTCTTGGTAACCTTGGCAATTAACCAATAGTCCTATAACAAATCTAGTGCTCAACTACATGGTAGTACTTCTCTTTGAAGTATCCCCCCGCTCAAAAAGCTTCAATGGTTTTCCTTCATCTCCATTATCCCCCATCCATATCCAGCATCTGTTTCTCCTACCCCAGCTTATGCATCAGTATCTCTTTGACTCACTCCTCACCTTTAGCTTTAGGGATCCACAATCCTAGTCTTAGGGATCCACCAATCCAAATCAATCCACCAAGCTTCATCTTTCAAGATCCACAATCCTAGTCCTAGGGATCTCTGCAACCCATCTGCCGCCAATCTGACTCTTTGAAGTCTTGTTGCATCAGCTTTTTAATCCCCTCATCCATCTCCCCACCTTGGATTCCTTTTATAGCGCTCTGCTCCTTCATCCTCTGCAATCCCTGAGATCTTAAGCTTGCTTCCTCTTGTGCCTCTGGTTCTCCCTTTATCATTCTCCCATAGTGAGAGTTTGAGCTAACTAAACCTCTTCTCTTAAGCCAATTTGAGTCGTCTTGCTCATCTCAAATTCTTGTACTTTTCAAGAAGTCGTCGAGCCTCGCTTTCTCTCCCCACCGCCTTCTTGAGGGGGCATCTTGCAGTCCATTCTCTCCTCTTTTGCTCTAGCCTTGGGCATCTTATTTTCTTATCTTTGATGCCATGCCACTTGCGGCATCACATCAAAGAGGGGCAAAATGTAGACACCTAAAAACCTTTAGAAAATAAAGTATTTTTATTTTCTGAAAAATTCCTGATGACCTCCTCATTTATTAATTAATTAATTAATTTATTTATTTATTTATTTTTATGCCATTAAATCCCTTTATCTTAATTAAAAATATTTAATTAAAGAATCCCTCCCAAAAATGTTTAAATCTTATTTAAACATTATTTCCTTATTTATTAATTATTTAATTAATAAATTGACCAAAAAATCCAAAATAAATAAAAAATTTATTTTTTGCCCAAAACTTGGCCAATTTCCTTAAGACCACTAACCTCTTCCAAAATCTTCTAATCCTTCTTTAATTTTGATTAAAGGCTAATCCCATCATTTCCTGCCCCTAATCCCAACTCAAAATATTTAATTAAGATTAAATATTAATCCTCATGTTTATTAAAAAAGTTTTAATAAATATCTCCTCAACCCAAACCCTTGAAATAAATAAAACTTTATTTATTTCTTAAAAATCTAATTTATCCTTATCCTAAGAAGTTCTAGACTCTTCTAGAAAGTCTTCATCCTCATCCTACGAAGTTCTAGACTATTCTAGAAAGTCTTTATCCTCATCCAAATTCTAGACTCTTCTAGAAGATGTCTTTAAACCTAATCCTAATCCCCTCCTAACCTTGTCACATTCCCTAAACATGGGTTAAAACTTACTAACCCAAGCCAAAGTTAACAAATATCTCCTCCTTCACCCACTCTCATTAAATGCCATCCACTTGCCTATCCCTAAGCTAATCCTAAACCATCCTAATCCATCCTCTAATCATTTGCACAAGCCTAAGCAAGCTTAAAACCTTCCTATTCAAGCCCAAGTCAAAATTCCTCTCATCTCCTTCAAAATATCCCAACCATAAAACTTTATGAAGCCCACTAGGCCATAAATGACTCTTCCAAGCCCTTTTATTGCTCTTACAAGCCATTATGAGGGTCTTTATGAAGATTTTATCCTTTGAGCCTCCTTTGTTGACTCATCCTTCCCCTTTCCTCCATCCTCTCACCCTATGATATGTGTCACTCCCTGATTAGCTGTAAAGAAGCACAATCCATGTGCTCTCCTCTCATGCAATCTGAGCCTTCCATAAGCTTTTTCCCATCCTTGCATCCTAGCCCTTGATCCCTCAAGCCCTTTTCCTATTTAAGGAATCCTCTCCCAAGCCATTTTAACACAATCCATGAAGTAAAGTCATAATGCCATTTTAAGAAGCCATTTTACATCAAAACCATACACTCACACCCAAATTCCAACTCCATTTGAAGCCCTTTTTGAAGCATAAGCTTGAGCATACATCCTATCTATTTAGACAAAGCCACTCAACAAGAGAGCTTCTCATTGAGAGAGTCCATTAATGGCTCATATTCTCAATTGAGAGTTCATCTTAGTCTATCTTGAAGTTTATGAAATTTGTTTAGTTTGGAGAAGCTTTATTTAAATTTAGTTTCTATTAGTATACTAACATTGCTCATATACAGTTACGAGTTGTAGAAGACAAATGGACCCACTGTCCAAACAAATTTAGGGGCAAGATCAATGAAGCCACTATCCAAATGATCTTTGTACTATTGTTGTAGAATAATAGAAATGCATTGTACTATTACTTCCTCTTCCTCTGTCCTATCAAGTGGACTACTCTTCTTCTTCTTATCTCAATACTAGATCACCAACTTCACATTTGATAATCCCTTGGGTCGCTTACTCACATTTACCAAATACTCTACTCTTGTTCACACACTTCACAATTGTTCAACACACAATTCACACTTTACCAAAAGGAAAATATCTTTCCTTTATACCATGTCCTCAAAATAATTCCTTGAGTTAGCCTTGATGCTTTTACAATTAATTATAATTGGACCACATTATGATAATTAATTACTTTTCAATTACATGACACTATCAGCTCATAGTCTTTACAACTTCTCACATGTGCAACTCTAGGAGTTGCGCACTTGCTGATGTCATCATCTAACTGTCCTCTAACACTCTCTAACTTTGCATATCCTGATTCTATCTCTGTTCGAAGATACAATCCAAACATCAAAAATTGCTTATTAGGTACTCTATCTCTGTACTATTCTCTGTAAATCAAGCATATGTTCTGTACATCTTCGACTTAGTTTATTTGCACTGAACCTTGTCATTAGGACACAATGTAGAAAACAATCTTAACCATGCTTCACTTAACCATACGTACATTACCTATACAACCTTCTTCTCTATCTACTACTTTGCTAGTCTTTTAGAAACCATACTATGTTGTTATCAATGATGAACACTATCATAAATGCAACATGTTAATCATGCTACCGATCTCCACATGCTCTGTCAATGTTTAGGATACTCCCCCAAAGGATTATCATCAACATTCATGTTAACAATCTTCCCCTTTGGCATTGATGGCAACATAGATGAAAAAAATCTAAGTTTCGAGAATAGCAAAAACGATACTTTGTTGCTATTGTTGTTGTTCTCATCTTTCCAAATCCTCTTTGTCAATCAAATTTGAAATCCTTTTGAACATTGTTCTATTCGACATCTCTTTCATTAAGATCGACAATAGTTGTTCACACAATGAATAATTCTCAACTTCTCCCCCATACAATGTTACTTCACATTGACATCACATGTACTTTCTCTTATACATAGGAGATCTCAATCTCTCCTAACTAAATCAATCTTCCACTGAAGGATCTTCTCCCCCATTCATCATACTTTTTCTTCATACATATCCCCATACATACATAGGAAATTCAAGCCTTCTAAAGACTAAAGACTTCTCCCCCATTGACATCAACGGCAAAGACTTCATTTTGTCAATAATTTGCTCCAAGTCTTTAATCAGCTCAAGTGTAGAAAGACACTGTTCAAGATCAACTACCAAGAGTCCTTGATGACTTTGCTCATCTTAGATACCCCCCCATACATGAAGCATTCAGTCCAATCAAATAATAGTTCTCTATACCACTAGACTGATGCAATCCCTAGATCATCTAGTCAGAAGTAGGCAGGGGTATAACCCCAAGCATACCTCTTAAGTACTCAAATGTATCTTTAGGCAAAGGCTTTGTAAAGATATTTGCAATATGATCTTTTGTACAGACATACTCTGATTTGATTTCTTTCTCTACAAATTTTTCTATCAAAACATGATACTTAATAGATAAATGCTTAGTCTTAAAATGCAATACAAGATTTTTAGACATACTCATTATACTTGTTTTATCACAATGTATGATAAAAAACTTTGAAAATCCTATCCCAATTTCCTTCAACATCTTCTTCATCCACATGATCTGATTACAATTATTTGCTATTGCTACACACTCTACTTCAACTATACTATGTGAAATGCAATCTTATTTCTCGCTCAGTCAAGAAACCAGTCTTCGTCCAAGGAAAAATGCTCCAGCACTGGTGTTTTTTCTGTCATCCATACTGTCTACCCCAATCTGCATTAGTATAAGCACATAAAGTGAAATTACTTGATTAATTGTACCATAAACGATAATCAGGTGTTCCCTTTCAATATCTGGATATCCTCTTTACTACTACATAATGACACTCTTTAGGATCAACTTGAAATCTAGCTACAATCCCAATTAGATTTTCTATATTTGGTTTGGTCTGAGTCACATATTGGAAACCTCCAATCATTGATTTGTTCTTTTTCTACTCAACTATAGTTGTCCCATCTTTGCTAGATAACTTGTGACCAATTATCATTAGTGTACCAACAGGCTTACAACTTTCCAAATCAAAAATTTTCAACAAGTCTTTCAAGTACTTAGCTTGTGATATGAAATTACCATCATTGCTTTATACAATCTGTGAACCTAGAAAAAATTCTATCTCACCACTCATGCTAATCTCAAATTCATTCTTCATCTCTTCAGCAAACTTATCACTTGCTTCATCTTTACGTCCAAAGATTATGTCATCAACAAATATCACAATGATCAACAAACCATTCTCAATTTCTTTCAAATATAAGTTAGCATCTAGCACACCTTTAGCAAATCCAAGTTTTTCCAAATACTTATCCAATCTTCCATACTAGGTTTTAGGTGTGTGCTTTAGACCATATAGTTCTTTCTTCAATCTGCATATCGTATCCTTATCTTTTGTCAAAGGAAATCCTTTAGGTTGTTCAACGTAAACTTCTTTTTCAAGTTCTCCATTCAGAAAGGCTGATTTGACATTCATTTGATATACTTTGAACTTCTTACTTGTTGTATAAGCCAAAACATCCTCACTATTTCCATTCTGGCTACAGGGCCATATGTTTCGTCATAATCTATTCATTCCTATTGTGAATAACCTTTGCATACCGGTCTAACTTTGTTTCTCACAAATTCACCTTGTTCATTCATCTTGTTTCTGAATACCCATTTAGTTCCCATGACAGTCTTGTTTTTAGGTCTAGGAACTAATTTCCATGTCTCATTCTTCACAATTTGATCTAGTTCTTCCTTCATTTCTTGGATCCAATAATCAGCTTCACATGCCTCATCTGCACTCTTAGGTTCAACTTGGGAAATCAAACATAATTCCTCATTTAGTCTATTTCTTGTCATTATTCCTTTTTCTTTGGTTCCAATTACTTGCTTTGTAGTGTTATTCTTTGCCAAATTCCTGCTAGGTGCGGGTGTTGCGATCTCAATTCTTATTTCTTCTCTTGGTTTAGATCTTTGTTCTCCTCTTTTCTCAACAATTTGTACATCATTCTACATGTTATTGTTAGTCTCAAGGAAAACTTATACATTCTCTCTAACAATTCTATGATTTTCTTCTTCCTCACTAGAGTTGTAGTTCATCATCCTCTCTTTAGCTAAAATTTTCATCAACTTTTACATTTGTACACCTAACAATTGTCTTTGTTCTATGATTAAAACATATGTAAGATTTTCTTTTCAATGAATAACCAAGAAACATACTTTCATCACTTCTTGGATCAAACTTACCAATATCATCATCCCTCTTTATGTAATGCTTATAACAACTAGTTATCCAACTATTATAGCAATTATCAACCTCATTAATCCTTAACCATATGAGCAGTATAGTCAACAACCATCTCATACACAATAACACCAGATATGTTAACTAGAGAAACCATTAATTAGAGGAAAAACCTTGATGGGAATGGTACCCACAAAATGATGTACTAATATAAATATTCCTTGTTAGAGGATGAGCCCTATTAGGAGTCAATAAAAGCATTCAATACATATCAATCCTTGTTAGGAGACTTTGAATCCCTGTTAGGAGATTCTAAACCTATTAGGAGTTGTAGAAGATAGATGGACCTACTGTCCAAATAGCTTTAGGGGAAAGACTTATGAACCCATTGTCCAAATGATCTGTATATTATTCCTTGCATAATTATAAAAATGAATTGTATAGTTACTTCGTCTTCCTCTGTCTTGTCAACCATACTACTCTTCTTTTGATCTCGATATCAGATCACCAACTTTGCATCCAATAATCCCTTGGACCACTTACTCAAATTGACTAAATACTCTGCTCTTGTTCTCACATTTCACATTTGTTCAACACACAATTCACAGTTTACCAAAAGGAAAATATATTTCCTTTATACCTTATCAAAACAATTCCTTTAGTTGGCATTGAGGCTTTCCCAATTAATTATAATAAGACCATATTAAGATAATTAATTATTTCACAATTACATGAGACTATCAGGTCACAGTCTTTACAACTTCTCCTACATGTGACTCCAGGACTTGTGCACTCGCTAACATGATTATCAAACTGTCCTTTGTCACTGTCTAACTTCACATATCTTGATCCTATTTCTTTTAGGAGATACAATCCAATCATCAGAAGTTGCTTATTAGGTACTCAGTCTCTGTACTATTCTTTGTAAATCAAGCATATCTTTTATACATCTTCGACTTACTTTATGTACACTTAACCTCATCATGAGGACAATGTAGAACACATCCTTAACTACGCTTCACTTAACCATTTTTACATTGTTCGTACAACCTCGTTCTTTGTATGCTACTTTGCCAGTCTTTCAGAAATCATAATATGTTGCAATCAGTGACAAACACAGTCATGAATGCAACATGTTAATCATGCTACCAATCTCCACATGCTCTGACAATACTTAGGATCAGAGAGAGATTGCAAAGTGTGCAAAGGAAGCAAAGTATTGTTAAGTTTTTGATATTGCATGCATGAGGGAGTTGTGAAGAACAAAGTATTGTGACCCTATGAAGTGGTGAATGACTGAGTCAAGACATATTAGATTGGAGATGAGATCAACGATTGGAAGGAGGAGATCCATGATCACCAATTGCAATGCAAACCAAAGGATTAGGTACTAAGACAGTTCTAATAGATTGAATGATGGAAAATCTTTTAACAGAGTGGTTTTAACAAACCTTTGTAAATCTCCTAACAAAGTCCTTACTTTATTGTAAATGTAAAATCTTTTAATAGGGTAAGACTTAATAGTATTAAAAACCTTTAGTAGGGAAGACCCCTCATAGGGTAGATAATTAGAAATGATCAAAATTGTAACCCTAACATGTTAAATTTGTTACTACAGTAGTGAAGATTTGTGGGTGTCGTCCCCACCCCAGTTTTACCTTCACCTTAGAGGGGTTCTGGATAACCAAATCTTTTGTGTTATGTATTTATATTTCATGGATGTGATTAATAGTTAGATCTATTTATAACAACATTTGACTTTACAAGTTATGTTATGCATAAACTAAATATGAGAAGGTCAATATGGTGAATGTAGTAAAGTTTTTTTGTAGGATAAAAGTTTTATAGATTCTGATTCATGCACCCCCACTCCCCTCGCACCTTGCCCCCCTCCCCTTTTTAGTATCTTAGTTTCCTAATTAGACTTCCAACAAGTGCTACCTATCAAATAGCTATTACGAATATTTTTCATGACATTATGCACACATATATGGAAGACTATATAGATGACATGTTGGAAAATTCTAAGAGAAAGAACACTCATTTAAAAGACCCGAGCTTTATCTTGTTTCACATGGAATGGTACCAACTTAGACTAAATCTCACAAAATGTGTCTTTGGTGTCACTTCAGATAGACTATCACTTCGGATAAACTATTGGGGTGGAAAATATCTGCTAAAGGAATTGAGGTTGACCCTGAGAAGGTCCAAGCCATCATGGAAATGCCACCTCCCCACAATATTAGTCAACTAAGGAGTTGTCAAGGATGCCTCCAGTCAATCAGGAGGTCCATATCTTAGCTAGTTGATGGGTCACAACCTTTTAATAAGAACTTAAAAAAGGGATCCACATGCATATGGAATGAATTATGTAAGAGCACTTGGCTAAACCTCTTATTCTAATGCCTCCTATCCCACAAAAACCTTTGATCTTATACATCTAGGCTATGACCACTTCCTTGGGGGCATTACAAGAACAACACGATGAATATGGAAAAAGAACAAGCTATCTACTACATCAATGGAAACACTAGTTGCTTATCATGTTAACTATAAAAATGTTGAGAAGGCTTGCCTTACTGTGGTGTTCACATCTCAAAAACTCTTACACTACATTATTTCTCATACTAAACCCCTGGTTGCTAAAACTGATCCTCTCAAGTATCTCCTAAGTAAAGATACCATTACTAGTTGACTCGCTAAGTGGATGATGATTCTCTTAGAATTAGACATTCAATATGTTGATCATAAGGCTATCAATAGATAGGTCATTACTTCCCAACTTGTTGATTTTTCACTACAGGATGATGCTCATATATAGATTAATTTTCTTGACTCTTCTATCATGTATATAACTGAGAGAACTTAGAAAATATTCTTTGAGGGATCTCACACTTAGAACATTGTGAGTGTTGGTATCTTGTTTGTTACCCCTCATGGATACACAATTCTCAAATCTTATAACATGTTATTTCCTTGTACCAACAACATAGTTGAATGTGAGGCTTTAACAAATGGGATTAAACTAGCTATTGAATAGATAATCACATAATTTCCCATCTTTGGAAACTCCCAACTTGTCAACGATCAGATCAACAGTGACTACCAAACTAAAGATGACAAATTGATCCCTTATAAGAACCTGATTGATGCTTTAATGAATTACTTCACTTTTGTCACTTTCCAAGAGATTCCTAGAGCTGAGAATAAGGCTTTTGATGCTATGGCTACTTTGGCATCTATTTTACAACTTCAAAAACATGAATCTATGTTCAAATTCTTGGTGAAAGAGCTATGCCAACCTACTTATGACTCCTCTATTGACAGAGTTATATGTGCCATTTTTGGTCATGACTCCTATTTTGCTACTAGCTAATTTTTTTTACATAACCAAATCATTCCTAACAACTTAATGTTAGAATCTAAAAAGATTAATAACCCAGAAAACTAGTGCAAAGAGTAAATATCTAAACTATGAATGCAAATGATACAAAATCAAAATAGCATCATAGAGTTAGTCTCCAAGAGAGTAATGCAAATGCTAGAAGCAAAATAGCATTAAGAGGATGCAAAAACAAGAGATGCAAATACAAGCTAGGTAGCATGCTTATATAGGCTAGGAAGAGGGAGGAGGTGGTAACACCAACCAATGAGGAGCAACCATCTATCAGACTAAAGATAGCAAAGTATCTTGTTAGAATTAATAATCTTTCCTTGGTTGTATTTATTTATTTATTGGGATAAACCAAGGTATTCCTTATGTATTATTTATTTGTCCTCTAGTCCACATGTAAAGGACATGTCATTCTTGTCCTATTGTCCACTTGTGAGGACAACTCTTTTTTGTATTTCTTTTAATAAGGAAAATAGATATTCCTCCTTAAGAGGAACTTGACACTTTGCACACACCTTTTATGAATGTGGCATTCATAGAAATGAGAGTTACACATGCAAAGACATGCAACTCCTTTCTCATCTCTTTAAAAGAGGTGCTTCTTTCTTTCATTTTCATCTAGTCTCCATTATTCACATCAAGTTTTTGATGCTATTGTAAATGAGTTATTTTGCTGCATTTCTTCTCTCTCTCTCTTTCTCATTCTTAGGCTTTTGCCTCATTTATAATACTCACAAGGGATTTTCTTTGCTTTCCCCTTATCAAATCCTTGTCTCTTGTGTTGCTTATCTTTGGTATTGCTTCATTGATCTTGTATCATTTGTATGGTAAAACTCTTCTTGCTCTCTTGGATTAAATCTATTATTTCATGCTATTTCATTTTATTATATTTTATCATTTCAATCACTTTTTCTAACATGGTATCAGAGCTTTCTAATCCTTGTTTTGAGCTTTGTGAAAATTACCATATTGGAGAACTTTGTTGAGAGGAGAAGTGAAGAAAAAAATTCATTCCTATTTTTTTTGCAGGTTTTTTATTCAATCTTCAAGTTTTTTTTCTAACCCTCTTTGGAAGGTTTACCGCCAAAGAGTTTTTAATTTTTTTAAATTTTTTCTAACTTCCTTTAGAAGGCTTGCCGCCAAAGGATTCTTTATTTTTAATTTTTTTTTATTGTATCTAACCCTATTTCTATTGCAGGTTTTTAAAGTTTTTTGAAATTCAAGTTTTTTTTTCTGTTTTTTGTTTTAGAAAGGAAAGTACAGCAGTTCGTATTTTTCTTATATCTCATAATTTATGATCTAGGTTTGGTTAAAATTTTAACAACATTTAGAAGACATAAAAATGAAAAAACCCTTTAAATTTCATTTGTATCAGAATAGCATTGCAAAAGTTATTATACTGTATGTGCAGTATTATTTATTTTTCAAGTTTTAAGACAACAGTTCGTATTTTTATGATATCTCTCAATCCGTGATCTGGGTTTGGCTAAAATTTGAACAACATTTAGAAAATATAAAAATGAAAAAACCCTTTAAATTTTATTGAAAATAGAGTTAAATTAAAAAATTTATCGCTCTCTGTGTGTAACACATTTTTTAAGTTTTTCAAATTTTTATTTTTTCTGTTTCTTCAATCTGACTAGTGGTTTTGCAGGGAACATTTTAGTTTTTAATTTTGACTCCCTAAATATCTTAATAATTATTTAACATTCTTATGGATAATAAGTCTCACTTTTTTATTTCAAATCTATTATTTAAATTTTAAACATAATTTTTAAATCATGTCGACTTTAATTCCAGAAATCAAGTTAAATAACTCAAACTATCATGCTTGAAAAACTCATCTTTTATTTATATTTCGTTTTAAGCATATTTTAGATGTTGTTACTGATCTTTCTGTAGTTCCTGGTGCCTTAGCTACACAAGATGAAAAAAATGCATGGAATACTAAAAATGAAGAAGCCCTTGGCCTCATTGGTATATCTCTTAGCCCAAATTTATATGTTCTAATTTCTCATTGCACTAAAGCCCATGAAGCTTGGGATATTTTAAAGCAAATGTATGACAGGCCATATGAATCATGCAAGATTCAATTGCAAGACAATTTGGAAGACTTAAGGTATATTGGTTTCAAATCCATGGATGAATTTTTACTTAAATTTGATTATATTAAAAGTCAACTAATTGGATTAGGTGTTACTCTCACTGATATTAGATTAATTACAATTATTTTAAAGAAATGTCTTCCTAGACAATTTCAACAATTTATTACTAATGTTCATTCTCAACTTGCTATTCCTACTTTGTTTACTCAATTAACTTATAGTATTTTTCAAAATTTGTTACGTCAAGAGGAAGCTAATTTGTTACAATTTGGTACTCTTAGATCTAATGAACATGCTTTTGTGTCTGAAAGTCAAAATCAGAATTTCAAATTTTCTAATAACGATTCTCCCAATACTTATAATAATAATAATAATCACAATAATCATCCAAACACTCATCGTAATAATACTCATCAATCTAATAAAAAATTCCACTGTACTTATTGTGGGAAAGATGGTCATGTAACTAATAATTATTTAAAAAAATAAAAAGATAAGCAACCTATCAATAACAATAATCAAAACTCTCATCCATCTTGTCATGCTTTTACTGTTAGTTACAATGTTCTTAAAAATTTAGAATGAATTATTGATACTGGTGCATCTCAACATGTTACTTTTCATAAAGAAGTGTTTGATTATTTAAAACCCGATCCTTCTAATATTCCAATTCAATTAGCTGATAATTGCAAAGTTGAAGGATTTGGTAATGTTAGTATTCCAAATAGAAAATTACATGATGTCCTTTATGTTCCTAAGTTAAAATACAATCTTCTTTCTGTTATAAAATTATGTCAAAATTACAAAGTTGAGTTTCATAGAGACATGTGCTCTGTTATTGATCCTAACACTAATGAAGTTGTTGCTAATGCTAAGTTAGGCTATGATAACTTATTTAAATTTTTTGGGTTCACCTTTTCTAAACACTCTTTGCACAAAGATATTACTTTTAATATGGAGCATGAAAGGCTTGCTCATTTGAAAAATGAGCATATCTCATCTAATACGGTTGAAAATTTACCTCCTATTGCTTCATCTAAGATGACATGTACAAAGTGCATGCGTGAAAACATGCAAAATACCAAAGGTTATCAAGCTTATAATCCTATTACTAACAAAGTGCACATAGTACGAAATAATTGTCTTGCAGGAAATGGTGTGCATGATTCTTCTAATGCTCAAAATGAACAAGTTCATGGAAGAAGAATTGTGTTAGTGGAGGACCAACCTCCTTCTCTAAACCCTACTCCTCATATATCTACCTTTATTCCTCCTATTCTTTCTTACAATGGTAATGATGCATTTATAGATCATGGTAATAATGCTAATATTGATAATGGTAATAATGCTAATGTATAAACAACTGATGCATTCATACATCATGACTCTTCCTCTAGTGATAAATTTGTTAACAGAAAAAATAAATGGTTTCAAAAAGTACTTAGTAAAAGAGATCAATTTTTAGAATGGGTGGACTTCAACCTAGGAGGATTAATTACTGCAAATATTGTTTGATGTTAATAATTCTCTTTCATCATCTTTGGCATTTTTCTTTAGTATGTTGCCTAGAAATTATGTTCTATATATGATCTTAATTCTATTTGCATGTTTCATACCATGATAGTTTAGGTATATTTATTCATGTGTATATATGGAGGCCCACATATATATTCTGATAAATATACAAATTATTGTGTCTCTTGTGACTTATCAAATATGAGTGCATTCTTTATTTCACATAAGTAAATTTATTTTATTTATTTTTCTTATTCCTTGAGATTATGAGTTATTATACACTATTGCCTTCAACATTTATTTTGTTCTACTGATTGGCACATAAGTGCAGTTTATGCTTTTTTAGCATCATTCTATTGCCATATTGGCACTTTATGGTTAATACCATTTATTATTGGAGTTTCCTTCCAATTTTAGTTAATTTGACCCATCTTGAAGGCATTTTACTCTTATTTGAAAGAAATCAATTGTTAATACTCATACTCCTCCCCTTTGATATCTTTGAAAATATGTCATATAATGTTATGTATACTTCTTTGCTTAAATCATGAGTCATACAGGTTATGGATTGATCACCCATTAACTTGCAGTAAAATGACTTATTAGTGGACTATCTATATCTACGTGATTGAAGCATTATTGATATTGGATTCATTAGCTAGCCTTTTCTATGATCTTTTCTTGAAAGTTTTGATAACATATTTGTTTTTTGCAGGATATGATTTATGTTGATTTCTTTGCTGTACCAAGTTACACTTATATTTACTTTATGAAAATTTACTTATACATAAAAAATTTCTAACTTGAATATAAGATGAAATTATCCTTGTGGATAGTTGCCTTTGTTTTTATGTTTCAGGTAATCCATCAAGGCACATACAAGATATCATTATTCGTTGTACAGATCCTATGCCACATGAATCCACTTGAAGATGTAACACACTTGAAGAATTATCAACTTCTCTTGGCTCTCCAATGATGTACCCATGATAATAAGAAACCTCTTGCACAATGAAGATATTTCAAAAAACCAAATTACAATTTGATGTTGACAACAACTCTCCAAGTAAAGATTAAAGGGGGGTGTTAGAATTAATAATCTTTTTTTGGTTGTATTTATTTATTTATTGAGATAAACCAAGGTATCCCTTATGTATTATTTATTTGTCCTCTAGTCCACATGTAAAGGACATGTCATTCTTGTTTTATTGTCCACTTGTGAGGATAACTCTTTTTTGTATTTCCTTTAATAAGGAAAATAGATATTCCTCCTTAAGAGGAACTTGACACTTTGCAGACACCTTTTATGAATGTGACATTCATAGAAATGGGAGTTACACATGCAAAGACATGAATCTCATCTCTTTAAAAGAGGTGCTTCTCTCTCTCATTTTAATCTAGTCTCCATTATTCACATCAAGTTTTTGATGCTATTGTAAATGAGCTATTTTGCTGCATTTCTTCTCTCTCTCTCTTTCTCATTCTTAGGCTTTTTCCTCATTCATAATACTCACAAGGGGTTTTCTTTATTTTCCCCTTATCAAATCCTTGTCTCTTGTGTTGCTTATTTTTGGTATTGCTCCATTGATCTTGTATCATTTGTATGGTAAAACTCTTCTTGCTCTCTTGGATTAAATCTATTATTTCATGCTATTTCATTTTATTATATTTTATCATTTCAATCACTTTTTCTAACATATCTTCCCAAGATAGCTAATGGATGCTCACATGTAGGAAGGTGACACCTCACAATCATTCATCTAATAAGACATGTTTTATTAACCTAAGCGAGATTATTAAAAGTGTAGGAAAAACCTAGCAAAATAGAAAAAATAAAAAACTACACTAACACTTAACGTGTAATGACAATTGAAAACTCATTGCAATGCCTCTCGTTATACCCCCATCTTTAGTGATTTTTTTAGGAAGGGTCTAGATAGAATGCTTCTTAGATGCTTAGAAAAGGATGAGTCTAAATGAGTGTTAGCTGAAGTTCATGATGGTATATGTGTGTTTCACTCTAATGGCCTTGCACTAGCTCAAAAAATGCTTATGACTGATTATTATTGGCCTACTATACTAATGTTTTGTGATATGATAAGTCCTATAAGAAATGTTAGCTTCCTAGTGATTTAATTCATTCTCTTGGACATGAGTTGATACCTTCCATTATGCATTGGACTTCTTAGCATTGGGTTTTTTACTTAGTAGGAAAAATCAATCCCAACTCTTCTAGTGGGAATAAATTTATTATCACATCAATTGGGTACTACATAGTGGGTTGAGGTTGTCCCTCTTTCTATTGTTACAGGAAAATAAGTGCTCATCTTCATCCTAAATCACATAATCTGTCACTATGACATTCCTTCATGCATAGTCACTAAGAATTGAGGATAGTTTAAGAACATTGATCTTATGAAACTATGTAAGAATTTCAAGATTAAACAATACTGGTCGTCAATTTCCTATCCTCAAGGGAATGACCAAATTGAAGACTCTAACAAATCACTCCTAGAAATATTGCATAGGACTGCCGACAAATCAAGAAGGGACTAACACTTGTAGATAAATCCTGCATTATGGGCTTATAGGACTAGCATTCATACACCTATTGGAGCAACACCTTTTACATTAGTGTTCGGATCTGAGGTTGTTTTACCACTTAAGGTTGAGATACCTTCTATATGAATCTCTTTGAAAGTTTTGATAGCTAGTGAAGACTTTAGAGCTATGTGAATCCAAGAATTAGAGTTTCTAGATGAACATCAAAAAGTTTATTTTGATCACATGAGGGCTTATTAGAAAAAGATGTCTCAAAGTTATAACAATGAATTTCATCCTAGAGAGTTCTAGGCTTGTGACTTAGTCCTTAGGGAGAATCTGAAGAATCAATAGAATAGAGCACAGAAAGGGAAATTTGAACCTAGTTGATTGGGTCCCTATATTAACATTGTTTCTTTTGGTTCTGACACTTATCAACTTTCTACACTTGAGGGATAACAAGTCCTTGAGCCTATCAATGTCTTATATCTCAATAAATTCTATGCATGATACTTTTGCTTCTTCGAGCTTTGCATATACTTCATGATCTTGAAAAAAATACAAATAAATCATAAAAAGTTCTGAAAAAAACTATTGTGGCAAGTGGTGAAAACCTAGAAATGAGCACTATTTGAGACTTATGAACCTCCACCTATTAGCTCATAACTTTTACACTTTCTCATCTCATTCCATCTTGCCTACTTATCTCCTAGTTTAGAATTGGTCTTGTCTTGGTCTAAGGGATACAAAATGTTTTATCTCTTGGGTCTCTATGACGTGTTAGTACTTAGCAATTTCACCACACAAATAGTGTTTCTCAACTTTCCTTTGATATTTATTATCTTGAGCTTATGCCTTGTTGTTAGTCTAGAATGATGCACTATTTCTCACTTGCAGACATGAGTCCTAGGAAGACAACAACTTGACCTTCACATGGACATTTCAAATGGACATTTCAATTAAAAATGATTGGGACTTGCCTGACTAATTTTCTTTGTGTGTCATCTATTCTTATTTCTCTGATTAGTGTTCCCTCCTTAGTCTCTTGAGGATGTTGTTGAACTAGAGGATTGGGGGCATGAGGCACATTTTCTTTTGATCTTTGTATGTGGTATACTTTTCTAGTCTTAGATGTCTTGAGAATATTTCTTTGATCCCCTTGATACTTAAGACCTTCAAAGGTATGTCCTTGTTTGTTCTTTTTTTTTTTTAATGTTGGAAGACTATGCTTATGACCATCTCAACATTTTGTGTCTCGATGCGAGCATAATCTTTCTACACTATACCTAGGAGTCTAACTATAGTTTCATCTTGACCTCTATGTCTTTGGTGCATAGGTTGGATTTCCACATTCTTATCTGATATAGATCATATTCATATCTTTATAGTTAACACTATTGGTGATTGTATGATCTTGTGATGTCCCTAATAAGGCTCGATGATAAAAAATGAATACCTACTTATATCACCCTTCCAATTTCACTTTGCATACTAGTTTGCATTTCTAGGGTTTCATTCTAGCTTAGTGTTGCACTTGATCTTTGAGAGAGTCTCCTTCATCTTTCTTTCTTGCTAGGTCACTTTCTTCTCACCTCATCTAGTCTTTCATTCATCTTCTTGCTATCTTGTCATCACATGGGGTTAATCTTATCATCACATGGGGTTAATCTTATCATCACATCTATCTACCCTTTTGAACCCCTTATATAGCATTTTGACCTATTTTTTCAAATTGCAACCTAACCTGAATTTGACACCCTAAGGTTCATTTTTGGGATTCAAATTAAAATCTGGGTTCATCTTGTTTGTCAAAATCATGTTTTAAATTCTTTCTTCTTTTATGTAGTTGATAGACTTTTGCAGGCTTAATGTTTGCATCATTTTGAGGAAATTATTATTTTGTCCTTCTACATCATTTTCATCTTTCTCATTACCTATATTTTCCATCATTATTTCATCACATTTCTTCTTTCTTTGACCTATTATTTCATCACTTTTAGTCAAATTGGGACATATTATCAATTCTTGGTGGTCAACCTTTTATCTCAATCTCTTATCAGTATCATTGACTTTGTCTTATCTTGATTTGATCAAATCTATCTCATTTTTGTATCTCCTCTACTTCATTTTAATTTCAATCCTAAGGTGGTTCACACAATTTTTTTGACTACATATATCTACTTTGGACTTGTCAATGTTCATCTTATCATCATGGGTCTTGATTTTTCTTGACTTGATCTACTTGCTTTCTTGTATATACTTTGATGGTTTGTACTCATATTATCTTTATGATTCTGATTCATTTTGACTCAACTATCTATCTAGGACTTATTAGTGCCCATATTATCATTATGGGTTTTGGTTCATCCAATCTTTGGCAGATATCTTGACATCATCATTATTTGACTTAATGTGTTCCTAGATTGATCACACATTAGTCAAAGAGGGAAAATGTAATCACCCAAAAATGGTCTAGTAAAATATGAATCCCTTTTCTACATTTTTCAATTCCTAAAAGCTAGACTAAATCTCTTTTATCTATCGTCCTTGCTCAAATCTTTATTTAACTCAAAATAATTTATATTTGACCACCTTATCCTAAGTTCCTATTTAATTAAAATAATCATGCTCCCTTCTAATTAAATAAAGTTCCTCTTATCCTACGTGTGCACATAATAAGATTATTCCCATTTCAAAAATAAAAATAAAAACATTTTATCTACACATGTGAGGCTACACTTTTCAAGGTGGGTAGAATCTCCTTTCTCCTCCACACATTGTTTTCCTCTTAAACACTACCATTGATTATGCCTCTTGGAGATTTTTGTGCAAAAATTCAACATGAACCTAAGAAGAAGTCTACTGCAGTGTTTACCAGAAGAACCAGGAAAGGTAAGCAGGAACCTATACTAGTTAAGCCTGCACCCACATTTGAGCAAAGGCTCAAACAATTGGAGGAAGGAGCTGGCATCACAAATTTCAAAGCATTGAAATTTGAAACTAGAACTGATGCTGAGAAAATGCAGATTGAGGAACTAGTACTCAGAAAGATGGGTAAATGGAAATAATCCCTAGACCAGATTGCCTCTCAAATCTCAAAAGATTAATGGAGAGATTGCAACCAAGATGGGAGTTAGCCACCCAAACGGTAAAAGATATTGATGAGCAATCTCTGAAGAATCTTTGACCAAGTCTCACTGGAGGAGAAGTAAAAGCTGAAATGAAAAACCATGAAGGTAAAATGATGATCAGATTCCACACTTGTTTGATTTTGATTAAAGACATTGAACATGTTGTAAATGATGCTACAAACATGTGGAAAAAAATCTATCATCTACATAAGCCCAGTGTAGACCTAGTAGAAATCAAAGATGATGACAGCAATAATGATGATGATCTTGATAGCACTCCATCCGTCATAGTCTCACCAAGAGAGCTGCATGCACTGATGGAAGATAAAGAGGAAGAAGACAAGGAGGAAGAAGCTGAAGAGGCAAATAAGGAGGAAGATGATCCGATGAAAATTGCAGCAGCAGTTATTGCATCCCTTCCTCACTCTCCACCTAAAACTATGATATCATCAAGGTTGGAGTCAGCTTCAATAGGTTTGGTCACATCTACATCAAATATATCATCTGCACCTGTCACATCTCAGCTCCAAGTATCATCAATGGAAGTGTCTACCACTTCAACTACTGAGCTACATACCTCCACTTCATCTACTGAGCTGCAGGCAACTTCTTCAGTTACCGAGTCATCCACTGCAGTAGTCACCGCATCAGAAGTATCTATTCCTCCTAGAGTATGTACAATAAGTTTTCCAGTTTGCTCTCCAATTTTGTCAACTTCAACTACATTAGCACCAATTTTTGCACCAGTAAGCTCTTCAATTGTAAATATTCCGGTATGCACATCAATTCTGGTAAGTATATCAATTTTGGATACATTTAGCCCTTCTCTCAGTCTTCCTTTAGTTGGTCCTATTCCAGTTTTGAAAGCCAGTCCAACCTCATCAACCATTGTCTCTGTTTTCAAAGACAAAGATGTTAGTAAAATAGAAAAACCAAAGACTCCATTAAAACTTCTGCTTACAGGCAAGACAATTGATGAGGATGTAGACTTAGATACTAAAATTGTCATTCCAAAGATAGATACAGATACTGCTTCAGTTGATGAACTAAGACTGCTCAGTCAGCGCATAGAATTGAAGGCAAAGCAAAAACAACTAAGGAATGAGAGAGATAGAGAGTTTAAAATTATTGATGAAGCGAAAAATATAATTACAGAAGCTATAGGTGTTGATGTTGATACTTCTCAACACATTTTGCTACAATTAGAAGAGGCAATCAGTAAATTCAATGAGGATACCTCTGGTCAAGAAAAGTTGATAGAGAAGGCAGAAAAGAAGTTTGATAATAAGGTGCTTGAGCACATTGCTCAGCATATAGCAATAAAATAGTTTGAATTAACCACATTTTTGACCAATATTGAAAATTCTTTTAATAATGTAACATCTCTTTTTGCTAAGCTCTGTGATGTTACCGAATATACTAAGGAAATAAGAGAGCAATTGAACAAGATAGATGAGGATCCGAAGGCAAGCACACAACACCTGAAGCTTGACCCCAGTTCAACCTCATCTCATCACCTCAGGATCAAATTTTTGTTAGAAAAGCAAGTAGAATTACTGAGAGAAGAGTCAAGGATCTGATCTACATTGTTAGATATTCAGAATATGATCCTTCCCATCATGGACACAATGAAAAAGCACATTGCACATTCAAAAACATTGATCCATGACAACAATTTCTCCATTGCAGACCATGTGATTGAACTCTCTGCAGAAGTTCAAATAGCTCTATCCATATGCAAAATCCTACAAGAGAATTGGGATAAGACTCTGCAACTCATTCTTCAGGTACATTTAGAGTTTATCTCACATTTTGGTGTTTCTATGTAAATACATTTTTTTTTAATTCTTTGGCATTATTTTCAAAAAGGGGGAGAAAGAGATACTCAGAAAAAGTTATTGGTGAGATAAATATACAAAACAGACAAAGAGATACTGTAAATAAAAGTCATATAGCTCATGTAAGTACCTTGTGTATATTGTATGGGGGAGTCATATGTAAGGAAGCCATGTATATTCAACAGAATCAGTTGTCAGTATGTCAGATATTGTATATAAGTTTTGGCTCATAAGTGTTTTTGTCACTAATGCCAAAGGGGGAGATTGTTGGAATTATGATATATTTGTCATTAGTCACAACAATTATTTGATTCTGAATGCTTACCGAGCTCGTCACCTAGTCTACAGTTCACACCGAGCATTAAGCGGTTACCTTATAAATTTTGCAGGTAAACAGTTGATGCCGAGCATTCCTTTGGAAACTGAGCATATGGGCAGTTCAGGAGTATTTACCAAGTTCACAATGGTTACTGTGCAGAATAGTGGTTACTGAGTAGAACAATGTTCTCCAAGTAGTTAGTGGTTACCGAGAAGAACAGTGTTCCCCAAGCAGTCAG
The DNA here is from genome assembly GCA_028749045.1 of Cupressus sempervirens. Taxonomy (NCBI): domain Eukaryota; kingdom Viridiplantae; phylum Streptophyta; class Pinopsida; order Cupressales; family Cupressaceae; genus Cupressus; species Cupressus sempervirens. Next base: position 318,007,284 of record CM053786.1, read on the forward strand.
TGCTCACTGAGTCATCAGAAGAACTTAGTGTTTACCGAGTGATCAAGGTAAACAAAGAACTTAGTGTTTACCAAGTGATCAAGGTAAACAAAGAACTCAGTATTTATCGAGTGACCAAGGTAAACAAAGGAATCAGTGTTTACCAAGTGAAGAAGGTTATCAATGGATTCAATTTTTACCGAGTGACACAATATTCACCGAGTCACCAATGGTTACCGAGTTCCAAGCTACTTAGAATGATTAGTATGGACCGTGCCTCTACTCTTATCGAGTGCATGATGATGTAGTGTATTGTAGTGGATGCCAAGTATCAGAAGGTCACTGAGTCAGTTTGTGGAACCCAATTTTTCTACCACCTGGCCGACTCAATAATGCTTGTTCACTTGTGTTTGGCTGACCTTGCTAGTGTAAATATTGGAATGGTATATATCATTTGAAATGATGAGATGTTGAATATCGTTGTTTGTGTTGTGTTGCAATAATTTGAGAAGAGGGAAAGCGAATCACTAGCAAGAACAGAGGAATACAGCAAGGTCAACATTGATACAGAAAAGATATATCCATCACATCAGGTGATCAAAGCACAAAGGATCTTATCAGCAATCAGTTGTAAACCAGATCCACTGGTTCATCCTAACAGGTGAATCGGTTTGCTAAATCCCTTAATAAGGTAGACTTGACAGTCTTTTATAAATCTCCTAACAGAGTGCATACTTCATTGTATATTTGTAAATCCTTTAACAAGGTGGATCTAGCAATCCTACTTGCTCCTAATAGGGCAGATCATCAGAAGTGATCATTTTAAGCCTTAACCAACCAACTTTATACTGCAGTATTGAAGTTTTGTGGGCATCATCCCCACCCCAGTTTTACTTTCTAATTGGAAGGTTTCTGGGTCACCAAATCTGTGTGTTCATGTGTTACAAATACTTATCTTTTCATGCATACAGTAGATTAGATGGATGAATGGTAAAAATATTATTATGCAGAATTGAATTAAAGTTTTAGAGTCACTGATTCACCCCTCCCCTCTCAGTAACCTTATTAGTCTAGATTATTTCCAACACCTTTTGCTTGACTAGGGTGCCTATTTTTTCTTCTAGGTCTTCAATCATTCTTTTCATTTTCTTCTCCTTAGAATCTATCTTAATAGTCATAGTTGTTTTAGCCTTAGCTTCCTCATGTTTTCCAAAGGATTCATCCTCAATGTCTATTTCTTCTTTCAATAGTGTAACAATGTTTGCATTCACTAAATCACTATCAATTTCATAATCAAAACTTTGTAACCATGCCTTCCTTGGCTTCATTGCCTGTATAAATGTATCATCTATATCTACAAGAAAACATATCTCATTGTAATACCTTGTAACAATTCTTCAGATATTCTCATCCTCATCTTCATTCTTTGCTTGAATTCCTCAAAGTAAGTGTCCATGACATTCTCAAAATTTTCTCCTAATTGAGTAATGTATTATCTTATTTGTCTTCTCATTGATTTTTTCTATTCCCAAACAATATCACCAATGCAAAGAAATTTTTTTTGGATATAAAAGAAAACACATAATGAGGGATCCAAACTTACACATTGAACTCTTTGCTTTTTGAATAGATAATAGATTCTCTACGAATTGTAGTCTTTGAAGCTTAGCAAGATCATATTCATGATCTTTCATCACTATCTTCCATGCTTTATCCATTGCCATACACAACACATTGTTCATTCTGCTTGACTGGTAAAATTTGTGAACTATAACCCTCATAGCTAATTCAATTAGTGGATCAGGAATATTTGTAATGGACAAACCTCATCCATTCCACTCAACACCTATGTTTGCCTCAATTTCCTCCCAACTCAAGCATCACATATTTTTCTTCTTATCTAGGGTTGGATAGCCTATAATTTTGTAAATCATTTTCTTCGTGATTTCCATGGGTCCATTCTATAACCAAAACTTCATATCATGGATTCCTATTAGAACAATTTTAATCCATTCAATCTTGAAATTCCTTGGAAAAACTAGGGTATGAATTAACCCTTTCCTTTCAATAATTTTAAATTCATCGTTCAAGATTCCTTCATTACATAACTTCTCATATGCTTCTCGTATCTCATAATCTCCCACTTCTTTGATCATACACATAAAAAAACTCCTTACATCATGGATCATAATAACTTTGGGCGGTATCAAGGATAACACACCCATTAAATTTCCTTTTATTGCCATTTTTGGAATAGCATGAAACTTTGGTGGAGGACAAGTGTCACTCTTCACCAATTGGATTTTACTAACCTTATGGCTCATTTTTGCAATAGATGAACCTATCATTTTCTTTCTTTGGGTTTGAAGTCTTTTCTTTTTCTTTTGAATTACTTAGCACAATTTAGATCTTTACTTATTCAAGATTCTCATCCAAATCACTCTTGAAATCTTTTGCTTGTCACTCAAATCGCCAAATTGCTATGTGTTCTTCAAATATATCAAGGTGTGAGATAATGTCTCCAAAATTTGGTATATACCTTATTTTGATTGATTTAGGGTCTCCATTAATGACGTTTACTTAGGTAGGTGGAAGCCAGCTGTCTCCATCAACTAATGTGTCTTTAAACTAGGTCTTTACTTTTTAGCTTTGTCTCTTACATATCACTTGGCCTCTATACTAGTTTGGTTCTAAAGTGCTCAGTCCATGTTGTGATGCTTGGTCAACATAGACAACTTTTACTGATGTTTGACACCCTTTCACACATTTGTTCCTATGCATCTTCATATATGAAAATATGAACTTTCGCACATTTCATGTAAGGAAGTGATGTATGATATACTAATTAAATATATAGTTCCATACATACCTTTCTTACTTAGTTTGAGATGATATCATCACCTTCTCCATTGGATTGGGTGACCTCAACTCCATTTTCTCCACTATTTCCATCTTCTACTTTCTTTTTCCATTTTTGATTCATCTCATTCTTTATTTTTTCAATGTCTACTTTACCTTTACCTTTTTCATTTGTTTCATTTTTTTATTGTACTTGAGTCTTGCAATTCTTGTTTTTATGTCCAAACTTGTGACATTTGAAACATGCATTGTAAAGTGCATAATTTCGCATTTGATTTGTCCAATAAAGTTTTGTCTGAGATCTGCATTCATATTCTATGTGCTCATACTTTTGATAGTTATATCAATGCCATTCAAATTTGGGTGTAGTAGATGTATTCCTCATTCTTGACATACACTAGTGTATTTGATGCCCTTGTTTCTTGCAGTAAAAATAGTAACTAGTAAATGTAGGTTTAGGATTTTGCATACCACGTTTGCTTTGACAAATGTTTGTAGTATGACCAAGTTTTCTATAGTGATAGAATATTGGTCTATCCTTTGACTTTGCATTCCTTAGTTATCCATTCCTAAATGATTCTCCTTATTTAGTGTATGAATGTTTTGAGCCATACGTACTGCTAGATGACTTCATAAGTTCTTCAAAGTATTTCATTATTTCTTTTGGCTTGTTGACTTCATCCATAAATTCTTTCTTTGTTTTCAATTCATTCTCTAGTATGTCCTATGATTTCATATTTTCTTTTTCCACATCCTTATGATTCAATTCTTAATTTGCAAGCATCAGTTGATTCATCATGTCCGCTTGAGTGTTAGTGAGCTTCTACACATCTGATATCCTTTCTTCAAGTCTAGTAGCCATTACTTGTAGTACCTGCCCTTAGTTTGCATTTTATTATTATTGTCAAACTCTTTTAGGCCAGTTTATACTTGTTGATTAGTAGCACTATCGTTCAGATTATCAGATATTGTTTCATATTCAATTGATTTTATGATGATTATTACAATGATTTTAGTTATTGATGATGATTAATTAGATGGATTATCATATGTGTTTTCTTATGGATACTTACCCCATACTGCAAGTGTATGGTATGCATGTATATTTTCTTTATGTATGACATTTTTGATGTGGTTAAGGAAGGGAGTCGCAGTCACCTGCTAGTTGGAATCTACACGATGCACCACTTCCTGCCATTGCCTGTTTAGTTTAGTAGATATGTGTTTGTACATGCATGGATTTTATGTATATTGCAGGTACCAGGTATTGACTTCCCTAAATTGCTAGGATGAGCATACCCTGTCGCATTATCTCAATGGTAAGAGAGGGGAGATAAATTCTTAAGTCCAAATCCAAACTTTTAACCCATTTGTCCTAGAAAGTTAGGACAAGTATCTGAGTTTTTTACCTTCTGAATGCACTGTATGATGTTAATTCGTGATTATAACCCTTTTGTTTGATCTCATATGTATTTTTCTATGATGGTTTTTCATATTTTGGTTTATAAGTCTTTGGTGATTTTTCTATTAATTAAGTCAAATTAAATTATTAAATTAATGATTTAATTTAATGGAAAATCATTATGGTATTTTAATATTTAATTAATTGAAAAATTAATTAAATAACAAGAATTAAATTTAAAGATAAAAGTTATAAGTTTAGTTTTAGAATGTGATAATATTTATTTAATTTAATAATAATATATTTAGAGTTTGTTTTTAAATAAATGATAAATATTATTATTATTTAAGTTAATAAATATTTTATCAATTAACGTTTCCAAAATAAAGCATGGAAAAGATATTAATTTATTAAAAGTTAAAAGATTGCATGAAGTGTGCATCATATTAAAATTTAATAAATTAATTAAAAAGAGAAGTGAAAATTAAATAAAGTTATTTTATAATTCCTTAAATGTGCATAAAAAGATAAAGGAAAGATAATAAAGAATTAAAGACTAGTAAGCGAGGAATCCTCTTGGGTGATCACACAATTAGTGCCCTAATTTTGGGAGAGAACTCCTTATCACCAATTGAGGGTTCATTTTTGAAGGACCGTGAATTTTGGAAAGAGAATTTTTGGAAGAGAGAAGGTTTTGAGAGGAGAAATTTCTCTCACAAATCTTTTTGGGTGTGGTGATTAGCATCATAGTCCAGGTAGATTCTTGTGATGATTTGCATAGTTAATTATGCTATTTCTTTTCTTGTCTTCTTCTTGTCTGTGAAATGTTTATCTGAATGATTCCTTGTGACGAGTGCTTTCAATATTGTGAATTACTGGTATGCATGTAGATTTCATCTCTATACGTAGAGATTAAATATCTTAAAATTTCCTATTTCGTAATTTGCAAATTAGATTGAAATTGGGAAGGCTTTTGAAATTAAAAAGAAAATTTAAGGAGAAAATTCGACTAGTTGGTCGCATTTTCCCTATTAGATTAATGCTAGAACTATTATTAAAACAAAATATGTTTTATTAACAAAAGGAATTTGTTTTATTTAAATTTTAAATTTACAAAACTTTTATAAAATAAATTAATTATTAAAAAAATGAATTTTATAAAAAATAATAATAATTTTGGGTGGGCGGGGGCCACCATCCCCACCCCCCTTTTTACCTTCCCACGGCCTTGTGCTGCCTACTTGCATAGACTATGCTACTGCATGCAGTAGTAGTTAATATTGCTATCGGCAGCCACATGGCTTCAAAAAGGTTGGCATGCCTTTCAAAAAGAATATGCCTTTATTTTTTTATGTTATTTTAATTTATTTAAAATTTATTTCAATTAAAACATAATTTGTATAAATAAAAAAATTAATTATTATTATTTAATAATTAATTAATAAAATTATTAGTTATTAATTATTTAATAATTATAATTCATATATATAATTTTTAACATAGTTTTGTTTTTAATAATTATAAATTAATTAAATTAAATTCAGTTTAATTAATAATACAAATTATTTAATGAAGTTTGAAATTTATTTATTTTATTATTATTATTAGTGATTTGAATTTTAATAATAAAGGGTAATTATTTTATTAGAAAATAAATAGTTGTTATTTTAATAATTTAATAAATAATTACTTTTAAAGTATTTAGAACATTTAATTATAATCAAATAAAGGTAATTATGCATATTATTTAAATATATGAATGGGTTAATTTGTAGGGTAAATTCACAATCTTATATACTTGAAAATATACATTGAAACAAAAACTTAAACCTTACATTTAACTCAACAATATATTTTCAAAATCAAACCAAACTTTGAGACTACTCTGTTTCTGTGTGTTGTTTGTGTTTTGGGTTTGGATTGACTAGAGTGTTGACCAATTATAGGAAGTCTACTAGAGGCTTGGGAGTTTTGTGTTTGTGATTTTATGATGAATTGATCTTGACCTTTTTAACTCAACCATGGTAATGTGTTGGTATGCTCTATGATGAGTTGTATTTGTAGACACCTAAAAACTTTTAGAAAATAAAGTATTTTTATTTTCTAAAAATTTCCTGATGACATCATCATTTATTAATTAATTAATTATTTAATTAATTAATTTATTTTTATGCCATTAAATCCCTTTATCTTAATTAAAAATATTTAATCAAGGAATCCCTCCCAAAAATGTTTAAATCTTATTTAAACATTATTTCCTTATTTATTAATTAATTAATTAATAAATTGACCAAAAAACCCAAAATAAATAAAAAATTTATTTTTTGTCCAAAACTTGGCCAATTTCCTTAAGACCACTAACCTCTTCCAAAATATTCTAATCCTTCTTTAATTTTGATTAAAGGCTAATCCCATCATTTCTTACCCCTAATCCCAACTCAAAATATTTAATTAAGATTAAATATTAATCCTCATGTTTAATAAATATCTCCCCAACCCAAACCCTTGAAATAAATAAAACTTTATTTATTTCCTAAAAATCTAATTTATCCTCATCCTAAGAAGTTCTAGACTCTTCTAGAAAGTCTTCATCCTCATCCTAAGAAATTCTAGACTATTCTAGAAAGTCTTTATCCTCATCCAAAATCTAGACTCTTCTAGAAGATGTCTTTAAACCTAATCCTAATCCCCTCCTAACCTTGTCACATTCTCTAAACATGGGTTAAAACTTACTAACCCAAGCCAAAGTTGACAAATATCTCCTCCTTCACCCACCCTCATTAAATGCCATCCACTTGCCTATCCCTAAGCTAATCCTAAACCATCCTAATCCATCCTCTAATCATTTGCACAATCCTAAGCAAGCTTAAAACCCTCCTAATCAAGGAATCCCTCCCAAAAATGTTTAAATCTTATTTAAACATTATTTTCTTATTTATTAATTATTCAATTAATAAATTGATCAAAAAACTCAAAATAAATAAAAAAATTATTTTTTGCCCAAAACTTGGCCAATTTCCTTAAGACCACTAACCTCTTCCAAAATCTTCTAATCCTTCTTTAATTTTGATTAAAGGCTAATCCCATCATTTCCTACCCCTAATCCCAACTCAAAATATTTAATTAAGATTAAATATTAATCCTCATGTTTAATAAATATCTCCTCAACCCAAACTCTTGAAATAAATAAAACTTTATTTATTTCCTAAAAATCTAATTTATCCTCATCCTAAGAAGTTCTAAACTCTTCTAGAAAGTCTTCATACTCATCCTAAAAAATTCTAGACTATTCTAGAAAGTCTTTATCCTCATCCAAAGTCTAGACTCTTCTAGAAGATGTCTTTAAACCTAATCCTAATCCCCTCCTAACCTTGTCACATTCCCTAAACATGGGTTAAAACTTACTAACCCAAGCCAAAGTTGACAAATATCTCCTCCTTCACCCACCCTCATTAAATTCCATCCACTTGCCTATCCCTAAGCTAATCCTAAACCATCCTAATCCATCCTCTAATCATTTGCACAATCCTAAGCAAGCTTAAAACCCTCCTAATCAAGCCCAAGTCGAAATCGCTCTCATCTCCCTCAAAATATCTCAACCATGAAACTTTATGAAGCCCACTAGGCCATAAATGACTCTTCCAAGCCCTTTTATTGCTCTTACAAGCCATTATGAGGGTCTTTATGAAGATTGTATCCCTTGAGCCTCCTTTGTTGACTCATCCTTCCCCTTTCCTCCATCCTCTCACCCTGTGACATGTGTCACTCCCTGATTGGTTGTAAGAAAACACAATCCATGTGCTCTCCTCTCATGCAATCTGAGCCCTCCATGAGCTTTTTCCCATCCTTGCATCTTAGCCCTCAATCCCTCAAGCCTCTTGCCTATAAATTGGATCCTACCCCTTTGCAAAACAACACAATCCATGAAGTAAAGTCATAATGCCATTTTAAGAAGCCATTTTACATCAAAACCATACACTCACACCCAAATTCCAACTCCATTTGAAGCCCTTTTTGAAGCATAAAGCTTGAGCATACATCCTATCTATTTAGACAAAGCTACTCAACAAGAGAGCTTCTCATTGAGAGAGCCCATTAATGGCTCATATTCTCAATTGAGAGCTCATCTTAGTCTATCTTGAAGTTTATGAATTTTGTTTAGTTTGTAGAAGCTTTCTTTAAATTTGGTTTCTATTAGCATACTAACATTGCTCATATACATTTTGGCACGCCCGGTGGTACCCCGCATGGGTCATCTTCATTAGCTTTTTTAGTCAAGTTTTGTATGTCATTTGCTAATTTTGGTTAATTTTTCTTATTTTTTTGATTGGTAGGATTGTATAAATTGGTTTTGTAGGTCCACATGAGCATGAAAAAGACAAAGGAACTCATAGTCTATCTCATAGTATTTGCAGATTTTTCAAGCTTATAGGTGGACAAAGCACTTGAAATTCTTCTTCCTCTTCTTGTCTACATTCTTCTTATTCCATCTACTTCTTCTTCTTCTTCTTGTGGGAGATCTTTGCCATTCTTTTTTTAAGGAAGCAAAATCATACACACTTCTTTTTAGTGCTTAAAATGAACTCCCAAATCATACTTAAATCCATTAAAAATTAGAAATTTGTAACAAAAAAAGAAAAGCCTTTTAGCAAGTGAAACTAAACCAATCCAATCATTTGCATCCTTGCAACATCAAGGTTTTAGATGCATTCATGCAAAGTTAGGAACACTTCATTTTTGGAAATTTAAAAAGAACTTCAAGTTTCCATTTCAAAAGGTTCAAAATCAACACTAAGTGCACACTAAAATCTAAATCAAACCCAAAGCATCAATCAAGGATAAAATGAACCTCATTTGCAAATATTTTAAAGTTCTTTTAAAAATCTCATGAAAACTAAGAGTCCTAAATGGTTACCAAAAATTGTCTTAAAAGCTTTGTTATTTGTTCCAAACAAATGTCTTGTTGCAAAATCTTGAATGTTTCTTAGGTTTTTCATGCATCAAAACAATCTAGGAATATCATTTTTGGGCTTAAAACATGCAAACTAGAACACAAAATCTTGAATGAAAAGCAAAGTCCAAAGAGTCATTTTCACTTTTGAGTCCAAAATAATGTTGAATGATCTAAGGTTAAAACAAAGCACTTCAAAGTTCTTAAAACAACACACAAAATCTCAATCTTGAATGCTCAAAAGAAAAAACTTGAATGTTTAAATCACTTGTCTTTGAATGCATGTTGCTAAAATCACTCTTGAGTGCCATGGATTAAAATCAAGTTTGTTTTTTTTATGAATGCATGATTAAAACAACAAATCCAATCTTGAATGCCATAGATCAAATAATCATCTTTTGGGGCATAAAAAGAATCCACATTTTTGAAATCTTCTAAGTTATAAAAACTAATAAAGATGCTTTGAGTAAGTTTGTAGTTGGACTCACCCTCTTTAATCACCCATCAATTTAACCATTGGTTGCAATCTCAGTGCCATCTATGGGGATGGGTCTACCTAAGAGGGTGTTAAGTGCTCCACAAAGATCAAACTCCACTCACTTGGGTCTTTAGTGGTTTTTCTAAGTTACAAAATTCTTTGAATGCGCATTAATCTCGCTCACACTTCATTTGGGCATAAAAATTGGACAAATCTTGATGTGGAGGGCCTCCAGGCACGCGCTTGGCAATCGAGTTTCATAGATCTTTGTTTTGGGCTTAAAACAAACTCACACTCAATCTTGAATTTCTAACAATCAATGAACATTGCATGGTTTGGACGCAGTTTCAATGACGCTCGCATTTCTTATGTTGACGATCTCTCAACTTTCATTATGCTGACAATGCTGTCAAATTGGAATGAACATTGTATGCCATAATCACAAGTGTCTTCAATCATAGCTTACAAAATCTAAATCATCAATTAGAATAAACGCGTGTCTTTTAAAGCCCAAGATCATGTATGTGGTCTTGTTTTACACTTTTTAGGAGGCCTGCTTAGGGATTTCATCACCCCTTGGGATGACCTCAACTCCAGCGTTCCGACGAAGTATAAAAATCAGGAGGTGAATCCAAAGACACCTCTCTTGGAATCAAGATTTTGTCACTCGGGCTAAGCCTCAAGGAACTTTATACCCTTGAGAAGTGAAAGAGGAGAAGTGGGTTACCGCTCCTCTCGGCTATGTGACATCTTTTTGGTTTCATCTATGGATTTTGGCCTCACGTACCTTGCGTATATCGAGGACTCCCTAGCTATAACAAATTTCATCCTTGTAGAAAGCTTCCTAGGATATTGGTGTGTTTGACATGCTTGCTCCAAAATTTTGTCTGCTTGTTTGTTCATAGCTTTTGAATGAATGTTTGCCAACTTTGGTCAAAATCCCAAAAAAGCAGAAATCTCCCAGCTCAAGGCATACTTAGCGTAGTCACTGCCTCATCAGAAAATCATCCAAGCTCCCCCGCTGCAACTGAATCTATCTAGTTCTTTGCTTTAGAACAATCCCAAATCCAAAGTCTCTCCAAATCATCCCCCCCAACCAGCTAGCAACCCAATCCAAAATCACACCCAAGCCTTTAGAGAGTTGTTGTCATTCTGCTAGAATTTTCTATCCAATCAATCCGACCAATCCACCAGCCTCACCAAGGTGATCCCTTTGACAGAGCTTTGTCTAGGGTAATTTAGCTTTGTCACTTGTTATCCCTCATCACCTTGAGCTAAAGATTGGGATCCACAAGTGGTCAATCTCATATCATACCCATAGGATCATTAGTCTATCCTTAAGTTAACACAATCTCCACCAATCCAGTGCATAGGAAAGAAAAACTCTCACTTTTTGACAGCATGCCCTTGAAGTCTTCCATCCACAGGAAAGCCAAAAATCTCCAGCTAATCCTCCTTAGGTCTGTCATGCAGCTTTGACTCTCCCTAGGAAATCCTTCATCAACCAATCCAAAATCTGTGCTTAATCCAAATCCAACCATGAGCTTTCATGTTCATCCATATGCAAGACCCCATCCCCATCCGACTCATCATCAAAACATGAAATCCCAAACCTATCATGATGTGTTTGGTCATATTTTTCTTGCTTCCGCCACATCCTAATCCAATGATGATGAAAATCTTGTTGACTATGACAGGTATATTGAAAGCCTTAGAAAAATTCCCCCAAGCATCCCACAAAATCCATGCATTCTTCCAAACTATCTAGTCATGCCATCTGATATCCCAGCTTCTCCTCCATCACCCAATCAACCAAGCTTCCAATCTTCCACCCCCATCACACTAGCTATTCCTGTCAATCCACCTCCACCTCTGACACACGAGTCTCCAAGGAATCTCCTAGAGGAAATACAAGAAAAGTCGCCTCCAGGAGTCGATAAACCATGTCATCTAATCCAACCATGTGAAGTAGTCAGTAATGAAGCTTCCCCATCTATAATATCACCTCCATCTCCGATAGCTATCATCCCCATACCATCCATCAAATTGCTTAAAATCCTTCCACTTCCCGCAAGCATCAAAATCCCACCATCTATCAAAACCCTCCAAATCCTATCTACATCACCTCCAAGCATTTCCCAAATCTCCCATAATGACCCTTATGCATCCATCTTCTACTCACCCATCTCCACTACGGAATCTCCTATCTATCCATCTGTTGTCTTTGAAGAGTCCATCCCTTCACCTCCTATCGCACCATCCACTCCAAACCAATCCTATCAAGATCCTGCCCAAAAGCATGTTGACATCCCCCAAAGCATAAATGAAGATATCATCGTACCATGTCTTCCATCCATAGTGCAGTCACTATCCCCTCCATCTCCAAAACCTCAAGCCATACCTCCTCTAAATAGAAGAATTAAGAATAGTATCTCCCTATTGCAATACATCTGATAAAGCACTTCCACCATTTTATGCAAGCAAAAAGTATCCTCAGCTAGTTCAAATGCTCAATCGATGCCATTATCAAAGTCAAGGTTTAGGACCACAAGAGCAAGGAATCAGAAAGCCTATTATTGCACAAAAAAATCTAGGATTTGATGGTCTTGTATATGTATCCAAAGGCTCACCATCTAAAGGTGTTGGTACACCACACCCCCAAACCAAGCCTATCTCCAAACCCCCCATGCGAGGCTCCCATCACTCCTTCAAGAAATCTTATGTCATCCCCCCTCCACCATCTTTGCAAACTAAAACAACCTACCATATCCCCCCTTCATCTGCTAAATCCATTTTGGGTCCCTATGTCCCAAAATCTACCATCCTCCATCCTCCTATCAACCATCATTCAAATCCTATTCCCTCCATTCCTATGCAAGATCAGCAAAGGCACATATCGAGGCACATCATCCATCATCATCCCCCTACACGCTCTCCCATATCCTCTCCATATCACAAAGCTTCTCCTAACCATCTTCCCAAAGCTTACCACAACAATGTAAATGCCAACTCCAAAATGCATAAAGCTAAAAATCCACATCCTAGGTAATCATATGTCTATTCTAAAAGACATACTCCAAAAAGAAAAAATCCAATCAAAGAATGGAAAATAATGCAAACGCCTATGAAAAGAAAATCCAAAACCATGTGGATCCCAAAGAAAAAATTTGAAACCCAATGCATAATGGCATCCACCATTGCTAATCCTCCATCCAGTGACTCATGTCCCCCATCTCCTAACTCCATCTTGGGTGCCTATATCCCCAAGCACGCTTCCACAAATCCTCCATCACACCCGCATCTACCATCTATCCCCCATATGCTCTTTTCACACCCGTCCCAACATGTGCCAATGTTGCTCTTGCAAGCATCCCCATCTCATGCTCCTTTCCAACCTTTTCATCCCTCCATCTCCTACCATCAATCCCATCTAATCCAATCTATTGCATAAATCACACATCCAGTGTACCAACAGCTAGCAACAAAATTGAACATTCCAATAGCCAATGAAAAATCCCAAAAAAGCCAAAATAGCTGAAGAAAGCCAAGATCATTCTAGCTAAGTCCAAAGTCAAAAAGTCAAAAAAAATAATAAAGAAAAATAAAGCGTCCACTGGTGAAAACTTGGCAATTCAAGCACCTTGGAGAAGTACCATGATGAAAACTTGGCAAACAAGCGTCAGGTGTAATCCCGCCATCCCCAGGTTAGCCTATCACCCTCATGCTTTTGGTCATCTCTTGACATCCAACTCCATATTCCAATCTATCCACCTATCCTCCACCCTCCATCTTCCATCTCGCACCATCCACTTATCTCTAGCAGCTTCAGCCAACCATCCCAGCTATCATCCATCTCCCTAGCCCCTTCAGCTTTTTCCATCCTAGCTTCAATCCTATCACATCCATCACAAGACCTCCTTCCACATGTTATCTTCTGATTAGGGGCACTATATTCTTTGAAGATCTTGTCTTGTCCATCCTCCCTTGTCATTGGTATCTAGCTCTAGGCTATCCTTATGCAAACCCAATGTCATCTCTTTATATCCATCATAATCCTAGCTATCTACCATCCTATCCAACCATCTCATCTTGCTCCTCTAGCTATCATTGGTCACGAAATCTCTCATCATTATTGGATGCATCCTGCCAAATCCATATCTTTCGCTATCATCCCACCCTTAGCTTTCGCATCTTGCACAACGTCGAACCATCCCGCTATCCTATCATCCTGAGCTTTTGCCCGCTTGTAACTATCTTGGTCAGCTTCATTTTGTAACATATCTTGGTCCATCAGCTTGTACATCCTCTTTAGCTTAGTACCATTGTATCTATCCAGTGTTCGTGTCTGTTCATCCTTGGTCAGCATCTTGCACCCATCGCACATCTTGGTTAGCTATTCCAATGCATCCTTTAGCTAGATTTCCTGTCACCAAAGTGTTATCTTTCTTAGTTCAGCTTGCCAGACGCATCACTCATCCAAATCCACCAGCTTAGGTGCTCTTTGATAGGTCCTTGTAGGATATAGCTTTCCTCATGTCTGATCTTGGTTCGTGAGTACCTCGTCCTACCCATCTCATTGGCAAACGGTTCTCTTTTGGATTTTTGCTTTCTTTTGATTTGGACTCTTCCCTGTTGGGTCTTGAAGTATCTTTTCCAAGCAATCTTTTTGTTCCCTCCTCAAGGTTTTCATGATCTTCCATATCATGGTATGCTACGAATGGGGCACTCTGAGCGTATGGTTTTGATCAGGTCTTTTATTTGTTTTTCTTTTCTGCTTGTGGGTTACCCAGTGTCGGTTCCACTCTGATTCTTTCAAGATTCATGTGTGATGCTAGGGCAATCCTTGCATGTTTGTTTTGAGTCAGTCCATCAATCCTCTGGACATTTGGTTAAAAGGCCTTGATGTTCTTGGTAACCTTGGCAATTAACCAACAATCCTATAGCAAATCTAGTGCTCAACTACATGGTGGTACTTCTCTTTGACGTATCCCCCCACTCAAAAAGCTTCAATGGTTTTCCTTCATCTCCATTATCCCCCATCCATATCCAACATCCATCTCTCCTACCCCAGCTTATGCATCAGTATCTCTTTGAATCACTCCTCACCTTTAGCTTTAGAGATCCACAATCCTAGTCTTAGGGATCCACTAATCCAAATCAATCCACCAAGCCTTATCTTTCGAGATCCACAATCCTAGTCTTAGGGATCTCCGAAACCCATCTTCTGCCAATTTGACTCTTTGAAATCCTATTGCATCAGCTTTTTAATCCCCTCATCCATCTCCCCATCTTGGATTCCTTTTATAGTGCTCCGCTTCTTCATCCTCTGCAATCCCTGAGATCTTAAGCCTGCTTCCTCTTGTGCCTCTGGTTCTCCCTTTATCATTCTCCCGTAGTGAGAGTTTGAGCTAACTAAACTTGTTCTCCTAAGCCAATCTGAGTCTTCTTGCTCATCTCAGATTCTTGTACTTTCCAAGAAGTCGTCAAGCCTCACTTTCTCTCCCTGCCGCCTTCTTGAGGGGGCATTTTGCAGTCCATTCTCTCCTTTTCTGCTCTAGCCTTGGGCATCTTATTTTCTTATCTTTGATGCCATGCCACTTGCGGCATCACATCAAAGAGGGGCAAAATGTAGACACCTAAAAACCTTTAGAAAATAAAGTATTTTTATTTTCTAAAAATTTTCTGATGACATCATCATTTATTAATTAATTATTTATTTAATTAATTAATTTATTTTTATGCCATTAAATCCCTTTATCTTAATTAAAAATATTTAATCAAAGAATCCCTCCCAAAAATGTTTAAATCTTATCTAAACATTATTTCCTTATTTATTAATTATTTAATTAATAAATTGACCAAAAAACCCAAAATAAATAAAAAATTTATTTTTTGCCCAAAACTTGGCCAATTTTTTTAAGACCACTAACCTCTTCCAAAATCTTCTAATCCTTCTTTAATTTTGATTAAAAGCTAATCCCATCATTTCCTACCCCTAATCCCAACTCAAAATATTTAATTAAGATTAAATATTAATCCTCATGTTTAATATATATCTCCTCAACCCAAACCCTTGAAATAAATAAAACTTTATTTATTTCCTAAAAATTTAATTTATCCTCATCCTAAGAAGTTCTAGACTCTTCTAGAAAGTCTTCATCCTCATCCTAAAAAATTCTAGACTATTCTAGAAAGTCTTTATCCTCATCCAAAGTCTAGACTCTTCTAGAAGATGTCTTTAAACCTAATCCTAATCCCCTCCTAACCTTGTCACATTCCCTAAACATGGGTTAAAACTTACTAACCCAAGCCAAAGTTAACAGATATCTCCTCCTTCACCCACCCTCATTAAATGCCATCCACTTGCCTATCCCTAAGCTAATCCTAAACCATCCTAATCCATCCTCTAATCATTTGCACAATCCTAAGCAAGCTTAAAACCCTCCTAATCAAGCCCAAGTCAAAATTTCTCTCATCTCCCTCAAAATATCTCAACCATAAAACTTTATGAAGCCCACTAGGCCATAAATGACTCTTCCAAGCCCTTTTATTGCTCTTACAAGCCATTATGAGGGTCTTTATGAAGATTTTATCCCTTGAGCCTCCTTTGTTGACTCATCCTTCCCCTTTCCTACATCCTTTCACTCTGTGACATGTGTCACTCCTTGATTGGTTGTAAGGAAGCACAATCCATTTGCTCTCCTCTCATGCAATCTGAGCCCTCCATGAGCTTTTTCCCATCCTTGCATCTTAGCCCTCAATCCCTCAAGACTCTTGCCTATAAATTGGATCCTTACCCTTTGAAAAAAAACACAATCTATGAAGTAAAGTCATAATGCCATTTTAAGAAGCTATTTTACATCAAAACCATACACTCACACCCAAATTCCAACTCCATTTGAAGCCCTTTTTGAAGCATAAAGCTTGAGCATACATCCTATCTGTTTAGACAAAGCTACTCAACAAGAGAGCTTCTCATTGAGAGAGCCCATTAATGGCTCATATTCTCAATTGAGAGCTCATCTTAATCTATCTTGAAGTTTATGAATTTTGTTTAGTTTGTAGAAGCTTTCTTTAAATTTGGTTTCTATTAGCATACTAACATTGCTCATATACAGTATTTACTGTTTGTTAATGCTTTCTAGCGTTCTTGTGTGAAACTAAGGTAAATGTTTTGACATATACTTAACCATTTTGAGTCTTTGATAAGTATTTTGAGATGCTTTCTAGTTGCTCATAGAGAAGTAATGTGTTATTGTGATTATCTTTTTGATGCTTCCCAATCACTTGTATAGGGATGAGGTGAAATTTTTCATTCTTTGATTTATACTTTTATGAGCCTAGGGTAGGTAATCTATATGTTAAGTTGGGAATTGGGTTGCAATGGAGGCCAGGGCCCAGAGTGGCTACTAGGTTAAACCATTGTAAGTAATTTAATAAGTGATAACATTTCATTAAATGGGTTTAAAATGAATTAATAAGATATTGGTACCACAAAAAGTCACTAAGGGGCTAGAGGATTAAAAGATTGGTCGAGTAACCTTAGAGTTGACTCGTTAGTATGTCTATTGGTATGAAAGGATATTGGTGCCACGTAGGGTCACTAGGGTGCCAAAGGATTAAAAGACTAGCCAAGTAACCCTAGTGTTGACTCGTGTGATGACACTTGCCCACTAGCAGTATAGATTTCCTACATGTCTTTGTGTGCCTCTAGGTCTAGATGTCAATTGTATCTTGGAACCTTTGAGTTAGATTGCTTTTAGGGTTTCTTGGACTTAGAGATTACTTTTGATATTTGGATTGTTATCCTATTTGGGACTTGAGACTATCTCCTTAGTGCAGTGGGAGTGGGCCATTTATGTTCCACATGGTCAGGTGGTAGTGCTTTTTACTCTTACCATTGAGATTTGTTTGTTGATACCATGGCTGGAGTTTCCTTGTTTGCATCTCTTTTCATTCTATTTTTGCATATTATGATAGATAGTTATATCTTTATGATGGATGGTTTCACTTATTGTATTGTACCTTGTTTCATGGATCACAAAAGGATGACGTACTCTATTTTTATTATGTATATTCTTTTAGCCTTTCATACCCTATGACATGTATAGTGGATGATTGAGCATTCCAAATTTTATTGCCAAGTGGCATTCGGAATAAAAGTATATTATTTAAATGAAGTTTGAACTTTTAATTATTCTTTCATGTGGATGTGTTATTTGTTAGACTTAGTATTAATTAAAATTTAAATATGACTCAATGTCTTGGGATCCTTATGGAATGTAATCTGTTATGTTTTCTTATGTATGATTGTATGTTATTGCTTCCACTACTTTATGTTTCATGTGTATTTTATTTTATTTTTAAAAAAGTTTGGCAGACTTAGTTAAAACTTTAGGTTAATTCTTTTGGATCCCTTAGTTACATCTGGTATCAAAGCTCGAGTTCTACATTGGGAGCTCTGGGTATATTGGAATGCCACTAGTTGTTAACTAGTTGAACAAAAATGAAAGTTTAAAATATTATGTATATCTTTTTCAAATTGAAACTTGAACTAGTTAAACTGAAATAGAACTTAAAATTTAGTTGTATATTTTCAAAACTTGAACATTTAAACTTCAAAACTGAATTATACGTAAACCAAAACATAGGCAAAACCAAAAATTTAACTTGCACTATTTTCAAAACTTGTGTCTTTGCATATGCTTTATAGTAGTATGTTGTGTGGTTATTAGAGCACCTTGTTATCTAAGATATAATTTTAGTAGTGTTCTCAGTAGATTCAAATCCTCCTATAGGGGGAAAGGGTCCAATGGGACCCACACAATGAGTTCTTTAGTTTTCCCATTCTTGTAGGCTTCCAAGAGTAAGCCTAAGTTTTGGGGGGTGGATGTAGTACCTGCCCCTAGTTTACATTTTATTATTATTGCTAAACTCTTTTAGGCTAGTTTATGCTTGTTGATTAGTAGCACTATCTTTCATATTATCAGATATTGTTTCATATTCAGTTGATTTTATAATGATTATTATAGTGATTCGAGTTATTGATGATGATTAGTTGGATAGATTATCATATGTGTTTTCTTATGAATACTTACCCCATACTACATGTGTATGGTGTGTGTGTATATTTTATTTATGTATGACATTTCTAATTTGCTTAAGGAAGGGAGTCGTAGTCACCTACTAGTCGGGATCTACATGATGCACCACTTCCTACCATTGCCTGTTTAGTTTAGCATATATGTGTTTGTACATGCATAGATTTTATGTGGATTGTGGGTATTGAGTATCAACTTCTCTGAATTGCCAGGATGAACATACCCTATCACATTATCTCAATGGTAAGAGGGGAGATAAATTCTTAATTCCAAATCCAAACCTTTAACCCATTTGTCCTAGAAAATTAGGACAAGTATCTAAGTTGTTTACCTTTCGAATGCATCATATGACGCTAATTCATGATTATAACCATTTTGTTGGATCTTGTATGTGTTTTTCTATGATAAGTTTTTGTATTTTATTTTATAAATCTTCGGTGATTTTTCTATTAATTAAGTCAAATTAAATTATTAAATTAATGATTTAATTTAATAGAAAATTAATATGGTATTTTAATATTTAATTAATTGAAAAATTAATTAAATATCAAGAATTAAATTTAAAGATAAAAGTTATAAGTTTAATTTTTGAACATGATAACATTTATTTAATTTAATAATAATATATTTAGAGTTCATTTTTAAATAAATGCTAAATATTATTATTATTTAAGTTAATAAATATTTTTTCAATTAATGTTTTGAAAATAAAGTAAAGCATGGAAAAGATATTAATTTATTAAAAGTTTAAAGATTGCATAAAGTGTGCATTAGATTAATGCTGAAACTGTTATTAAAAAAAAATGTTTTTATTAATAAAAGGAATTTATTTTATTTAAATTTATAATTTATAATTTTTTTATAAAATAAATAAATTATATAACTTGTTTTCTTAAATAATAATAATTCTGGGTGGGAGAGGCCACCACCCCCCACCCCCCCTTTTTAGCTTCCTATGGCCTTATGTTGCTTGCATGCGTAGGTTGTGTTGCAGCACATGGCAGCAGCCTTGTCTGAGGTCGTACAGCTTCAAAAAGGTCGACATGCCTTTAAAAAAGAATACGCCTTTATTTTTTTATGTTATATTAATTAAAATGTAATTTGTATAAATAAAAAATTAATTATTATTATTTAAAAATTAAATAATAAAATTATTATTTATTAATCATTTAATAATTATAATTCATATATATAATTTATAATATAGTTTTGATTTTAATAATTATTAATTAATTAAATTAAATTTAGTTTAATTAATAATACAAATTATTTAATGAAGTTTTAAATTCATTTATTTTATTATTATCATTAGTGTCTTGAATTTTAATAAAAAGGGCAATTATTTTATTAGAAAATCAATAATCATTTTGTGAATAATTTAATAAATAATTACTTTTAAAGTATTTAGAACATTTACTTATAATCAAATAAGGGTAATTATGCGGATTATATATATATATATATATATATATATATATATATATATGAATGGTTTAATTTGTAGGGTAAACTGAGAATCTTATATACTTGAAAATATACATTAAAACGAAAACTTAAACCTTACATTTAACTCAACAATATGTTTTCAAAATCAAACCAAACTTTGAGACTACTCTATTTTTGTGTGTTGTTTGTGTTTTGAGTTTGGGTTGACTAGAGTGTTGACTAGTTTTAGGACGTCTACCAAAGGTTTTGGAGTTTTCTGTTTGTGATTTTATGATGAGTTGATCTTTGATCTTTTTAACTCAACCATGGTAATGTGTTGGTATGCTCTATGATGAGTTGTATATATTGTTCATTAATGCTTTCTAGTGTTCTTGTGTGAAACTGAGGTGAATGTTTTGACATATTTGACTTAATTATTCTGAGTCTTTGATCAATATTTTGGAATGCTTTCCAGTCGCTCATAGAGAATTGATGTGTTATTGTAATTATCTTTTTGATACTTTCCAGTCACTTGTATAGGGCTGAGCAAAATTTTTCATTATTTGATTTATACTTTTATGAGCTTAGGGTAGGTAATTTGTATGTTAAGTTGAGAAGTGGCTTGCAATGGAGGCTAGGGCCCAAAGTGGCTGCCAAGGTAAACCATTATAAGTAATTTAAAAAGTGATAACATTTCATTAAATGTGTTTAAAATGAATTAATAAGATATTGGTACCATAGAAAGTCACTAAGGGTCTAAAGGATTAAAAGACTAGCCGGGTAACCTTAGAGTTGACTTGTTAGTATGCCTTGTTAGTATGAAAGGATACTAGTGCCACATAGGGTCACTAGGGGGGGTAGAGGATTAAAAGACTAGCCAGTTAACCCTAGCATTGATTCATGTGATGACACTTGCCCACTAGCAGTATAGATTTCCTACGTGTCTTTGTGTGCCTCTGGGTCTAGATGTCGATTGTATCTTGGAACCTTTGAGTTAGATTGCTTTTAGGGTTTCCTGGACTTAGAGATTACTTTTGATATTTGGATTGTTATCTTGTTTGGGACTTGAGACTGTCTCCTCTAAGCAGTGGGACTGGGTATTTAGGTTCCACACAGTTGGGTGGTAGTGCTTTTTACTCCTACCATTTAGATCTATCCATTGATACCGTGACTGGAGTTTCCTTGTCTGCATCTCCTTTCATTTTTTTTTGCATATTATGATGGATGTTTTCACTTATTATGTTGTACCTTGTTTCATGGATCCAAAAAGGATGATGTAATCTATTTTTATAAATGTATATTATTTTAGCCTTTCATACCCTATGACATGTACAGTGGATGATTGAGCATTCCAAATTTTATTGCCTAGTGGCATTTAGAAAAAATGTATATTATTTAAATAGACTTTGGAATTTTAATTATTCTTTCATGTGGATGTGTTATTTGTTAGACTTTGATGCAGGAGCATCCAGTGGTGTAAGGGCAATCCTGTATCACCAAAAAAAAAATGCTTAGAGATGGTTTCTGTTTAATGTGCTTTCATTTGTAGATACCCATTTGGGTCAAATAAAGGTTCCAACTCTCATAGTTCCATTATTAGTTTTTGTGTTAGAGTTTTTAAGCACCTTGGGATATGTGTAAATACAAAAAATGAGTTATTTTGTAATTGATCAAAAATTATGATGAGTTAGAGGGTGTAATTTGGAGGGATGATTATAATTTTAATTTAAAGCCCTCCAAAAAAAGAATCAGGTCAAAAGGCTTTATAGTTAGAAAGTTATCACAATTTTAAATTTCTTGGAGACTTCCTAAGAGCACTTTAAAGTTAGATTTGAGGCACTAAATGGCCTCGTACGGGGCTGAATAATGGGGGACAAGAAAATTTTGTCCACAAGGCTATAGAGAACTTTGAGAACTTTTCAAAAATGTAAACAGTTCATCAATCAAAATCCTGGTTCAAAAGTTATGCCTCCTAGAAGTTGGACTACCATTTCTGGATTATTCTACTTTTACATCGACGTCTAACGTGACTTCTAGAACCTTCTGTTTTGGTGGTGGATGCCAAATGGCATATTCTAGAATTTATTCCTAACCCTAAACCATTTGAGGCTTATTTAAGAACACTTATGGCATTATAAAGGGTAGTTCTCAGTGGAGTTATAGAGAAGGTATTGTGCGAAGGATTTCTTTCTCCGGAATCTTACTATTGTAAGCCCATAGGGCATTTTTTATTGATAATAATATTTCCCTTTTCTTGTGTGTTCATTTT
Organism: Cupressus sempervirens; assembly: GCA_028749045.1. Classification (NCBI taxonomy): domain Eukaryota; kingdom Viridiplantae; phylum Streptophyta; class Pinopsida; order Cupressales; family Cupressaceae; genus Cupressus; species Cupressus sempervirens. The sequence continues at coordinate 318,029,748 of CM053786.1, forward strand.
GGTCTTTGGTTGTGTCCCCATCAGACTTAGTATTAATTAAAATTTAAATGTGACTCAACACCTTGGGATTCTTAAGGAATGTGACCTATTATGTTTTCTTATGTATGATTGTATGTTATTGCTTCTGCTACTTTATGTTTGATGTGTAAGTTATTCTTTCTTGAAAAAAAATAGTTTGAAAAACTTAGTTAAAACTTTAGGTTAATTCTTTTGGATCCCTTGGTGGAGCATTACATTACCGATGCAGAAGCATCTCAGCCATCGCGTTATCCCATTGATTCTATTGGTCGCTATTGAGTTACAACAATTACCAAGTTCAAGTTATCCCACGTCATATTAACACTTTGATTAGTGTGTTATCCCATTTCACTCTATAGTGTGTGTCAAGTTCCACAGTGTGTGCCAAGCTATCATTTATGTGCCAAGTGATCCTTCATGTGTCGAGTGTTCTTGTTGGTGCCAAATGTTCTTGTTGGTGTCAAGTTTTCCTATATGTGTTGAGTGCCAATATTCATTTTCTATGTCTGGTTCCAATTTGACCTACCTGGGGCATATTTAATTTTGTGATGGGTATTTAATATTTTTTGATAGCTTAATTATGGCTTGGTTATGCACTTAATGTAAGGGTTTGTTTATTTGGTAATTTTTAATAGGTTGTCTTTTGGTCATGCAAGTATTTAAAGGGGTCTTGGGTAGAGTCTTAGGCATTATTTTTCGATGAGGGATTATTTTTCAAGCCTAGAGATGTAGAGAGGCTTGAAGAATTCATTTTAGTTGTGGAGTCTTAGCGTAACTAGCTTGGAGATAGAAGTTTGCATTTGAGTCTACAAATCTGGTCTTCTTGAAATATGTATTCTTCTTTGCAATGGTCGTAACCCAAAAGGTCATACAGTTGGGAATGCTAGATGTAAACTTCTTGATTTGAATATATGAAATATTATCTCTTTGGATTTGAATATCGTTGCTCTTGTTTATTTTCTACTATGTATTTGTTTGGTGATTTCTGGATCACCTCATTTTGGGGTACATCTAGATTAGTGTTGCATCATTTGGTATCAGAACTCAATTGTTCATGAGTGTGCAAGAAGATTGCCAAAGTATGAGATAGTTTATACCAATAGCTTGGTTGGGAAAAGTTTATCAAAGAAGGGTTTTGATTTTGGAAGTCCTAGCTAGTTGGTGATTTGGTGTAGGATTGCAGATCTGTAGATTTGGCTTGCACTTGCAGAGGACTCATTATTTGATCATTGTTTGTGTAAAGATGGTTCAAGGAAGGAGAGATGTTGATCTAGTATTATTTGACATGTTGAGGAAACTTGCAGACGGATTAGAAGCTATTGAGTTAGTGTAAGATTGTGGAAGACATCTTGATGATGTTGAGAGTGATGAGTATGATTCTTTTTGGGATGATTTACATGAAAGGATTGATGATCTGGAAGAGTTTGATTTGAGTTGGCATCTGAGGATTAGAAAAAAGGTTGTTTGGCCAATTAAAAATATTACGAAGAGAAGAAGATAGGTCGTGGAAGTGTATGATGATTTTGCTAAAATGGAGGAAGTATATTTTGGTTTTTATGAGCAGATGGATAGATCTGACATGGAAATTGTAGAGCATCTTGTTGTGCGCAATGAGATTGTTGAAGATGATAGTTTAACTTATGTTGAGAAGGAATTAGATGTTGTTGTTATTCAAGATGATGTTAATGTTGAAATGAATGTGATTGAGGACTTATTTGTTGTTGTTGTTGCTGATCCAGAGTTATATGTTCATTATGTTATGGATGTTGTTGATCTGGATGTTGCTTGTGGCAAGAAGATTGATTTACTTGCTGGTAATATGGTTGAGGGTTTCAACAATATTATTGATGTGGATTTACATGATGTTGTTGTTACTGATATGGATATGAACTTATATGTTGCAGTTGAGATGCTGAAGGATATAGATTTTGTTACTCATGTAGATTTTCATGATGTTGTTGATCTATATGTTGCTGGAGGAATGAATATACATGTTGTTTCTATTATGGACTTGTATGTTGCTGCTATTATGGATTTGAGTTCATATGTTTTTGCTAATAGGGTTTGTGACTTGGATATTGTTGCTGATCTAGTTTTCATGTATGAGAATGATGTTATGGATGATTATGATGATAAGTTGCAGATTGAGCATTGTGATTTTTAGTTGAGTGATTATGTTGATTGGATGGATGATATTCTAATTTTTGAATGGATGAAGCATAAATGGTTGATTTTTAGATTGGATCTCTTTTCTTTGATGGAGTGGAAACCTTTTGTGAAGATGAAGTTGTCTACAGAATTTTCTTTTGGAGGAAAAATGTGGGACACAGTTTTCTATTTTCTTGGGGAGTCTGATACAAGAGCATCTAAGGTCTTTTCTATTTATCCCGTTAGTCTAATGTAGGAGCATCCTAGCCATCATGTTATCCCATTGATTTCATTGGTCATTGTCAAGTTACATCAATTGCCAAGTGCCAGTAAATTTACTATCACTTCTGAGTTGAAGTTATCACACATCATGTTAACACTTGGATTAGCATGCTATCCCATCTCACTCTGTAGTGTGTGTCGAGTGATCCTATTAGTGCCAAGTGTTCCTATTGGTGCTAAGTTTTCTTGTATGTGTTGAGTGTTAGCATTCATTTTCTATGTCTAATTCTAGTTTGGGCTAACCTAGAGCATATTTAATTTCATGATAGTTATTTAATATTTGTTGAGAGATGACTTATGGCTTGGTTATACATCTAATGTAAGGGTTTTTTTATTTGGTAATTTGTAATAGGCTAACTTGTGGCTGTTCAAGTATTTAAATAAGTCTTGGGTAGAGTCTTAGGCATCATTTTTTGAACATGGATTATCGTTCAAGCTTGGAGATGTAGAGAGGCTTGAAGAAGTCATTTTAGTTGTGGAGTCTTAGCATGAGTAGCTTGGAGATAGGATTTTTTATTTGAGTTTACAAATCTAATCTTCTTGAAAGATGTATTCTTCTTTGTAATGGCCATAACCCAGAAGGCTATATAGCCATGCATGTTGGATGTAAACTTCTTGATTTGAATATATGAAATATTATCTCTTCGAATCTGAATCTCGATCCTCTTGCTCATTTTCTACTATGTATTTATTTTTTGATTTCTAGATCACCTCATTTTGGGGTACATCCAAATTAGCGTTGCATCAACTACTCTCTTGTCTTCCTCAGCCATAGCCCTGTCTTCTTCATCTTTCTTCTTTTGCTTGGTCACTTCACATAATCTTATTGATTGGATTTCATGTTCTCTTTTCATTCTTATTTCTTCATTTAGGAGTTCATTCTTTTCAAGTAGATTTGTATATGCTTTGTCATTTGGATTGATTGATTCAAACAACCCTTGAGTCTCAAATCCTTCATAGGAAAATTGTTTATCCTGGATAGTCAATTCCTTTCTTCCTTTTAGGGATTTCTTCAAATCTTGTCTCACTTTCTTAATTTTCTGCAGTATGATTTGGATGTCAATCACTTGATTGTCAATAACCTTGTCTATCTTAAAACCCTCCATCTCCAAAGATCTAATCTCCAAGCAATTAAGATTTTCTTAGAGAACCACAACTCTAATACCAATTGTTGATTGATGGAAGTATAAACATGATAACAAGATACTAAGGGGGGTGAATCAAAATCTTAAGCTCTTTCAATTTCAACAATTTATTCACACATTTACTAGTTGTCTTGTGCATGTAAAACTTGTAAGAGTAAACTTGTTGTAACATGTAAATCTAATCTATAATATGCATGAAAATAAACACATAAAACAATATTTATTACCTAGAAACCCTCCAAGGTGAAGGTAAAATTGGGGTGGGGATGACACCCTTAAATATTCACTACAGCAGTAATAAATTAAATATGTTAGGGTTACAATGTTTGATCATAAAATATGATCTACCTTGTGAGGGGTCTATCTTGTTAAAACCATTTGAGACTACTAGGTCTCATCTTGTTAGAGGATTTAACACTTACAATAAAGTAAGGACTATGTTAGGAGATTTACAAAGATCTATTAAGAGATTTACCCTAATTTAAGTTGATTAAAATTGATTCAATACCTAGCTCTTGCTATGCTCTGTAAGCTAATTTTGAGTCTTCTCTTTGCAAAACTTATCCTCTCTTCTAATCTAATAAAGTATTTCTTCCCCTTCATTGCTTTGATTAGGTCACTTGCTCTACTAAAAGATATTAGAACACTTCCACTTACTTTTGATATGATCTTAATCCTTAACTTCACCATTCTCATATCACTCCCTTCCTCATGCAATATTTTCTCCTTATCTTTTCTCTAGGTTAAAATATCCTCTATTTAAAGAGTTTTGTAAAGAGTTTTCTAGATGCTTCCATATTTTGTCTCTTCATCTGAATCGATGATCACAAAACATAGGGATCTACAATCTATGTCATAAATGTGTAAAACTCTTTGTAACAACCTCTACAAATATTAAATCTTCCTTCCATGTTGGCTTGAAAATGATTTACCTCAAAATTAGTATCATTGCTAACCTTTATGTATACTCTGGATTTCTTGGCACTTTCTATTTTCTAATACTTGGCATTGCTGATGTTGGGTCTAGTACTATATAACTTAGAACTTATATGCTTGAATTGCTCAGTAGGTGTTGAGATCAGCTTGTATATAAAATAATTGGTGACCAAACACTTACTCAACTCCTATAGATCTTGGTACACACATACATATGTACATGACTCAGCCTATATAGAGTCATGTACATAAGTAGAATATGTACAATAGGTAGAGGTACTAATAATGACAATAGTCATCAAGATATCGAAGTCTCCAACCAAGACTTGTCTAAGAACAATCTCATCTTGAGTCCATATTAGATTCATGCCCCTCAAACTTTTTGTTGAAACCATCAACTATCTCAACAAATACATCTCTAATCCAAGATAAATTAGCATCACCATTTTCTCTAAGTATCTATGAGAACCTATAACAAAACAATCTATGCCAACTCTAAATGCAACATAGCAATATTATGGAGTATCTAGCAAATGATCAATGTACTCAATACAAAGAAACTAAACTAAGATCAATGTCAAAGTTCCAACTATGGCCTCAGGAACATAAACATACCAATATGCTCTAAACCATCTCAAGTAAAGAGATAACATGCTCCATATGAATATACCATAACATGTCAATAATCTAAATTCATATCAAGAGTATAACATGACATAATAATGAAACCATCCTAATACCAAGGATAACATGTCAAATGAAAGCATAAATCATGCCTTTACCAACAACCATGTGAGTCCTCAAGATGTAACTATTTCCATATACCATCAAGAACCAAGTGCACCATGCAAATATCAAAGGTACTTTTGTAACAACAAGATCTAAAACATCCTCTAACATCTGCTAAACACTCCATAAATATATCAATGCCAACAACTCCCACTCAAATATGGTACTGATTTAGTCATGGAATCATAACATCCATCTGCTACATGAAGATCCTCCAAGGCTACACTTACACAACCAAAATGTTAGTACCAAGTGAAACCATGATCTCCAATCCAAGAACATATAAACCAAACCAGGAACCAATCTTGCATTGCCACTTCATCACTCTCATATATCCAAGCTATCCATGACATCATGATGAAAAACCATCCTCTAACCATGAGAATCAACCAAGACATCAAATCATAAAAGAACTCAAAATTCACATAATGAGCTCCGCAAAAGAAACCAAATAACCATGATCCTCAACCAAGAAGATATACCACCATATTTTAATTAAGAATCTAATCCAATAAGCACCAATTAATTACATTTATATCTAATCATGTCATGCCAAAATCCATGGCACCATGATCATATCCATGAACCAAGAATCTAAATCCCAAAGTGTCCAACCTATCAGCATAAAATAGTCAACCACAATCCTCCACCATGATTGTACCTAGTAACAAGATCTCACCCCCTTCTATATGATGAAAAATTAAAAAATTGTGTGACTAAGGGCATAAACAACCCGAATCCAAGTAAAAAATATGAATATGCATCGATAATGAAATATCAATGGGAAAAGGCAACCCATAACCAAGTCATAAATGTAACCTATCAGTATAGACCCCTTACAACACCACACAACTTAGACTCAAAAATCCATCATACATATCCAAACTAAACACTGATAAGCATATCATTATGAGATTGATCTAAAATATAAGTTGAGTATACAATGACATCAAACTCCAAATCTCCAAAATATACAATTTCATAAACTCATAGTGTTACCATAGTCAATATATATCATATACCATTCAGATCAATATATCACTTGGTAAATCATGTCAAACCTACACCAAATCTAAACTAATGTGTAGATCTCTCCAAGAGCTTTTTGTTGTTTGAAGTCCAAAATCTGACTCTGTATGCCCATGTTATGCCCAAATTTGTGACTAAAATAAATAATATCTAACTTTTGGGCTCTTAAAACATGACAAATTATCACAATCACAAAATTAAACTTACACCAAGTTTTAGTTTTCTAAATAAGCTTTCTAATGATTGTAAGAAGTCTAAAATCTGATATCCAGAGTGAAAGTTATGATTGTTTTACCAAGATAATCTTTTAACCACTTTCAAAGCAATTTTTTTGTGACAAAAATTCCCATGGGATTAAATTTTACCATCTTCACTAGCTAAAACTAAAAATCTTTTACATTTTCTATCAACATCACCAAACTAAGGCATATTATATATAAAAATTTATGAAAAAGCCAAACTGGATCCAATGGTGAGGTATGTTTTTTTCTAGGAGGTCATTTCTGCAAGCTCTCTTCTAGAACCCTCATTTAAATGAAACATCTTAAAACCCCTTTTGACCCATAATTTTATATGCCCACAATTTGCCAACATTTATCAAAACAACAAACCCAAAACTCCTAGATCTGCAATAAATAACCTACGAAATCCATATATCTTGATTTTTTTTTCTTTTATGTATTTCCATGGATTCAATGTAGGGTTTACAACAACAAAACCATAGCTTGGATACCACTTGTAAGGAAACTTGTGATACAAATATAATTGTTTCCACGTAATTCATAATAGATCTAAAATAAATATGTAATTAAAATCCACATGCAAGAGAATAGACAACATATCCACAAAAAATGTGACACAAGATATACCTTGAGAAACCCTCATTTAGGGAAAATAAAAAACCCAAACTTCAAAAGATTCCATCACCATGTATTATTCAACAAAAACCCATTGCAATACAACCATGAAAACCTTCAAAGCCATAGCCACAATTAAGAGATCCATGTGAACAAGCATGAATCTACACATCCCATGTCATGCTTCCAACCTTTGCAAATGCTCTATTGGCTAACTTGTTGTGACTTGTCTTGCTTAACTTTCATTTTGCCTTTTTTTTTTCCTTCTCATACAACAACTACCCTTATGGTTGCTTATATAATAGCAAGCTCCCCTAAAACCACCAAGTAGTATTACATAAACCATGTGCTAAGAGCATATGCTACCAAACCCCTATCGACTCACGTTTAATATTTTCCCCAATATTAAATAATTACATCAAATATTATCACAATGTTATAATACAACTCATCAAGTATATCCCATGAGAATCATACATGTTTCACATCTATCTAGGTGTTTCTAGGTGCAACATTACATAATAATAAAATAATACACTATAAATAATATTATGCAATGTGTGCAACACACATAATCTCAACAAATATTTGCCCACATACTCTCCTATTTTGTTTGGAGACACTAATTTCAAAAGGGCACAAATTGCATTCTCAACAAAAATGATTTTTTTAGCAAGGGAATGGTTCAAGCATAAAGAAAATGTAACAAGGATTTCTTTAGGATGGACAATGGATGTCCACACATGCAATTTTTATATGGTAGATGGATTGAAATTACATGATATCTTGATGGTTTTCCATATATTTGACGTAAATATAGTATACTTGAAGCTTGAGGGTTTTGACTATTTTGATATTAAATTCTTGTAAACCGTATCTCTTTGGTAAATTTTGTATATTCTTGAGCACCATAGCTTTGTCTTTGTGAAAATATGTTACAATGTTTCCTTTTATAAATTTGAAACTTTGGCTCTATATTCTCTTGGAATTTGTTAATGAGGGTTTTTTTTTCACCTTCATATATGATATAGTAAATATTACAAGTCTATGAGATTAATTTATTTTAAAATCATAGGTTAAATAGACCCCTCATTTATCAAAGATTTTGAAGACTTTTCAAACATTTCTTCATTTTGGGAACTATCAACTAGTTTTCCATTTGAAGTTTTCTAAACATCATGTTTCACCATTTTGGAGCTTGTGGTTTTTCTACTATTTGTCTAGACCTTTCATTATGAAAAATAAATAACTAAATCTAATACATTTTCTTGTAGTTGTAATTTGTTCATATCTTGTGTCTAATTTAGATGCTCTATTTTGTTGATAGTGTGCATATTATAAAATTTGTATTCTCTTATGCCATTTAAGTTCTCTTTAATTATTATTATGTTGTAGCACTCTACAAAGTACTCACTAGATACATTTCTTAATAGACATGAATACTCATTATTATACCTTCTTCTTTTTTTTTTGGAGTAGTAATTACATTTTGAAACTCTGTGATCTTCATTTATTGTAATCAATGATTGGTTTTTAGTACAAAGAAGAAATAATGAATTATATGAATGTAACCATGAACCTTCTATTAAATAATCCATATTTCTATATGTTTTTTGTGGTCTTTTGCAATACAATTTTTGTATACAAAGCTCATGATATTGCTATATGTTACAATTCTTTTTGGGATTACTTGAGAGTAAATTAGTATGTCTTATAACTAAATCTATAATTGTTATTGCTTCAGTCATTGTATGTGTTTGTCCACCTTTTTCTAGTTTTTAATATCATAAATGCTCCTTTATTTTATTAACATGAAAATCATCTCAACCTTTCCTCTAGATTGCTAATATAAATTTGTCATAGCTTTTATTTGAAGGACAGGGCTATAATGATAGTTTTGGAGCATTTGATGTAACATTTATCACTATTATATCTTCAATTTCATATGTCTATTAATAGTTTCTCATTATACATATATCCTCTTCATTTGACCTCTCTAATATTAGTACTACATTGAAATTTCATGACTTATGAAAATAAGAAAACAAATACAACAGCTTAATGAGGGCTTGGACTTCCCTCCACTAAAATCTCAATAACTTCGTCAATTTTTAGTATATTTAGGTGATTCTAAATCCAAAATGACATAGATTTATGTCTCCATGTGTTACAATAGATTTTATAATGGTATAGTAATTTCAATACATGAAAATATTCTTGACATCAAACTGATTCAGAATAAAATACAAAAAATGTGCAAAAACTTTCTTTACATTAATAGTAAACCTCATACACTGACCATGGATTCCATTGTCAATATACTAAAGAATATATAGACTATTTTAAACCTATTAAATGGAATACCAACTTTCCTAACCACCCCCACAACTACATGTTGCCGGTTGGCCTCCTTATCCTTATATTGTCAACATTGACAACAATGTGACAAATTACATAATTTTTGCAACTTTTCATTTTTTTATTGCTTGATTATATTCCAAGGATAATTTTTAGACCTATTAAATAAAAACCATAATTAAATCCCTTAATATACTATTAAACCAACATATTATCACTTTTAGGCCTTGTCAACCATATTGGCAACATTGACACATTTTGTTTTCAAGTGGATCTCTTATGGTATGTGATGGTTAATAAAGAACATATGACATGTGTGTGGACCATTTGAGTAGGTAAGATGTTATATTGGTTATAATACTCTCAAAATCTATCATTAAAAATTAGCCAGTACAACTTTAAGGGACTTTTTTCTTTGGATTAATATCAAGATTAGAAGGTGGGAATTTGATAACACATGAAAAAATGATGTTAAGGGTATATGAACATTTAAAATATATACTAATAATTGCTAGGACAATTTTTATATACAAAAATATTTCTCCATGATAATAAACATATTGATTACATGGAAGGATAGTAATAGGGATTAGGACAATAAAGTGTTAAGATGTTATTGTATTTGATAGGAAACATGTGTTGAAAGACTTTAAAGTCTAATCAAGGAAGGTATGTATTATACCTATGCTTTTAAATAGTAAATTGGTAATTGGAAGCAATAAATAGGTAAAGTAAGATCATGTTTTCTCAAACATACATAGTGATAGGTTGAAATAAGTAGCCAGTATTTGCAAACAATAATCATATCAGGATGGTGGTCATTAACAAAAGGGTCTTGGTCTAGAAAGAATAATATTGTATGTTGAGATTTAGAATACCATAAGGGTGATAAGGACCTATAAACTTGAAGATCACTATTAAATATAGTGTGATTGAATGTCATGGATAGGACAAAGAATAAAGTTGTTTTTTTTAATGGGCACAAATACAAGAGAGAAAGGTTGGAAATATGAGTTTTGGGTCATCACTAATTAGTTCTTTATTAATGTAAATGAGTGTATGTAAATAAAATATGGCCCATACATAAATCTCTATTACTAGGTGATTTGTTTCCAAAGAATTGAGTAGCTATAATTTATGTCCACAGAGCTTAAAACACAATAATAAGGTCAGTTTGTATGTAATAAACTTTGAGGATTTAGTGTGGAACAAGATGCTAATTACTTGATTTCTTAAAATAGTATGAGATAATTGAAGATTATTTAATTTGGTTGGCTCAAATAGTCTTGATTTTATATTTCAAGTCCATTTAAATCAAAATGGAAGGCTATGCCAAAATTGTAAATGTTGGCAAATTGTCCTATTAAGGTCCTAGATTGGTCAATGTGATTAAATTTGTGTAGAAGATCCATTAAAGGAAATTAAATTGTAAAAGGTCCCAAATAATCCATTTACACATGTTCTAAGAGTGTACACAAAGTTACAAAGACATTTGAGTGCAAAATTGCACATTTTGCAAAAGCTAAACACAAAGTTGCAAAATGGGAAAGTTAACTAGTATTTTGTAGTTGAATAGATAGAAACTATCAAATTTTCTATAAAAGTCATGAAGAGGTTGAATCCAAGAATAGGAGGCAAGTTGGAGGAAAGGTTTTTGAGGTGGATCTTTAATACTTTTGATTGTCTCACAATTTTGCAATCTTGTAGACAATCATGGAGTTTGCATGAAAAAGAGAATGTAAAACTTATATGTAATGGTAAAGGAATGAATGAGAAGAATATATGTTGTTTAGATAATTTAACATGCATTTGGTTGAAGTATCAAAGGGTTATATGTGTTGGTTTGTTCAAAGTTCTTATCTTATTTCTATAATCAATCATGTTTTTCTCTATTTTGATGCACATTTAATTCAGTAAATCAATTGGTTTCACTCTATAACTGATTGAAATGTGTATAATAGTGAGTTAAAAAAAATTTTGGAACAAATTTGAGCATTTTTTATGCCATAGAGTAAGTAAACCATATGATTTTATAAAGTTTGTTGCCCTAATTAATGGTGTATTTCCTCTATTATAAAACCCTATGTTGTATTTTAAAGCCCCTTGGAAATACCCATAGAAAAAGAAGTTAGAAAAAAATAAAAATATTTTGACCTTGTCCTTGAAAAGGTCATCATGTTTTCCCCTTTCACTTGATAATTTTCCATCCTACCTTGTACCCTTTATATTTACATTAGGATTTCCACTCCTTTGAAATGCAATTCCTTCACATTTCTTTTTGCCTTGCTTCATTATACTCAACATCATAAAAACTATTGCACATACCTACAAATCAATTGCTCTAATCAGCCAAAGACATGGATATTTCTTATCAACAATATCATGGCATACCCCACTACCTAGAGTTTTCTCAACTTTTTGAGCCTTCTCATGGCCTTCCAAATAAAATTTAGTTACTTCACACAATACTATATCATACATCACCATCAAAACATCTTCTTAATTTTGTCAATCCTTTTGGTATCCCATATCAGTATCACTCACCTTTTAGGTTACACTAGGCACCTTGTCACCACTTGATGCTACAGTAGTACTTTTCCTAATACATGTGTAGGGGTAAAATGGAATCAAACACCTTAACACATTTAGAAGGGAGAAGACCAAGATACACCCCTTGGATTAGATTCAATGGACATAAAAGGAAGTATCAATGTGTAACCTAATACAAAATAAATGAATAACTTGGATTTATTTCCCTCTCACCTCCACCTTAAGATGGTTTAAGCAAGAATATATGAAATATAATGTTGAAATATAAACATATGATAAGATGATAAAGTGTATTGAAATGGAAAAGGGGAAAATAATATACTTTGTGAAATACAACCCTAAAAATTGGCTATCAAATGAGCTCCAAAATTGTTAATTCCTATGATCTAGGATAAAAATTGTGAGATCTACAAAACTCAAAAATTATTCATCAATCTGACATGGTTGAATTCTATCGATAGGGGTGATTGAAGTTGATACTAAATTCAGGGGTGATCAAAGTTGATACTATGAAACTATGTACGACATTGATTTTGATTTCATAGTTCCAAAGAAAGCTAAAAAGGGTATCCAAATTGGTTATCGAAATTTTCAACCTATCTGCTAATCCAATATCTAAAACCTACAAAATAAAGGGTTTTGTTTGTTTTTTGGGGTGGGGTTTTCCTTAGTCAAATCCCAATTTAAGAATTAACCTTGAATTTAAATTAAGATAGAATGCTAATAAGTAGTAGTGATATATTTAACATGAAGCAATGTAAATCTATGATTATGCTCTTGAATTTGGAATGTAATCAAGTATATAGATGCAATAGCCTTGAATCAACTTCTAAAACCTTGGAAAGGAAATCAAAGTGAAACCAAAACCTTCAAGAGTGAATGTTCTTGAAATCCACCTTAGGAATGAGCATAGATTTTGAGAGGATGAATATAGAAGTTGCAATAGAAGATTTTGAATGTATGAAGGGGGTATTGAATGTTATAATATTATATCTTTCATAAACTCCTTCAATATCTTGAATCCTTGATCTTCAATGGAGAGATTTCTTGAATGACTTGAATGCTTGAAGAATGTTTAAGTGCTTGAGTACTTGAGTGCGAGTTCTTGATCATGAAATGCTTGGATATGAACTTGATTGATGATAAATGGAGAAAATAGATAGGTTTATAAAGTGCATGGAATTAACTAACTCCCATAAGCCAACTAGCCTAGGGATTAATACCCTAAAGCTATCTAGATATGAGATCCAAGCAGAGGAGCCAAACAAGGATGAATTACATCCCTGATTGGTGCATCAATTATGTATTTCACCCCTTATGGGTTGTGGATGCACTATATCCCTAATGGTTTAGGGATGCACTGTGTCCCTACCCTTCTCAACTCATAACCTTTGGGATTCCCTCAAGATACCAAAATAGGTCCTAGATCACAAAAATTATGCTTAGAGTTTGAAATATAGTTGTTCCAATGTAGAAAGTAGATTATGATTGGTTAGATGAGGGAAAGGGATGACCTACATGGCTAGATACTACCTCAAGCTTTACACCATGAATATAGGATATTTAAAGAGGATTAATTGGGTCTTACCCCAATTCCACCTAGGAGAAAGGAGAAGAAAAGGGAAGAAAGGAAGAGAAATGAAAATGAATGATGACCTCACATTAAATGGGTGCTAAATCATCATTAAATTGAGGTGCTTCCAATTTGAGATGGTACAGTTCCCATTCTCTTCATCAACTTCAATATTTTCACTTGCCTTTGTGCGGCCCGCACCATCTTCTTTTTGACATTCTAATGCCAACCCTTGGTTATCTTAAATAACCTTTTCTTTTAGAGCATTTCTTTTTCTTCCCACTTCTATGAGTTCATCTAGCTTCCTCATATTTTCCTTTAATGCTTTTCTTATACTCTTTAATTCTTCTCTCCTAATTTCCTCTTCTCTTTTCTCTTATTTCTTTCTCCTTTCTTCTTCCTATCTTTTCCTCTTCCTATTACTCAAAAATTATTTTAGCGTCTTGCATGCCTCAAGCATCTCCTTATCTGACTTAGAATTACAAAATATAGTGGTTAGAATATCTATGTTTTATGTGTAAGGATTTATTATTCAATTTTCATATGAGATACAACTTCTCAAATGAGACATATCCCTTAAGACACTATATTGGTTCATTACCTCAGACCTACACCAAGTGCTTTAGCTATCCATTAAAGCCTCACACTCACTCAATGGATCCATTAAGACCTATTAATAGCCAAAGCCTTTCAAAAACTACCCTCTTCAACCACTATGCTCCATATACTAGTTTTTGTCAATCTTTGATTACACTTAAGTGTTGATCACATGACAATTTATGGATTTTTGTCCCTATTTTTTGATCATAACTTTGATCATTCTCACTTGTGTTCTACTTAAGACTCCACAACCCTTAAGATCTCTAGACCTTTCCCATACACATTTTTTCATTCCTAACATTTCACTATTATGATTTTCCAGCCCAAGCTAATTAGATCTTAATCATCCTTTAAATGTACATTGCAAATTTATTATTGTCACTATTTCACAAGAGGGGCATCTGATTTTCTAAAGTTGACCACATTGTCTCCTTGATTAGCTTCCAAGCCTTTATAACACTACTCATACTAAAAAAACCCTCCTAAACCAACTATAATTATCCTTGAACTATGAAAAAACAAAATGACACATGTATGACCATTTTGAAAAGATAGATTTAGACAATTTGCAAAATAGAAAAGATTTTGTTGTTTCACAAGTCTAAATTGCAACTTGTGAAACATCAAAGATTTTTCTATTTTGCAATTTTATAAAATTGCAACTTGTGAAATAGTGAAGCTTTCTCTATTGCAAAGTTTGGCAAATCAAAACTTGCAAAACAATGAAGAATTGGAATATATTCTTCTCAAAAAAAATAGTTGTCAAAATTCTCACTAACGAGAGTGTTGAACTTATGAATTTTTTGTTTTTGTAGGCACACAACTCTTGTTGTTGGCTATGTTGGGTATGTTCATTGGAATTCCGATCAACACCATCCAAATTTTGTCACTTTTTGACAACATAAAACCCCCATTGCATATCTCATTTATGACATAGGTTTTGTCAAAATTTCTATAAGAAAATGCTCATTAGATCATTCGATGAAAAAATAGTGATATTCATATTTTTGGAAGTTCATCAAAATTCTGATATTTTCCTGTAAAAATTTCAATGAGTTCTCCTTGGAAAACTACTCCAAATGTGTTAGTGAGTGTTAGAAGACATCTTAAGCTACAATGTGTTGTAAGAGAATTAGTTAATTTTATAGTAATTTACTCCATGTTTTCTTACAATAGAAGATGCTTCTAGATATGTCATTCCTATCATTACAAATAATGCAAGAACCAAATTTTAGAGGTATGTGAGAGGGATTAGAAATCACATGCTTACATGATCTTATGAAGGTTCCACAAGGATTTTCACAATACTCTCTTTTGGATTTTTCTAAATGTTGCTTCAAGCATGTAAATCTCTTTAAGTTTTTTTTTTGTCTTCTATGTGGCTTTTGAGAGAGGAGTAGGAAATATTTCTTTGCAAGGTTCTTCTATTTTTTTTCCTCTAGTAGAGAAAGATGTAGAGTCCATGTTAAGGCTATGAGTTTGCAAATGATTGTAACATTTTTTTGTAGATTAATACATTGGTTCAATGATTTGGATTGTAAGTTTTTTATAACCAAAATCGTTCTCCCCACATATATAGGCATTTCTTTTCGTTTGTCTATATTTAATCTAATATTTTTCTTTCATGTTCTTGAAGTACTTTTTTTTTTTGCAAAACTTGCAAGCTATTGATATATTAATAAATAACATTGGTTCAAGGTTCATGAGGGAAAGAACCAACAAGAAAATGTTGACCTAAGTGTTGTAGACTGCGTGGTAAATAGACCAATAGACTTTTTCATTGAAGGTGTTGTCATTTTTGGCAACACTTACAAAGGAAATAGGACTAGTAGAAAGGAACAACTGGTAAGGCATGACATGTGCAATTCTAGCTCACATAAGAACATATGAGTCAAAGAAAATATGGGAGACCAAGTAAGGCGAAGAGAAAGGTGATCCACTTAGATAAAAGATGCTAAGTGAAGTCTGCATGTGTAGCAAGCAACTAAGAAATTTAAGAAAATGGGCATATTAGCAAGCAAATCCAACATGGATATCATGACAAATAACAAGAAAGAAATTAGTGACTGCCTAGTCTTGTAGAGGGTAAAAGTGTACTCTATGCCAAATTTAATTGTGATGGGAATAGAGATCAACTAGAATACTTTTAATTTTAATTCTTCCTAACTAGAGTGAACCATCAAAGGCATATGGCACCCATGACTCTTGTACAAACACACCACATATGAAAGGAGTGGTGCACTACTACAACATAAATCTAAGCTCGCAACAGGGCTAGAATTCAAATATTGAATTCATAATCTGAAGCTTCTAAGTGAAGTTGAAAGGGAAGTATAAAAGAAGATGGAATGAAAGGATAAAAGGTAAGATTGCCAAGTGATTAGCCAAAGAGCTAGAGAGAGTCAAGTTAAGAGGAATCTCAAAGTGGTGAAGAAGAGTGACAAGAGAAGTCATCTTTGAAGAGTTGGTGTATTAAGGAAATCTTGGGAGATCCTTCCAAGATAGAGTAGGACAAGGACATCATGTACAAAAGCCAAAAGAACCAAGCACAACCAGTGATCAAGTTTGAAGATTGCAGAGCCAAAAGAAGGCAAGCATAATTGTAGATCAATCAAGAGAGCCAACTAGAGATCTATACCAAGATAATTTAGTAGGTAAACTTTTAGATATTTTCTCTATTGTTTACTTACCTTTGCAATAGTAAATCCTAATGAGGATGGACCTTAGTAGATTCTTTGTATAAATTCCCTAATAGGGTTACAAATTAGCTTGTGTTTAAAAGTCCTTTAACTAGGGTGCTCTTAATAGGGAAAGATCTTAACATATTTTTATCAAAATCCCCTCACATGGTGGCACCTCACCATATCTTTGTAATCTTTTAATAGGAATAAGCTCTTGACCAGGCACACTTCAAATGAGTACAAATTTATGGGGATCAACTCACACACCATAGTTTTTACCCTAGTTGGGTTTCCATGAGATAAATATTGTGTTATGTATTTCTATTTTCATGTGATGTATTTTTTTTTACCCTAATTAGTTTAGTTATATCTTGTTCAAACTCGTAAATAGGTGTGAAGTGTGATTCAAAGTAAAAAGTAAAAAGTTAGACTTAGTGAGTACATTGATTCAACCCCCTCCCCTCTCAATATACTAACCTATAGTTGGGACCAACAATTAGTATCAGAGCACTAGTTCCTTAGGAGAAGAGAGTTTAATAGCTTGAAGGAAAAGATCAAGATGTTTAAAAGAGAGGCACCAAAGTTTTCTAAGGAAAACTAAAGCTCATGGTGTAGAAATTTGAGGCCTTTCTCGCTATATTTGCGACTCACAAATCTAATGCATGTCCTGGCAATAATAGAATAATAGGGGTAGCATAATTTAAATATAAATATGCAGAGAAATTGGAAATAACCAAAAAAAAGTGGGAGAAACCAAAGGTCATCCATGGAGGAGACAAGAATGTTGTGAGGGATAAAGCTAAAATCTTGTAAGGAAAATTTGATGACATGAGAATTTAGGAAGGTGAAGAGATTGAATCCTATGGAAAGAAAGTAAAAGACATCATTCTAGACATAAAGTGTTGGAGTAAAATCAAAAGATGATTGTGTGAATGAGATTTTGAGAAACTACTACCCAAATATGCCATAAGAGTGTAAATCATTCAAGATTTGAGAGCAATAGAAAAGATGGATGTATCACTTGATTCCTTGAGAGGAAAGTTTGTTGTGTTTGATCTTAGCAAATTTGGCAAGGGTCAACCACCAAGGGTTGAGATATCATTCAAATATTTGGCTACTCTAGTTGCTACATTATAGGAGAAAGGCTAACCAAGTATGAGTAAACACAAGGAGGAGCTAGAAAGTTTGTACACTAAAGAAGTAGCACAAGAAGAGCTAAAGGTTATATTTGAAAATATAATGGTCAGAGGAAAAGGGAATTACAAAGGTAAGATTTCTTTCAAATTCTTCAATAGCAAAAAGGTAGGATATTATGTTGCAAGATGTCCTAAATCTATCATAATAGAGACAAATGACTAGAGAGAAAATAATAAAGTCTAGAAAGGCTCTAGCAAGAAGTGGTCAAAAGAAAAAGAGAAGAAATAATGCTACATTACTAAAGATGGTGTGACTAATGAAGATCCAATGAGTGATGAGGATGATGACAAGGATGAAGTATCATTTTTTGCTATTATAGAAGAAAGGGTAGAGAGATCTTTGATAACTGAAATTAGTATCCATAAGAGCTAGGTAATAGATAGCACTTGCTCACATTACATGTTAGGTGATAAGAGAAAGTTTCACAAGGTCAAAGATTGTGATGCAGGAATGGTGAAGTTTGGAAATAACTCACCATGCATGGTGATACGTAAAGGCATTGTAGCACTAAGGGCCCATTTTTTTTGTGGAATTAGCAAAACTAGGTTTTGATCGAAATCTTGAATTTTTCAAAATCAGGTTTTTTTTTTCGAAATCAGCTTTTGAGAAACTAGTTGGTCTTGTTTTTTTCACCTAGAAGATGAGTGAGAAGATTCATATTCTACATTTGGTTCATGAAATTCGAATTAGAATTGGGCATTTTTTTTGGACAAAATCCTTATGTCTGGGTGGAAGCCATAAACCTAGTAGCTGACCGCCACTATGTGAGTTCTACTGGGATATAACCCCCTAGCCATGTTAATCAAATCATGTCACACCCACCCTTTAGCTCACTTTATTTTTCATCTTTGTAGCCTCTACTAACCCTCATCAATCTCTTCCTTCCCCCTCTACTATGTGCATAGCTTCCCATGGCTCAATATCAATCCATCTACATCTGGCATGGTGGATTTATCATGGACAGATTGCAAGGAGTGTGGACTACTATTACACCCTTTTATCTTCTTTGTCTACATGATATGAGTGTGCCACGATCACCCCCTATGAATTCAAACTGACCTCGACACCCCCCTCCCCCCAACATTGTAAGGAAAACTGGCCTCCACTACTCAGTCTGGAACAACAAAATCATCAGACTTAAAAACTTAATACAGTTCAATTTTTTCCCAATCATAAAAAAGTAAAACCTAGAATTGAATTTCCAAATCCACCTATCTGGATGGAAGACTGGTAACCTCATTTTGGGGAAAAATTAAAATTCTAAGATTCTAATTTTACCTTATCATTTTGGACACAAATAATGAATTTAACAAAATCAAATTACCACTATCCCAAATTTAGTCCAATTTTGCAAAACAAATAGGCCCTAAATGAATCCACTACTTGTGAAGATGCATACCTAGTGGAAGGTTTGAAATATAACTTATTGAACCTAGCTCAACTAAGAGACAAATGTTATAAGTTCAAATTCAACAAAGGGTCTTGCAAAATATTTGACAAGATACGCAAGCTACTGGGCATAGAATAACAAGTCAAAGGTAACCTTTTCTACCTCAACATTTCAGGCAATACATGTATGGTAGGTAGGAATGATAATAGTTGGCTATGGAATAGAAGGGAAGGAAGAACTGTGTAAGGGGTCTACCATCGACTACTAAACTTGAAAATGTTATGTGTAAGGACTATTAATTAGAAAAGTTAGCAAGCTCAAGTTTCTCTAGAAATGCATTTACCTGGGAACATGTACTAGATATGATTCGTACTAACTTTTGTGGTCCCATGATGAAAAAGAGTGTATCTAGAGATAGATACTTTGCGTTATTTATTGATGATTTTTCTAAAATGATGTGGACTGTCTACTTGAAAGAAAAATCAGAAGTCTTCCACATGTTCAAGGTCTAAAAAGAAAAAGTGGAAAGAGAGACCAGCAGAGTATTTAAGTTCTTAAGATAAAAATGGGGAGGTGAGTTCACCTCACAAGAATTTGGAAGTTATTGTGAGGAGCACAGAATTAGAAGACAAATGTCATCTCCTAGTATGCCTCAATGAAATGGGGTTGCAGAGAGAAGGAATTGAACTATCATAGACTCTACGAGAAAATTGATGATCGAAAACAATATTACACAAATCTATTAGAGAGAAGTTTGTAAGAACAATTGTGTACACCTTGAACATGATATAGATAAAGAAAGGGACAAAGAATACTCCTTATGAACTATAGTTTGGTTACACACCATTTGTTCAAGGTATTTGGAAGAAAGTGTTACATCAAGAGGGATGGATACCAAGGGAAGTTTGAACCTAAGAGTGATGAGGGTATCTTCTTGGGATACTCTACAAAGGGAAAATCTTATAGGTGCTAGAATCTTTGACCAACCAAGATTGTAAAATCTGGCAATATAAAGGTAAATGAATTCTCAAAAAATAATGAGGAAGTTAGTAAGAAAGAACTAAAGCACTACAAGAAATCTAAGCACATGCCACCAAGTAATACAGTGGAGAGAGTACCTGTAGAGGAGGATCCTATGCAAGAAGTTATATTGACTCAAAAAGAAGAAAAGAGAGTTGAGGCACTTGAAGGAGAATTAGTCTTGGGCACAAAATATGTAAGAAGGCATCACTCATCAGATCAAATTATTGGTAACAAGGATGAAGGAAATATAACCAAAAGAAAGGTGAGAGAGACATTATGTCTTCTTCACACATAGAGGTGAAAGAATGAAATGAGGATCTGAAAGATGAAGATTGGAGAAAGGACATGGAGGAAGAAATGGATCAAATAGAAAATAACAACACATGGACCTTGGTAGTCAAACTTGGAAACAAGAATGTCATTGGAACAAAATGGGTGTTTAGAAATAAAATAAATGAAGAAAGAGAAGTGATCAGAAAGAAGGCAAGACTTGTTTGCAAAGGATATGTGCAAGAGGAAGGAATAGACTATGGAGAAACATTTTGACCCATAGCCAGACTAGAAGGAGTTAGAATACTCTTAGAATTTGTAGTACACAAGAATTTCAATTTCAAGGTATACCAGATGGATGTGAAGTCAGCATTCTTCAATGAAGTTCTGGAGGAAGAAGTCTACATAGAACATCTAAAAGGCGGTTTAACAAGTAACAAGGAAAGAATTAGGTATGTAGACTGAGAAAATCCTTGTATAGACTCAATCATGCACTAGGAGTGTGGTATGAGAAAATTCTTTTTTCGTTGCATTCTAGGCGTATGACTCTAAATTGAAAACTTGACTCATAAAATGGATTCTTAAAACCTTGAAATGGAAAAATTAGGATGTACTTTATGACTAAAATGTAGTGATATGACCATTTCTTCAAAATGCTTAATGGGTCATAAAATATTCACTGTCAAATATGGCCTCCCAGATTCTGAGTACCACTTCTTCAAAATGCTTAATGGGTCATAAAATATTCATTGTCAAATATGGCCTCCTAGATTCTGAGCAATGTGCATCAACATGACAATAATGAACAACCAAAATTTAGGGATTTAAAACCTTGTCAAAAACAATCAAAATGATTTGAAATATGAAACATAAGTTATCCTATATACATACTAGTTACTCCCAAAGTGGTGAGTCATGAAACATTTGCAGTTGTGAGATATTCAATTGCAAACTTGGCTTCTCATTATTGTTTGACACTTAGGCAAAAGTGCAGATTTCTAGTGCTCAAAATGACACTTCATGTAATTACATAGAATGGAAACTTATCATCATGGGACACATGCATGTTCTAGTGCCTCTCATGTTTGCAGTCTATACCTTGCAAGCTGTATTTTGATCTAAGAGATACTTGTACTCAAGTTATTTTTATTTTGAGATGACCTCATGGTCGTATGTTATGCTTTGATTTCCAATATCATAGATGTTAGATCTTTATGTTGTCCAGTTGATCATATTTGCATGTTGATACCATTTTGAGAGGACAATATGTTTTATGTGGATGAATGGCTATGGTTAGTTACTTCATTCTTGCTTCACTATGCTTTATGTGAACATGAGTGATGTAAACAGATTATTTTAGTATATTAGAATAAATGGTTAAATTAGGTATTTAATGCATTTATTGCTTTGACTATGTTATTATATGCAATTGCACTCAATCACGTGTTTTAGTGTGCAATAATTATATCCCTGGCAGTCGCACGTAGAGTTAGTGATTCATCTATTCATACTTTATTAATGTCATCCCTGTATGGTTGACATATCTCATTTAATTGTTTAATTAAACCTTCTAATGATTTGATTAAATCCAAAATCATTTGCATTATGTGACTAGACTTGTGAGTGTGTCTGTGCATTTAGAGATTTGCATTATCATGAAATTTGTTAAGGAGATTTATGTGATTTTGGATTTTTGGGCTTAAATTTTTATTGAATTTAATTTCTAGCAGCTTTGCCATAGATGAATTCCAATTACTTGGAATATCCTGTTTTCATTTGGGTTAATTTGGAGTCGAATTAGTTTAACTAGTTATTTTTCCTAATTGATCATTCATTTGAAAAGTGAATAACAATTGAAAGAGGAAATTAATTCCTCACTTCTCACTTTTGCAAATCACAAACTTGAGAGCCTTTTTGAGGATCCTCTTTTGAAGGATCACATTTCTATTCATTGTGAGAGTTGCAGGCATAACATCTTCATGAGGTCAATCTCATTGGATCTAGCTTGGGGGGACCTTATTTTGTTGTGATTTCTAGCAGCAGTTGCTAGTTTTTTTTTTTTTTTTTTTTGGTTGTTTCATATTTTAGCCCCTTTTGTTGTCAAGTAGGGCTCTCCCATTTTCTTGTTTCAACTTAGTTTCTACATCTGTTTTTGGTAGTTGTTTGTTAGGAAGCTGAGAACTAGTGTTTCCCTCCATTTCTATTTGTTAGTTCTGCTCGGTTGGTCAAGTATGAATTTTTTCTAAGTTTTCAAGATGAGGGTTTGGGATTTTGTGTCGTTATGTTGGCCATTTTTTTATACAGTGTTTGAACCCAAATTTTATTGGATTTTCATGGATTTTGTGCCCAAAGACCAAATGGATTTTAATTTTGAGGTTTTTGAGTTTTGGGGTTCTTACCTCGATTTTGTCTGTCACCTAGTTTTCTCAAGTTTTCTTGGCATATTGTTGACTGTGGACTTGGATCATCTGTATTTCACTTTTTATGTTGCATTGGGATGTGTGCCACATTTTCCTCCCTTTTTATTTTTGGTTGAGTGTGATTTTACTTGTGTTCTCATCTAGTCATTGTGTATGATGTTCATGATGGTGGTGTGCCACACACGAGCACATACACATGCATTTGTCGAGTGACTTGAGAGGCTCAATCTTCATTTAAGGTTGGGTTGGGAATATGCGTGCCTACAAGCACTCATCATTTGATGAGCATGGGCAGGGTAGGGAAGCACCATGGAGGGGGCTTCTAACTCTATAGCTTGATGACTATTTCTTGAGGGTTGGTGTGCTAAAGCTTTAGTCAAGTGATAACTAAATAAAATATTGGGTTGGTAATGAAATTAAGATAATAAAAATGTTCTGGATTTTCTCCTTCCATTGGGAAGTGTGAGCTACCTGATACCATGTGACTCTCCATGTTGTTAGCACCTACATAGTTACCCATTGAGTGTCTGACCAAGACCAGTAGTACTTGCATTGCCTCATGTTTTTGGTTTTAGTCATTATTATTGTCTAGCGTGAGTGATAGCCATGGATGTTTTCTTGTGTGCATTTATGGTTGAATCATTATCTCCATCAACATGGTAGAAATGGACCTATGGGTTCCACGTGGTTGGGAGGTGTAGCTACCTTCACCACTTTGGGGACCAGTGTATAGAGACTATCTATTATCCTAGTGTGACTATTTCTTGTCATGTCACTTGGTACTTTGAGTTCCAAAGTATGTTATCATGTGATTTATGTTTTCATTGGAATGCTTGGATATCAGGTTAGATGATGTTAGTTTAATTGATGCATTCCTATATTATGATATCTAGCATATGATAGATGATGTGTTTGATTAGTTAGAGTATCTAATGCTTTACTTTTAGCATGTTAGATTTCCTTGTTCTTATGATGTAGTATGTTTTAGTAGTGACATCCTCATAAGATAGCTTCAATCATCTAGTCAGTAGTTTAGGATGTTACGTGTAGGCAATGGGTAGGACCTTCAAGCTCTCATGATGTTATTATGGTTGGGAGGAACCATGCATGAGTTTTGTTGTTTTCATACACTGCAATGTTACCTTCTACTTTCTTTTATGTTACTTCTTTTTGCTAGATGGTTAGATGAGCTCCTTATGTTTCGATTGTCTAGGCCTCAACTTGTGGATCCGATATTCCCTAGTGTGGAGGTTCTAATTCTCTTTTATCCCTCTTAATGTTCATTGGAACATTTTTTTTTGGACGACCATGTTTCAGCATGGGGCAATACCTACAAAGTATTGCATGCCCATAGAGAACATATCATGCAATACTGTAAAGTACTGCACACCTTTAGAGAAAATGTCATGCAATACTGGAAAGTATTGCATGCCCTTTGGTGAACTATCGTATGATACTTGTAAAGTGTCACACAGTCTTGCAAGAAGTATTGTCTAATCCTTGAAAGGATCACACATATTCTTAAGAAGTATCGTACAATACTAGAAAGTATCGTACAGTGTTACATTAAAATATCACCTAGGTTTTGAATAAAACCTATTTGGGAAGACAATGGACACTTTTCAACTTGTCCAAAAAAATTTGAGAGGTATTTTGGCTACTCTCTTTGGTGTTCTTGAATCCCTTGGAATTAGATTTTGAATTTGGAATGTTTCAAATTCGAAATCATTTTGTGTCTTGCATAGTTGTCATTTTTGGGCAGTAATAGTGTTTAGAGATCCATTGGTGTTTGTATAATATTTTGTCTTCTGTTACAACCTTTGTGATTCTCATATGTTGAGTGTAGTGTACATCCATACTTGTTTAATTTTTTTTTATCTTGGCTTATATTTATCCTTGTTCCAAGGATCTTCAGGCGAGGCATTACACATGTACTGAATGAAAGGTTTTAAATATTTGAAACACATCATAGGCCTCAAATTGATGGTCATGTACATATGTATGAAAAGCTCTTGTAGGGCCTTGATAAACTTAGTTTTTAGAATGCTACTCAAAATCAATGTTACAATTCTGAGTCCCAATAGTGGCTGTATTTGGGGATGCATATCCCTTATGGGATGGAAAGAATTTAGATCTTTAGGACAAGCACACTACTCCAAAATTTTCTCTCAAACAACTTTAGTGAAATCAAGAAATCTACTTCTAACTACATAAAATATGGCGCTGGCCACCAAAATTTCAAAGATATTTCTTACCTCTGTCATAGACCTATTTTTCATTTCTTTTTTCTCGAGGCAAGATGAAAACATTACTTCCATTAGTTTCACCAACAACATCACCATTCTCAATAAGATCACATGGAAAAACAAACTCTATCTCTTTATTTTCATAGTGCATGGAAAAACTAGAATGAAAATTATCATAATGTTCACTATGAAAGGATGGATCAACATGCTCCTAGACTTCAAAATCATACTGAAGTTCTTTTCCATCAAATAACTTATGCATGCTACCACTTGGAAACACAAAGGCTTCATACTCTACTTGATCTAAGGAGTTATACATACATCATGAATTTGAAACTCACCTTTTACATCTATTTGTGAAGGATATTCAAAATTTGATTTCTCCTCATTCAAAACCTTATTAATCATACAATCAAGTTCAACAAGTATTGAAACTACTTTGCATTCCTCAAACAACGGATTGGTCACTAATTTATAAGAATTGCCATGAAAGTGTTCACATACAATATTCTAATTATTGTCATTGTCTTTTTCAAATAAATCATTGGAATGAACCTTGAATATATCAAATTTGTTATCTTGAGATTTTTTAGCACAAGAGGACAATTCATAATCTTATTCAAAAAAATTAGTATCATCCTATTCTTGACATGAACTATCAAACTTAATTACATGTGAATGAAAACTAGTGTCAACAATGTTAGGATTAACCTCAAACATAAATAATAGTTACATGCAAATATAACCAATACCAAAAAATAGTAGATCACATAAAAGAGAACACAAGACACCAAGATTTAATGTGGTTCACCCAATCCCCGGGCTATGTCCAACAATAGCAAGTCCAATATTATTATTATCCATTGATTACAATCTGCGATCCCTTATAGCTCGATACTGCTGCAAGAAGCTACAATATCACCATTACATTATGAAATCCCTAACCCTAAACCTTTTTATACAAGCCTTTTACTACTTACAAAATAAGGGCTAGAAAGTCATCAAACAGGAAAAATAGCAGTCTATGCCTTTTACAATATAAGGGCATTTTTGGCTTAGGGGACATTGCCCTCAAAAACCCATGTGGGGGCGTTGCCTCTCTACCCCATCCTATACTATGATAGGGAGCACACCTGGGGCACTACCCCAAGACCCCACAAGGGCATTGCCCCTTGACCCTTTCTTGGGGGCATTGCCCCCAAACCCCTATAGAAATAATACGGGGAGAAAATTGCACCAAATAAACCTCTGAGTCTAATTAGGCTCCACATCACAAAAAACAACTTTCCCCAAATTTGATAAAGAAATAACCTCTCCATGATCTTGATCATTGCACATCATTGAGTTATGGTCAACATGAAGAACATCAAAATCATAAATAGATGCATTATCATCAATGCTTTCTTGATCATAAGTCAACAGTAGATCCATCTTCACTACATGCCCTATTTCTATGAAACACTTCATGTTTATGCTTAGTCTTTTCACAACGTGTATGTTGATCACGAAAGGAAGAAAGATCTAGATATGCATCATACCTTATAGTTCTAATGTTACTTTCATCTTTATTGGAGATCACATGTGTTGGTAATAACAAATTTGAATGATCATTAGATGCATACCATTCAAAATCATGAGCCAATAGTACTAAAACTTCATCAGTATTTAGTATTACTTTATTACAATTCTTCTCTTCTTGGTTGTGAACATAATTTGGACAATATGGAAAAACTATAACAACAAGATCATTAATATCATAACCTAAACAATCAAGAGCCCTATCACAATATTTCATCTCTTCTATACACAATCCTTCAACAATAGGTACCTTACCATATTCATCTTCATCACATGAAGAGTGATCCTCACTATTGTTATACTTTTCCTCCTCAGACATATTGTCATAAAAAGGGAAATTAGTCACATGCTTGTCTTTGAATTGTTGATTACATTTATTTGATTCACTAAGGTGGGAATCCTCTTCTTCATTATAACAAGACACATCATCATGAGAAAATTCCTCACATTCATTATAGCTTTCAACACTTTCACTTTCACTATTAGAGTATTCAATATAGTATCCATTTTCAAGAAAATAATTGTCAATCATTTTCATACATTCTTCAACATGCATAGCCTTTTCTAATCTCAAACGTGTTGACCAATTAATTGAATCATGCATGAAAACATCTAGGAAGACAATAGGCCATGAAGACTCGTTAGGTCTTAAAGAGACATGAAGATTTATGAGTGTTGATTTAAATCTCATGTAAACTTGAAGCTTAGTTTGATCCTGAACACTTCCTACTTCATTTATTATGAAAGTAATAAGTTGATTGCAAACTACCCTTCTCAACTCTTACAAACACTCTCATAACTCAGTAAACCATTTTTAGATCTAAAATATGACTCCATTTGAAAAAAATACCCCTTTATCCTAGTCCTGGAAACACCAAATAGAGGCACCACTTTTCTACCAGGGAGAACTAAAATTCATTGTCTACTACGGACAATTACAGATCTATATCCAAGTCTTTACAATACTTCTCAACCAAGAGATTTTCCCACATCTGATAGATCTAAAATAATATTACAACAATAGTTCTCTTCTTTTACCATTCTTCACACTTCAATTATGTACTTCAATAAACCAAAACTCAAGAGTGTGAATACTTACTTGATGTGTTGTGTACATAAATATCTTTCAACGTGAGAGATATCTTTCTTGAGAACTTTGTAGCCAAACCTTCTTCAAGAGGATGAAGCTAAATACATAGATCTACAACAAGGCTTCTATTCCAACTTGTCTTAAGTCAATTCCTTTTAGATTTCACAACATAAACTATTGCAGTAATTTTCCAAGCACTAGTTAGAGATAAGATCGCCACCCAATATGAAATTTGGAGTAAATTTTCAATAAATCTTGCACAAGACTACAAGACTCAATTCAAATATGTGACATAAGGAAAAATGACATGAATTTCTCTCAAGATTTTACAATCTCTTCTCAAGATGAAAGACCTTAACATTACTCTATGCACTTCAATGGATAACTCACTCAACTGCAAATAAAAGAGATATGTATGAATGTTGGACCAATTTTTAACACTACATTCAACATTACTAGACATGGATTTCCTTTCTTAATTCCCCAACAAAGTCACTATTTTTGTTGGCTCTTGATTTAACAAAGATTTTAACTACCAGGTAGCTAACAACAAAATGCATCTAAGGGAAGTTAACCCCTATGATGGATACAATTTGTTTAGAACCTAGGCCAACTATAAGGCTAAACTCCTTCTTCACTTTAGGTTCTGCAAGACCTAGGTGGGTAGACCTTAGATTCCATTTATTACCAGTACAAAAAATCATAAACCTAAATCTACATTAAGAAAATTAAAACCCCAAATCTTCTAAGCTCATGTAATGAAAATGACATGAAAAAGAAACTAACATGACCTATGAGATCCACAAGCTAAGTGTGGGTATCCTTTCAACTCTACAACATGAAAGGGAAAATGTTTTGATTATAGGTTGATTATCAGCATAACCAACATATGAAACAAAAAGATACATGTAGATCTTGTAATTGATCAGTTCCCTATCTATCAGGTATTCCACAAATTATAACATATGTTAGGATAATGGTGATCTATCTATTCACTTTGTGATTCATACATCTATCTTCAAATTGTATCTTATACTCATCAGATCCTTCCATAAAATATGCAACACAGTCAAGATACATCAAGCATTTACTTGATTTTTTGAATCAATCGAAAAACACATCAAGACATACAACCCAAAATGAATTACAACTGGGATCTATGATCTTTTCTCATACATCACAAAAGATTGTAAAATATAGAGATAGAAGACATGAATTAGAATGAAACTGATTTTATTTGTTGCTTTGGCATTCATTTCTTTGAAGCAAATACATTGAAGATGCATGAAAATAATCCATAAAACACCTAATAGATCAAAACTAAAACTATAATTTCATTATTGTTGTTTATACAAGAGAGAATACTAAGAAAATGGTGGGATCACAACCATGAAACTTTGACCAAAAGTATGGAACCAACATTATATAAAGGAAAATAAAGAGAAGATATAGGTGAATGAAAATTCTAGATCTGATATCAAATTCACATAGCTGAAATCTAGATCAAATCTCATCATTGTGCCCAACAAACTTGCAAATATCTCTTCTAGGATGATGAGAAGCCCCTTTTTGATAAAACATCATATCTGGAATCAAAATCTTGCCAAAACCTTCACCAAACTAGTTTGGAGGCAAACTAACATCACCAATAGAACCCTCTCCAAGTTTGGTAGATACCCACTTCACCATTTTGTCACAAACTGAATCTGAACTGCCAAAACCAAAATAGACTTAGAATTGGAGTACTTTAGATAAAATTGCAAATAAATCTTACCTTGATACCTATGCAAATGTTGATAGGAAAAATGAAAAGTAGACTTTGAAATCTTTTTGATGATATATTATAGTCCTATGTTTTCTTCCTAGACATGCCCTAGGCGTCGAGTTGAAATTGTAGGACAATAGTTTTAACAGACCTTAATATCCTATAAAAGTTTCCCTTTATTATAAAATTAAAACTTTATAATAATAAATCCTTTTATTTAAAACATGCCTTGCATATTCAAATGAAGGAAATAATAAAAAATATTGTTCTGGAACTTTGGAATTTCCCTCCATTTTAAATTTGGGTGAAACCCAGTTGACTAGATGGGACACGTGGCAAGTTTTCATTCATTGCCCACTATATAGTCACTGCACTATCAACTACCCCATCAGCACTAGTTGAGCTCTGCTGCCACTTAGGCACCATGTGGTGCATTTTGATTTTCCATAAATTTTGCCACATCATACTAGATCCACTGCCACATGGTGCCACGTGTCACCTTTTGATTGGGCCACTTTGTCGCATTACTAAACCTCCTTGCATCTTTCCATGCCAACTAAGTGATAGCCATCAATCATTTGCCACATGGAAAAACCCTGTCACTCCAACTTTAACCACCTCAACTATCACATGTCACAACATCGCTTTATTGAATTACACATTAGTGACCACCACATCATCATGACTATGCGATAGCTTGACACATGTCACCTTAGTCCACATCATCATCTCAATTTACTTGCCATGTGTCACTACACCATGTGACCACCCCTATCACATATCAATAGGTCACAATTTTACATGCCTAGTTAGCACCATGCCACATCATCACAAGAATGCGATGTTACACCACTTGTCCTTTTTAGCCAACTCAACACCTCAAAATTGGTGCCACATGGTGTCACTACATGTCACCAAGTCCATGTCATCACCTTAAGTCACATGTCCTTTCATCATGAGAATGTGATGTTACACCACTTGTCCTCTTCTGCCAGCTCAACACCTCAAAATTGGTGCCACATGGCATCACTACATGTCACCAAGTCCATGCCATCACTTTAAGTCGCATGTCCTTTGTTGCACTCACATTCAAAATTAAGTCCAAGAGTCTTGGGGCCCACACACATGAACACTCCTTGTCTACAAGCTCATTATTTTTAAGACATTTACATTTTGAGCATCAGTAAGTAAATATAACTTAAAACACAACTTCTAGTTGAATGTGGGATTAAAAAAATGTGCATTTGTCTTCATTTATATATGTCTCTTAGGGCTTGTTTAGTTGCTAGAATAGGAATAGACATTTTGGAATATGTTTTCTATTCTCCATTTGGTACAACAAATTGGAATAGAGAATAGGGTTTCGTATTCCAATTTTACCCCTAAAACGAGCATAAGTCTATGCAAAAAAAAAACCTGTTATTAGAATAGGCCATTCCTATTCTCAATCCTATTATCCCAAATTTCATATTTTCTCAGGTCCATGAGTGAGCGCATAAGGGCAAAATGTTCTTGGCATACAAATCATTTCAATCTGCATTGGCACCATTTTGGCAAGTAAGGTTTCTTCTCCACTCTGCAATGGCTTCACTCTCCATTTGGGGGTTTCATCTGCAATAGCACTCCACAACAACTTCACTCTCCATTTAGGTTTCATTTGTAATGGTACTCCGCAATGGCTTCACTCTCCCTTTGGGTTTCATCTACAACAGTATGTAAAATATTGAATCCTTTGATGTTTTTAAAATTTTTTGTTAGAAATACTCATCTATATAACCATGACGTATGGAGGTTTAGATTACTTCTAGATCCCTAGTTTTCTTTTATTTGAATTGGCAATATCTTGAGAAGTCAAGAGTTATGGTGTTGCAATAGCTCCACTTTAGAGGCAACAATTGATTCATTCTTGACAGCAACAATAGTGTAAGACCTCAAATGGAATTGAAATCTATTGAAATTTGTCAACTCTTATGAGCTAGGGCTTTTCACGATGCTCTATGTTGGTATCTGATGAATCTTATGAATAAACATGACATGGATTGATTTCAAAATGCTTTGTTCACTTTTAGCTCTATAAGGCATTTGAGTGGGCTTTGGAAAACCCTCTTTCATCTTTATTTTGGTGCTAATTATTTACAGTTATTTCATTTGCAAGAGAGTGAGAGTTTAATGTTCAACACTTTTAATTTTGTAACTTCTAGTGCCAACGTAATTTTTTGTTATTTCTTTGTATATGTCGAGATAAAGGTTTTTGATATATTAGTGAGGTCAACAATATTTTGTTTGTGATGAAAGAGCATGTATTTTCTATTGGCTTCTCACTGGCGGTCTAGCGATAGATCGTGGCATGGACTATTGTGATGGTATGGGTAACTGTAAAATAAACTCTTAACACCAGTCATAATTACATTTATTTTAGTGTATTGATGTCTTTTTCATTTCTTTTTGCCTCTAGAAGGGTCTTGCCTTGATACAGTAGTGATGAGTGCCCTCTCCAAGATGATGCATGGATGGATTTTAGGTAAGGTAATTTATAAACTTGTGGAATCGGGCAAGAATATCAAGCTATTGAAAATATTGCAAAAGTTGGGTTAGTTTAAAGAACTTCTAGTTTGGCAACTAGTAGGTTGAGACACATATGGACCCCTTAGTATTATTAACTAGGATATATTCACTAAGGCCTCTGCCTATCAACAATCTAGTCAGTGAGATTTTGGCAAGATTATGAAATTCTGGGAAGATAGATTCATTTTTTTAAACTCATTTGATAGAATGTAGTGACCTCCTCCTAGTTTTATCATTTTGCCTTTGTAAAATTCCTTAGTTCTAGTAGATGTCATTTAAAAAGGGGAAAAATCTGACATTCTCATAATAACATAAAACAAGAAATAAATACAAAATTTGATGAACAGATCAAATATGCATCCTAATAATTTAATTATACACGGTGTATCTGGTAACAAATTTCATGCCCCCATCTCAATGTATAATAGTCAATTTTCTCACCTCACTAGATAATCTAAATTGCTCTTGACTATTGATATGTTCATGCTAGGTATAGCCACTGATAGATGCCTTTTTGTTACCTAGTACGTTCTAGTTAGAGTCAAGGTTTTGTGTCAACCTATTTTTTGTTGTCATTATTATGGTCCATCAAGGGAAGTAATTGTTTGCATATTTGATTTTGGACAATGAATCATTTTTGTATGCTACAGTGGCATTGCAACCAATATATATTTCTTTCATCCAATGCAAACATTTTCAAGCAACATATGGATTCTATCTAATAATTGATGAAGATGATTTATTTTTCATTTGGATTGGCTTTATTGTGGTGGCGTGTAGTCATTTCTCAAGCCCCATGACTGTCATTTAAATAGGGGAAGCAAAGGACTATTTTA
Organism: Cupressus sempervirens; assembly: GCA_028749045.1. Taxonomy (NCBI): domain Eukaryota; kingdom Viridiplantae; phylum Streptophyta; class Pinopsida; order Cupressales; family Cupressaceae; genus Cupressus; species Cupressus sempervirens. The sequence goes on from CM053786.1 coordinate 318,063,094, forward strand.
GATAAAAGAAGACAAGCATTAAATAGTAAATACTAAGAAATAAATATTGGTAGCATGATAATGAACCAAGATAGGGGTTTAATAAATAGTTGAAGTTACACTTCCCAACCATTTACTTATACATGGTGAAACTGATGCATTCCCTCGCTGCATATATATGCATGGCAATCAGTTTCTTTCTTGTATTAGATAATCCAGATTGCTTTTGATTCTTTGAAATCTGTTGGTTTTATGTTGGTTATAACTATTTGGTGCCTTTAAAATACTGTGAACATATAGCCACAATTAGAATTTTGTGGTAGCCTTGTTTTCATATTGCACTAATAATGGGATTTCAAATGAGATGTTATTTTATCTTGTGCATAGTAACATATGTGTTCTAGTTAGACAAATGAAAAAATGACTGATGAATTGAATATTTTGGGTTTTTCAATAATAAATGAATGCTAGTTGGAGGTTTATTTGGAGGCTATAATGGAGGAATGGTTAATGAGAAGAGGGCTGGGTGGGATTGATTTGATCTATTGTTGAGATTTAAACCTTATAATAAAATGTATATTATGATTTTTTTGAATCTTCCCACTCCATTTGAACTCTGACTGCTTGAGTGTACTTTATGGATATTTTCCTAGTATAGAGATGTGGCTTTCCTCAGTGGTGAAACATCATAGTCAATAACACACATATTTGTGAGGTTGTAGTTTTTGCAGTTATTGTGTGACAAATTTTCCATAAGTTGGTAGAATAGGTGGACAAGTGGTAGATTCTTCTAGACGATTGAGGATGTTGGCATGTGTTTGACTGTTACTAATTCATTTCTCACTATGAGCATGAATTTTGACATATTAAATTTTGAAAAGTGGAAAATAGTCAAAAGGAGGATGCTTGGCAATCAAAGATGTTTCACCATAGGATTTAATCTGTGATCACCAGATCTTATGAAAAGGCATCATTCCCTTTATAAGTCAGGTTAATTCTAATTGAGTTCTGCCAAACTTTCAGGTCCCCATCACCACTTCAGAAATTGACTAACATCAAGGCCCACTAATACATCTATAGCTTAAATTGCTTCTCAGGCTCAGATAGTTGTTATAAAACATTGATTTTGGAAGAAATCATTTTAACTTGTCTATTGGGTCAAGAATTAAGATATTAATTGGTGTACTTGAATACTTCTATAGTTACTAGCTTTCAGTTTGCAAGAGGGGCTTAAGGGTATAGTAGTGAGTAGTTGTTTGTAAAACTATGATGTGTTCACAATTTTGGACACTCTTCACTATAAGAGCTTGGAATGTTGATGGGGATGAAATATAATGTCAATAGTTTGGTGGTATGCATAGTGGTTTTTTGATTGCATGACACACTTGGTTATTATGTACATGTCAAGGGGTTAAATAATACATGATACTGCATGTGGTGGGAGGTACTTGCATAGTGATTGACTAGTGGAAGATCCCTTTGTGGTGGTTGAGGTGGTGGTAGAGGCTTGCATTGTGGCTCAGATGGCAGCAACAATGTGTTCCCTATGGTACTTACATGCGTGGGCTTATTGCAATTGACATTCTAGAAGATATGGCATTCCTTGGTGCCTAATCATCATAGTTCATGTCATACAAGGTTATAGGTTCTGTAGTTAGTGAGTGAATTTTTCTGTAGTCAGTACAGTAGTTGGACAAGTCATAGATTCCCCTGGATGATGAACACTATTGACATGTGTGTGAGTATTATAGACTCATTTTTCACTATAAGTATTAACTTTGACATATTGCATGTTGACAAGTGAAAAAAGATGAAAAAGAGGATGCTTGATATATAGATGTATTTTTACCTTAAAATGTAAAATTTGATACTTAGATCTTAAGAAACAACCATTCTCTATTTAGATCAGGCCAAGTTTTCAAATGAAGTTTATTAATTTCAGCCTACTAGTCCTGGAATTAAGATATTGATGTGCTCAAGTGCTTCTACAATTACCAACTTTCAATGTGCAAGAGGGGCTTAAGGGTGCATTAAGGAATAGTTATTTTCACAACTGTGGTGTGTTCACAATTTTGGACACTTTTATTTTTTAAGATCTTGGCATGTTGTATGGTGATGAGATACAAGGTCAATGCTTTGGTGGTTTCCTCAATAACTCACATCAATTCGGTTTGGACTATGAGGCATTTGGGTCATGTAAAAATTAACTCTAGCTAATATATGCCTTTCTACAAAATTGCCAACAAAATGTCCAAAGTAGTAGGTAAGGCAATCCTCAGTTATTGGAAATATCACAAGGATCTACATTCCAAAGAAATAATCCTTTAAATTTATACTTGTTCCTCCTCACTAAAGAAAAGTAGCATCAATTCTTTCTCATTTAAAATTATTTCATGAGAAATTTTCAAAATTATTTGAGCTTAGCCTTTGTTATATCAATGCAATGTGGTAATTGAGTGGCAAAGATGCCACCACCACTTCATCTAGTTATTTCTATGTTATTGTATTGACAAGAGTGGTGATGACTCAAACCCCTACTCATCTAGTTGTTATTGAGAGCATTGCATATGTTAGGTTATTATCATGCATGTTATTTGAAGCTAATAATCAACATTTTGGTTTTCTCTATGTTGAATTTTGCATCTCCATGGTTCCAAAAAAAATCAGGGATAGTTATTACATGGTTGTAGGATGTGGCCCCTACCAGCACCATTGGTAAGTTTTTTCTATTCAATCATTGCATAGCTAGTTACTGTTACATCAAATGATTAGGTTCTTTTCCTGTCCTAATTGAGTGCACAATTTTTTAAGATTCTCACTTAATTGTTTTATTTTATCAAGCTCATTATTAAGCCCAAGTAATTCCTTGATTGCATTATTACTTTCTTTCAACCTATTTTCTAGCACATTTTTTTCTTGTACCAGTTGACTAAACAATCTTTGGACAAGATAATATCTGAGATTCATAGCAGATGTGATTAGGCTAGTAAATATTGTTATGTGAATAAATGAAAGTTGTAGAATGCAATTTATGTTTATTTTTAGTGTCATCTTTATGGATGAAAGCCATGATTGGAGGCTTTTTTAATTTGGTTGAAGACCAATAGGAAGAATGATGTAGAACAGTAATGAGTGACCTAAAAATATAAAAGTAATGGTGTAGAACAGTATTACAATCTGTTGAAATTAATTCAAAAATGAAAATCTTGTCTTCCTTGTAGAATTGGAGGTTATTTTTGATGGATCATAATCCTGACTGTATCAGCATCTATGTTTTGATATATATTATGCAGTATGCTATGATATATATCTATGTTTAGTATGTCTATACAAGGCCATGCAATTAATGCTTGCCCTACATTTTATATATTTATATATTTTTATGTGAGTATGCCAAACATTTAATCCATTATGTGGTTGTAGGTCATTCAATGGATCCTATTGATGATATAGAAATCTAAGGAGCCATTGTTAAGAAGATCAAGGTCATGTGCCTACTCATTCTTTTGCTTTCCAGCCTTGTCGTAATCATATTGGCATCTTGTAAAGAAGCTAGAAGTCAGAGACATAAGCGAAGAAGACCTTTACATCATTTTTATAAGTGAATTATCCATTCAAATAATACTAATTGTCATGACCAAATATGCATGAGTAGAGTAGCCTTCTTTCGCTTGGCCACAATTCTAAGGCAAAAAGGGAGAATTGAAGATACACCAAATTTAACATTAGAAGAACAACTTGTTATGTTCCTCCATACCATTGGCCACAATCCAAGAAATCATAAGATTGGTCATAACTTTGATCATTCTAGGGAGACAGTGAGTCGATGCTTCCACAAGGTCTTGAAGGCTATCTTAGGGTTTCATAATGAGTATCTTTTACCCCCTGCTGTAATCACTCCTCCAAAAATAGCTGGGAAGGACCATTTTTATCTGTTATTCAAGGTAAATATACTAGTGCCATGTATTTCATCACTACAAACTTAAATATATTAATATGTATTTGATAAGAATATTGCTTATTGTAGGATTGTATCAGTGCAATTGATGGAACCCATACGCTAGTTACGGTTGATGTGGACGTCCAAGCCAAATATCAAGATAGAAAGGGAAACTTTTCACAAAATGTTTTGGGTGTTTGTTCGTTTGACCATAAGTTTCAATACATTCTTACTGGTTTGGAAGGGTTTGTTGCAGATAGTCGAGTACTTGGTTCGGCTCTCTCTAGAGCAGATCCCCTTCTGGTTCCCCCTGGTATATTAATTCATTATTTTATATGGTTATAATTTGATTATATTAAATGAAAACCTTATGCTATATCTTGACTATAACTTTATTTGTATTTGCATAGGAAATTATATTTGGTTGATGCTAGGTATCCAAATGTACTTGGATTTCTTACTTTGTATCGGTGTACGCATTACCACCTAAAAGAGTTATGTAGAGAAAACCCCATCAATAGTCCTCAAGAGTTATTTAACCATCGACACTCCTCTCTTAGGAATGTGATAGAGCGTACATTTGGTATCTTCAAGCAATGCTTCCCTATCCTAAAGCATGTGACATCATATAATATCATGACCCAAAAAAAGATTGTTTTAGCATGTGGCATATTACACAACTTCATTACGATGGAGGATGGTATTCCATTAGAAGTGGAAATTGAAGAAGATGATGATGATCATGCTAGGATTAACATGCTAGTTCTTGAGACTTATGGGATGAACCAACGAGATAGAGATGACTGGGGGAAATTTCCAGATGAAATAGCCCAAAGGATGTGGGAAGACTACAACACTTGAACTTAGTTGTTCTAGAAAATGTGAACATTTATTTGCACTTTGTACTTAATATAAATTGCACTTTATACTTATGGGTACTAGACACTTGAGTTTGTCTAGTTTGTATGGACTTATATAGATTTTTGAGATATTTAGAATTAATGTACTTGGTATTTCTATAAAAAGGCTTTATGGCTGCAACAAATCTAGTACTTGGACCATCTTTTATTATTAATTTCTGAATATAACTACATCTATTCATCTAGATTTACTCATTACCTACATATATTGTCTACATAACTAGTTCATAGTTTAAAATATATATTGTCTACATAACCAAAACATAGATAAAGTGTTTAAAATAAGTTACTATCATACTACTGAGCCTTATCCATCAAAAAATATCTCTATCAGAGTTGGATCCAGTTGTCATTTTTGATATCAACTTTTTGTATTGTTTATCATTTTTGCCTTTGCAGATTTGAATTTTTGCAAGACATGGTAAATGTTTTTGAGATGAGGGGATTTTTTTTTGATAGGTAAACTTGCTAAGGAAACACACTTTTTAAAACATTTTTGGACTGCGAGGTAGCTTTATTTTTCACTGTTGAATATTTTTCATTAAAAAATTAACTTAACTTTAAATCAAATATGGGATATGCAAGGTGAATATAAAGTTAAGAATCATTTTTAAAGAAAAAGATTAAACTTTATGAATTTGTAGCTTGTTGAAGATCGTGCTTGGAAATTCTTATTTTAGTTTTGTTTTATTTGTTCAAAGAAATATTTATCAGCCAATTTTGTGGGCTTTCAAGCCCAAAAGGATTCAGTCCAGGCATTGTCAACTGATGTTGGAAAAATGAAAACAGAGTGATATGTTGTATCTCCATTGTCTGAGATGTTAAATTTTCTTACAAGAAAAATAAGAGCCTAACTCCTTAAGACTCATAAAATGGGTAGGAAATGCATTGACAATAATTTTTACACATTTATGTGATTATTAAATTTAGTCGTTCATGTTTTTATAATTTTGAAAGATAGAAAATATGATATTGCTATCAGCATTAGCATTTAACTATCTATTTTTTTAGTCAAATTTATTGATCCATATTTCATGAGTAGTAGTTTACACAAATTCATCTCTTATGATAATGAATAGAACACTTGGCACTCATCGCATCTAAGTGATGCTCAAAAAGGTGAAGCATTGGAGGTCATCTTGACTACGTGAGCTTCATTTATGGTTAAAACCACTCTTCTTGTAACCTCATTTGCAAGCAGGGTGTAACCAGCCCTTTTGCAAGTAAAGTAGGTTTAACCATAGACACAACTCCGCAGTTAAGCACGCTTGACTAGGAAGTCCCAATGCCTAGCCTTGTTCTATTCATTGTTGTGAGAGATAGATTTGTGTAAACCACTACTCATAAAATATAAATCAATGAGTTTGACTCAAAAACTACACATTAAATCCTTAAAGATAGAAAATGAAAATGAGTACACAACTACTAGTGACATTTACTTCTATGCTATAATGGATGACTAAATTTAATAATCACATAAATGTGTATAGATTATTAGTTGCTTGAAAGTTTCTTGAGATAGCTCCTTTCAGTTTTCAAGGAATATCTTGAGATATCTTTGGTGAATTCTATTAAACAATTAAGATTGATATTCATACCCATATTTACTACATTTTGTGCCTCTATATTTACTATAATCTTCCTTTCCTCTATGCTTTTATTGATATTCATACCTTGTTCATATTCTATTGAGGTAGGGTAGTTGTTTGACAGCATAAATGGCATTCAAAGTGTCTTGTTGTGGTAGCTAGTAACCTCGCACACATCTATCTTTAGCTCTTGATATAATTTTGCATCTTAATGATGACAATGAATTATTTTCTCGAAGTTTTGCAACTACCAATTCATTGTTGAATATGTCATTCACCAATCTTTTGACGAGTGTAGATGAGGATCTTCATGTGACCATGATTCATTCATCATATAGAAATACAAAAGTAGTTTGGAAAAGAGACATGGAGCAAAAATTGTTGGATTTTCTCCATGAGCAAGTTTAGTTAGGCAAAAAAGGTGAAGGTGGGTTTCGAAAAGAAGCTTGGACTGACATCAAAATGAGGTTCAATGAAGATGTGAAGATGAATCTAGGAATATAAAACTTTAAGAACAAATTAAAAAATGGAAACAAGGCTATAGAATTATGAAAGAATTGAGAAAAATGATTAGATTCACATGGAATGAGAGTACACAATGCATTGACACTAATGATACTATATGGGAAGAGTTGTTGAAGGTAATGTAGTCTTGACAATATTTTTATGTAAGTAAAATATCTCTTTATTAATTGTAATAAAAGACATATATCTAATTCTTTTTTCATCATATAGAGGAGGGATTTAAAAAATGCCAGAGTGTACAAGAGGTAGCCATTCCTCTATTTTAGTGAATTAGTAGTCATTATTGGGAATGACATGGCAGATGGAGCTCAAGCTGCAATAGCCACAAAGACCAAAGATGGTCACTTTTTTTATGAGGCCATTGACTTTGACGATGATAGGGACCTTAATATGCCCATTGATGACACTCTTTTTGTTGATGAAGAGTTCATTCATGAAAATATTTCTAGTACATCTGTTAGATAGAGTCATTCCACACCAACGTCAAGAAGGACAAAGAAGTGGAAGGCAAGCATGGCTTCTTCTTTGGATGCTATTTGTGAAAGCATCCAAGACATACATATGGGCATGAAGGAGGCTCACACTATCAAAGTTGACAAAGGAGAAACTAAGCAAGATATAACAACTGCATTTGTAGCCCTCAAAGCCATACCTGGACTAAGTCAAGAGACTCTAAATGTTGTGTATGACACTTTCACTTTCAAACCTATGAAAACATGGGGTTTCCTATAGATGAGTGTAGAGGATAGGGAATATTATGTGAGATATAATTTTGGACGACATCACTAATATCCCAACTCTTCACTTTAAGAAGCTTTATCATAAGAACAATCACATCTATTCAGTGGCTCATATTTGATATGGGACCTCCTATATTTTGAGACTATGAACTTACCATATTTTTGAAGCAATGAAAAAATCATATTTTATAGCACTATTGTAGCTTCTTCATTCCTTATGTCATTTTCACTTCATCTTCTATAATCTTTCATATTATGTTGTTGTGTTGTTTTAAATGGAACAAAGAATCTTGAACATATATTTCATAATGTTTGAGAAATCAGACCTCTTCATATGCCTAAATTATAGATGACACTCATGTCAAGGTTGTCGTAAAGTGGAACATAAATTGTAGATGGTGAACCATTAATAGTATGGCTAAAAATAGTCCAACGAAGGTCGAACTAGCTTGTTTGCCTCACATTCTTGGAATAACAAAATAGTCCTAGATTTTAAATTATAATCTACTTTATACCTAGTCAACTACATACTACAAGCTACTATAATCCATTACAATGGGAAAGCAAAGCCATGGTTGGACATAGAATTTCCCCAGCTAAGACCTTTTTGGACAAAGTATTTGGATTATAGGTAGTGGCTAATTATTGGTTGGCATCCATAACCTATAGTGAGTGGCCAAGGCTAGGAAGGTTGCGTATGAAATTTCTAGGTAGTGTAAATAGTGTAAATTTCAAGGCAGTGGCCAAGGCTAACAAGGTTAATATTTTGCATTACAGATCCTTTTTTTCTGGAAATCAAATTTCTTGTTTCTAATTTTTCTTGTTAACTATTAAATAAGAGGACATGGTAATAATAGTTGTATTTGATCCATGGAAAATGCATACTTTAGATTTCCACAGTAAGTCAAATTGTGATATTGTTGTCTATGTAGTTTTTTTATTCAAACTCATTCACATCAATCCATCTCTCAGGAGAATCATTGGCCTATATTTTACGAGAAGTGATTCACACCAATTCATCTCTCCATCTCTTTTGAGAATCACTGACCCATGTTTGATGAGTAGCAATTCACAAAATCCATCTGTCGTGAGAATAAATGGAACACTTACTCATTAGATCTAGGTGATGTGCAATACTACTCTAGCTTGAGTGAGCTTAACCCACTCTGCTTGTAATACCATTTGCAAAACCTTCACAAGTGTTGTGCCTTATGAACCATTCATTAGAAAGCTTCTTAAGCTCATCAAATGATAAAATTGATAAGTAGGAGATATTTGGCTTGTTGTGGAAATATCTAGATCCAATGAGTTTTAAGTGTTGAATTTATTTTCATTAGAGTGTGAATCACTACACATGAAACATATGTTAATGAATTTGACTCAAAAAAAATAGAGTTAAATCTTGATAGCAATATCACAAAACTAATTACTCTCCTTTGGCGGCGCATACCTCACATTCCTTCTCTTGCATGGCAACGTCAGTCGCAGATGGTCATCCATACAAAATTTGGCCTTCTTGTGTTGAGAACATCATGTAGTAGGAAATTCAATGGCAGAATCATAATCTTTTCAATTATTATAACTTTCCCCTTCTAAGTCTATGCTTAACTTCAACGTCCTAGCCATGGATTTCAAAAAAGTTCTCCTTCTATCTTCCTACAAAAAGATGAGGCATAAGAAAATAGTTAACACTTTGTTGAAACTCATCATGGATGTCATTAGAATTATAATTGTCATAAACGTGTGTACCTCTGTTTTCATGACTTGTGTTTTCAAATTGAGATATTTACAGACAATTGATCTCAATGAAGCCATTGACCTCTTTAGTTTGTATATACTTAGTTTGTAGTTGACTAGGTATAAAGTAGATTGTAATTGAAAAGTTGAATACTATAAGCATCTAGTTATTATTTATGTAGTATGAAGTAATCTAACAAGTTGCTATAATCCATTACAATGGGAAAGCAAAGCCATGGCTGGACATAGCATTTCCACAACTAAGACCTTTTTGGATGAAGTATTTGGATTACTCTAAAAATCGCATTATTTTGAATCCTTTATTTATTATTTTATTTATGTCCATCAAGTGATAAATGTTTTCTATGCACATATGCATCAAGTAATAGATAGTTTTTGTTAAGTGTTGCAGCATAGTGATTGCAATGGAAAATTACTTACTTGGTTATGTATTTTTGCTCTCATTTTTAGTGAAACAATGTCTGTATATCCATGGATAATCATGTGTCAAAAGTTGTAATTCACAAGGTATTTGCATTGCTAGTAGGATTGGGCTGAGAAGTCACAACATAGTCCATTGAATACAGATATCAAAATATATTTTACACCTTTTTAGTAATTTCTCATTATATTTGTTCATTATTTATTTAGGGTCGATGGATTTGACAACTTTTTCAATGTGTCAATGTGGTGTTGGACCTGTAGCAATGAAGATTTCACATACAAAGAATAATCCTGGGCGTAGGTTTTTGTGTTGTCCAAATAAAAGAAAGGTTGTTACTATCTTTTATATGTTTATTTTTTATTTGATTATTATGGCAAGCCCTAACGTAGTTTTGGAATGTAGGGGGACAATGGCTGCAATTTCTTTGAGTGGGTCAAAGATGGCTCATCTACGCCAGCCACGTCAAAATCTATCGAAGAAGAAAGGAATGATTGCAAGCTATGTTTTGTATGGGAGACAGCTGCTAGGGAGATTGGTTTAATGGCGAAATCTAAAATCACGTTTAAATGTAAACTTATTCTGTTCTAGTTTTTATAAACGCACTATTGGTGATGGTGATTCTAATTTTAGTAATGAAATGACCATTTTGTTGTAAAGAACAATTATGATCATGGAGACTAGATCTTTTATGATTTTGTATATAAACAATGAGCAAATTTTACTAATTTGAAGAGTATATTATTGTGTATAAAATTTTTATGTTTATATCCATTCATTTATAAAATTTTGAAATTAATTAATTTCTTATTAATTTCATTGGATGAAATAGAATTAAAAAATTATTTTCTTTACTAATAAGTTGAAATAATTAACCAAATCCATTCATTTAAAAAATGTTGAAATAAATTAATTTCTTATTAATTTCATAGAATAAAATAGAATTAAAAAATAATTTTCTTTACAATAAGCTAAAATAATTAACCAAATCCATTCATTTAAAAATGTTGAAATAAATTAATTTCTTATTAATTTCATTGAATAAAATAGAGTTAAAAAAATTATTTTCTTTATAATAAGTTGAAATAATTAACCAAATATAATAATATATTAAAATAGAAAATTAACTGTATTCCAATTTTGTACAACCAAACAAGGGAGTAACATATTCCCAATCAAATACTAGGGGAACCAAACAAGAATGAGATTACTCTTTTCCATTCCCATTCCTATTCCACATTTGCATTCTAATTTTCTATTTCTATGCTTACAACCAAATGGGCCCTTATTGTGCAGACCAGGGATTCCCTTTACAGTAAAACAACTGTCTCCTTCATCTCAACCTATGAACTAGAATGGATCCCCAAGATATGACACACATAATACTCAAAACAAAGCAATTATGTCAAAAATCACCACGAAGTTCATACAACGCTTAAGGATAGACAAAGACGAGAAGACCATCCATAATTTCATCCAATTTGTCTTCTCTTCACTATAGTTGGAATCAACAAGGAGCCAATTGGGGCCTGAATGGGTTCATTGAATCAACACCTCCAATGTGTGTAAGAATCCAAATTAAAATCCCCTTACAAAATGCTCATCATTTATAGGAAAGTGGTAAATTCTGCTGTATTTAAATTGTGTCTTTATTTGCTTCTTGTGAGACATTCTCTTGTCAATCAAAATAAAAGCTTTCATATGTTTTGCAATGTTGAGTTCGATGAATTATGAGTTACAAGGATTTTCTTTGGAAAACCACACTGACTCATTCAAAGCCTCTACTTGCATTCTTTTGTTTTTAATGTATGTAGGCTAGGAAATTGTAGAAAATATATTTCTTTGCTCACAATTAAACCATGATAAGAGGAAAAAAAATTCCTCTTTTACCATATGTGATGCCTTTCTCTTAAAATGTTCCTTTGTTTAGTGAGCAAGTTTGGATGCAATGTCCCTTCAGATCCAGTCAATGCTGAAACACAATGAGAAAAAATTTGCAAAAGTTAGCAATGGGATTTATCCATTATTATCTTTGAGTTGTGCACATCCTTATAATTTGCATATCTCAAACTCTAAATGTAGAGTCGCTATTTGGGTAACTTGATTAGTGAATCAAAAATTTGACCTTTGCCTTGTAGAATCAGATGCTTCCCTCACGATGGTGCATGTGAAAAAGGTTATAGAAATAATACAATAGTGAAGACTCTTAATCTTAGTGCTTTCTTTAATAATGATGAGGCACATCCATTTGCTAGGATCAACTTCCATCTTACAATTTACATCAGTCACTACTTTTCCTAGCACATATAATTTTCAATTGGAAAAATAAGTTTGAGATGTATTTATCATTGATTTGTGCTGCTCCAAGAAAACTCATCACTCCATATAAGATAACACATGTCCATGAGGATAAGGATTTCTCTGTATTCATCTTTTCCCTCCAAATAGAAAATGATACCCAACCATCAATTGAAAGAATCCACTTCTCATCTTGTATATTTTGGAGTATTGAACTCAATGATGAAAGCTCTTGACTTTAGTTATGATCATAAAGAGCATGATGCACAATTGCACTCTTGATTTAGGCTTGATCCTACTGATGAAGAGTCCATCACACATTATCTTAGGAAAAAGTTTTTAGATATGGTATTTTTTAAATGTGAACCTTTGAATCACTTTGGTAAGTTTTCTTTCTTTCCTTTATTTTTTTCCTATGTATTTAGTCCCATACACCTATTTGATTTTGAAATTTGCACATGTGTAACATCCCACCAAGGGATCCAAAAGAATTAACCTAAATTTTTTACTAAGTTTGCCAAACTTTTTTTTTGGAACAAGAAAGAATAACATACACATCAAACATAAAGTAGTGGAAGCAATAACATACAATCATCTACAAGCATACATAATAGGTTACATTCCTTAAGGATCCTAAGACATTGAATCACATTTAAATATAATTAATACTAGTCTAATAAATACCATATCCATATGAAAGAATAACTGAAAGTCCAATGTCTATTTAAATAATATACATTTGTTCTAAATGACACTTGGCAATAAAATTCGAAATTCCCAATCATCCACTGTACATGTCATAGGGTATGAAAGGCTAAAATAATATACGTTTATACAAATAGAATTACATCATCCTCCTCGGATCCATGATACCAAGTACAATACCATAAATGAAACCATCCATCATAAAAGATATAACCATCCATCATAAAAGATATAAACATCCATCATAGGATATAATCATCCATCATAATGATACAAAGATAGAATGAAAAGAAATGTAGACAAGGAAACTCCAGCCATGGTAGCAACAGATGGATCTCAATGGTAAGAGTAAAATGCACTACCACCTAACTGCATGGTAACCCAAGAAGACTCACTCCCATTGCGCTAAGGAGATAGTCTCAAGTCCCAAATATGATATCAATCTAAATATAAAAAATACTCTCTAAGTCTAGGAGATCCTAAAAGCAATCTAACTTAAAGGTTCCAAGATAAATTGACATCTAAACCCAGAGGCACACAAAGACACATAGGAAACCTACTATGTAAGTGGCAAGTGTCATTGCACAAATCATGCCAGAGTTACCCTGGTAGTCTCTTAGGACCTTGAGCCCCTAGTGATCTGTATGTGGCACTAGTATCCTCTTGTACTAACAAGGCATACTAACGATGCATGGTCGCAACCAAGCATTCTCTCTACTCCCATCCTAGTCTATACTATCACTCGAGGCATGGGCGAGAATATACAAAGACTCTTATTAGGTTCATTTTAATCTCATTTAGTGTAGTGTTTTCACTTATTAAACAACTTACAATGGGTTACCTTGGTAGCCATTTAGGGCCCCAACCTCCATTGCAAGCCACTTCCCGACATTACATATAGATAACCTACCCTAGGCTCATAAAAGAAAAAATTAAAGAAACATATAAAATCACCTCAGTCCTATACAAGTGACTAGAAAGAATCAAAAGATAGTTCATAATAACACATTAGTTCTCTATTAGCAACTGGAAAGCATCTCAAAAATAGTTGATCGAAGACTCAAAATGGTTAAGTCAAATATGTCATAGCATGACACCACCAAAAACAAATCATACAAACACCTCAGTCCTATAAGAGCGACTAGAAAGCAATTCAAATACAACTGATCAAAGACTCCAAAAAAAAGGTTAAGTCAAGATGTCATAAAATTCACCTTAGCTTCACACAAGAACGCTAGAAAGCAATACCAATCAATAGATCAACACACATCATAGAGCATACCAGACACATTACCATGGTTGAGTATAAAAGATCAAAATCAATTTAGCATAACATTACAATCACAGAACTCCCAAGCCTTTGGTAGATGTTCTAAAATTGGTCAACACTCTAGTCAAACCTTGAAACCCCAAATCATAAGATATACCTCACATACAAAACATACAATGGAGCTTTCTCAATACATTACATTTTGAAGACACAAAGGTGTACTTTTACTATAGCTTTCAAGTTTACATTTTTGTATATACCTAACTAGGAAATAAAATCTCAATTTCACCTATTAGTCATTCACAACTTATAGTTCCAATTTATTTTAATAATGATTTAATTAATTACTCTAATTAAATATTATTAAATATTGATAATCAATTCTTTCATTCCCCAAGAGTATTTTAATAATAGATAATTAAAAACCTTTAATTAATTATTATTAACTTGTTAAATAACTTATTTTAAAATTATGATAGAATAACCATTATTTTATTAATAATTTTATAAAAACATTAATTACAATTTAACTTAATTAATCATACTAATTAATTAAATAAGTAAACAACAAAATAATGAAATCTTTATTTAAAAAATTATAATTTAATAATCTTAATTATATATTAAATTTTATATATATATATATATATATATATATATATATATATATATATATATATATATATATATATATATATATATATATATATATATATATATATATATATATATATATATATATATATATATATATATATATATATATATATATATATATATATATAAACTATTATTAAAAAATTAATAACAAATGAGTTTTATTTTATTTTAAAAATATATATATATACAAATGCTTTTGCGTTTTAAGCCTGTGTAGCTTTTTAAAAATTGTGCGACCGTAGACCTTGCTATGTCGTCAGCAATAGTAATAATTGTTGCCGTGTGCAGCAACAGGGTCTGTGTATGCAGACAGTTCCATGAAAAGTAAGGGGGGGAAGGTGGGGGTGTCACAACCCCACATTCCCTTTTTAATATTAGATTTTATTTATAATTTATAATTTTTTTTTTTTATGTTTTAAATTTTATTTTGTTTAAATTTTGATAAAACAATAACCTCCCCAAATAAAATTTAAATATATATATTTTTAATAAACAATTGTCATTTTAGTCTGATAGGAGAAATATAAACAACCATTCGAATCTCCAATCTAGAATTTTCATTTTCAAATTCAAACCCTTCCGAAATTAAATTCTAATTTCTTTCATCTACGGAACGAGGGTTCTAATTGTGTTTTTGATCTCTACCCACATAGAAAAAATCAAAATGCATACCATAAATTCACAATATTGAAATATTCGTCACAAGAATTCTTCAGATAACCATTCAACATACATAATGAAGATAGGAAAGAAGAAGTGCAATAAACTAAACGAATAATCTCAAGAATCTAATTGGACTCTGATGCTAATTGCTATGCCCAAAAAGATTGTGAGAGAAATTTCTCCTCTCCAAAACCTTCTCTCTTCCGAAAAATTCCTCTTCCAAAATTTGTGGTCCTTCCAAAACTTTTGTCCCTTGAAAATGAACCCTCAATTGTCGACAAGGAGTTCTCTCCCAAAATTGGGACACTAATTGTGTGATCACCCAAGAGAACTCTTTGCTCACCAAACTTTAACTCTTTATTAACTTTTATTTATCTTTTCCATGCACGTTTATTGAATTATAAAATAACTTTATTTAATTTTCACTTGACTTCTCTTTTCAATTAAATTATTAAATTTTAATCTCATGCACACATCATGCAATCTTAAAATTTATGATAAATTAATATCTTTTTCACTTTTTACTTTATTTTTGAAATGTTAATTCATAGAATATTTATTAACTTAAATAATAATACTATTTAGCATTTATTTAAAAATAACCTCTAAATATATTATTATTAAATTAAATAAATATTAATGCGCTCTAAAATTAAACTTATAACTTTTATCTTTAAATTTAATTCTTTTTATTTAATTAATTTCCCAATTAATTAAATATTAGAATACCATAATAAATTTCCATTAAATTAAATCATTAATTTAATAATTTAATTTGACTTAATTAATAGAAAAATTACCAAGGACTTATAAAACAAAATGTGAAAACCCATCATAGGAAAACACATACAAGATCAAACTAAAGGGTTATAATCATGAATTAACGTAATATGACGCATTTGGAAGGTAAACAACTTAGATACTTGTCCTAATTCTCTAATACAATTGGCTTAAAGGTTTAGGATTTGGACTTCAGAATTTATCTCCCCTCTCTTACCATTGAGATAATGTGATAGGGTACACTCATCTTGCCAATTTAGGGAAGTCGATACCCAGTACTTGCAATCTGCATAAAATCCATGCATATACAAATACAATATTCTAAACTAAACAGGCAATGGCAGGAAGTGGTGCATCATGTAGATCTTGACTAGTAGGTGACTAGGACTCCCTTCCTTAACCACATCAAAAATGCCATACATAAAGAAAACATATGTACGCACACCATACACATGCAATATCGGATAAGTATACATAAGAAGACACATAATAATCCATCTAACTAATCATCATTAATACTGAAATCATTGTAATAATCATCATGCATACATGAAGTATAGAGTACCAAGTAATCTCATCATAAATCAATTGAATCTGAAACAATATCTGATAATCTCAAAACAATGCTACTAATCAACAAGCATAAACTAGCCTAAAAGAGTTTAGCAATGATAGCAAAAATGCAAACTAGGTCAGGCACTACAACATGCTTTTGATGATCATGACCATTATAGCTTCTCAAGGCCCTTTTACTCTGTAAATATGATCTTTGCAATACGATGAATTTAGCCAGGCCCAACTAAAAAAAATCATTTTCAAACAATGAAACTACCAAATTGCTCTAATTGGTCCATTAAGTCATTGCATTGAATTGGATTCAAAATTGACCATTAACTGAAGATTTAAAACATACTTTTATCTTTCTGAACATTGTCACCCTTTGTGTTAGGAGGCGCTTGAGCCAACTTTAAAAACTGATAAAATGAAGTAATTGGGTCCTGAAACTTTGCAATTATGTTTATTGGTATATATACTCTTACTCTACAAAATCTTGCCCTATGCAAATTTCCAGTCAAAAGATATGAATTGTTGAAGTTGTCTACTTCAAACTTTCTTGCAATCAAACATGTTAGAAAATTAAAAAATGCATTATGTTTTGACTGTGAAAATGGGTCAAACAACCACTTGGGAAGATGAGATTTAGGGTATTAGTAGATTCTCATATGGAGAGTATGTATATGCATTTAAGGCTCATGACAAATAACTGGGCAAATTTGGCAAGTTTGCAAAGTTCACCACTAGGAAGTGCAGAACTAAACTACCTGTCAAAACAAAGATTTTTGCAAATGGAATGGACCTAGAAAAAAATGCGAATGGATTCCTCAAGACTTGCAAACTGGCACACTTGGAGTATTTTCAATGGAGAACGTAGTGGTATAGTTGGTTTGACTTCACCTATCATAGTTTTGAAGTTATAACATCCTGAACAGGCCTCTTGATCAATCTATATTTTTAGATATTAGTAGAATTTTAGAAATTGTATATTGGAATCATATTTGAAAACTGGTCAAACAAATTCGTCATAAGCTCAAAATCGAAACATAACATGTCTTTGACTCTTAGAATGCAACAGAAAAGGAATTTTCTCAATAGAGTCAACTAGGTCAAAGTTATGACTGTAAAAAAGGACTACTTGTAAACCATCAAAAAGGGTAACTAAGCAGTTTTGAGTTTTTGCAAATGGAATCGGCTTGGAAAGCTCATCAAATGGATTCATAAGACCTTGAAATGGAAAAATTAGGATGTATTTTATGACTACAATGTGTATGACCATTTCTTCAAAATTCTTAATGGGTCATAAAATATTCATTGTCAAATAGGGCCTCCCAAAATTCTAAGCAATGTGCATCAGCATGACAATACTGAAAAACCAACTTTGAGGGATTAAAAACCTTGTCAAAACATATTGAAATGATTTGAAATCTGAAACATAATTTCTCTGATATCAGGCAATACCTGATATCAGTAATACTTGCAAAACCAATGTTAGAATTAAAACAATAACATGTCTTATTATACTATTCTTCCCTCTAACTTAATCCAAACCTTAAAGATGTCTCTAGATCAAGTTTCCTAACCCTTGGTTATCTAACCGTCTTCTCTAGAGTACACCCTTACAGATGCACACATGCATATGTTGACATCATCAGAATATTCTAGCACATCAATCTTGGGCATGTTGGTCAAACGGAGATTATTTGAATCTCACATACCAACATTAGAGAGATGATTAAATCTCAAGCATGTTGGTCAAATGGAGATCATTAATCTCACATACCAACATTATACAGATTCCTTAATTCTCAAGCATGTTAGTCATATGGAGATCCTCAATCTCGCATACCAACATTATAGAGATCTCTTAATTCTCAAGCATGTCAATTAGATGGAGATCATTAATCTCACATACCAACATTATAGAGATCATATAGACGTATCATTCAGATGGAAATTATTTCCCTCTCATGCTAACACTATTAGCATTTGAGTCAATCTCTCCTAGTAAAATATTATATTGATTTCTTATAACAAATTCAATTAACTCTACATGTCTCCCGATTTCATTCTTTAATAATATCTGTGTATTATTCTTTAATATATGTTTATATATATCTTTAAATAATGTAAAAAGGAAATTTAATAATAAACCTTTAACAAATATGATCATTAATTTCAACATCACATACCTCAATTCTCTTACCTCCTATAATTTCGGGATCCCCTATAATTATGGGTTTATTAAGCCTTCGTTTGTATTTGATGGTCCCACTTTATATGTGCCTTCTTATACTTTCTAATTTGTAATGAGCCATATGTTGTAATTAATCACATAACTAACTTGACATAGTCCCCATTCGAAGGGAATGGCCATATGGAGATGAGAGCGTATCATTATCTTCCTTCCACTTTATTTGGATCCGTTTACGCTATTCACGTTGGATGTTTTTTTGGCTTGTTTATTAGCAGGGAGTCCACATTATCCTAAAGGCGAATGGCTTTTATCCTTCTTTTTTCGATGCCACATCTTATTATTGTTTTTTATTTATATATGCGTGGGGAAAGGTTTTGTCACGTCGCGACCCCTTTATCTTATCATATTTTGCCTCTATAAATGTCGTTTGTGTATAATATATATATATATATATATATATATATATATATATATATATATATATAAAATAATTGTATTTCATTACTTGATTATTTAATATTATTGTTATTCACTAGTTTATAAGTAGTTATTAATTAATAAGTTGATTTTATTTTAAATTATAAGTAATTACCAAATGATATTATATAGCTCAAGACATTAATTTATTGATTAATAATATCAATATGATTGATATAATTGATAAAGTCTTGCATTTTTATCTTATTTGAGGCTCATTGCAATCCTCCCATCTTAATTTTGCTTGTCCTCAACCATATAATGAACTTTATATGTTATAAATGAAATAATGTGAAATTTTACTATTCATCATATTAATGACCCTTTTCTCTTAAATATCATTTGATTATTCATTTTCCACATTAATGACCTTTGTTCTTTTACTAGGATTCTCATCATCATAAGTCTCTTTTATTTGGCTCACTTGTCCTCTTTTACGTTAGTGACCATGTTTCCATGTTCCTTTGCACTTAAAACATAGCTTTCCCTTAACTAAATCCTCCCTTTGTGGACATCGATGTTCCTTGCTCCAAGATTCTTTGCATATGTAGCATGGTCTTTCTTGCTAGTCCATTCTTGATCCTTCATTCAGATAAGATGTTTTGGCTGTGCCATTTTTGGCTTATCTTTAGGTGTAATAGACTCAACCTTCTTTGCCTTTCGAATAACTTCTTCCAAATTCTGGGGTTCAAGGGGTTTAACATGGGATTTAATGTAATCTTTAAGTCCTTCTATAAATATATGAGTAAGTTGGCCTTTGGATGGATTTGGGACCATTATAGCTAGATCTTGAAATTTATTAGCAAAGATTGTTTAAGGTGAGTTAGCTCTTGGACATACCACTCAAGGTCTCGTAAATCAAACCTACTTATTAACATTTGAGTGAAGTCACTATAGGATGTGATTTTTTTTTAGCCCTAGGGAATTTTGGCTGTAGTGCCACCATTTGTGGCCTGATTCTCTTAGATGAAGTACATAAAACTTAATAGCACCTTTTTCTATCATAGGATTAAACGATAGATATGTGTCTAATTTTTGAACCCATGATTGAGCAGTTTCTTCTCTTGACCCATTAAAACATGGTAATTTAACCTTATTTACCTTCTTATGAAAGTCTTTATCTACATGATGTTTCTTTCTATGTTCCATGAGTTTATATTCATAGTATTATTTAAAGGGAATAAGTTGTCAAAGATTAGGATCCAAGCTAGCACACATTTGTGCAATTTCTTCCACACTATTGGAGGTTGTTCCATTATCTGCAATAGCTTATTCTCTAAGAATGAACGAGGGTAGTGTTTCTCATGGGACTGAACTTTGTGACAAGGGTTCATTTTCTTCATGAGTGGAATGATGGTCCCTCTGTGAGTTAAGTCTCTCATTTTTATTATTATTACTACTTAATTTTTGTAGAGCTTCCAATAGTACCCTATTGGAGTTTTCAATCCTTTCAAATCTTCATTAGTTTGTTCTATAAAGTTCCTTACTTCTTGTGCTAGCTCCCTTGCCATTGTTCTTTATAGTGTGACGATGCATAAACTAACCAATTCCATGGGATGACAAGATTATGCTTTGATACCACTATAATGTCCCCTTCTATTTAGGGTTTGATTTGGGACAGTAATACCTGCAAAACCAATGTTAGAATTAAAATAATAACATGTCTTATTTTACTATTCTTCCCTCTAACTTAATCCAAACCTTAAAGATGTCTCTAGATTGATTTGCCTAACCATCTTCTCTAGAGTACACCCTTCAAGATTCACATATGCACATATTGACATCATCACGATATTCTAGCACATCAATCTCGAGCACGTTGGTTAGATGGAGATTATTTGAATCTCACATACCAACATTATAGAGATGATGAAATCTGAAGCATGTTGGTCAAATGGAGATCATTAATCTCGCATACCAACATTATAGAGATTCCTTAGTTCTCAGGCATGTTAGTCGGATGGAGATCCTCAATCTCATATACCAACATTACAGAGATCCCTTAATTCTCAAGCATGTTGGTCAGATGGAGATCATTAAACTCACATACCAACATTATAGAGACCATATGTACGTATCATTCAAATGGATATTATTTCCCTCTCATGCTAACACTATTAGCATTTGAGTCAATCTATCCCAATAAAATATTATATTGATTTCTTATAACAAATTCAATTAACTCTACATGATTCCTAATTTCATTCTTTAATAATATCCACATATTATTCTTTAGTATATATTTATACATATCCTTAAATAATGTAAAAAAGAAATTTAATAATAAACCTTTAATAAATATAATTTTTCTAATTAATAAAAATCATTAATTTCAACATCACATACCTCAAATCTCTTAGGGCCCGTTTGGTTGCTAGAATACAACTGGAATAGCAATAGGAAATGAGAATATGGTTTGTATTCTTTGTTTGGTGCGTGGAATAGGAATAGGGAATAGGAATATGTATTCTCATTTTAGCCCCAAAATGAGCTTTTGCCCATTCCAAAAAATACCTGTAATTGGAATTGCTATTCTTGCATTCATTTTAACTTTCTCAATTTTGATTAAATTTTCAAATCCACTTTGACCTGGGGTGAGCGCTGGAACTTTGTTTTCAATATTTTCAAATATTTCAACGATTTTCCAATGGCGTCGATTGCATCTTCAGAAATATTTTCAAATGGTGTTGATTGCAAGTTAACCCTATTCCAATTTAAGCTTGCATAACCAAACAAGGGATAAACAAAATTGAATTGCATTTTTCCATTCCTATTCTTCATTCTCCATTCTCATTCAAATTTTCTATTCTAATTCTCAATTCCTACGCCTGCAACCAAACGGGCCCTTATCTCCTATAATTTCGGGATCACCTATAATTCCGGGTTTATTAGGCCCTCCTTTGTATTTGGTGGTCCCACTTTACATGTGACTTCTTATACTTTCTAATTTATAATGAGCCGTATGTTGTAATTAATCACATAATTAAGTTGACTTAGTTCTCATTCGAAGGGAATGGCTATTCCTTCCACTTTATTTGGATCCGTTCATGCTATTCACATTGGATTTTTTTTGGCTTATTTATTAGCGGTGAGTCTACATTGTACTCAAGGTGAATGGCTTTTATCCCTTTTCTTTTTGCTGCCCCATCTTATTATTGTTTTTTCTTTATATATATATATATATATATATATATATATGCATGGGAAAGGTCTTGTCACGTAGCGACCCCTTTACCTTATCATGCTTTGCCTTTATAAATGTCGTTCATGTATTATATATATTTTTAATTAAATAATTGTATTTCATTACTTGATTATTTAATATTATTGTTATTCACTAGTTTATAAGTAGTTATTAATTAATACATTGATTTTATTTTAAATTATAAGTGATTACCAAATAATATAATATAGATCAAGATATTAATTTATTGATTAATAATATCAATATAATTGATAAAGTCTTACATTTCTATCTTATTTGAGGCTCATTACATTCAAGTGCTCAAAATGACACTTCATGGAATGACCTAAAATGGAAACTTGTCATCATGGGATGCATGCATGTACTAAATGAAAGGTGTTAAACATTTGAACACATCATAAACCTCAAATTGACGGTCAGGTACATATATATGAAAGGCTCTTGCAGGGGCTTGATTAAACTTAGTTTTCAAAATGGTATTCAATTTTATCAGTGTTACAATTTTGAGTCCCAACAGATTCTAAGTGAAGTTGAGAGGGTAGTATAAAAGAAGATGGAATGAAAGGAGAAACGATTAAATTGCCAAGTAATTAGCCAAAGAGCCAGAGAAAGCTGAGCTAAGAGGAATCTCAAAGTCGTGAAGAAGAGTGACAAGAGAAGTCATCTTCGAAGAGCTATTGTACTAAGGAAAGCTTGGGAGAGGCTTCCAAGCCTAAACATCACAAGGACATTTTGTGCAAGAGCCAAAAGAGCCAAGTGCACTAGTGATCAAAGTTTGAAGATTGCAGAGCCAAGAGAAGGTTGAGAATAATTGCAAATCGATTAATAGAGCCAACTAGAGATCTATACCAAGCTAAGTTTAGTAGCTAAATTGTTAGATTATTTCCATGTTGTTTACTTACCTTTGCAATAGTAAATCCCGATGAGGGTGGAACTTAGCAAGTTCTTTGTAAATTAACTTGTGTTCTAAAATCCTTTAATTAGGATGCTTGCAACAAGTCTTATCCAAATCCCCTAACATGGTGGCACCTCATAATGTCGTTGTAATCTTTTAACATGGATAGGCTCCTAAACGGGTGCACTTTAGAAGAGTGCAAATTTGTGAGGATTGACTCACACATTGTGGTTTTTACCCTAGCCAATTCTACACAAGATAAATACTATGTTATGTGTTTCTATTTTCATGTGATATATTTTTCTTGGCCTTGATCGATTGAGTTATAGCTTTCACTAACTCGTAAATAGGTGTAAAGTGTGATTCAAAGTAATAAGTTAGACTTAGTGAGTATATAGATTCACCCCCTCTCAGTAGACTAACTTGTAGTTGGGACCAACATAAAACCCTCAATCCCTACCAAATACAAAATATTACATAGTTAGGGGTCCATAAGGAAACCCATAAGAGAAAGTTGCAAGAGAGAAGAGTCATGTATCAAAAAAATAGAATTGAAGAGCAAGACCTCTTAAATGCCCTTATAACATGAACAGCAATCAATAATTATAAACTCTCACCAACAATCCAACCAAAAGGCTATAGAATGAAGACCTGACACAAGTACCCCACAAGAAAACTAGTTTAGAAAGGGGTATGAGATGAAGTGAGTGCAGATCATCATGTTTCCAAAATATCTAATGATGTAGTAGAGCAGATGAGATTTAAACTAGTGATAGATTGCATGCCAATAACTAATTGCAAAAGTATTAGTCACCACAATCAATAAACACAAGGCAGGACCAGAATGCAAGATCAAAGTCCCTGTGTAGAGTGGAGATGGAGCCCAAACCAAATGTATAGGTAATATAGATCTCAATCAGTAGCCACACCATTGAACTAGAGTGCAAAACCAAAAATCACATAGGAGGTGATGATGATAGCACACAGTCTTAGGCATTGGCTAAAAACTAGTGGATACAAATTGAAAGAACCATCACAATCTTGTCCCATCTAGCCCCAAAGTGGGATGAACAAACTAGGGGCACCCAACAACAATTCTTGAAGTACATTTACCTATCATTATGTTTCTATTTTGTTTATGATATCCTAAGTAAATTATCTTTCCTCTAAAAGTTAATAGATGATTTAAATTAATTTTATATTCCCTCTTTAATGGCTTAATTGTATGTGTATGTATTAAGATATTGGAATTAGATTTGGAAGGGAAATTTAGCATAGAGAGTGTTTATATTAGTTTTCAAATTTCATAATAGGTTCGTCATCTTTTAAACTCAAAACTGGCCCCCATGTGGGCATGACAAATGGGTACAATACTCATTAAAAAATGATCAATGTCTTACATTGTAGAACATGGGTCCATTTCTTGGGTAGATCTAGCAAGGTTTGGATTCCCTTTCACTTCAAACCCTAATCTCCTTGGTTCTTCTAAGAGGATTTGACCTTCCAAAGACTCTCAAATAGTGGCATTGGAGGAAGATATCTTTGAAGATGCAATATATAGATTGTTTGCTTCTTTCTTAAGCATGGTTTTGTAGGTAGATTTAGTGGGATTTAGATAAGTTTGGTAGAGCTGCATAGATGGATCTCAGAGACCTGACATCCCAATCTTATGAGCAATTTACAAATATATCCCTATGCATTAAAGTTTTTTGTTGTTGATTTTGACAATGTCAATGTTATGTCCTGTTGTTATGTGTGATTGATAATGAGACCATGATAAGCAATTGCTAATGTTGAGTCCTTAGCACTCACCCTTCAATTTAGCTATTGAGTTGCATCTACAATTCTAATTTGGGTTAGACTTCTAAATCTCCTTGTATAGTTTTGGTTTGATTCCCCTTTTATGATATTAGAAATTCAATAGGTAATTTTTAATAGTTGTTGAGGGTTCTTTAGATTATTTCCATAAAAATTGTACTCACATATTGGTTGAGATTAACACTAGAAAATACCTTTATTAACACTAAAATTACGTGTTGGAATTAGAATCCAAACTATGAGGGCATCCCCTTATATGTCACATATGCATTGATACAAGTTCTATTATTTCCTAATGCATTAAATAGAAAAATGGCAATAAGACTACTTGGTGGAAGGATGTATACCATTATCACAATTTAGTGGAACAATAAGATTCAAATTTAGAGGGAAATACAAGTGTTGAGGCCCTTAAGAAATCCAAAAGAGGAGGAAAGCATTCACCAAGTAATGCACAACCTACTCCAAGAACTTCAGCTAGTTCACCAAATGAATCACAACACACCTTGAGGGTCTTCAATGGCTCCTCCTATTAAGGGGGACAATGTTAAGGTTTCCTTATTGCCATCTAAGTGGAAGGACAAAGTTAAGGAGTGTTCTAAGCTTTGCCTCCTACAAGCAAAGAAATTTCCTTAGGGAAAGTAGATAAGCTCCTAGGAGTTGAGGCAGACAAACATTTATTAATTGTAGTTCAAAGGAAAAGGAGAAGTAGGAATTTCCTTAGGGAAAGAAGATGAGATGTTGGGAGGGGAGACATATGAAGGTCCATGGACTATAGTGCAAAGGAAAAGGAAAACAAATGAGATAATGTTCAACATGAATCTTCGCTCCTGTGCCAAAAATGGAACAAATGTCTACACTTACAACTTTATGTTTTTTCCATATTGTTTCTCATTCAACGAAGATCTTGATTTTGTTGACAAGAGTTAAGGTGTTTTAATGGTCTCTTACCTTTTGATAGGCTATCTTTTGTTATGGTCTATAATTATGGTGAATAGATAGGGATGGTGTTTGCATAAGTGTTAGAAAGGTTAATCTTTCCTTGGATATATTAATTGGGATATTCCAAGGGTCCCTAAATGTAGTTTGTCCTCTTGTACACATGTGGAGGACATGTCATTGTTTTGTCCTTTATTCCACATGTAAGGACAACTCTTGTTTATTTCTTTATTTAGTTTATCCTCCTTAAGAGGATTGTGACACTTTGCACACACCTATTATGAATGTGGCATTCATAGAAATGGGAGTTACAAATGAAACTCCTCTCTCATCTCTATATAACAGATGCTCCTCCTTCTTTCTTCAACACACTCTTAGCACTTGATGTTATTGTATTGAGCTACTTTTGCTCCAACACTCTCTCTCTCTCTTCTCTAGGCATTTTCCTTCATTCATAATACTCACAAGGGGTTTTCTTTGTTTTCCCCTTATAAATCCTTGTCTCCATTGTTGAACCATCTTGGTGTATGCTCTTGGAGTTGCTTATCTTATGGTAACATTGTTTCACACTTAACTTACTTGGATTGTTTCTCGTTCCTTGCTCAACATTATCATTTCTTACATGGTATTAGAGCTTGGCTATCTAATCCTTGTTTTAAGTTTTGTGTTGAAGGTTGCCATTCATTGGAGCACACTTTATTTGGAGACGTTATTTGTTGTGATTTTAGCTCTTTTTTAACATATCTTGTGTATGTAGGTTTCATATTTTTTTTACTAACCCTCTTTGGAAGGCTTGCCGCCAAAGGGTTTTCTTGTTAAATTTCAATTTTTTTTCTTGTTTTGGAAGGCATGCCGCCAAAACAAGAAGTATTACATGAGTAAAGTTTTCAATAAGTCTCTAATTTTCTTACTCCTTTAAATTTTTTTTTTTTTTTCCTTCTCTTTAAAAAAAAAGCTTCTAATATATTATTCTATATCTATTTGTTGTATGCTCTTGAAAATTTCAAACATAGAACATAGATATTTTCATAGAATTTTAATCCTTATAAATCTATATACATTGCATTTCATTGTTTTTTTTTAAAAATTGCGCATTCACATTTGTTTGGGCGGACGCGCCACCCGCGCGCCACCCACGCACCGCCGCGAGCCGTCAGCGCCGCCGCATCACCGCCGCACGCTATCAGCGCTGCCACGTGCAACCTGCGCCCAACACTGCATCCTCTGCCGCGCACAAAAACCTCTGTCATTTTTTGTTTTTCGTTTTTCTTCCACCGCTGATCCACCGCTTCTGCCGCCCCCTTCTCACCCGCAGTAAACCCTAAGGCGTGGCCTGCATTCAGGCCACGCATCAACCGCCGCCTGCGCAGCCACGCCAGCGGCTTCATCCATATCTTCTTTGAACCGTTTTTTAAAAACTTAAATCTCTGCCCTTTTCCACCGACCAGGGCCGACCAACCACCTCCACCGCTTTGGCCACGCGGCAGCCGCCGCCTGCACTCCGCTCCCCTCATCCTCCACATGCGCACTGCGCGTTTTTTTAAAAAAAAAACTCCGCCTTCTTTGCCCGCCCTTTCACCGACTTTTTAACATCTTGTTTCATTTCTTAAAAAAAAACAAATAACCATACAACGTTTATTATATCACATAATTTTTTTATTCATTTTATTAAAAAGAAAATTAAATTTTTTTATTTTTTTTATTTTATAATTTTTTTTTTGTTTTCTTTCAAATAAATAATTGCAAAGAAAAATATTCTTAATTATATCTATATAAAAAAAAAAAAACAAGATTTTTTTTCTCAATTAATTTTATTTTCAAATTAAGGAATTTTTTAAAAAAAAACAAAGAATTTTTTTTTTCTAATCATGTCAACCTTAATTCCAGAAATAAAACTTAATTATTCTAATTATCATTCTTGGAGAACTCATATCTCATTTATTTTTCGTTTTAAACACCTCTTCGAAATAGCCACTGATCCTTCTCTTGAACCTGGTTCAGCGGCTACTCAAGACGAGAAAGATACTTGAAAATCTAAAAATGAAGAAGCTTTAGGGTTAATTGGTATGTAAGAAATGATAATGTTGAGCAAGGAACGAGAAACAATCCAAGTAAGTTAAGTGTGAAACAATGTTACCATAAGATAAGCAACTCCAAGAGCATACACCAAGATGGTTCAACAATGGAGACAAGGATTTATAAGGGGAAAGCAAAGAAAACCCCTTGTGAGTATTATGAATGAAGGCAAATGCTTAGAGAAGAGAGAGAGAGTGTTGGAGCAAAAGTAGCTCAATACAATAACATCAAGTGCTAAGAGTGTGTTGAAGAAAGAAGGAGGAGCATCTGTTATATAGAGATGAGAGAGGAGTTGCATTTGTAACTCCCATTTCTATGAATGCCACATTCATAATAGGTGTGTGCAAAGTGTCACAATCCTCTTAAGGAGGATAAACTAAATAAAGAAATAAACAAGAGTTGTCCTTACATGTGGAATAAAGGACAAAACAATGACATGTCCTCCACATGTGTACAAGAGGACAAACTACATTTAGGGACCCTTGGAATATCCCAATTAATATATCCAAGGAAAGATTAACCTTTCTAACACTTAAAATAAACCTAAACTTATATAAAAATTGATTTGAACACACAACATTTATTTAAATGTACATTAAACAAAGTATAGAAGACTCAAACTATGATTTGAGTTGTAAAATATGCTTCACATTGCATAATAAGATTATCAAACAAATAACACAATTCAAACAAATTAAATTAATTTGTATTATTATTAATACTTTCCTCAATCAAATGCTCATCCTCTCAACAAGACACTTATTAGTTACAAATGTATAACTAATATAGATAATTACAATAAGCCAAAAAATGGAGACGATTTCAAGAGCCTGGGCGGGCACAAAGGTTAGTTCAAAAAATGTGCACCCTAAAAAGCACATACCTTCTCTACTCCTCTTTTCCTGGTTAACAGGCGAGGAAACAATGGGATCAATGGATGGCCTTACAACTGCCAAAGCATTTTTGATCCTGAAGAAAACATTTTGAGATTAAAATCTCTCAATGCCGTATCATTGACCTCACAAAATCTGTTTTCCCAATTAGGAGGTTCTATGGCCTCCTTTCCCAGCCCCGGAGTCCTGTCCTGTGACTCTGCATTCTTCGCCTCTTTCCAATCCACAACATACGCAGAAACCCTCCTCCTGAACTTAGACTTGAATTCATTCCACACCTGGTACTTGTAATGGTTTATCACCGCCTCATTGGATTTCACATGATCTGTTCTGTAACCTGGTTTTAGCTGAAAATGGTGAATCACATTGAGCAGAGAAGGGGAAAGAGCTTCAAGCAATACGATGGATTTATGGCGGTGTTGTGCTTTTTCTCTACATGTGTAACCCTGGGTGACTCCTCTCTCAGGGTGCACCTTCAGCCCCGATGCCC
This sequence comes from Cupressus sempervirens, assembly GCA_028749045.1. Classification (NCBI taxonomy): domain Eukaryota; kingdom Viridiplantae; phylum Streptophyta; class Pinopsida; order Cupressales; family Cupressaceae; genus Cupressus; species Cupressus sempervirens. The sequence continues at coordinate 318,092,887 of CM053786.1, forward strand.
CAAAGTTATTGCAATTTACAGAGATTTGCCCGATTTGGGCCTCGCCATCTGTAATGTTGCTTCTCTCCATCACCAATGATTTCAATACCTTTCCCCCAATTTGTGATTGCTTTGATCCAGATGCGGTCTCATTTGCTTCTTTCGCAAGATCTACCCACTCGGGAGAGAAAATGAACTCATCTACATCTGCAAATACCATCCATTTGCATCTGTTTCGGGCAAGCAAAGCACAATGTGAAAATCCGGCTTCCTGAGTCTTTACCCATGGCCAGGGATGCCTGGTCACATTGAATTCCCCATCAATGGCGGCCACGGTTTCTTCTAGGTTATCCTCGCTGTTGTTGTCATACAGAAAAAAATGCCCTACCCCCAAATGTGAATGATACATGACCCATTCCTTGAGAAACTTCGTCACATTGAATACCATGGTGCACGAACAGAGCATTTCCTTATGGCTGAATTCATCTTCTCGGGGCAGTTGATAGTAAGCCACGGATGGAATTAGCTTCCCATGCAATCTAAGTGAAATTTTTGTGCCTAAAAGCTCTGATCTATGTGCCTTATTTGGGTGCTTACATCTGATGACTTCTTGGCTTGAGATTGTCACGGCTGTCTCAACTGTACCATTGTAAACACAGCGAAGAGATTCTGGATCTGTATTGACTCCTTGTCTGTGATTCACTCCTTTCGCAAACAAAAGCACCTCTGTACTTGTAGAAAAGCTTTCATAAACCAGAAAGTCCCACTTCAAGATACTTCCATCAGAAGCCCTAGTTATTTGCCTGATATGTCTGTTCAGATCTCTGTTCAACAGTGACACAGACGGCAATCTTTTCATATAATCCTTGTACGCCTCTTTTTCTTTCTTCTCTGGTAATTGGCATCTTACAGCAGCTCGGCCATCCAAGTATTCAATCCCATTGACTCTTGTAACGATTTGATCAGAATATACACATACAATTTTGGATCTGTGCCCTAATGCAGAGGAAAGGTGAACCATAACTAGCAATTCATCAGGAAGTAGAACCAAATCCTCAATAAATACTGCCTCATCTCTAAACTGGATCTTCAATTTGCTCTCCTTCGGTTCGACCTGCATCTCAAATCCATTCATTTGCAGGAATCTCTCTTGCTTGGTAAGTAAAGCGAAGGGCAAAGCATTTTTGTGGGAAATGCGAATAACAAATGTAAGAGTAATAACAAGGGCAAGCAATATGGCAACAATGGCAATGGCGGAACAGAGTCTTAAAGGGGTTTTCTTTGGCTCAGAGATTGTGGGCACACTTCTTCTTGGGCTGTGAGTGATTTCCTTGATGATCCAGTCTTCTTTCTTATTGCTGCTGCTGCGCCTGTACCTGAACGACATTGCTCAACAAATCTAATCAATCACTCAACACAGTCTTCCTCTATTTGTTGTTGATTTCAGATACTGATGATCAAGGCAGAGAATCACTAGTCAAGATGATACTCTAAACATATAGTTTTGAAGTTTCATGGGAGTTTTCGTTGAATTAGTTGTATGTGGACTATTTCCATGGCCGCGAGGGGCCTACCGATCTCAGCAGCCTGTAATTAAGAGGAATTCCGCGTCGGAGGATCCTTCTTGATGAACGTGGTGAACACATGGAAACTGCAATCTATGTAGGGAAGATGAAACTTTACAGGTCAAAGGCGGAGGCGCACATTATTTCCCATGCCGGCCATGATCTCTGCAACTTTTGCCGCGTGTTGAACCCAAATTAAACCATTATTATTGATTAATTAGGATAGGGGAAAGGGTCTCATAGGGGAGGGGTTTCATAGTGGAGGGAGCTAATAATGGGGATAGGGATGAATTAAATCTTGTTGAGGGATTTAGGGCAAGTTATTATGTTGCTGTTTTTTTAGTTATTTTGGCTATTAATTTGTGGCTTAGGTTTTGTAGGCAGATGTTTTAATATTAACTATTTATATATAAATTGGAGGGAAAATTTAGTCTTGGAGGGAAAAATTAGTCATAAAGAAAAGAAATAAAATTTATTCAAAGTAAAGGACAGAATTAATATTAATTATTCAGATATAAATTGGAGGGAAGGAAAATTAGTCATAGAGAAAAGAAAGAAAATTTAGTAACAAGTTAATAGGGAAATAAATTTATGATAACTCTTCATTTTAAGCTACCTTTTGTCTTCATAACTATTTTCAATTCCTTAACAATAGTTGCTTCACTAAAATAGAAAAAGATTCTATATTATCATTTTTCCACAATTTTATTTTTCTATGGGAACACTCCCACCTCTTAAATTTAACCAACAAATGTTCTTAAACAATCATAGATGGACACGGGGTTAGTTTATTAAAACCCTTCTTTTTTTTAATGTTCTAATTATCTTCTTTATTTTCTAAGTCCTTTTGGACCATTATATTTATATTTTTATGATATATGTCACTTTTATTGATACAAAATATTAAAATTAAAAGGTTTATGGTTGCATAAATGTTGACCTTTTGAAATAGGAAATTAAAGGTGTACTCAATTTGTAAGTTTTTTTTAAAAATATGTCCTTCCATAGTGAAGTTTGATTGATGGGTTTGTTGTTTTCTTCAACATTGTTTCCCCAAATTAATTGCTTAACTTTAATATTATAATTAATAGAAAAGGGACTATTCAGATGTCCAAAATTTTTTTTGCTTAAATTGTCTAGTTATTTAATGCCCTTATAATTGATACGAACATCACTATACATTGTGATTTTGTGACATAATGTCACTCATTCTCTACCACTTCCATGTTGCAAAACACACGTATTATCCTTTCTTGTCTTCTTTAGGTATCATCTTGTAATGTACCAACTCAAATCTTGCACCCTACAACAATACTATTACATATAATGTACCAACTCAAATCTTGTACTAGATATGACAATACAATTCCACCAATATGATGATTTGCCCCTCTTCATGTTTGTATGCCAAGGTCTGTCATTATGCCACCTTTGACTCTCATATGACAAACACTCAACACTTTTACAAGTGTGGTTGCCATTGTACGAAAAGATCAATCGTTCAATTCTTAATACAACTACTAGACTTATAGAATCCACAAAAGGTTCAATTAGTCCTTGTTACAAATCCAAAGGAGAGCATTGGCCATTTTGCTAACAATTCACCTCCCCACCTCACCAACCATCACTACTCAAGGGGATTTGAACCTATGATCAAGGTTTGATACCTCTTGTTACAAGTGTGGTTGTTGTTGCACCAAAAGATCGACCTGTCAATGCCTAATACAAATACTAGAATTATAGAGCCCACAAGAGGTGGTTAGTCCTTTGTCATGAATACTAAGGGGAACATGGTCATTTTTCCAAAGAATACCTCTTGACTTGCATGACAAGAATGAAGTGTGTTATTATTTATTCCTCTAACACCCTCAGTCATACACCACTCATCACACTCATTCACCACTCCATGAGGCCAAATCCTTTGCACACCTATATGGTGTATAGAGCACTATGTGGCTATTGTAGGAGTTGCACTAAACCTTGATCAATCACATTTGAGTCTATGTAAATCCAACTTATTTACTTGAGCACTATCTTTATTGCATGTTCATTGTCTATGGTCAAGGACTCAAGAGATAAAGTTTGTGGGAATGGAGATTTCAAGGCTCAAGAGATCAAAACACTTGCTCTAAGTGCTTTGTTCATGCTAATGACAAAAATAAGGAAATCAGTGTTTTTTGTTGTGTTATTATTAAGATAGCTTAAGTTATGACCAATTATTCCCTAATTTTTAAGACATCACATTAGAGAAAGTGAAAGAAAGAACGAAACCAAGTTGAAAGGTAGCAACATAAGAATGAGGTGGAGAGATTAAAAAGGGAGGAACTGGTGGTAACGAAATAAGACCACTACTAGGATCAAACTTAGATAAAATAAGTTCATGAACCTTTTAGAATTTAAAATCTTGATAAGAGAAGAGGAGATGACCGAGACATGACAATACCAAATGATTGATAGAAGGTCAAAATATGTCAAGGTCACCAAAGTCTCAAGACCTAGAAGGATGATAAAGACAATGGTTAATGGTTTTGATTTCTCCATCATGGGGGACTTAAAGACATTTATGCATAGGAGAACATATATCTTGCATGGAAGAAAGCCAAGGAATAACAAGCTTAAATTAAGAATAACAACAAAAGTGGTATCCACAACTTTATCACAAATCGCTACAAGAAGAGAAATAGAACCATGAGGACGATAGAGAAAATTGTTACAAGTTTGAATCCACACATAAGATGAATCATAGAAACACTTATGCAATTGTTTACTAAAATATATGTTCTTCAATTATGACATCCACCATAGAAGAAGGGTCGACTAAAACACCACAAGAAGGGATATCAACTACCCTAGTAGTAATAAAAAGAGGACTATTGAGTTCTTTAATCATCTTAGCATGATCAAAGGTAATGGAAAGTTTAGATTATGGTTGAGGCTTTGGTGGAAGTTGAGGTTTAGATTTAGGTTGGGTATGTTCAACATGGTTGATAGTGTGGTTGTCTTATTCACTTTTATCATCATAAATAATGTGTGTAAGGGATGAAGAAGGTTGGAAATAGTGTTGGTTGAGTGAGATGGTAAAGGATTGGTGTAAATTTGCAAGTTCTTATTAGGAGATGCTACAAATTTATTTACATGAGTACGTAATATTAGCATGAATAGATATAACATTAATATCAATGAGATCTTGAATAGAATTCTCCAAATAATACCACCTTCCCATATCTTTGTAATATTGGTAGTGATATTGACAATAAGCTTTAGATCATAGAATTTTGGAAGAGGTTTACAAGTGTCTAATGTTCAAATTATGGGAAGATTAATTATGTTATAATTAATTATTTGTGTCATCACATTATGAAAAGATTCATACAAAGAAGTATAAGAATTATTAGGTCTACAAATAGGGGACAAGGGAGGCATACCTTTGGATGGTATTGCTACTTGATCATCTATTGCATTCAATAGTTCGTTGATCTTGATATAATTGTTAGGCTTTTGAAACTTGTTAGAATGAGATGAGGCGTCACTCTTATCAATGATAACAAGATCCATTGGAGTGTTTTTCTCAAAATGATTCCTTTAGTTGATAATGATGAAGCACTGCACATAGTAATAAAAAAGAAGTAAATTCAGTAAGAAGAATCTTACCTCTGATGTCATTTTATAAATTAAAAAATAAGATAGGTTGTACATCAACATCAAATATAGGGTAAGAAATTTGAGAATGCAAATGATCAAATCTACCAATAAAGTCACCAACCCTTTCTTTAACTCCCTTTTCACAATGCATTAAGTCAGTCAAAGAAATTTGAGGACCAATATTGCTTTGAAAGGTTTGAATGAAAGCACTGGAAAGTTTATAAAAGGAGTCAACGAAATAAGGAAGCAATGAACAATACCATTTCAAGGTTTGGTCTTGAAAGGTTCTAGAAAACAACTTAGCCATGAAGCTATGGTTGATTCTTGGAGGAATAAATGGGATAAACTAGATACTGAGTGGATGGGGGGTGAATCAGAATTTTAAGCACTGTAAACTTTTCACAGATTCATCCACATCTATCAATAAATTGTGCATGTAAGTGAACAGTGATGTAAATATTCTATAACATATAAATCAGATTAGTCACATGCATTAAAGTAAAACACATACCACAATATTTGTTACCCAGAAACCCTCCAAGGTGAAGGTAAAATTGGGGTAGGGATGATACCCACAAATCTTAACTACTATAGTAATAAAGTTAACCAATTAAGGTTACAATTTTTGACTATAAGATAAGATCTACCTTGTGAGTGGTCTACCTTGTTAAAGGCTTAAGAGACTACTAGGTCTCACCTTGTTAGAGGATTTAACACTTATAACAAAGTAAGGACTCTTTTAGGAGATTTACAAAGATCTGTTAAGACCACTCTATTAAGAGATTTACCTTGATTCAAGTTTGTTAAAACTAATTTAGCACCTAACTCTCGATTTTCTTTCTAAGCTGATTTTGAGTCTTCTCCTTGCTAAGTGACCCTCTCCTCTAATTTGATATGCTTGTCTTTCCCTTTCACTTCATTGCAATGACTAGGTCACTTGGTCTGTTAGATGATACCATAACCCTTCAATGACTTCTAATCTGATCTCAATCCTTTTCTGTACATAGCTTCATGTTCACAAATAAACTCTTTTCATCTCCTTCTCTATTGGCATGCGATCTAGGTTAATATCATCACTCTATAAAGAGTTTCATAAAGATTTTTTTAGATGATTCCATGTTTTGCCTCTTCATCTTGATTGTCAAACACACAACATAGGGATTTGTGATCCACAACGTGTACATATTCTGTAACAACCTCTGAAAGTATTAAATATTCTATAACAAATTCTTCAAAAATTAAATATCCCTTCCAAGTCATCCTGATAATCATTTTGCCTAAAACTTTGTTCCAATCCTGACTTTTATGTAAACTCTATGTAGCTCAACCTTTACTATTTCTTGATGCTCAACATTACTGTTGCCCGACCTTCATTGTGCTCGATACATACAAAGTAACTTGACACATGTATTCTCAAAAACTTGCTTGGTCATTAATGACTTACTTGGTCGTTGATGAGCTCAATACGCATACAAAAATACTCTATGACCCAAAAACTTACTCGACTCCTATAGAGCTAGGTGCATACTTACTTATGTACATGACATGTCCAATATAGATTACCTCGATCGCAGTGATGACTATCTGACTCTTCCTTGTAAATGACTAAGTGGTTGACATGAATAGACAACAATGGTTAGAGATACTAACAATCTCCCCCTTTGCAATTAGTGGGGAAAAATGTCATGTTTACATCGTTACAATACAAGCTGATAACAAGCTCTCAAAAAATGCAAAAAAAATACAAAAATGAATAACAAAACCATTTCATCTTTATTCAAATGTGTACACTATAAATTGTACTTCTTCTTTTACTTTTATTTTGCATCTTGTTTACATCACATTACTTTGTCTCTCTTCAATTCTCTTTGCCCATCTACATATATCTTTCCCTCTACACATGTCTCTTTCCCCCTTGTTTTTGAACACTATATGTCATTGCTACTAGCATTCAATGGGTGGAAGTAATCCATATGTTTCAATGAATTCCTTGTGAACCTTGGTAATCATAGACAATGCATGATCTCATGTGATTCTTTTTGCCTCTAAAACATTATTCTGCAACTTTAATCTTGCAGCTATATCAATTAAACTATCAGCTACTGAAAGATTTGTTGGAATACTTTAGAATAACTAGGGGGTGGGGGTGAATCAATTATCCAAGGTCCAAATGTATAAATAAAACTTTTCATAGCTTAGTGAACCCATAAAACGTTTATCATCATGCATGCATGCATTAGATTATGCAATCACTTACATCTTGTAGGTTACTGTTAAATCAACTTACAAAAATGTAAACATGAAACATAACAGATTCAACAACACACTTGACACAATGATTTATGTGGAAACCCAATTTGAGAAAAACCACTAGTAACATGCCACTCTTTTTCACTCTTCCAAAGTGATGCCCTATGAAAGGCCAACCTTGTTAAAGGTTACAATACACACTGTTAAATGTGACCCTATTAAAGGATTTCAATCACCTTGTTAGGAGTGAGCCTTGTTAGAGGACTTTAGACCATTCACCTAGAATTTCACTCAGTTAAAGGATTTACAAATGATCGTTAGGTCAATCTTCATCTAAAGGATTTTACCCTAGACTGATATAATTGTTAGAGAGTAATGGTAAGGCTTGATCTGATAACAACTTACAACTCCATTTGCATATTACAATTCTCTATTCTAGTCCTCCATTCTGCTTGGTCTTCACACATTTCAACTTTGATAGCTTGTTCACCCTTCAAGCATTCATACCCTTAAGCCTTCTTGCTTAACATACCAATGTAGACTCTTCTCTTAGGTCACCTAATGAAGCAAAACCCTTGACTTCTTGTCTTCCTTAGGTTCTCACACATGACAACCCTTACTTCTGACTAGCCATTCCTATAAATAGGACATTTAGATCTTTTGCCACTCATTCTCCATCTTCCAATTTAGGTTTAGGATAGATTAGGTAGGATACAATGAATCTACCCCATATTTCATATCTCTTCTCGAAACTTCTCCTTCAATCCTCTTTGAATTCATCTCAAAATGGTTTACCTTGAATTTTGTGCCATCAACTCGTCAATCTTATCTTCCCCCTTGTTCGCACAATCCAAGAAAACAAACTTGTCAACTCAAATCCATTGAATTCACAATCTTTCAAATAATACAACCACTCAACATTAACTTGCTTCTGATGCTCGACACATACTGCATTTCTCAACATCCTCTATAAAATCACTTAGCACGAACTAAAACTTACTCATACTCGACATCAACTAAAATTTATTCAGCATCCACTGTTTTGCTCGACATACACTAGAATAGACTTCTACTAGGCTCAAATTGATTTTCTACTTGGCTTGCACTGACTTTTCTCAGCACCTACTATCCGCTCAGTCAAGCTTGGCAGACAAGCTTTGTTTAACTTGTTCTTCTATACTTTCTTAGTGTAACCAGCCTTTGTAACCTTAAGTAGATTATCAATATATCATGTTATCACTATCTTAACTGATTCTTGTACTCCTTAACATAGCATAACTCAACCTTTCCTCTAGGTGCTATTGTTACATCTTTGAATCAAATCCTCTTCATCAATCAAATAAGTGATAGTACTTGAACCATATAAGCAGTCATCTTACCTTCAAATAGTAGGTTTGGCATTAGTGGAAAAACAATGATTGAAACATATATATTGATCTCATACTTATATCAATCTGTTCTCAACAGTCTCCTTCTTTAACAATCATCCTCAATCTATTCTCAACAAGATTATGATCTTCTTATTGGAAACTTACAATTGGAACAATGAACAATCATTGTTTTTTCATTGATGTCAAATCTATTAATGAGACATATTGGTACCTAATCTAAATGTCATATCTATTTGATTGATGAAGAGGATTTTAAAAATTTCTCATAACAATAGCACCTAGAGGAAAGGTTGGATTATGAAAAGGAAGTTACAATGGACATTTGATTAGATAGACTTTGATAAAGAAAAGTGATTATTTATGTCAAGAAAGCTAAGCAAAGAAAAGAAAAAAGTATAAAATATAGTTAGTGCCAAGTAATGCTCGTGTCAACTAAGTTATAGTTAGTGCCAAGCAAATCTAGTGTTGACCAAGCATTAGCATTGACCAAGAAAGACAATTGATGTCGAGTTAGAAAAACTTTATAGTGGCCAAGTATTTTAGTGATGACCGAGTACAAGATTTTAGAGATTTTTAAGTGATAGTATAAGAATGAATTCAAGGAAATTTGAGATCAAGCTGACTCAATTGATTTCTTGGGAGATGTAAACCGTGTTGAAGATAAGATTGATGTGTTGGATAATTGAATTCAAGGAGAGGATTAGGTAAAGACCTAACAACTGAATTCTAGATAATTTTCTAGAAAAATATTAAGAAGATGAAAAAATGCAATGAACCAGGTTGAAACTGATCATAAACCCTAAGATCTATGGTGGATGTAGAAAATAATAAAGCACAAATTGCTTATTTAAAGAGCTATAGAGCCAAACAAATAGTGTGTGAGCATTTGTACAGGTGTATGTGTGAATCTTATATGTGAAGAGAGACATACAGATCAAGGTTGATCAGAAACAAACGAGTGTGAGTGAATGTGAAGCTAATAGATAAAGCTTGTAAATATGATGTTTCTATTGATAAGTACATTAGAGAAGAAAGCTTAAGTGTTGATGAGAAGAGTGGACTGATTTCTTGAAAGGTCCAAGAAAATCAAGATCAAAGATGTCAATGGAAGGCTTATTAGTAAACCAATGTAAGGGCCAAACAAAGATCTGAACCTACCAAAGTGAGTTGTAATTAAATAGATAAAAACCTACTATTTCTTTCTAGTCATTGTAAATAGTTTGTATTGAAATCCTTTTAACAGAGGTTGACCTAAGAGTCATTTGAAGACTTAACAGTTTATGTAAATCCTTTAACTAGGTGACATTCTAAATGGAATGATCAAAGTCCTCTTACAAGGCCACTCCTAACAAGGTGAATAAATCCTCTAACTAGGTCGCATTTAATAGTGTGTTTTGTAACCTTTAACAAGGTTGGCCCCTAACAAAGCTCACTTTGAAAGAGTGAAAAAGGGTGACATGTTGCTGTGGTTTTTTCCAAATTGGGTTTCCACGTAAAGTCCTAGTGTCAAAATTGTGATGAATGATTTATCTGTGTTTACATTTGATAATATTTTCATTATACAATGCAAGTAATGTTTATGACATTTTTACAGTATAGATCGAGCAATAATGAGATAAGAAGAACAATGAAGTTTTTATTGCTTAATTTTTCAAGTGGTACATATTAACCTTGAGTAACTGATTCACTCCCCCTCACAGTTATTCTAAAAATTTCTAACACTTCTATGATAAGATCTTGGGCTATTTTTAGTTTTCTCTGCATGATCTCCAAATGAGGTATCAATTATTGCCTGAATAGATATCAATTTGGATCTTGTGTTGTTGTCAGCTACTTGAAGCTCAACCAATATACCTTGAGCATTCAAATAATTATTATAATGATCAATGCTTGTTCCTGCTAACTCTGAAATAATGTTGTTGGATCTCTTCATCTCATCCTAAATATTATTTATTTTTGCTTGAATAGTATGTGTAAATCTGACACATCCGACAAAATTGTGTACAAATGTTGTACCTTTTGTGTTAACTCAATCTTAATCTATGCTTTCTCCTATAGTTGCAGTTTTTGTTTGGAAATATTTATGGAGACTTTGTCCACAACCTTGGTTTCAAATCTTCTCGTCGACCAATTCTTTAACTTCACATTTGATTCCATATCTCCAACATTCACTTGATCAACTATATTTACATGTTGGTTTATGATTGGTGCACTTTCTTCAAAATTTTGAATATCAAAAGCATCAACAAAAATATGTTTTACATCATTTAATACTTATTTTTGTTTGTGCTCCCTCTTAAGCTCTTCTCATCTCTTCTTCCTTTCCAAAACTTCTTGTAGCAAAATAGTTTTCTGCAAGGTGAGATTTGCCAAATCCAATTGTGGCATCTTAATGATTTCATTGAGACTAACCTCAATTTCTAGTGAAACATCTTTTATAGCTTTCCTCTTTCTTCTAGGTGAGGGAGTGTTTCTACTTAGTACTATTGTGTGAGTTGGTGAAGGGGTGTCACCACTTGGTCTTGCTGGTGCATCTATGCTCAAGACAACAATAGTTGCACTCTGTTCAACCTTATTTGATTCTTTGTCTTCCTCAATTTGAGGTGATGAAATAATCTTATTATTTATACTTATTTCTCTTTCTTCACCATCTACCTCTAAATTTGTGAGCCTTCATCACTCAACTTCTGGAGTGTTAGGGGTGTCGACATGTATAGGAGACATATTTTCTTGTGGACTCTACACAACTAAACTTTCTCCATTGTTGTAATCATTATCGATGTTTATAGTGTCTACCTTTACTTTCTCTATTGTTAACCCAAAAATGCTCTTCTAAAGAAACTTGCTTTGCAGTTGTACTGCTTCCTCCTTATTTATCAATATATTAAAAAAATCTATATTTTGGAACAAATATATTCCTATGCTACTCCAAAAATGTGTATTGCTGCTCCTGGGATAGATCAAGAAGAACTCTGACTAATGTGCCAGTCCTTATCATTTTCAAACCATCTCTACCTATGCCCATCTTCCTTTTAATTTCTCATATAGATCTTTGGGTATCCATCTCTCTAGTTTCCTAGGAACTAGCTTTAAATTTGACATCATTTCTATCATACCCTACTCAACTATATTCTTGTCATTATTATCTAATGTATCATATTTCACAAATTTAAAATTAGACAATCCTAGGGAACTCTTTATGTCTAAACATACCTCATCAATAGACTTTTTTTTTCTCTGAGGTGGTCCTCTAACCAATCTCCTTCTTTTGGTTTTAGGGGCATTAGGCCTAGTAGACTCTGCTACTCTATTCTTTATTGTTTACTTGGCATTAGCAGTTGTCCCGGTCCTTGGCTTATATAGTGGTGGAGGTGTCAATGCTTGCTTCTTCTTTGTTCTACTTCATCTTCCTCATTACCATTACCTTCTTCTTCATCTTCACCAAGACCTTGTGTCAATTTCAACGTTTCTTTTCCCTTGCCTAGGGCACCCAACTTAGCTTCTAGGTCTTCAATCATTTTCTTCCTTTTCTTCTCCTTAGAAGCTATGTTGATGTTCATAGTGGGTAAGTGCACCAAGATGGTGTACAAAAAGGGGGTATAAGTGGACACCTTTTTTCTGAAATTAGGTAAACCTGAACTTGGATGAGACATTTGAGGGTCATCAACTAAAAATGACAAGATGCACAAAAAAATATAAATTGTAGTACTTTGAATCTACTTTATAAACTACTAGAGTTTTTACAAAATGGATAAGGTTAGGTAGGTCAACCCAGTGCACACAAAAAATAGTTCCTAATTTTTTTAGAAAACATAACATAGCTATTTTTGTGTGCAGCACAAAAGACATAGTTATATTTAGTATTTTGCATATCCCTTTGGTAGGATGATAGTTAAGAGTCATATCTAGAAGTTGTGTATTTTTCTTATTATTTTATGATGAGTATTTTATTGTTATGAATTATTGAATAGACTACATCCTAAAATTTTGGTACATGTTCGTGTGCTGAACATAACTTGCATCAAAATAATTGAGAACGAAAGCTTTTAAAAAAAATGTGTATATAATTGAAAGTGTAGAATAGTAATATGTAATATATTTTGAATTTGGTTAAGTATTTAGGATAAGTGCACCAAGTTGTGGTGCCAAAAGGGGGGTATAAGTGGACACCTTTTTTTTGAAATAAAAAATTTCTAAACTTCAATAAGAATTTGAAGATACTTACGCTCAAAATTTTAAGATATGACAAAACAAAAGTAGTAGTCCTTTGAATCTAGTTTCTAAACTACTAATTTTTTTTCAAAATGGTTTAGTTTTAGGTTCTCAAAAAAGGGGGCCACAAAAAGTGGTACTGTTTATTCCAAAAAAACATAACATAGCACAAAGTGTGCTCCCCGTAAAATTTTAACCTTTTTTTTGAAATTCATTAATCGCTCCAGTCAAAAGTTACTTAACACTATGTAGTTTATCCTAGATTTTTTGGGTAATTTTATAATGTGTATTTTATTTTTTATGAATTTTTTAACTAGACACATCCCAAAAACGTGAAATATCTGTGTGCTCCCCCTAGAAATGATTAAAAACTAATCTAAAATCAAAACTTCTTTTTTTCAAAGTGTGTAGAATGGAGTCTAGTTTCTAAAAATCTAAGTTGTTGCAAAATTCGATGAATGAGCTAAACTCTATAGCCCAATTAGTACATGGTGGTTTTTGACAAAAAATGGACATACATTCAAAAGAAATTATAGATGAAAGGCTTGAAATAGTTCAAATTAAAAATAAATTATATGGTTATATATAGCTAACATAGAGACCTACAATGCCATGTAACCTGATCTTATCGATGCCCAACCACAAGGAATCTTGAAGGAGAGCACACAAGAAAAATCAATCATTTTTTGTATGTTTGCAACAAAACACATCTTAGACCTGTTTATGGACTCCAAACCTTTGGGTTGGATCTTCAAGGAAAAACCAAGCCTTAGGCTTGGTTTAATGCAAAGCTTTGAATAACACTATTTAAAGCTTTTTGAATTTGGGTCTCAATAGAACATGTGTGCTATAGTGCGCACACACCATTGAGACCTAAATAGTGCATAGAGAAGGAAGAAGAGACACAAAGCAAGATCAAGAGAGGGGGGGATGGCTCTATGTGTGTGTGTGTGTGAGAGAGAGAGAGAGAGAGTAGGGGATGGGAGAGAGAGGAAGTGTGCGAGAGAGTAGGGGTGGCAGAGAGAGAGTATAGGATGAGAGAGAGAGAGAGTAGGTGGTGGGAGAGGGAAAGTGAGAGAGAGGAGGATGGGAGTGCATGTGTGTGAAAGAGAGAGAGTAGGGAATGGGAGAGGGGGGAGAGAGAGAGTAGCTCAAGAGAAAGTAGGGGATGAGAGAGAGAGAGAGTAGGTAGTGGGAGAGGGAGACAGACGGGGGATGGAAATGTGTGTGTGTGTGTGTGTGTGAGAGAGAGAGAGAGAGAGAGAGAGAGAGAGAGAGAGAGAGAGAGAGAGAGAGAGAGAGAGAGAGAGAGAGAGAGAGAGAGTAGGAGATGGGAGATAGTGTGAAAATGTGAGAGAGAGTAGGGGGTGGAAGAGAGAGAGTAGAGAGGGAGAGAGTGAGAGTGAGAGAGAGAGTGAGAGTGAGAGTGAGAGTGAGAGAGAGTAGGCAGTGGGAGAGGGAGAGTGAGTGAGAGACAGAGTAGGTAATGGGAGAGGATAGAGAGGGGGGATGGGTGTGTGTGTGAAAGAGAGAGTATAGGGAATGTGAGAGGGGAGAGAGAGATAGAGAGAGAGTAGGGGATGGGAGAGAAAGAGAGTAGGTAGTGGGAGAGAGGGAGGGAGAGAGAGGCAGGATGGGAGTGTGTGTAAGAGAGAGAGTAGGGGATGGGAGAGAGTGTGAGAGAGAGTAGGGGTGGGAGAGAGAGAGTGAGAGTAGGGGATGGGAGAGAGAGTAGAGAGTGAGAGAGTGTGAGAGAGAGAGAGAAGGGAGTAGGAGAGGGAGTGGGAGGGAGAGAGAGGGCGAATGGGAGTGTGTATGAGAGATCTAGAGATTAAGGGATGGGAGAGGAGAGAGAGAGGGGGATGAGAGTGTGTATCTATGAAAGAGAGAGTTTAGGGGATGGGAGAGGGGAGAGAGAGAGTAGGGGATGGGGGGAGAGAGAGTAGGCGGTGGGAGAGGGAGTGGGAGAGGGAGAGAGAGGGGGAATGAGAATGTGTGTAAGAGAGAGATAGAGTAGGGGATGGGAGAGAGTGTGAGAGTGTGATAAAGAGTAGGGGGTGACAGAGAGAGCTCATATAGGATGGGGGAGAGAGAGAGTGAGAGTAGGGGATGGGAGAGAGAAAGTAGAGAGGGAGAGAGAGTACTTGAGAGAGAGAGATAGTAGGTAGTGTGAGAGGGAGTGGAAGAGGGAGAGAGAGAGGGGGGATGGGAGTGTGTGTGACAAATCTAAAGAGTAGGGGATGGGAGAGGGGAGAGAGAGGGGGGATGGGAGTGTGTGTGTCTGTAAAAGAGAGAGAGTAGGGGATGGGGGAGAGAGTAGGCAGTGGAAGAGGGAGTGGGAGAGGGAGAGAGAGAGGGAGAATGAGTGTGTGTGTAAGAGAGAGTAGGCAGTGGTAGAGAGAGCTCATATGAGATGGGAGAGAGAGAGTGAGAGTAGGGGATGGAAGAGAGTGTGAGAGAGAGTAGGGGATGGGAGAGAGTGTGAGAGAGAGTAGGGAATGGGAGAGAGAGAGTGAGAGTAAGGGATGGGAGAGAGAGAGTAGAGAGGGAGAGAGAGAACTTGATAGAGAGAGATAGTAGGTGGTGTGAGAGGGAGTGGGAGAGGGAGAGAGATAGGGGGGATGGGAGTGTGTGTGACAAATCTAAAGAGTAGGGGATGGGAGAGGAGAGAGAGAGGGGGATAAGAGTGTGTTTGTCTATGAAAGAGAGAGTAGGGGATGGGAGAGGGTAGAGAGAGTAGGGGATGGAGGATAGAGAGTAGGTGGTGGGAGAGGGAGAGAGTGAGAGTAAAGGATGGGAGAGATTGTGAGAGAGAGTAGGGGATGGGAGAGAGTGTGAGAGAGAGTAGGGAGAGGGAGAGAGAAAGGGGGATGGGAGTGTGTGTGATAGATCTAGAGAGTAGGGGATGGGAGAGAAGAGAGAGCGAGGGGATGGGAGTGCGTGTGTGTGTTTGTGAAAGAGAGAGAGTAGGAGATGGGAGAGAGTGTGAGAGTGAGAGAGAGAGTAGAGAGTGGTAGAGAGAGAGAGAGTATGTGATGGGAGAGACAGAGTGAAAGGATGGGAGAGAGTGTGAGAGAGAGAGTTGGAGATGGGAGAGAGAGAGTAAGAGTAGGGGATGGGAGAGAGAGTAAAGAGGGAGAGAGTGAGTGAGAGAGATAGTAGGTAGTGGGAGAGGGGGAGAGTGAAAGGATGTGAGAGAGTAAGAGAGAGACTAGGGGATGGGAGGGAGAGAGAGGGGGGATGGGAGTGTGTATCTATAAAAGAGAGAGTTTAGGGGATGGGAAAGGGGAGAGAGAGAGAGAGAGAAAGAATGGGATGGGAGAGAGAGCGAGAGTAGGGGACGGGAGAGAGTGTGAGAGACATTAGGGGGATGGGAGAGAGAGTGAGAGTAGGGGATGGAAGAGAGAGAGTAGAGAGCGAGAGAGAGTGAAAGAGAGATAGTAGGCAATGGGAGAGAAAGTGGGAGAGGGAAAGAGAGAGAGTAGGTGGTGGGAGAGGGAGAGTGAGAGAGAGAGTAGGGGATGGGAGAGAGTAGTCTGAGAGAGAGAGAGAGGAGGGATGAGAGTGTGTGAGATAGAGAGAGTATGGGATGGGAGAGGAGAGAGAGTAGGGGATGGGAGAGAGGAGAGAGAGAGAGTAGGGGATTGGAGAGGGGAAAGAGTAGGGGGAGAGAGAGAGAGAGAGAGAGAGAGAGAGAGAGAGAGAGAGAGAGTAGGGGATGGGAAAGAGTAGTCTGAGAGAGAGAGAGGGGATGGGAGTGTGTGGGATAGAGAGAGTAGGGGATGAAAGAGGAGAGAGAGTAGGGGATGGGAGAGGATAGAGAGTAAGAGAGTAGGGGATGGGAGAGGAGAGAGAGTAGAGGATGGAAGAGGATAGAGAGTGAGAGAGTAGGGGATGGGAGAGAGAGAGTGAGAGAGAGTAGGTGATGGGAGAGGGAGTAGGAGAGGGAGAGTGAGAGAGAGAGTAGGGGATAGGAGAGGAGAGAGAGACTAAGAGAGAGTAGGGGATGGGGGATGGTGGGATAGGGAGAGATGTGTTTTGACATAGTGCGTACGCACTATAGTGCGTATGCACTATGTCAAATCACCCAAAAATGGTCACAATACAAGTTTGGGTTCCATTTCATCCATTCTCTACCTTTTGTCTGTTGTGCATTCTATTGTTTTGATAGAAAACATGGTTTAAACATAGCAAACACTATTTAAATAATTTTTGAAGCTAGCAAACACCAAATTCAATCATTAGATATGCTATTTGAAGGCTTTTTTAATATTTTTTGTATAGAAAAGGTTAGTGAAATCCTTTTTAAATATTGTTTGTTGATATATAGATACAAATTTGATTATAATTTGACATGTTGTTTAATATATAGTGAATTCATTGAAATTTGTATGTTTGAATGAAATGTTTTCAAAATGGTTAGAAATTTGACAAGTTGTTTGATATATATTGTGTATTCATTGAAATAATTGTAATTTTTAATTGTATTTGAATGATTTGTAATTTACACATTGTAAGTAATTCAGATGTTTGAATAATTTGACATGTAGAAATCATCATCATGCCAAGGAAGAAATCAAAAATTCAAACAAATGAAGATAGGGGGGCAAATTTGGCAATTAAAAGAGATAAAATGAAACTACTACGTGAACAAAGAAAATTTAAAAGCAATAATGAATAATTTACTTTCGAAGAGGATCAAGAACCACCGATACAAAGAAACAAAGAGGAAGAATTAGAAAGATAAAGAGAATGATTGAGACAGTTACGCTCAAGAAGACAATTGAATTGTGAAGCTACACCACTTCCAATGTCGGAGTCATATCATCCTCTCATGTTGAAGAGACACTAATTTGTAAATCCAATGATGTACACACTCCATCATGTCATGTTGAAGGCACAACATCAACATATCAAGTAAGTGATATTCCATCTTTTGCATCTTATTGCCAAGGCACATCATCTTCGGTTCAAGGTACACAATACACTCAACCTTATGTTGATGTTCAAAATGTTGAGGGAATGGAAGAGATTATAACACCTTCTAGAATTTGTTTTAGAAGACCAAAATAATTGATTGATATTGATACTAACATTTTGAAATCAATGCTTGACAAGATTAACAAGCGTACTTGTCAAAGAAAAGTTAATCGTATGTGGAGATTATTTTTTGAAGATTTAATTATTACAGGTCAATGCCAATTATTTGTTGAAATGATGAGGAATTTGAAATTTAGGCCTATCATGAAGATTCTTGGGCTAAGAACAATGGATTATTCAAATGAAAAAAAACATTGTAATGAATCTAATGAGTGCTTATTACACACCAAAGGTAGTAATATCACAAGACGAGAACTTACATCAACAATAGTAAGCACCCAAATGAAGAAAGCTTGACTCATGAGAAAGACAAGCAAAACATTGAAAATTGGTAGAGGTACTCTAAGGAGAGCCATGCTAAGGCGTGAGAGATTGGAAGATCCAACAAAAATGAGTTATGGACACCTAGTTCTGTACGTGCAAGATGATTCACAATCAAATAGTACAATGAGTTGTAAAGTTGTGAGTTAGTTCATAAAGAGATAACCACGAAGGAAAAATTATAGTTCTAAAGCTATGAAGAGGAGCTCCAAATGCCATTTAGGTGGTGGTAGGTTGGTAGTTTGAGGAAACTTATTAAATCTACTCCTATTTTTTCAATGTTGAACTCTATTAGAATAAATTTACAAGTTTCACCTAGCATGAACTAAGAATTCAACAAAGACTTTCAAATATTTTTGCATACAAGTCAGTGCACTAGTGATATATAGTGATTTTGAGGCTACACTATAGGTGTACAAAAAACACCAAGATCCACATATAATATACAAGGTTGCATGGGGACGGGGGTAGTTTTTAATTATAGTTTTATATTTATAGAAAACTTGAATTTATAAGTCATGACAATGATTTTTCAAATCAAGAACAATGATAAAGTTTGCAAATGTAATGTGTTATTTTCAGTTTTAGATTTGTTATATGTTTGTAATAATTATTTATGATAAATGTTTAGATGCATAACATAAAAGGTAGGCTTTAAACATGAACAAGAAGATCATAAATCAATATGATAATGACATATTGCAAATTATAAATTTTTTGCTTTAACACTGATAAAGTTTATTGCTGATCAATATTGTATCAAAATTCAAACTGATTAGGTATTGAATTAAGCTTGATAAACAAATAACAGAGAAGGAAAACTTTAAACATGAACAAGATCATAAATCATATGATGATGGCATATTGGAAATGATAAAGTTATGCTTAAAAAGTGATAAAGTTTATTGTTAATCAATATTCTATCAAAGTTTCAAACTGATTAGGTATTGAATTTAATGTCATACATGAACATATCTAATTTAATGTCATACACGAACATATCTAATTTAATGTCATACATGAATAAACACATAATATAAAATGATAACCAATAATGTCATACATAAAAAAATATATCATATATTAACCAATAATGTCATGCATCAAATAAATGTCATACATCAAATATAAAATGTCATATATACATCAAATGTATATCGAATATGTCCACTAACATAAAATCCAACATATATGTCTACTGATGCCTATACATGTATGTCTATCAACCATATCTTCTCCTTCCCACGAGGGGAAGGAAATAAATCATTAGAGGCCTTCGATCATCGTGTGGAGGGAGATGGTGGCGATGATGGGATCTTCCTCACACACTTGCTTGTCCTCTTGTTGAGGCTCTTCTCTAGCTTGAGCTGATACAAACAAAGTAGATATAAATCCATAATTATTATACATTGAAATCAAATATATGTACACACAAAATTAATTATTTTCTTACTGCCATCATATAGTCGCTCTACAAGTCCACCTTGAATGCTTGTGGATGATTAGGTGTGACAAGACCCTACAACAATTGAATCAACACAATCACTTATAGATAACATTAGAAATTTTGATACTAACTATTATAAACAACAACAAAAACCAAGAAAATTCTTTCATATCTCAGTCAATGGCTATGAACTAGCCATAGGTGTAGCCACTCCATGATCAACGAACTATTGGAGATGAGGAGGAGTCTTCGATGTCAAGAGCTGCATGTCATACAATACACGCCAAATGTAACATGAAACATGAAACAAATATAATCAAATGAATTAAATCAACATGAAACAAATGTACCTCTACGAAGCTCATGTCACATCTAGGCTCAAAGTTTGTGGTGAATGTTGACAATCCTATAGAGAACTGATGCACATGCATAATTTTTTTTGTCAATCCTTCATATGATTACTTAATAAATATATGTATTCATTTAAATTATTAAATTGACACATACCTCTGGACTCATCGAGGGGATGAAAAATGGGGCTGGGGGATCGCTACTAGGGCTGCCAACACCCTGACCCTAAATTTTGAACAATGTTAGTACATGCTAATTAATTAGTCATTCACTATACATATGAAATATGATCAAATTAGTTTATTATAATCATAATTTACCTATGTGTCAATGCCAAATGTCTCATTCAGGAATTGATCAGTCACTAGCCCATTGTCTACACCATCTTCAGCATGACTGCCAAATGTGCATAAGGATCCACATGATGTACACATGTGACTGTGATGTGCAAAAGGATCCTCCTCAACTAATGGACTCGTGCAATGAATGAGGGTTTGTGTCAAATCTCTAATAGTTCCTAGAGTACTGACCTCTACATGTTCCTTCACAACTAAAGGAATAGTCACATGCTCACCTTGTGGCTTGACCACAGGTGCCCTAACTACATTAGGGTCATGACGTGCCCCGACCTCTCAAATAATGACCCCCCACCTCTACCTTGAGAGTCTAATATATCAAAATAATTGGGGATCTCCCCAAGGAGAAACTCACAATACAATTTCCTTAAGAAATACATTGGGACCTCATGATTATTGCAAGGAGGGGCATCAAAAACCATCAACCGTCTATCCCAAAAATTATTTCTAATAGCATCGTGTATGCATCAATGGATGGGGAACTGTTTAGTGTTCTCTCTAATAGTATCTTGTTTACCGGGTTTTCTAAATAATGCACATATTCTACATTTTGGTATATCTTTTTTTTTAACATCTTGATATGATAATTTATTTGCATAATATCTTTTTTGTTCATCCTTCGTAACTTGCCAAAAATCTAATTGACCACTAACAAAAGCAATGTGGGTCTTAATGGATTCAAGGGACGATGCTAATTGAGCTCTCATTGGATTGGTTTGTCCACATTCTTTCAACCGATCAATGAGTCCTTCTAATTTAGTTTTTCCTCTTTCTATTTCATTTATTATATTTTCTTGTGTGCCAGGAGCAGGTCTTGCAATTGGTTTAGGTTGTGAAATTTGTTGTTCTTGTTGTGGAGGATTTTGGTTTTGATCTTCTTGAAGGTTTTGGTTCAGATTTTCTTGGGGATTTGTCAATTCATTATTGACATTTTCTGATATGAAATCAATTGAAATCTAAATAAATAAACAAATTTAAAGAAAAATTGAAAAAAACCTAAAAAACATTATAAAAAACATATAAAACAATGTAAGAAGAAAGTTAGATAACATACGGTGTGCTTGTGATCTTGAACTTCGACGGTAAGGAGGCATATTGGCAAGGCAAGTGGTGGAAAAACTAGAAAAAAATAGAAAAAATAAAAATGGTGTCACCTTTTTGGCACCACAACTTGGTGCACTTACCCTATAAAAAGTTATTAAAAAAATGGAAGAATATGTCAATGAGGAATGTCAAGGAATTGGTAAAAGTAATTAAAGTTTACAATGCTAATGCTATCCAAAAAAAGAAAAAAATTATATGATTAGAAAGCTAAGAAGACGTGTAAGATTATGGTGGTGATTTTAAATTTACCCACTTCACCATTAGTGTACCTAATGAAGACAAAGATGATAATTCATCTTAGAAGATGAAAAAAATGTCTAAAGGAAAAAAAAATGGAGGGAACATGTTCTCCCAATCCTTTGGGTCATTTTCCTAGGCTATCACAAAACTATAACCTGATCAGGTTTTTTGGAAATAAAAAATGCATTTTGAATTTGATCGAGTTTTGTAAAACTTGATCGGGTTCTACAAAACCCAATTTGTAGAACTTGATCGAGTTTTGTATTACTATTACAAAAGATTAGATTGAGTGAGAGAGAGAGAGAGAGAGAGAGAGAGAGAGAGAGAGAGAGAGAGAGAGAGAGTATGACCAAGTTTTCCACAATTGTAGCATATGTTGGATTAATATTTATGTCTCTTTATATTCTTGTCCCTTTGGAGTGATATTTCTAGGCCTCATATAGCTACCAATTATATCATCTCTATGAGTTTGTGGTGACATAAATAACTTGCACTCATCACCATGGAAAAGACTATATTACTTGCAACACAACCGATATCTCAAACTGTTGGTATCGTATAGGGGTTTTATTAGTATCATGAACTGTCACTTATTGGACATGTTGATTCTATGTAAAAATGCTTACTAATTACTCTTCTTTGAGATCCAATTGAAGATCCCATCTCGGTGACATCTCTACAGAATTAGTATATCTTATTGTAAATTGTCTAAGCCATATGTATTGGGAAATTCTAGAACAATTTAACCATTGCAAGTGATTAATAAATTCAGTTTGTCAGTCTAGATTGGTTTGTGGACATTGAGAACTCTGGGAGCTTGTTACATCTTGTTGAAAATTTTTAGTATGACAAAGTTTCCACAACGATAGCATATGTTGGTTTGCCTTTTGACCTTTCATTCTTCAGTTCTCCATTCTTCGATGATTCTCCTTTTTTAGTGCATGAATGTCCTGACCCATCATAACACCTTGATGAATTCATAAAATTGTCAAAATATTTCATTTCTTCCTTTGGTTTGTTGAATCTCTCCATGCATTCCTTTTCATTTTTCAATTCATTCTTTAGTATTTCCTTTTGTGATTTTAGATTTGCAATTTCCACATCCTTGTGGGGTAAAAGCACAAAGTTGTGTCACCTTTTAGGCTGACTAATCAGAATGACTGAATTTAGTATTTCTATCTAAAATCAATTTTTTTCAAAGATATGATCTAGATAAATTCATTCTAGCTAAGTTATATATGGTATCACACTTTTTCAATTGGAAATGTCTATTAAATTACTATTTTATACTGGTTTGTATCCAATTACTAAAGAAATATAATTATTTCAAAAATTTGATGTTTTAATAACTCTTACAATTTTTTATGATATATTTTTAATAACTTATAAACACCATTTTATAGAGCCCAAAGTCAAGAATATTCTCATATAGAGTTTATAGTGTTTTAATTAGATATAGTATATTATAATAAAAAAATTCTACAAGCACGTATTTTAACACTCGAAAAGATGTCAATTTTGAGAAAGAAAAAAATAGTAAATCATATCATAAAAATTTAAAAATTATATGATATTCTAGAGGAGAGAGTCCTCTTCTAGAATGTATAATTTTAATTTTGGCTAGAATAGATTTGCTTTGAAAAATGTGGTGGGAGATAAAAACTATCAATTTTAGGTGAGTTGAACTTTGACTGATTATAAAAGTGAAAATATAAGTCTAAAGACAATTTTTTTATTTTTGAATGTTCTAGATATATATGCTATCTATAACATAGTATGAGATCAAAGGGAAATAAGTATATTTCCATATTGCTTTGTGGTGGGAAATAGACCCCTGATTTTCAACACTTTTTAGCAACTAAAAAATTATCTATAAAAATTATGAAAATATATCAATTATTAATCCAAATAATTGTTAAAAATTATAATCCTAAACTTTATCAATTTCTACACATTTCATTAGTTTACATCATTTTCAAATTCTAAATAATAATACTAGTTTTATATCATTGAAGGTGAATAGTTGTACTTTTGTTAGCCTTTTCCTTCACAAAAGGGTGACACATGTTTGTGCTTTGATCTTGTGATTCAATTTTCAAATTGAGTTTTGTATTACCACTACTAAATATTTGTAGTATGACCAAGTTTTCCATAGTGATAGCATATGTCGGTTTTCCTTCTGACCTTTCATTCTTTAGTTCTTGATTCCTAGATGATTCTCCTTTTTCAGTGCATGAATGTCTTGACCCATCAGAAAACCTTGGTGACTTTGTAAACTCTTCAAAGTAATTCATTGCTTCCTTTGGTTTGTTGAATCTCTCCCTGAAATCCTTTTCATTTTTCAATTCATTCTTTAGTTGTCCTTCTATGATTTCAAATTTACAATTTCCACACCCTTGTGATTCAATTCTTGATTTGCAAGCATGAGTTGATTTATCATGTTCAGTTGAGTTTTTGTGAGATTTTGCACATCTAATATCCTTTCTTCAAGTTTGGTAGCCATTACCCTTTTGTCTTCTTCATCCATAGTCCTGTCTTCTTCAACTTTCTTCTTTTGTTTAGTCACTTCATAGAGTCTTATTGATTGGATTTCATGTTCTCTTTTTAGTCCTCTTATTTCTTCATTCAAGAGTTTGTTCTTGTCAAGTAGATCAACAAATGCTTTTAAATTTTGATCTATTGGCTCAAATAGTCCTTCAGTCTCAACTTCTTCACAAGAAAACTATTTTATCTAGATGGAAATTCCAATTCTTTTTTGTAGAGAATCCTTTAGATCTTGTCTTTCCTTCTCAAGTTTCTAGAGTGTAAGTTGAATGTCACTCACCTAATTTTCAATAGCATTATCCAATTTGAATGCCTCCATCTCCAAGATCTATTCTCCAAGTTGTTAAGCTTCTCTTAGAAAACCAATGCTCTACCGATTGTTGATTGTTGGAGGAATAAACATGATAAACTAGATACTGAGAGGGGGGGAGGGGTGAATCAGAATCTTAAACACTTTAAACTTTTCATAGATTCATCCACATCTATCAATAACTTGTGCATGTAAGACTAGTAATGTAAATCTATTGTAACATATAAATCTGATTAGTCACATGCATTAAAGTAAAATGCATAACACAATATTTGTTACCCAGAAACCCTCCAAGGTGAAGGTAAAATTGGGGTGAGGATGACACTCCCAAATCTTCACTATTGTAGTAATAAAATTAATCATACAAGGTTACAATGTTTGACCACAAGATATGATCTACCCTATAAGGGATCTACCCTGTTAAAGGCTTTAGAGATTTCCAAGTCTCACCTTGTTCAAGGATTTAACACTTACAACAAAGTAAGCACTTTGTTAGGAGATTTACAAGTATATGTTAAGACCACTCTATTAAGAGATTTATCCTAATTCAAGTCTGTTAAAACTAATTCAGTACCCAAATCTCAATTTGATTTATAAGTTGTTTTTGAGTCTTCTCCTTGCTAACTAATCCTTGCCTTTGATTTGATATGCTTGTTTTTCCCTTTCACTTAATTGCAATGACTAGGTCACTTGGTCTATTAGGTGATAAAAAAAATGTTTCAATGACTTTTAATAAGATCTCAATCTTATTCTGTATATAGCTTCATGTTCACACATAAACTCTTTTCATCTCCTTCTCTATTGACATGAGATCTAGGTTAAGATCATCGCTATACAAAGATTTTTGTAAATATTTGTCTAGATGATTCCATGTTTTGCCTCTTCATCTTGATTGTCGAACACACAACATAGGGATATGTGATCTACGCTATGTAAATGCTCTATAAAAATCTTTGAAATTATTAAATTTTCTATAACAACCTCTTCAAAAATTAAATATCATTTCCAAGTTAGCCTGATAATAATTTTGCCTAAAACTTTGTTCCATTCCTGACTTTTATGTAAACTCTACATATCTTGGCCTTTATTGTTTCTTGATGCTCGACATTGCTATTGCTCAGCCTTCATTGTGCTTGGTACATACTAAGTAACTTAATACACGTATTCTCAAAAACTTGCTTAGTCACTAATGAATTTCTTGCTTGCTGATGAGCTCAACATGTATACAAAAATACTCTGTGACCCAAAAAATTACCTGGTTCCTATAGATCTAGGTACATACTTACATATGTACACATGACTCAACCTATATAGAGTAGCACAGTCATAGTGATGACTGTCTAACTCTTCCTTGACGATAATGGTTAGAGATACCAACAACTATAGTCATGAGAAAAATTACTACATAACATTTGAATTTTTTTATGTGAGTTAGAGGACCACCCTTACAATTAAATGTCTCAAGATGAGGGATCTTAATGTTTGGAGGAATACTAATATAGATAATGTCAAAGGATAAAGGAGTGATAATGCCACATGTAGGAATGTAAAATTTGGGTTGAGTCAATGAAGAAAGTTATTGTTACAAGGAAGAAACCTTTGAACTAGGCTATTAATGGTAGAAGTAGTAGATGAAATGATGGGAATATACATAGTGGAAGTGGTAGGAAAGTTATAGGACATAGAAGGAATGTTAGAAGAGGTATAAATCATAGTAGAAGTGGTTGGGGGAGGATTAGTGTATTGTCCCATTTTGGACATTTATTTATTTGCTTTTTACTTCTATATGTTTTCATAATAATCAATATCCTATCTTTCTCAAAAGTTGATATTATTTATATAGATGGTATTTCATGTCCTTTCAAAAATGTTAATTATATTTAATAAGATAATTATATTATATATTATTAAATTATATATGATTATATATTATATATAAATCATTTATTTATAACAATATTATTTTAATATATATATATAACAAAGATATAATTGCCATATACTATAGTACTTAAATTGTGTGTGTGTGTGTGTGTGTGTGTGTGTATGTATGTATATTAATTATCTATAGCATGTATTTAAATATCTAACTATATATGGATATATAATAATATATATAGTTGATATTTATAATTATATTATTATGATATAATTTATATTTGTATCTTAGTATAATTATATATTATCTATTATTTTAATATAATATAATTTATGCATAATACTTATCTATCGTTTAATTTATATGTCAAAATGGGGACATCATAGTCCTCCCCTCTCGAATTTTCTTGTCCTCAAGCAAAATCATTTATAAGCAAGCTCCTTCATAGGCACGAAACATCATTGCATACAAGGGCCTAAAAGATTTATGAGGTATACATCTTAAAGAATAAAAACATGAAGCGAACAAAAGTAGTCACATGGATGCATGAAAGTAGGAAGCATACATGATGTAGATAGATAAAAGCAAACACGATACAAATAGATGAAGACATTGAGAAAACATGATGGAAACAAATGAAGACATGGAGCAAACATGATGCAAACACACAATACACACATCATGCATTTCCTTAATTGTGAATCTGCAACCAAAAAATCATTAGTACACATTATATATAAATCAATCTCCTGACAAGGTGTTTATAGTCTCAATTTATTGACTTGTCAATCAAAAGTATTTTTTCATTATAATATTAACATTATCAATTCATGTGTATGGGAGGAGAAACTATAATAGGGTGCCTTGTTATCTAATCATGGGCTTCACCATTCTCCCTCATTATTGTTATCTCTCTTCGATCATCATTCCCAAGATGGTGCCCTTGTATTATGTACCCTGGGATATTCACTCCACTATAGGCCTTACCCAATACCTGTAAGCTTTACACAGTACCTCCAAGTGGTGTCACCTAGCCCATTCCACTACAAGCCTTATCTCATCTTTGGAGGATTATGATCTTATTAAAGTTAAGTTTTATTCAATTACTATTCTAATACATTCCCTTTGATAGAGAAATTAATATCAATTACCATTATTGGATCTCCCTATATAATAGACTCTTGACAAGGTATTTATACTCTTAGTTTTTACTTAAACACAAAGAGATTTGATCTAAAGGTGATTCTATCAAACTATCTTTCAATAAGAAGTCTTTTAAAGCATAATTTTTGAAATATCAGATACTTAATTTTATCATTCAATTATAGGAGGATAAATCATAATGGGGTGCCCTATTACTCAATTAGTGGGCCTCACCATTCTCCCTCATTATCGTTACCTCTCTCCAATCATCATTCCCAAGATAGTGCCTTTGTATGATGTACTGTGGGATATTTGCTCCACTGTAGGCCTTACCCAATACCCGTAGGCTTTACCCAGTACCTCTGGGTGGTGTCACCCAACCCATTCCATCGCAAGCCTTATCTCGTCTTGGAGAATTGTGATTTTATTAAGTTTAAGTTTTATTCAACTATTATCCCAATACATTCCTTTGGTAGGGAAATTTATATTGATCATCATTATTCAATTATTGTCCTAATGTACTCTTTTAGTTGAGAAATCAATATTGATTGCCTTTATTCAATTATCATCTTGATATATTCTCTTAGTAAGAAACTAACATTAATTCTCTTTATTCAATTATTATCTTAATATATTCTTTTGCAAGAACTAACATTAATTCTCTTTATTCAATTATTATCTTAGTACATTCTTTAGTGAGAAATTAACATTAATTTCCTTGAATATTAAATTGTATTGATTCGTACCACTAACAAAGACATAAGCAACCAAATCAATTCCTTCAACATGTAGTTCTAATGTCTTCTCGATGATTCCAAAAGACGTTTTTATGAGAATGTAGGCATAGGATTTTTCAACACTGAAACTAACACTTAAAAATTAGTTGCATCTAGAAGTTTGTTGCCAAATTTATTAGAGTCTACTGCCGCAATAATCACCAAGTCTTTTTATTATCGGTGTCATCTGTTGTCTTAAATGGCGATTAGACTTATTCTCTAGCGGGGTATGTCAATTTTGTTATTTAGGCATTCACGACTTATAGAAAATAGTCAGATTTTTAAATCACTTATTTATTCAATCATCCTCATTAAGGCACATGAAAAGAATGATGCTTCTATATTTTAATATTTGATGTTTGTCAATCGATTTGTAATAGATATTTTCTTTTGCATCTAATAAATCATATTATTTTCTTATTAAATTTCATTATTGAAATATAATATCATCCTTATAGATTACTATAGACATATAGTTTTACATTTATTAGAATACCCATTATGTGTTAATAACTTATATAACACATTTTAATAATATGAAAACAAAAATTAAATAATAATGGCTTACCACATATACTTACCTTAAGGAGATCCCAAGTATATTTTTGTAGCAATAATAATCCATGCCATGTATATCAAATGGGATATATTCCAACGCTTAGTCGATCAAGTGGGACCCTTATATGTAACAATCAACGTCTCCATTAATTTCAGTGGTTTTGGATGTGTAAGTACTGCTGCTTATATGCCAATTTCTTTACATATGAAAACTAGCATTCATGACAACAGACAGTAGTCCCTTGTTTGTGTGTGAGCAATCACATATATTTGTGACAATCTAAAGTCCACATAGGCTTGATCAGCTTCATACGGCCAGCCTTAAACATCACACACTAAGGAAGAAATTAAGCTTGGAAAAGTAAGTCAAACTTTGACTATTTAACACTTTTGCACTAGGAATCAAGCCTTAGTGTGTGATGTTTAAGCCGTTCGGCTTCATAAAGTCTACTTACCATCAATGTGACCAAATTAGCTGCACCACTTCTCAAGGTGATCTGCCATATCCACTGTGTCCTTAGCACAATGTACATCATCGCTAATCTCACATATCACAATGTACATCATCGCTAGATCTCACATCTGAAGCAAATACACTGGATGTGAGAAAAACCTTGGTGACTCATCCCTGCAGACATTGAGTACACCGGTTTGCATTGCATTGGTTGAAGACGGATACTCCTCATCTTGAGAGAGATGCATGACTTCCCATTACTCTCAAAAAAAATGTTCAGCCAATAATAGAAGTCATCTCATGGAGAAGAATAATGAGTGAACACAACCATTTCAAATAATAGATTGACACCATAGTTACTGTTCAACAGCCCATGTGTCAATTGCAGTCCATTTGTTTGAGTAACTGCTTCCACCAGTTTGAGACTCAACCTCAGAAAATATGTGTGTATATATCAAACCATTCAATCCTCTATAATTAACCAACATATATGATAGTGGATATCATATAGAATGTATGCATGGGAAGATGAAGCAATCAAGTGCTGCAATGTTCATCACAAGCAGATCACTATGAAGCAATCCAGCGCTGCAATCTTCATCACAAAGAGATTGCTATACAGTACTGCTGATAATCTGCTCAAAAGATCACTATGGGATATGTATTGTCACCTTAATTCTTCCTTGTTATGAACCTACGATAACTATTTTGTCAACGTTCAAGGTGTAGCTAGACCTGTTTTTCAGCACTGAAAGCATGCTTATGAATAACAATGCCCTACACCATAGAGGCACAGTCACGTGTGTCTTCCACATAAGTAAGAGGGAATATGAATGGAGCCTGGCCCAATACAATCATTGCCTATTCTTAATAGTAGTATTTATCAACAAAACCTTGTCAATACTTGGTGAATTACTTTGTTGGAAGTGACACGACTTTTCAACCTGCGCCTCCACGCAAGCCAAACAATCCAGCTGTGTGTCATTGACCTCCCTATTTGTGTAGCTAACCCTTCGGTCGAGATTGATCACAGCCCCATCCGAGATAATGGATATTGAATTATTTATTTATTTTCATAACAAGTTCCACATTGTATTAGTTTTTTTCCTTTACCGGGTCTATTGAGGAAGCATGTGCTGACTACAGATTTCACTTTCTTTATTTCTGATATGGATTGATGTTAGATTTTCATGGATCCGCTGCTACATATAACATCATTGTTACTGTGTATATGTTGATAGTGCTTTTCAAATTTTCTTTGATTGTCTTTCTTATAGTTGGATTCCACTTTGATTCTTAAGATCAAATAGCTATACCACTTGTAATGTCCCACTTTGAACATTTATTTATTTGCTTTTTACTTCTATATCTTTTCATAATAATCAATATCCTATCTTTCTCAAAAGTTGATATTATATATATATATAGAGATGGTATTTCATATGGACATGTCCTTTTAAAAATGTTAATTATATTTAATAAGATAATTATATTATATATTATTAAATTATATATGATTATATATTATATAAATCATTTATTTATAACAATATTATTTTAATATATATAACAAATATATAATTGCCATATACTATAGTACTTAAATAGTATATATGTGTGTGTATTAATTATCTATAGCATGTATTTAAATATCTAATTATATATGGATATATAATAATATATATAGTTGATATTTATAATTATATTATTATGATATAATTTATATTTGTATCTTAGCATAATTATATATTATCTATTATTTTAATATAATATACTTTATGTATAATGCTTATCTATCGTTTTATTTATATGACAAAATGGGGACATCACAATTAGAGTATGTAAAGGAATCAGTATGATAGGAAGGAATAGATGAAGTAAATGAAATTGGAAAGATATGATGCTCACAATGGTAGGATTGGAAACTTGAATAGAAGTGGAGACAAGAGGTCACACATAAGTAGGAATGCTAGAAATAGAAGTGGAAATCGGGAGAGAAGTCTCAACACATGTAGAAGGAAGGACATGTCCAATCTCTTGAGAACTATTTGTTAAGGTTTAACATTGGAATAAAAAATATGGAAAATTCTTTGCAAAAGAGTAATGCCATGTTCATCATTTTGCATAAGTTTCCTCACAACTCTAAAGTAGACATGACATCAAGATTTTGGTTTTCTTGAACTTACCCATTTAAAAAAAATTTCTACTTTTTTCCAATTTGTTGCAATGCTCTTGGACATGGGTAGGAGGAATATGTAAGGCATTATCATTATCATGGGAATATCAAGAGGAATTATTCTCTGTGATATAATGAGGAAGCATGAAGATCTCATCAAGATTCCTAGAAAAGGAGGAGAATTTGGGATCATAGGAACCCATAAGTCTACAACTTCTAACCATAATGCTATAGGTGGGGCTCATAGTGATAACGATCAAGCAAAAAGAAGAAAACTATAAATGTAAAAAGGATGAAATGTAAAGATAACAATTCCAAGTAAATATATCTAGCATGAAATTAGAAAGCCTAAACAAGATGTATAAAGAGAAGACAAAAAAAAAAGATATAGCTATTAAAGAAACAAAATGAAATTCAATTTGTTTTTGTTGTGATTTTTCTTTCTTTATGATGCAAACATGCAAGCTAATGATAGGATAAAGATGAATCTAACTATGAAACGGATTATTTTTATGATTTTTAATATAAATGCAAAATTTAACAAGATCTAACACCATTGAAATTAAAAATATCTAAGAAAGTGGGTTCACCAAAATATAACATAAATATTAGGAAATGATTGTGTTTGGTGTTTTGTTGCTAATATTGATTAAGTTATGACCAATTATTCCCTAATTTTTAAGATGTCACATTAGAGAAAGTGAAAGAAGGACCCTTAAGCATAACCCTTCAAAGGACTCAAACTAGATTGATATAGCCCTAGGAAGATGCATGGGTTTCAAATGCTAAATCTAAGACCCTTTCCAAGATTTACACTCAAAGGACTACTTTACATATAGAATGCTATTTCCCTTAATTATAATTTTATTGATTGATTTGATTAAATATTTATAAAGTGCCATAAAATTGATTAAATAAGATGCAAACAATGAAAGAACAATATGATGCATTTCCTTTCTTCCTTTGGAGGCAGATACAGACAAAATAAAAAAGGTAACATAATATTTTCTATAATAAATCCCCTACATGGCTTGATCAAAATTTTTAGGTTCAAAGCTCTATGTAACTGCATGTTATTTCTTATTGCATCAAAAGCTATCTCATCAACAAGGTCTTGGCCTGGTAGGATTAGCACACCTTTGTTCTTGACAACTTTTTTTCTTCCTTTGGTGTAATATCCCAAAGATTATAATTCATTTTCTCACTTACATGATTTGTAATTACCTCATTAGGAACACTAGGCTTTTGTTTTGTTCTCTCTTCAAGTATTTGGGTGTACTCTTGAATGTGTTTTTCCATAGGAATTGGTCAAAGGGGATGGGCCTCACAAAGTTGTAATTAGACATGAATTCATGGCATTTCTCCATCCTCAAATATCTAGGAAAATTTCCTTTTATCTCATGTATTTTTAAATCATGCATTTGAGCAACTGGAGTCGGAGGAATTCCTTCTCTCATTAGTTCATTAGGGATAACAATTGTATCCTCTTCTTCATCACCATCTTCTCCATATTCAAAGACCAAATTAATTGAAAGGTTTCCTTCTCCTTGTCTTTACTAGTTGTCTCACTTGTACCTCCCACCTTATCATTAGGAATAGTAAGCACTTCCTTCTCAAAATCTCCCTCACACTCAAGGACTAAATGGATATGGGTAACATCCTTGTCCTTATCTTTTTTCACTTATTCACTGTACCCCTTCTCTTCATCTACAGGAATAATAGAAACCTCTTTAATTGTAGGATCCTCTCTTGGGATCATCTCATGGTGCTCTTTTGTGGGTGGAGGAACATGTGGTGGAGGTGGGGAAGGAGGAGATGGTTACCTTCTTGGTGGATATGCTACCTCATGGATGCTGACACCAATCAAGCATCTCCTCTACAAGACTCTTTGATATACCCTAATTTCTTTTCATTTCCTCTTTATTTTGATTAATTATAAATACTTAACTTCATGTCCAACCTCACCCTTAGGGGCTACATGGTCTTCAATTTTCTCTGGTTGGTTAACATTCTCAACAAATTCAACATACACAGCTTTGTCCCTCTTAGACTTGCTCAAATTTTCTCTTAAGGTGGCATATATCTCACCAAGATGATCAAACAAAGTTTTCATTTTAAGGGCTATAGTCTTGATGGAAGAAAACACATCATAACTAGCATCAAATTTATGGATTTCATCTATCATCATTTTATATGTGAGCCAACATTTCCTCTTCTCATCCTCTACCTTAAGATCAAACTCATTTCTAATTATGTCCTCTAGGAAATAAAACTTATGAGGCACCTTCACCTCCTTATTTATTCATTTCATGAGTGTTACATAAAAACCCTTGACATCATTTATTCTAGAAAGACTAACCCCCATCCTATACATGGCATCAATGTTTCATCAATTTTTTTTTGGATTCGCCCCTAAGCATAAATAAATGATGAAATACAATTTAATTATGGGAAGAGTTGGCCCTTTTTGTCCTTGGAGGGAAAATCCTTCTCTTTAATCTCACCCAATTGTCTTGTGATCTCTAAGAATCCCAACCTAAGTGAAACATAAGAGGGCATAACCAAAGGAAGACCAATAAAACCATATAGTCTGAAGATAGTGCTGACTGGATAAAGAAAGAAATCTCCCCAACTATGAGAAATGATAGGATATACTTCAAATTAGTAGGCCTCAAGAATTGAACCAGAGATAAAGGAATCCTCTCAAAAGAAGTCACCAATATCAACCTTAGTGCTTGGGAAAAATGATTACCAAAATGAATGAAGCTTCCCCTTGTCCAATTGGGGGACATAATTATGGACCATAGTCACATTGGCATTTTCTCACCATCATGTACTCCAAACTCAAAAGTATATCATATTTATATAAAGGATCATCAACATCAAAAGGGAGTACCACTAGAACTTTAGCACAAATCCATTATGTAGCAACAAGAGCCCCTCATTCATCTTTTCCTCTAGAAGTAAGAAGCGTAATCATAGATTGTGGCACAATATGGAGTCTAATTTTGAAGGCACATCCACAAGGTTTTCCTACAGAAATATTCATTATTAGGCAGCCTTAAGACCTAACACATAGAGATGTAGGTATTGACAATTGATCTCTCAAAATAATTTATCTTATAAGACTCATTTCCTAATTCCTCTAAAGTATATTGTACCCCTTTCCCCTGCCCCCCACTATATCCAAATGTGACTCAAGAACTATTTTCTTCACCTTATTAGGGATATGTGTACAATAATTTTTTAATCTCTCCAAGTCAATCTCCTCCAAGGTAGTTGATGCTTCATTCAAATTAAAATGACCTTAATCTCATATGCAGTGATCTTTATCAAATTCTCTCCCTTCAAATCCTTAATTTCCTTGGTGACTCGATCATATTTTTTAGCCAACATCTAGAAAAATGGTAGGAACAACCAATTTCCCCAAATCATACTATTAGGCATTCCATAAAGGAATACCCATGTCTGTCTGGCCATACCATTTCCTAAAAAAATTCAACCCTAGTATTGACATGTAGGAATCTTTATGTCCCTAATTTGATCCATTCATAAGTAGTTAGTTTATCCATGGTCAATCGAGACAATTGATAGAGATGATCATCAAACAAATAGCTATCCTCATATTTCAACTTTCTAGTTTGTTCTTTAGGAGGAATGGTAGTGATTCTATTGCAATTCTAAAAATTCCTAGGGCTAGTAAATAACAGGAGAGCAACACAACTATTCCTGAAACCCAATTTTCAGCAATAATATCATAGAAATAAAAACCCTAACACATAATACCGAAAACCCCTTTAAAAAAAATTTAAAAATTAGGGCATGTTACTTGAAATTTGCATGAAAAACTTCACATTTCCACAAATTCTTCACAATAGTAGTTCTGCAGAGCTCTAGAGAATTCAAATGATGGATTTTTATAAATTAAAATTGGATAAATTTTCTTTAAAGTATCTCACTGAAACCTCATAAATGACAAAGCATGTGACATAATTCATAAAATGGAGCAAATGACTACTTTCGATAGAATTCATTAAACTTTAAAACTTTGACAATGATCCTCATCTACCTCACAATCTACAACCCAGATGCATCTCAATTGTCATTGAAAATATACAAGGAAATTAGGATCACAATTTTGACCAATTATAAGAAAGAAAAACACTAAGGAGGCCCCACATCTACCCTTTGATGATTCAAATAAAAATTGGTGGGAATGTCTATGTTTCACATGATTTAAATCTTGAGCAACTCTTCTCTTTGAAAAAAGTGTTGGCTGTTGGTTTATTGTTTGTTTTTTAACTTTTGTATTCTACCTTTTATCTTTTAGTCCTTGATTACCTTTTATCCCTAATTGAAAGATCATCATTAAAATGTGCAAATGCTAAAAGTTGGTGCTTTAAGTTGCTCGGTCATTAACTTCATACTATGTTCACCCTCCTTTGACAAAGGGACACGTGGAACGATCACACAATTTCACATAGCCTAAAAACCTTGCAACTTAACTATGCAGAGATGTGAACACTATTGATCTTGATAGGATGTTAAACTATCTCAAGTCATCAGTCCCACTGACATCATATCACAAGCATTGATAGAGATTGTGATGTTAATAGAAACATTATAGGAAAGTGGTTGTTTGACGCGTAGATAAACCAAGATGAACCCACAAAACATAAAGGGGGGAGAACTTATGCACAACATAAGACTAAAAAAGGAAAGCAAATGGGGTTTTATAGTACATGACAATATGTCATAGTTTTTGGGTTTATGTATGGTGACAATGATATGGGACTACCTCCATATGGTGACAATGATATTGGATTACCTCATACTCTTTTTTGAGAGGTACTTGGTGCTACAAATGAGGCATACATACCCTACCTCTAGTGGGGTTCTTGTGACCTCTCTTTCAAGAGTACAAGTTCTCCACCACCTAGGCCAACTCACTTAACATAGGAAAATAAAAATGGACCACATGAAATATTAAGTCATGACATTAGTTAAAAATCATGGCCCCACTCGATGCAATTAAGACTCATTGCTTAAGTGAAGATAAAGTAATGATCAAACATAATGCTTAAGGGGTAAGCATGGGTTTTAGAATATGAGAGTATTATCTTAGTTTTACATCATAATTTTAGAACCCTAGACTAAGGAATGACTAGGAAATTTCATAGGATTTCAAACTTTTGGCTCAAATTAAAAATTAGCACCACTACAACCATTCTCAAATTTGGTAGAATGCTTTCCAAACACCTTCCCAATATAATCAATGCCATCATTGCCTCTATCCCTTCCTTCTCATTCTCCTCACCTCTTTGTCAAGTCCACCTTCCCTACCACTATTATTTACAATCCTTGATCTTCCATTTCCCCCTTAGATGTTACTCTCAATGTATGTCTCCTTTTCCTTGTAAAATCTAATTTTCTCCACACATTGCCAAAATTACTATTCATTTATCATACGCTCAAGTTAAATCTTTTAGCTCTATCATTGAAGCATAACATTGAGTAGGAACATAAAGAATTCAATGATTTAGACAACCCAATTTTAGGAAAATGTGAAGTTGATAGATACTGAGCCATTTAAATTTCTTCCTTTTACTCGTTGTCATTTGTGTTGGGTTTCGGGTTAGAATTTATTGTTGGTTTTAACTATATTGTTGACATTGGTTGGCATGGAATTTGGTTGGTAGCTACCATTTTGCTTCAGATTTCCACCACACTATCCATCACCAAACATTTTCAATTTTGATTTTTCCCTTTTTAATTAAGAAATTCAAAAAAATGGTTTCCATTTGTTAGGTGATTATAACATTTTCAAAACTGGTTTGTCTAATGAATTTTTAAATGAAATGGTTTAACACATTTATGGACATAGGGTTTTAGGCAATTCTATAGGGCAATGCCTAAAAGGTAAACCAAAATGTACATCTTACCAAGGGAGATAGATTTTTAATCAAACTTCAAGTGTTCCCCTTGGTAAGAGTTACGTCCTAGTTGATGTTAGCATGCTATTTACAATTGGGCCCTTTAGGCCAAGTTCTATTTAACATGATCTATAGTTTTGATCGTATTAATTACTAGATATTAAAATTATTTCATATATTGTAGTGAAAAATGATCCCCAGAATGGGATCAGAAAAAGAGAAATAACAACCCTTTCTCTTTCTCATTTGTTGAGCTAGCAACATATAGTTCTAGATGCCCAATGTCTAGAAAATCCAAAGATTATAAGACATAATGTGGGCAAGGGCTTCGATAATAATCATTTGCCACTATTATTTCTACCAGCTACCACCTATTTATTTCCCCCAAATCCATGTTTGGGTTTTTCAACATTTTGATCCTTCCAAACTAGAAAGCAAGAATGCTGGAATCTTAAAGTGTGTAGAAAGTAAGTTGCCCTAGAGGATTATAGGTCTAGTTGGGCCCCTATAACTACATCCCACCTAGCTAGAGTAAATTTTTTCGTTTTGTTGTTTCAAATGAAAATACATTGTAAAATAGTAAACATACTAATCTTATAGAATATAGATACAAAAATTTATCAAAACTTTTTGGTTTACCTATTTGAAATTGAAAATTTATACATAATGCTATAAAAAAAATCAACAATTTTTATTTTGAATTGTAGTCATTGAATTTTGTTGCCAAGATGGGTCATCCATCACACCTTAAATGCAACTTGGTATGATTAGATTGCAAAAATATTCATCCCTTTTTTTATGGGGTTTTATAAAGTGCTAAATGAAGGTAAATTTCTTCTTCATTTGAGGCTTGCAAAACATCTTGTTTTTTGTATAGGTCTCTGAATAGAACATATAGGTGGAAACAATAAAGTCCATTAAATTGATAGATATGTCCTCCCCTATTGCATCTCTAATGCTATCATTCAACATTTAAGGTTTTCAGTAAAGAATAATATTGATATTTGATTATTATCATTATTTTGTAGGTGCATATTTTTAGTGGTCTAGGTGGCATTGCAAATTTACAAGGTTGAAACTCACACTACAAATCTAACACCTTGCTTGTATTAGATAAGCTATGTGGTTGTTTTTAGCTTTATAAATTCTTTCTATCATAAAGTTAGTGCATTTACTAGATCGATGTATTTTTCTTTAAAAGATAGTATATGCAAGGATGGTATCTAGATGCTTTTAAGACAATAAGGTTCTTTTTGCAATCCAACTAAGAGCATGATTTTCAATTTATTTTGATAATTTGGACTTTTATAGAATGTAAGAACACTTGTTCTTAAGTTGCAATCTCTAAAGCAAGTGAAATTTAAAAAGTTAAAAAATAATGATCAATAATTTTATTTAAAATTTGTTTTCACTGTATGTATAGTTTGAAGTGGTCGAAAAGTATCATTTCAAAATGTTTGATTTGTTATGTTCACTCCCCAATAGCTGGTCACCCAAAAAAAGTACATTTTGCACAAATGGACCAATCAACAACAAGAAAGATAAAAAAGATCAACTATTAGTACATGGGTGATCAGCTATTAGTACATGTATTATCCACTATTAGTAAATTTGTTATCATTTTTGGAAGGTTTTTAAAAGAAAAAGTTAGAGGATCTATAACAATACCGTATCTGTCATTGTACCTTCAAATGACTGCATTTCTTCCCCTATATTTTAAAATTTTAAAATCAAATTATTAATATTATTTTCTTATCACAATTTAATATTATTATTATGAACTTTCAAATTCTTTTTCAAACTTTAAATAACCGTTTTTATATTTTGACTTAAGACCTTGTGTATATAGTTCTCAAAAAGTTGTAACAAGGTCAATGATATTTCACATCCAAAATATTTTAAACTATAAGGGTCCATTTGGCAATGGGAATACAAGCGCAATAGACATACATTAATTCTTAAAATTTTGAATTCTTCATTCGGATGCACCCAATTAGAATTGGAATATGAAGTAAAATAGGAGTACGTATCCCAATTTTGGCCCAAAGATGAGGTTTTGCAATTCCACCCAAATAGGTGGAATTGGAGTATTTATTGCTATTCCAGTTTTATTTATTTTAGAGAACATAACTTTTTGGGTCCATGAATTCCCCATCAAATTCTGACTGAACCAAACAGAAAATAGGAATACATAGCCCCATTTTCTATTCCAGAATAGCTATCTCTATTTCCACAACCAAACGGACCCATAATTAGTAGAAAAAGGGTATCATTTAAAGCCTGATTACATTTACTAAATGCAGGATATATTTGTATATGTTTTTAACGTTCGCGATTCTAAACATTACATGATTAACATTTGTTATTATCTAATATATTTCTCACTCAAAGTTATCTGAGTTTATAACTCAAAACGATCTCAACTTTTCCATAGCAGAAAAAAAAGCAACTCGGAGCTTCTATATTAGTATCACCAACCATTCCTCTCTAAACGCAATTTTTTTTTACAGTTGATTCACAGATCAAAAGGAGGAGAGAATCTGAGGGAATAAATCTTCATTATTAGTCTTTAGATATGTTGTTCAGGTACAGACATAGCAACACCAAGGAAGAAGGGCGGAACAAGCAAGTTCCAAACACCAACAAAGTGTTTGTAGCATCAGAATTAAAGAAGCATCGTGTGGGGATTTGCAGTGTCATTATATCTCTGGCACTCTTTTCCACCATTCTTGTTAACGCTCTCAATCAAGTTTTTCAAGGTCCGTTCTTGTTGTTTACCATATATAGATTAAATAATATATAGTCAAGAGATATCCTTTACAAAAGTCTATTGTAATTTAGAATTCGACATCCTTCTTGTTAATTGTTACTGTTATATAAACAGATATGCAATCAAGATTCTCATTTGAACTTTTGATCATGCATTCATGGCAGATAGCAAGCAAGAAAATGTTTCTCCTTTGGTTTTGCATGCAAGCCAAGAGAAACTAGCTGTAACAAAGGAAATTCAAGGGGTAGAAGCTGATTTAGAAGGAAGCAAATCATTGGTAGTACTTAAGAAAGAAGAAGTTTATATTCAGGACATAGTTTTACTTCCTGATGAAGTGCTTGTCCTGGTTCACTTTCCCTCTGCGGATTCTACTTTACTTGGGCATCCATCTAAGATTCTATGTTTACGTTCTGATGAGATGATTACCAAAGTGAATGGAATTGAGCACTTGCAAGGGAGAGTTGCATTAAGGTGTGAACTTCCTAACCAAGAAGAACAAAATCCCATGAAGGATTATGTAACAAAATTATCATCCTTGTCTCTGATGGACACAGATCTAAACAAGCATGTCAGGCAAAGAAACAAGGCTTCTCATGGAAATATCATCAGATGGGACTTTTTGGTTTATG
Source organism: Cupressus sempervirens (assembly GCA_028749045.1). Classification (NCBI taxonomy): domain Eukaryota; kingdom Viridiplantae; phylum Streptophyta; class Pinopsida; order Cupressales; family Cupressaceae; genus Cupressus; species Cupressus sempervirens. The sequence continues at coordinate 318,134,017 of CM053786.1, forward strand.
AAAGCTTGTCTACAAGTGGAGATGTGGTTTTGTTTGCAAAGGGGGTGAATCATAGAAAAGAAGTGAATGAAGAACCAGAATCTCTGGTTTGTGTGTTTAATGGAACAGTGGAGATAGTTGTGAAAGTCTCTAGTCAAGAAGTCTTCAGATGTATGCACCCTCATAAATCATATAGAGATGAGCTTGTTGGCACCAAAGTTTCACTCAAGTGGCATGGACAAGTTATTCCTTCTGTGGCTTACTATCAGCTGCCCAAGAGTAGAGTATACAAAGGAAATGAACTGAGACACCACCAGGAAGTCTTATGTTCATGCACCATGGTCTTCAATGTGGCTAAGTTTCTCAGGGAATGGATAATGTATCATTCTTACTTGGGTGTTGGTCACTTTTTTTTGTATGACAATAATAGTGAGGATAACATAGTGGAAATTGTGGGGAGTCTAGGTGGTGAGTTCAATGTTACTAGGCATCCATGGCCATGGATCAAAACTCAAGAAGCAGGATTTTCCCATTGTGCTTTGCAAGCTAAGAACAAATGCCAATGGATGTTGTTTTCAGATGTGGATGAGTTTGTATTCTCTCCCAAGTGGATAGATCATCTGCAAGAGGGTAAAGCATTGAAGTCCCTGGTGATGGAGAGAAACAACAATCTAGGAAAGTATAATTCAGGCCAAGTTGGCCAGATCTCTATAAAATGCAACAACTTTGGGCCATCAGGGCTCAAAGTTCATCCTGAGAAAGGAGTCACACAGGGTTATACATGCAGAGAAAAAGGCCAGGAAAGACACAAATCCATAGTTTTGCTTGAAGCACTGCCTCCCTCTTTGCACAATGTCATTCATCATTTTCAGCTGAAGAGAGGTTACAAGAGTGAATATTTGAAACCCTCAAAGGTAGTGATAAACCACTACAAGTATCAGGTATGGAGTGAATTCAAGACCAAATTCAGGAGGAGGGTTTCTGCATATGTTGTGGATTGGAAAGAGATGAAGAATAGAAAATCAAAAGACAGGACTCCTGGGCTTGGAAATTACGCCATTGAACCTCCAAACTGGGAGAAGAGGTTTTGTGAAGTGAATGATAGTGCATTGAGAGACTTTACTTTGAGGGTGTTTTCTTCAGGTTCCAGAATGCAGTGGCAGCTGCAAGTGTAATGGAGAAATCTAGCTTGCAGGAAAGACTAGAAGATATGGAAGATTGGTTCCTATTGTTTACATTTGAAGATTTAAGATTGACACTTTCTTTCCATCCAAATGGTATGCATGCTGACACTCACAACTGTATACCAACACATCAAATTTTCCTTTTTAAGTTCTTGATTAACCAGATCTCCCAATTTACTGAAGAGGACTTGTCTTGATGTATTAAAACATGATATTTCAGAATTTTGGGTTTTGCCTGAAATATAGTTTGATGGAAGATAATGGGTATTTTTCTGGTTGTGAACATTCCTCACCATGGTCTGTTAAGTTAGGCATTGCCAAATTGTGTTGAAGTCATTGGTAAGCAACTGATTAGTTGTAAATGAGTGTCAGAAAAAGTTGACAATTTGGTTTGAAACTTCAGTTGACAGCTATACAACTATCTCTCAAAGGTCGCAATTTAGGTTACAAGTTTAAATCCTGTAAGAGTAGGATATGTACGTTTTCTAATATAAGTACAGCTTAATGAATTCAGCATGGTGAATTTACAGGGTAGTTTTATATATTATAAATTATCTAGGAGGTTAAAAACAAATCGTTCAATATTATAAACTATAAAAGATTACATTCCAAGAAAGGTAATAGTTCAGAATCATAATTTTTGTTCTATATAGTGAAGGTTTACATGATAAGTTGCAGTACAAAGCTTCTGTTCATTATAGTATTCTATTTAGTTTCTGTGAGCAAGATAGCTGGAGATAGGTGAAGCTCTATGTCAAAATTTTAGGATGTTTCTTGTTTTCTTAACTTTCTAAGATTAACAAAGTATACTTTTATCTACGTTTCTATTTTAAACATATCCTTTCTTTACTACATGTTATGGACTTCTTTCTGCTATTTTTAATAGAATTAAATTACTTTAATTTATTTAATTTTATTATTGTTTAATATAAATTCTATTAATAAGAAGAAATTTTCACAATTTATGATAATTAAGTAAAGAATTTGTAAATTTGATTGTATTAAGTTTTTTACGTTAAACTTTTGAATCACATTCTATAAACAACAATCAAAATCATAAATTCTTGCACATATAAATTCTAATTGTTAATTCTAAATTAATGATATTATTTGAAGTTTAAATAAATACTATTTTTAAATTAAATATTTTTATTAAAAAAATTAGTGCCCTTGCAATGGTGAACTCTATAATGAAGTATTATGGTAAGTAAACATTTTATCTAGTCTTTTAAATTATTAGTTGGAGGTACTAGACCTATGCTGTCTACAAATAGACCTAAATTTTTGAATATATAACTAATGTACTTGAATGATTTTCATAAATGCATATTTTAGTTATTAGTGTATTAGTGCGTGCTAAATAGGTTATATATTTCAAATGACATAATTTTATTATTTAGTATTTCTTTTTATAAATCTCAAAGAAATAAAATATCCTTTTAATTTAAACTAAAAATATTTGATTATTCATATAATACATATATCTATCCAATAAGTAGAAAGATACATGATGTATGATCAAATGCTTTTTTATTTTTTTTGTATATTATAGAGAAATAATATAATGATTAGTAATACATTTAAGATAAACATTATTTACTGCTGAATTTTACTATCCATCTTTGATAATTAGTCAACATCTTAAATACACAAATAAATATATAAATATATACACATATGTATTGTATCTATTTTTGACTAAAAGAAGGGTAAAATTTATTAAGACAAAAACAAAAACAAAAAGGAGAGCTCAACAAGGAGTTCTATCATAAGGAACAAGGTCATCTAAGTCATGAGATAGATCCAAGGGTAGCTGCCCCCTACCCACAATATTCCAATCCTCAACATGATCATAAGCCCATTTGGCCAAATAATCAATAGCTCTATTCCATTCTTGAGGAATGTAATTAAAACTAATAGACTCTAGAGAAGTACAAAAGAGAAGAGTTCGATTAACAACTAAAGCCAATTGCCAAATAACATCCTCAAGCAATAATGAAGTAAGAAAAATCACCACAACTTGAGAGTCAAATTCACAAATAAGCTTGTGTCATCCCCTTGAACAACATTGTTCCACAACATATAAAATGGCTAGGGCCTCTATGAGATTGTTAGTATGCCAACCCTTATGCACTGAGAAAAGAAATTGAACTTCTCTAGAGTTGCATTGAGCCACACCCCCAATGCCAATAGGACCTGGATTCCTTCAAGAAGAACTATCGGTGTTGACTTTAAGAGCTCCAGGTGGAGGAGATGACCAATGTCCCACATGGTTCACCTGTTGCTTCCCATGATGTCTAGGATGGTCTGGAACATTATGATACCATTGACATGAAACCCCTAATAACTCATCTTGAAAATGAAAGTTAAGGTGGCTGTAAATAACAAGATCACCAGGATCCATACCTCCATCTAACTTACACTTAGCTTGAATAGTTTCTTGAAGAGAGTGGGGAATCTTCAACCAAAGATGCATGACTCCAATCTAAACATCCTAAAAGATTCATATGTTTCTCTCCAACCAGATATGTCAAAGAATAAAAGAGGGGCCAACAATCCATGCATCCCGAAGAGGTGAAGCCTTAGAGGGGGCACTTGGCAAGGAGGAAGTATACCAATAAGAGAAACCCCAAGCGCTCTACTAAAGATGTCATAACTAGGAAAAAAAAGAACAATGGAAGAAGAGACGAGAGATAGACTCTTCTCTATTATCGTACAACACACAAAATAATGGGCCCTAGAATCCATGTTTACAAAGATTATCCCACGTAAGAAACTAGTTGTGAGCCACCAACCACATGAAGAAATTACATTTGGACCAAGAAAACTTATTCCAAACTCATTTCTACCAAGGAACTTCAACATCTCCTAATAGTTGTTTAGTAATCTCCTAATACCTAGTAGAAGAAGAATAATTTACTAGATAGGGTAGCGCAACAAGCCAAAACATTTGGCCTTGGCAGAGAGCAACACTCCCTAGAAGCTAGAATCCTAGAGAGCTTCACCTCTGAGCCCCTAGGAGGCTAATCTAAAGAGTACTTCCATCTATATTTGGCAACAAGACCAGCTAATAAGGAGTCTTATAATGAGCCACTTTATCCCATCTAGTAGTAAGAAAAGAATCACACAATGTTTGAAGATAAGGGTAAATGGTTAAGACGAGAGGGTTGTCATCCAAAGCATCAGACCAAAACAAAGCCTCAAAGCCTGAGCCCTAACATATCCAAAAAAGGCCCCTCTTAACCAATTGAGCTCAAATCTTGAGAGTATTCCGCACCATAAAGTCACGATCTTCAGGAGAGAGCATGGAAACATACCAAGGATCAACACCTCTAAAATACTTATGAGTAATTATACAAGCCCATGGTTGATATTGTCCATAGCATCATCACTAATAAAGCTTAGTAGCCAAATCTTGGCTACTCAAGACCACCCTCCTCCTTAGGCATACAAACATTCTACTCCCAACTAATCAAACTCCATTTAGAGTTACACAAGTTACCACTCTAAAGAAATTTTCAAGAAAGAGCATCAAATTCGTTAAGAAAGTAAATACTGTGCTTCTATAAATAGGGAGTGCCTGAATAACAAGTTGAAGAGGGCAACACAAGTAGTATTAGAGATCGATCTATGGGTCTAGTTATTTAAAAGGTCTTCTCCCAAAGCTTGTAATCAAATTCTTCTAGAAGATTCGTGGCTACCTAGAAACAACAATAGGAGTACCAAAATATGTCAAAGGAATCTAAAAAATAAGGATATTAGCAATCTTCTACTAAATAGGTTCAAGAGTGTTAAAGAAATATATAGAATATTTGTGATCATTAACTTTCTAGCCTCTCACCACTAATTAAATATCCAAACTATGTCAAAAGGCTTCATCTCCTTGACTTGAGAAATTTTCGCAAGAGTAGTCGTCAAAAAATTGAAGATGAGAAAGAGAAGGTAAACCATTGCCCTAGCATCACCCTTGATAGAATTCTGGGACACTTGATACTTCATAAATATTCCCAAACCCTCATCCATAATAATGAAAAGATAGGGGGAAAGAGGGTCACCCTAGTGGAGACACCTAGGAGCACCAAATAATTGGGAAGGTACAACAAAGAAAGAGGAAGAAGTGACATAGCTCATAGTCCAACTCACCCACTTTGAGATAAACCTAGAGGTAAGAATAATATCCCTTAGAAAGCTCCATTTGACTCTATCATAGGCCTAATCCATATCTAACTTAATAAATGTATATTGCTCCCTTGAGCTAGCCATAGAGTGGATAGCTTTAGTAGCAATAACCACCCCATCTAAAATTTGTCTTCCTACAAAAAAGCCTCCTTGTTCTTATGAGATAATAGGAGGTAGCTACTTTTTGAGTCCCTCAACAATCAACTTACTTATAAATTTGTAAGCCACGTTACAAAGAGTAATAGGTCTAAAAACTCCAATTGATTAGCCCCATATTTTTTCAGAATAAGAACCAAGAAAGTAGAATTCAATGCTTGAAGCATCTACTTGCTAGAATAAGATTCCTTAACAACTTCTAAAATCTTGATTAACCATATCCCAAAAGTCCTAAAAGACTTCAACATGAAAGCCATCAAGACCAGGAGCTTTTATCTTAGGCATACCAAAGACCACCTCCTCCAACTCATCTAAAGAGATTGGGTGCATAAGATAATCATTCATTTCTTGAGAAATAAGGGAGGGAATACAAGGAAAAATAATATTCTCTTCATTATCAGCAGGAGGAGAATCCTCAAAGAAGAGGTTAGAAAAGTATTGAGTAGCCTCCTAAAACAAAGTTGGTAGGAAGATAATTGGATACCTTTAGAATTAACCTTGAAGAAGAAATATAGATATGATTCTAATGAGATTTCATAGTTTTGTGGAAAATGACAGTGTTCTTATTTCCTTCCTACAGACAATCGATTCTTGCTTTTCACTTCCATAATATTTCCTCCCGAAGTTCCATTCTTCCACATCTCTAAAAGAAAGGGATTCAACATTACCTAGATCCCTTGAGAAACCAATATCCCTAATCTATCTTGTTATGACATCTAGACACTCTTGAGTGAGCCTCTAAAGGTTCCCAAAACAATGGTTGTTCCATCTCTTGAGCCACCTTTTGACATATTGAAGTTTGTAAGAAAAAGAAAACATGCGTAGGGGAACATCCCTCCAACAACAAGAAATAAGATCATGAAGAGAGGAGTCTCGAAGCCTCATGAGTTGAAACTCAAAAGGAGGACTCTTGGCAATAATCACCCCAGTAGTAGAAAATTTAATTGGTCAATTATCAAAACCCCTCTAGTCTAGAATTTCGGAAGAGAGAATGAGGGCACCACTAACCCAGAAGCAAGAAACTAAAAATCCATTTAGAAAACATCACCTCTAGTCCTTCAGTTATTCCAAGTAAAGAGACTATTAACAGGCTTAATATCATAAAGATACAAAAGATCTATATTTTGATGAAGAAGCTTAGAGGAAGGCCCTAACTGGAGCAACCCACACTGCTTCTCTTCTAGACTTAAAATTGAATTGAAATCTCATGCTAGCATCCAAGTATGGTATGGATGAAATTTTATAACATGCTGAATATGTGTCCAAAGTTCCACATTTCCCACAAAATTGACAAGTGCATATGCATTAGTAATTAGGACAACCTCACCAGAATCCAAAGAATAAGCTACCATAGAAAGAGTTGAAAGAGAAGACACCCAACTAAGGGGATAAATTTTATAAGGGTCCCAAAAGATAGTCAAACCATGAATAATCCCCATAACCCAAGACACTAGCCTTACCCATGAGGCCAAATACTATAGACAAATTGGTTCATAGACTCCACTAAAAGCTTAGTCTATTGGACACAAAAAGTGTTTGGAGAATAATCCATCACGAAATCATTCAAATAGAATTTTATCTAGGGATTCTATTCAACCCCCTAACATTCCATGAGAGGATAATCATCACTGAGTGGAATGGGGGAAATGATCATCCAAGGGTTTCATAACCCAAGACTCCATCAACATATCTCTTGCAAATTTGAGCTTCTCCTGGTCTTTTCTATGCCTACTCTTTAGAGGAGAAGTAAAAAAAACCCTCTTAAAAGGTCTTTGAAAAAAACCTAAAGGAAGGAGAGAAATGTTACCCTTACCAGATGCCAACACATCCTTAACTAAGTCCACCATAACACCATCATTATCTTGCGGCACCATAAAAGTCACCAATTCTCTAGACTCAGGAGTAATAGGGGGCTCATTTGTCTACCAAACCACAACTTGAGATGCTTCATAGGAATCATGAGGTGGAGCTTCCTCATTACAAACTAGATTAGTTGAGATATTAGGATGAATAACCTCCTCTAAAACCATACTTTCCAACACCTTAAATCAATTAAAATGAGAATATGACTATTGGTCTTTGAAGGGCCTTTTTTGACCATGCCCCTTAGCTTGTGGGAAAGCAAGAATAGAGCCATTTTTATTTGAGCCAATATCATTCAATTTAGTCTGCCATTTTCCTACATTATCTTCTTGTGCATGCCCCTTAGCTATATTATCATCTAAGTTCTACCTTTTCCTATAGTGCCTGTCTGGCCACCACCATTGCTAGTAGTAGATCCATTTGTCCCTTTAGAAGATGAGACCCTAGGGAATTGATGCTACAAATGACCATACTCATGAGATATTTGATATAAAAAAGGAAAGGACTCATAATCCAATTGTTGCACCCAAGAAGAAGACCCAAGACAAATTTCGATAGAATCTAGTAATGAGTTATTCAAATCAATTTCAACATAGATTTTGGCATAAGAGATAACCTTTTTATTAAGGGATTGATGCACAATTGCAACCAAATTTCCATGAAAAGAAGCAATTTGACAAAGATTGTCTTCTCTCCAAAATTCAAGAGGAAGATGTGGTAGGTGACCCCACACACTAGCACATTTGAGGGGGGATCTTCAACAAAGTTACATCATGAATGCCAAGGTTTAACAAATAGCCCCACGTGGTTATAAAAACAAGGATCCCCTTCAAAAACACAATCTCTATGAATAGGCATGCAAGAGAAAACAATAAAGCAATAATTGTTCCTAGCCAAAATTATATCCATATCTCCTTCCACTTGCCATGAATGGTGAATCCATGCCTTATGATCCAATAAGGATATCTGAATACCAAGAAATTTATAGATCCATGCATGCTTAGTCTAGTACTCAATATCCTCCATCACTACTTTTGGAGGAATAACCAAAATAGGGTAATCTTGGCTTCATGGAAGACAACCATTAACTTTTTAAAGCTTGGAGTTCTCCCCTACATAAAATGATTAAGATCCCATTGCATACATGTTCAGAAAAAAACTACAGATGTTTGGAAAAGAGCTATCATGTTTGAAAAAGAACCATCTGTTGCTGCCACCATGGAACAAATTCCAGACCCATGATTCTGACTAGATTGTTGGTCATCATTCATCAACACTCTATGCTTGGTTGAATCTGCATTTGAATACCTCATTATTTGGCTTGTTTCTTCAAGTTATTCAAACCTACAACTATTTTTTCATTCTCCTTTTTTCCCTCTATAGAAACTTTGATAGCCTTGAGCCAAAAGGATTTCTTGCTCATATTTATCCTATCCTAACATAAATGAAAATTAGAATTCTTTATTTAAAAAAGTCTTGAAGTTGTTTAATTTATCCCTTTTTTTCTAAATCTAAATATATGAACTATAGATGCACTCATGAAAGCTCGAAGAATCTAAAATCATATTAAAAAAATAACATAACACACAAACTCTAAAATTATATTGGTTAAATGACAATCAATCCATTATAACTTTCAATCAAAAGTCCTAAATTACAAGTACAAGCACTCAATTTAGAAAGGAACCACTATGCATATTCAATTCCTTATTAGAAATTGGAAATGTTTATTTTCGATTAGAGTATGTAAATCTTCCAAATAATGGAGGTATGATGTTTTGCATGTTGAGGGTTTCTTACTTATTTCTAACTCATATGCCAAGAATGGGAGGTTGGTTTCATGTTGTTCTTTTACCTTTAGTTTCTATTCATCATTAGTCGTGATATTTGTAATGATGTTAATCTTGTTTTGTATGAAACATTCTTATGCTAATATTTGGTAAGATGACTCCATATCTTCATTTCTTCCTTCATTCATTGCCTTTGATACTTATAAATATCAATATGAAATCCATTTTTTTTGAGCTATGGGAGATTCAATTTTATTTCAAATTGGCATAGCAATCTTGGTTAATGCCAAATCTTGTAGTGTTCTTTAGTGAATTGGTGCACCATTGTGCAACTTTTGAACCATTCTTCATGACATCATTTCATCAGCATTGTTAGCTCTAGATAGGTGGGTGAACCTTAGTGACACCACTATATTTTTCCATGGAGATCCTAGATTGTTCACAACCACCCTGAATGAGAGCATCTCCAAGGTGCCCTAAGCACATTTGGGCAACAATATTCCAAGTGTCATAACTAGGTCCTTGTGAGGTCTACTAAAAAACTATCAAATTCTATATGACCATAATATTGATGTCTACAATAACCTCTCTAAATTCTATGAGATTCAATTTTTTTTGAAGTTAGCATAGTGATCTCGGTCGATGTCAAATCTCATAGTGTTCTTCAGTGAAATGGTGCACCACTATGCAACTTTTGAACCATTCTTTGTGGCATCACTTCATTAGCACCATTATCTCCAAATGGGAGGGTGAAACCTAGTAAGATGTCTATTTCATCCATAGAGATCCTTGATCATTCATGACCACCCTGAACTAGAGCATCTTCAAGGTTCCCTAAGCATGTTTGGGTAGGGATTTTCTGAGGGTCATAACTAGGAGCTCATGAAGCTTATCAATGAATTGTTAGATGCTACATGACTTTGATATTGATTTCTACAATAAACTCTCTCAGTTATGGGAGGATCAATTTTGTTTGAAATTGACACAATGATCTCACTTGATGTCAAATCTTGTAGTGTTCCTCAATGAATTGGTCCACTAGTACACAACATTGAAACTATTTGTTATGGAATCAATTCTTCAATGTTGTTAGCTTTGGATGGATAGGTAAAACCCTAGTCACACCCTTAGTTTGAACACAGAGTCACTAGAATGTTTGTGATAATCACACACTAAAGTGTCCACAAGGTGCACTAAGCATTTTTGACCAAGGATCTTTGAAGGTCGTAACCTAGAGCACTCATTTTGTTGTTCGTTCATTGTGTTTGTGGTCAATTGGATGTTGAAAAAATCATGGACTTCTCTTGGCTTGTGGCTTTTTTTTTTAAGAGGGTTTTTGGGTTTTGGGTTGCTTAAATCTTTGAAGGAGTTCAATTCCTCTCTCTTATTGTGGTATCAATTACATAAACCATGAACAATATTCTAATGAACAAGACTAAAATGAATAAAATTTCATAAACCATGTCCAAGATTTAAATGAATGAGATTCCAATTAACAATATTATAATGAACATGATTAAAATAAATAATATTCCATACACTATACAAATACACATGCACAACAATTCAAAATAATTCAATATATCAAAATATATAATCATATACAAATTTGATGCAAATGTATGTCAAAATGCACATCTGTATGCAAAATGTGGCACATGCCATCAAAATATATCTATGAAATCAAATTTTATACATAAAATGTGGCATATATCATTTAAAAATGTGCCCTAAGGCATCCCTTAAAAACTACTATATCCTAGGCTACTGGAGGATCATCATAATGGGGCCTCTTCGATGCACTCTCTGAACTTGCTAGATCTTGTATGAACAAAAAATAAATAAATCAAAGTTAGAATAGTTAATAAATAAATAAATCATATATATCTAATAATGCATTTAATTACTTTAAAAATTATGATGACCTTCCCATTATCAACGGTTGGTGGCACAACCCCCTCACATTGTCCCCCACTAACAGGTGAAACCTGCAAGAGAAAAAGAAGATGAGAAATCATGTAAAATAAAATATCAAATAGGAACTTAATGAGTAATCAAATAATAAACACTATTGACCTCTCAAGGCCAAATGAAATGGTTGAAAGTGTGACAACATCCAAATCTCTCATATGCTCCTCTTTCGTCAGCTAGACATAAATGAATCACATAATATACATAAGTATGAAATTGTAATTTAAAAAAAAATTAAATTAAAAATTTAATGGTGAATCAAATGTATAGACTAATTGTACAAAAAAAGGAGTCCATGTCTCTTCTTGCCTCTCCTCATCTCTTGTAGGAGTTGTGTATGTCTTTGTAGCCATGCATGCTGTGTCATCATCCCCAACCTAAAATTGAAACTCATAACTAGTAATGGGACTAAAAAAAATATTCTTGCACATAATGCAAGTATCAGGCACATAGACATGTGAGGAACTTTCATATGTAATAGTGCAAACATCATCAACACGAGGAGGAAAAAATGACATAGTCTGGGTGACTAGCAAACTTCTCATATAATGAACAACTCTAATAGATGTCACACTAGCCTTGATAATGACATTAGGATGTTGCACTAGAGAATGGGTGGAGATATCAAAGGAGACAAATGTGGTGGCTTTCTTATACTTTGCCTCAGGTCTATCCTATGGAGCTCCATCTCCTATGCCCATGTTGGGCTTCATGCTCCAATAATTAAATTTACTCCCTTTGATAAAATCAACATATAATTTTCTCAAGAAATTTATGGGAAGTTCCATATTGTCATTTGTTGGTTTGTAAAAAATCACTCACTAATGATCCCAAAAACCCTTTATAATGGCCTCATCAGTGTACTATTTGATTGATTTTTTTTTCTAGGGTCAACTACAATACCAATTTTAGGGTCAGAAAATAGGTCGGTTAATTCCATTTTACAAATATTAAGGGCCACAACCCAATCATAATCCAAGTCATCATCAAACTGGTCATACATCTCATCATGCCAATAAAGAATTGCGTCATGTTGCTTAATAAGGGTCTCAATATTAGCCACAATAATATTAAGGGTGGCTAGGATAGGAGATAAAGTAGGGATAGTTTTATATGTTTGTTGCATAACCCTTAATTGATTTAGATTTTCTTGAACTAAGTCTTGAACTTGAGGAGAGTTTTGAAGGGGTAGTGGTGGTTGTGGATTGTTTTGAGGATCATCATTTAGTGGGGGATTGTTTAGAGGTTCGTTAGGGTCTTCCATGCCTGTTTATAATGCAAATAAATATAGAATTTGAATTTAAATGAACAAATTATAAATCAAATTAAAAAACTTTCATTTTCTTTAGAAAAACCTAAATTAAAAAATAAAAGAACTAAAATCAATTGAAAAACAATAAAAATTCAACCTACTTCTAGTTGGATGCAAAATGGAAAAAATGGCTTGACTATTTCGTATATCCAATCTCCTTCCCTATACCCAATTTTGAAGGTCATTGTTGTTGGAAAAAAAATGACGGAAATCATTTGGATTTTCTTTTTTAAACCCATGCGTATCGAGTATCCAATATATTGGATACCCGATATGCTTAGGAAGTTTTTTTTTTGCATTGGTATTAAGATTGGGGAAAAAAGTCAGAGCAAATTTCAAATCGCTTTTGGATATTTTTGGACTACCTTTTTTTTCAAATCACTAGTTTTTTGCCCACCATGATCCTACACATACCTATATATTTATATTATAATATTTATATATTTAATAATATATAGTATTATGATCCTACTATGCTATATAATTATATTGAATACTATATATAATATAATTATATAGCATATTAGGATTATAGTACTATATATTATTAAATAAAGAAGAAGAATATTCAAATATTATTATATCTTAAATACTAGAATATTACTCAAACATATTTAAATATGTTTGTTGAACTTTTGGCAAAGTAGTCCCAAATATCTCAAATTTGAAATTTTGGATTTTGTTGTCACTTTTTGGGTGTATGAAACTCGACCATGTACCCAAAATCTTTGGGTATTTAACCTATTTTTAGGTACCCAATTAGGCTTGGTATTTACCAAGCCTATTCGATCAACTCAATAAATGTGTTTGAGTCATGTTTATCTAACATCTAGACTTTGACTGACCATCTGATGACTCTTTTTTCATCCAAATTCAATGAAACAAAAAGGGTTTCTTGAGAACAAACTCAAAACTCTATCGACATAATTGTTGGAAAATTATGAGTTTGATAAGTATTTATAAATTAATTTCTAATGAAGATGCCTATAAAGTGTTGATTGACGTATTGATTGAAAAACAACTATAACTTTCAAATGGTGTAACCTTTTTGAAATCCAAAAGTTGGATTGCATTCTATGCTTTGCCTAATATAAGAACTTTTTTTGGTAAGGTTTTAAATTAGTTAAGGTGGTCGGACATGATTTATTTTAATTCTGAAAATGTTATAGTAGAAAACTCATAATTAATTAATTAATTAGAATAAAAATACCCAAAAATTTGTGTCAAATTAGGAAATGAGTCTACTTCTTATATTTGGAATTATAATAAAAACATTATCATTTATTTTGATTAGGGTGGTCAAACACATGCCTACTTTTTATTTTTGTCTTGAAATTTTCATATCATTGCATTAAAATCTAAAATTTTGACTAATCAATTTCTTTTCCAGATAAGGCCTTATAGTTTACATGCTAAACTCAATTTCCTATAGATTCTTTTCTTACAAATTTTTGATATATAGTTCATAACTACTTAAAAATAATGTGTCAAATTGACATAACCCTAATTTGTTAATTTTTCACTGCCACTTAAGGCCATAGTTTGGCACATCGTGATCCTGCACACCCTATTGAACACTATAAAGCATATAGTCTCTGACACAAATAATAAGAAAAAATATGCTCAATGGCTAATTTAATAGTCAACATCTAAAAACACTAATAATAGTTATTAAATTATTTCAAAAATCTCAACCATAATAAAGCTAAATTAAAAAAACTAGAATAAAATGGAAACAAAGAAATTATTGATCTCATTGTGGTTTTGACATATGAGTGACAATACATTTAAGTAATTCCTAAATAGTACTTAGTGCATGTTGAGAAAGTCGTGTATAGGTTGTCAGATAATGCATACTAAGAAAGATATATAGTATGTGTCAAGCACTAGTATGTGCCAATCAGACAGTTACTAAGTCACTCTAGTGAGGAGAAAGTTAATACATGCTGAGTGATTCGGATGCCAAGTGAATATTGGATGTCGAGTCATTTAGAGACCATGTTACAACATTGAAGATATAGTGGACGTTGAGCATCAGAGGCTTCAAGTGTCAAGAAAATAGTTTTGGACATAGTTGTTTGCAATGGCACAAACTCCTATGTAAACCATTTTTGGGCTAACTTAAGGATTATTTTGTGATTCTAGATGATAAGAATGAATCTATATTGAGAATCCCTATGTGTCATACAACCAATTAGATTAAGGGATGTTAAAAGCAACAAAATGGGTGAATCACAATCATTGACTCTTACCTAACCTTAGGTCACCTAGGTCTTCTTAAAGAAGGAAAACCCTAAAGATTTTATGAGTGAAGAGAGAAGTTTGCATGTGCAGATAGAGTATTCATGGTGACTAAGGAGTTGTGACAAAGGATTGAATTGCATAATCAATTAGAGAGAACAAAGGAAAGTAAAGAGAGGACATAATGATACATCTAATTAGAGAGGATCAATTATACATTAGGAAAGAGGTAATATGATATCTAGCAGATGTTAGGAATAAGGTGTCTCAACCTTGGATAATTCCTATTCTTATTATTTATTTTGTAAAATGTATTTCTTGCAAATAATGTTGATGTGTTGGCACCTTGAATTGTGTATAAGGAGATCATAGCTAAAACATTTATGATGGATTCCTATGACACATAAGAGCTATGTTAGGAAGATTCAATGATAGATGAAGACATGTGGCAACTGATAATTTTGAGTATTGTACACTTTAACCCAATAGTGGGGTTCGGTTACCTTTGGGAGTAGCCCTAAAAGTGAAGCACATGTTATAAGTGTTTTTAGGGTTGCGAAGAGGGGGATGCGAAAAAGTGTATTGTTGGTACTGTGAGTTGCTACTGGAATCTTCTGTTGTCACTGTTGAACTTGCATTGTAAGTGTATTTAACCTTGTGTTGAAGATAATACATTGTGCAGGTTCTAGAGGGGTGGGGTTGTTTTACCAAAAAGTTTTCCCCACTGGAAAATCTTTGTGTTATGTGTTTCTTTCTCTATCTATTTTCTTTATGCTTGCTTTGTTGAAATATTGTTGTTTACATGATATTGAATCTGTAAGTGTAAAAGATTTTAATAGGATTTGCACCATACTTCTCCTAAGAGATTAGTGTAGGAAGCTGTTTCTACACTTGAGTTTCCTTACAATAGAGAGGTGCTAACCAATGGATCAAGGCTAAGACAATCTAATAGGTGAATTGGTAAAATCTCTTAACCGAGTAGTCCTACTAGGCTATTGTAAATCCTTTAACATGGTGCTTACTTCATTGTAAGTTGAATTCCTTTAACTAGGCACACTTCTAATAGGGTGTTGGAATCTTTTAATAGGGTAAGACCTAATAGTCTTTGTAAGCCTTTAATAGGGAAAACCTTTCACAAAGTAGATCATAGTTTATGATCAAACAATTGTAACCTTCATCGGATACACTTTACAACTATAGTAGTGAAGATTTGTGAGTGTCATCCCCACCCCAATTTTACCTTCTCATTAGAGGGTTTTTGGGTAACCAAATATCTTGTGTCATATGTGTTTAATGTTATTTGTTTTCATGCTATGGATGAATATGATTAGTTTGGTATTTTAATTTACATGCAAATTGTTAGATGGATATTTGGTGAATTTTTTAATTGTTAGAGTTTTGAAGTACTGATTCAACCCCAGCACTCCCCTCCCCTCCAAGAGTTTACTTTCTCTATTGTATCTAACAATTGGTATCCAAGCCTTGTTATCTGAAAATGAAAGCTTTGTAGCTTTGAGGAAAGATCTTGAAGATGAAAGTCTACAAGTTGGGAAAAGTAATTGACAACCAGAAGATTGAAATCCATCTTGCCCTACATCAGTTGAAGGAAGCAAGAGATGAGTTGAAGGGTTCATTAAAGAGAAGGAGAGATATAGCTATTGAGGAGAATGACACACATTAACAAGAGGAAGATACTACTAAATTATTTGTAGATGGAAACTCAAGTGAATTTGATGTGATAGTTGCAAATGTGATGGAAAAGAATGGTTCCTTAACTGAAGAGGTTAGAAACCTTTATAAGATAGAACAAGAATATCAATAAGTATTACTATGTGAGGTGATCAAGAAGAAAAATAAAGATGAGGAAGAAAAAGTCATGATTGAAGATGACAAAAGGATATTGACAAATAGACTGGAAGAGAAGCCATCAAAGGTATAAAGGATTGCTAACATACAACTAGAAACAATGAATCAAGTGATGATTTCCAATCATGAATTGAATGGTAAGGGCATTGAGATCAAAACCCTAAAATTATAAAATGTAAAACTAAGAAATGATCTAAGAAGAGAAAAATAATTTGTTGAAAGTTTCAACAAGCCCAGTGAAGCCATCAAGTACTTTGCAAAATTGATGAGATCTCCTAGATCTAACAATGATACTACTAGATTGGGATACACCAGTATGGAGAAAGGATAATCATCTAAAAGTGGTTAACAAAGAAGCCACAAAGGTAAGAACTAAAAACCCACTTTTCATATTTGTGGAAAGTGAGGTCATACAACACATTTTTTTAGGAGCAACAATGCAAATCAGAACCCTAAGAAGAAGTTCATGGGTTACTGCCATAAGTGCAACAAGCAAGGACATAAAGCACATGAATGCTAGACCAAGACTTCAAGCACACAAAAATTTGAAGGATATTTTCACAATTATCAGAAGTATGGACATAAAGCATATGAATGCAAATCTAATGCCAAGTGGACATCAAACAAGCAAACAAAGGTACAACACAATAGAAAACCCTACAATGGGGTTACATACAAGGTATAGTTGTCACTATTATCAATAGTATGGACATATTGTTGAGAATCCCATGAGAACACATTTCAAAAGTGATTACAGTAGATGGTTGAGTCAAACGACATGTTTTAGTTGTTTAAGGACTGGTCACATCAATAGATACTATCCAACAAGGTCAAAGTTTCTCTTGTAGTGAATTCAACAAAGGAGAAGAGAACTTGGTTGATGTTGAAAAAGTCAAAGCATAGATGAAAAAGACATGGAAGAAAAAGGAAGATTTTAATACATCAAGTTTAGTTGAGGTCACTTCATCCAATGGATCAGGTGATCACATCACCCCCAACTAGGCAATCAAAAGGTATGTGGGACTGATATTTCAATGATATATTTTACATCAATTCCAAGAATCTATGTTCTAAAAAGATTATATATGCATGAATTAAGATGCAATGTATTGGTCATAACCTAGAAGAAATCTATAAGTTCTTTTAGTTTTCATGTTGTTGTCGAGCATGAAAAGTTTCTAGTTTTTGCCAAGTGGAAATGAAATTTTAGTTGTTGTCGAATGCAAATGAAATTTCAGTTGATGCCAAGCTATTAAGGGTGATAGTGTTGGCCAAGCTCACTATGGTTTTTTAGCATAGAAGAAATCATGTGTAAGCTAATTGAGTTGAAATTGCTATAATAGTCAAGCTTACAACTATGTAAGCAGTGAGCATTTATTGATGAGTTTTAAGGGTTATATGGTTGATTCTTGACTCATTTGTGTTCATTTGAGATTGAAGAGAGAAAAAAGAGAATAAGGAAAATTGAGGTGAAGGATTCAAGTATTTGTGAACTAGATTCAGCTGCTACTTGTCACTAATCATTAGATTCATAGGGTATTTATGATGTGTCAGGCTATGTTGTCCCTAGTTATTTGAAATAGTGTCTAGTTCTTCTACTATTGTTAGGAAGGAAGGAAATAAGGTTTTGAATGTTCAATTAATAAGAAATGAGATTAAATAACCATCCTTCCAAGCTATTTCTGAGATTTCATACAAGGGAGATCCAACTGGTGTGTTATTGATGATACCACCATAGGTTTTGATGATATAATATGTAAGATGTTGCTACACTTATAAGATTGGAAGTGTTGGAGACATGGAAATCAAAGATTTGTATGGAAAACTATGTGTTTATGGAGTGTTAAATGAGGAAAATAAAATTGTAGAGAGAAAAGGGTTAACCTATGCCCTAGATTTTCCAAATGTATACAAAATAGAATGGATTATTGTACTAAGTAGAATACATGATCACTCTGTATGGTTAGAAAATGGCCCTACAAAGATCACAAAAGATTGGTGTGTTATTGATGATACCACCATAGGTTTTGATGATACAAGATGTAAGATGTTGCTACACTTATAAGGTTGGAAGTGTTACAGAAATGGAAATCAAAGATTTGTATGGAAAACTATGTGTTGATGGAGTGTTGAATGAGGAAAATAAAATTGTAGAGAGAAAAGGGTTAACCCATGCCCTAGATTTTCCAAATGTATACAAAACAAAATGGATTAAGATTGTACTAAGCAGAATACATGATCACTCTGTATGGTTAGAAAATGGCCCTACAAAGATCACAAAAAGGATCATTCAATGAGTAATAGGGTATCCTAACCTTGATAGAACCAAGACCATGTGAAGTGATGCAAAGAAGGTAATTGAGAAGAATATAGGAGCTATATGGAACAAAAGAGGAATGACAATAGATACAATTTCAAATCCCCTAATTACATCTACAGTGAAAATAATTTCTCACAAGTTCTTTCAATCTAATAGATTGAACAATGTGTCTTGTATGGTTGTGGATTTAAGATACAAGATAGTGAAGAAGGATCACTCTTATGACCTTGTTGAGTTACAACTCCAACAATTATTAGAAAAATTGGGAGCCATAAGAAAGACAAAGAGTGCACAATGAAAATTTAGCTCATTACTAGTTTCCATATTCTTTTGCGTATAGAATACATTTCCTTCATTTGGAAAAGTTTCTTGGAAGACCAATAGGTCTATTGTGTTGGAAATATAGATGGATTAATTGGGAGGGGGGGGGTGAATCAATTATCCCAAAAATATTTTAGATCCCTTGGATGTTAAAAATAAAATTGATTACTGCTATTATTTGGTAAACACATAGAAATTGTTATAACTCGATAAAAGTAGTGTGATCTACTTATTATTGATCTTAAAAATTCATAGTGATTAACTTGAAAGCATAAAAGAAATAAAATGAACACATGAGACACCAGGATTTAACGTGGAAACCCAATATGAGAAAAACTGCCAAGTAACTAGGTACTGATTTTCACTCTTCTGAAGTGAGCCCTCTTAGGAGCCAACTTGGTTAAATGGTACAAAACACACTATTAGGTGTGACCTTGTTAGAGAATTTAATCAACCTATAAGGAGTGGCCTTCCAAGAGGTTTTTAGAACAATTCAATAGAATTGTCACCTTGTCAGAGGATTTACAATTGGCTATCAAACCAACTTTGTTAAGAAATTTTGGAATCACTACTACAATGGTAAGAAAGAAACAATGAAATGACCTAAATGGGATGCAACTGAATTGCTGATTACAGATCTCTATTCTACTTCATGCTAGATCCTTCTTGATTGAATATAACTTTGCTGCTCCTCAAGAATATTTGACCTTCCTTCAAGTTAGCTCACACTTGCCTTCTCAATCAATCAAAACACTTGCATACTCGCCCATACATATTAGAGTCTCAATTTGACCTTATATTTATACCATACAAATTATCAAGTCAGCTCAATTACAACTTAAAATGAACAATAAACATTACCACAGTCAGTTGGAATCAATACTTGAAATAATTAAAGTTTATTTCTCAAATCAACAAAATCCTTCATTGGCCAACCCTACTCAGTAAACATTGATCTTGAAATGATTTCCTATGTTAACCAACAGAAGCTTAGTTAACACTTTGAACTTGCAAAATGCTTTTGGCAACTAAATGAGCTTGGTGAACACTTACTCTGACCAAATTTCCTTAGTTAACCATGAGAACTCGGTTAACACTACTGTCTGTCATAACTTCCTTCAACACCTGAGTGAGCTCGGTAAACACTGTATTCACAGAGTAATCTCCAAGAATGCTCGGTAGACAAGGAAAATTACCTCATTGACCAACTAAGCGTAGTAAGAACAAACTGACAACTGATATGACATTTGTGTAACATCAAAGACAACACACAATTAGACAATTGTATCCAACAATCTCCCTCTTTGGCATTGATGGCAACACAACATGTCATAGCACAATAAAATTTGAAAACAAGACTTTCTCTAATAGAAAGTTTCTCCCATTTAGATTTTATACCACAAACTTCTCTAATGCAGTAATCTCCCTCAGTGAAGGAATTACGTAGCTTCTTCTCCAAAAAAAATTCAAAAAGATATGATAGTAACTCTCCTTATTTGAAAACACATGCCAAAGATAACACATATCAAATGAGTATCAATGTACCTTGAGTACTGATTCATGTTCAATGTTCCTTTGAATATGTTGCATCAACTGATAGATCTTTAGCTTGGTTCTTATTGATGCATCACTAAAACTTTATTTTAGTGAGCTTCAGATATGGGAATGACCCCTAGCTTACCTCTTAGATACAAGAATGCATCCTTAGGAAATGACTTGGTGAATATGTTTGCAATCTACTCTTTTGTATGCACATATTCCAATCTAATTTCTTTGTCTTGCACCAATTCTATGACAAAGTGGTATTTTATAGCAATGTGCTTGGTTTTGGAATGCATTACTGGATTCTTTGATATGTTAATTGCACTTGTATTATCACAACACATGACAACTAGTTCTTTGATCTCAACCTTCATGCCTTCCAACAATTGTTTAAACCAAACAATATTAGAATAGTTCACTACTGCTACAACATATTCTACTTCTGCTATAGATTGGGATGTGTAATTTTTCTTTTTACTTGTCCAAGATACCAATCTTTTGCCAAGAAAGAATGCTCCACCACTTGTACTCTTTCTGTCATCAATATTCCCTACCCAATCAACATCAGTAAACACTTTTAAGTCTAGATTTCTTCCAAGTTTATACCATAAGCCATAATCTTTAGTACCTTTCAAGTATCTCAAGATTCTTTTGATTGCCATCATATGACTTTCTCTGGGTTTTGCTGAGAATCTTGCCACTATACCGACTATAAGAGAAATGTCAAGCCTTGTATGAACTACATATTGTAATTTTCCAATCATTGATCAATATAAGGTCTGATCTACCTCTTTTGAGTCATCATCTTTGGTAAGCTTTAGTCTAGTACACATGGGGGTTCCAACTGGTTTTGAATCTTCCATACCAATTTTTTTGAGTATCTCCTTGATATACTTAGACTGAGTGATGTAGATACCATTCCTACTCTACTGTATCTGAAGACCAACAAAGAACTTAATCTCACCAAACATAGACATTTCAAACTCTTTGTTCATTTTCTCTAAAAATTCTTTGCATAGATCATCATTCCCTATAAATAAAGTATCATCTACAAATATTTCTACCAAAAAAATCTTGTTATTTGGCCCTTCCTTGATGTATAAACTACTATTATCATTAGTTCTCTAGAAGCCAATCTGTATAAGGTAGTTATGCAATCTTTCATACCATGCTCTAGGCGCTTTTTTTAGACCATACAATGCTTTGTGTAATTTTCAGACCATGTCCCTTTTGTCTAGATCAACAAAACTTTCTGGTTGTTCAATATAAACTTTTTCATCAAGAATACCATTGAGAAATGTAGATTTAATATCCATCTAATATACCTTAAATCCTTTATGTGTTGCATATGCAAGCCTTACACCTTCTAATCTTTCAACAGGAGCAAAATTCTTACCGTAATCAATGCCTTCTTCTTGAGAATATCCTTTACAAACCAATCTAGCTTTGTTTCTTGATACCTACCATCTTCATTCAACTTATTCCTGAATACCCATTTTGTGCCAATCACATTTTTATCATTAGGCCTAGGTACAAGAGTCCAAGTTTTGTTCTTCTCTATTTTCTCTATCTCTTGATTCATAGCCTCAACCAACTTTCATTTTCCAATGCATATTTTACATTTCTAGGTTCAAAATCAGCAAGTAAATATGTACCTTTTAGCTTACTTCTTGTCATAGTACCTTCTGATTTATCTCCAATAATCTAACCTGGTTCATGATGCCTTTTGACGTACTTGGCTAATATAGGTTCCTTGCCTTTTGAATGAACTGCATTTTCATTCTCTTGAACTTCAACTTTAGATTCTGGTAGCTTGGACTCAATAGGCATTGGCTCAGTAGCTTTAGAATGTGACTTGGGTCCTTGTGACTCAGTTTGAACTTCTTGCAACTTGGTGACTGAGGAAGACTCAAAAGTAGAAGTCTCCTTATTGACATATGTGTCTGAAAATGTATCAAGTTTGATGTAAACAAATCTCTTGTAGTCCTCTGGTTCCTTTTTGCTTTCTTCTTAGTCCTTTTTGCAAACTCATCAATTCTCACATGTGCACTTTCTATGATTTTTTGAGTAGACAAATTTAAACATCTATATGCCTTACTCTTGCAAGAATATCTTAAAAATATACCTTCATCACCTTTCACAACAAATTTTCCTTTTCTAGATTCTTTCAAGATATAACATTTACTTCCAAATACTTTCAGGTAACTTACATTGGGTTTATAGCCATACCATAGCTCATAGAGAGTTTTATACAAGTCCTTCTTCAACTATACTTGGTTTAAGGTATGAAATGCAATGCTAATAGCTTCCTTCTAGTATTTTCTAGCAATGTTCTTCTCAATCATTAGAGTCCTTGCATAATCCATGATAGATCTATTTCTTCTTTCATCTATACCATTCTGCTTGGGAGTTCTAGGGGCTGATACCTACCTTTTGATTCCTCTTTCAATGCAAAATTTATTGAGTTCATTGGAGATGAATTCACCACCTCTATCTAATCTTAATCATTTCAATCTTTTCCTTGTTTCTTTTTCTACTCTTGCCAAATACCATTTGAATTTCTCAAATGCTTCTGACTTCTCTCTTAGATACATAACAATCATCATTCTAGAGTAGTCATCAACATAAAGAATGAAGATTTTTTCTCCACTATAGCTTTCTACTCCAATAGGTCCACACAAATTAGTATGCACAATTTCCAAGATATCTTTAGATTGATAGTTTTTGCTTTTAAAACTAGTCTTTCCCATTTTGCTAATCTGACAATTCTTGCATAGACCAACATCAAGTTTCTTCAAACTAGGAATGCCTCTTACTTTCCTAAATTTTCTTATTTTCACCATGTTATCAAAATTTACATGACATAACCTTCTATGCCATAACCAAATTTCTTCAACTTGAGAAATAAAACATGAGCACTCACCAAGATCCAGATAAAATAGGTTACCTTTTGTTTGTTTTCTTAATCCAATCAGTTTTCCTTTGTCATCCAACAATCTTGCCTTTCCATGCATGAATTCCACCTTGAATCCAATGTTGATTAGTTGTGCCACACTTAGTAGATTATGTTTTGGTCCTTCAACCCAATATGCATTGTCACATACAAGTTCTTTGGTTAATGAGATTGGACCTCTCCCTTTTATGAAACAAGGTTCATTGTTTCTAAACCTTACACTACCACCATCATAGTCTTCAAAGTGTTCAAACTTTGTTTTGTCACCAGTCATATGATGTGAACATCCACTATCTATGATCCATGTATAATTTTTTCTTACATGAGAGATAAGTGTCATCTTATCTTCTTCATCATTATTAGATTCATCTTTCACAACAATGTAAACTATTTCATCTTTACTATTATTAGAATTCTTAGCCATAAAACATGTCTTCTTACCTTTTTCCTTGAATGATTTGAAATCCTTCTTGCCATTGCACTTGTGACCTTTCCTCTCATCATTGCTTTCTTTTTTTGGGTATCTGGTAGCAATATGACCAATTAATTTACATGAAAAATAGATTAGGGGAACTTAACCTTTCTATTTTCCTCTACCTCTAGAATATTTTCTTGCAAGTAGAGCTTCAACAACTTCAAGATCGTTTTCAGAACCTTCCTCTAATTCTTCTTCACTTTTTGACTGAGTTTCTTTTATTTTCTTTCCTTTTTCCTTAAGTGAAGGCTTAGCCTCAAATACAGATTCAGTATTATTGGAAGCTGGAGCATAATTGTCATAGTTATCTAGCTCAAAGGTTGTCAATATTCCTACTCAGGTATCCAAAGTTATCTTATGATTTGTTTCACACCTTCTTTCTTTAATTGTAGATAGTCTAATTGCATAAATAGGAAGCAATGTTCTAAGAACTTTACTTACAATAGTTTCCTCTTTGATCTCTCCTCTAGAAGATTTTATTGCACTGACACTTTCTTTGATCCTTTCAACACATTTAGCAATGTTTTCACCTTCTCTCATTTTCATCTGATCAAATTTTCCACTAAGGCTTTCTACTTTGGCTCTCCTCACATTGTCATCACCACTGTAGATTTCTTTTAGCTTGTTCCACATTTCAAAGGCAATTTCATAGTCCTTGATATCATCAAATTCTTCATAGCTTAGAGTAGATGCAATATCTATCTTCATGGTGTTATGAGTCTTTTTCTTAGCAATGTCACCAATAGATAATGTTCCAGTGGGAGTTGTGTTTTCTTTATCAAGGTATTTCAATCTTGAATCACCAATGGAAGCTAGATGAAGTCTCATGAGTCCTTGCCATGCTGAAAAGTTATCTCTATTAAGCCTTGGAATTTCTCTTTTGTAAGACATCCTGATCTTTAGCTTAGGTCCTTGAAACCTTTCCTGCAAGCACCAAAAGCTCTAAAACCAATTGTTGGAAATATAGATGGAGTAACTGAGAGAAAAGGTAAATTAGTTACCACAAAAATATTTTAGATCCCTTGGATGTTAACAATAAAATTGATTACTGTTGTTGTAGACACCCAAAATTTGGCAAAGACTTAAATCATACAATATCGATCAATCAGGACCAAATTAAAGAGAAAATCAGAAGAAACACAACAGACTTTCAAATCAAAAATCGTATCAGGTCATTAATCACCTATTAAATCGACAAGACATAAACCAAATTTAAAAGAGGAAAAAAATAATTCAAATTCATAAAATAAAATTAAAAAAGGGAGGAAAGAAAAAGACAAAGTGTTGAAAATAAATCATTTATTAATCAATAAAATCACTTTATCCTCACAAGATTGAGAATCTCCCTTTTACCATTTAAAATAATTTGAAAAATCCTCATATTATCCTTAGAAGCAAGTCTGTTGGACTCTTCCTCTTGGCCTCTTATGAGATATTTTGAGTTTCACTTTCACCACTAGTCAAAAGTGAAAATCTTGATTCTTATCCCAACCCCTTCCAAAATCCTATAAATAGGAGGGAAATCTAAGAGGCAAGGGACCCATGTTTTTATGCATCTACACTATAGGCATATTTAGACTCTTTGTTTTAGCATTTTCATTGTAGGAATTTCATAGCATTGTTAGCATCATTTTGTGTCATTTAACATCATTTTGCATCACTTAGCTTCATTTATTGCATATTTAGTCCATAGCATGATCATTTCAAGAGCATTTCTAGGAGTTTTATTTCACATGTAATCCACATTTTAGTCATAGATCTTGCATTATTCATCATAGATCTGCATTTTTAGCAATATCCCATTCTAGAACTGTCACTAAGAGGCTGGTCTAAGAACTATTTTAGCAGTTGTAGTTAGGGAGACATGAGATACTTGTAGAGATTACATTCTGATGATGATGTCTTAGGTCTAGTATAGTTTGTCATCAGTCCATTTTCTTTCTATAGTAAGGTTTCATGAATACACATTCTTACTGTGTACAAAATGTCACCCACTATGAGGTTGAACTAAAAACCTCTCTATTTTCAAGTTTTTCACTCTAATATTTCATTTAAAGTATAGATCTATGTTTTTATTTCTGTTCTCTTGTGCAGATCTAATCAAATATAGGTTCTACTGAATCTAAGAGACCTCATATCAGCACGAACAACATTCCAAAGTCTTTCTCGAGCATAGAAGGGCTGAATCTGAGTCTTCTGGTGCTTTTGTGCCCTATTTCAATGCTTCCAAGAGATATTCTAACACTTATGAACTCTATTTTTATGCATTTAATCTTACTATAGTGCTTATACATCATTCTGTAACACATTTGCATTATTCTATAACGTATCTACATATTTTCATATCACTTTTTAAGAGTTCAATGATGCATTAAATTATTTTTGTAGAGCGTATGAAGCACCTCATAATGCATTTAACTTTCTTATAGTGCATTTGCATAATACAATAGTGCATATGAGGTTTTCTGTGATGCATATGAGCATTTCTATAGCGCATTTGATAAAAGGTGAAGTTTCTTGAATCTAACTTCTAGATCAAAATATCTTTTGCATACAGGTTCTTTTTTTGTTAACAAACAAGTCTTTAGATTGTAAACATTGCACAATAGGAATGAAGACTCTCATAAATGCTCCTAGCCTTTGCTAGCTTCAAATTAGGTAGGTGGATCTTGACTCTCGTCAATTAGAAGTGTGGCATTTCTAAGCTTTTGAACATAGTTTAATAAGAACGTTCAATCTTGTTGATCTAATAAAGAAATAGGCCTATGATCTCAACTCCTTTGAGTTGATCAGAATGCCTGACCTTCTATAAAGATTGCTTACAGTTGAACAAGGAAAAGAACCCACACATATAGTCTAATTAGGAGCCCCCCTATTTTTAGTAGTATAAGGGCTGGTGATTAATCCTTTGTGTCTAATGTGTTTGGGGAATCAAAATAGTAGGGATATGCTCTCACTCTCTCTCATGATCAGATTCCTAGAATTTTTTATTGACTTTCATTTCTTGGTTTTCACTAGTTAGGATAATCTAGCCATGGAAGGGCTACCTCCTGAGTTTCCTTAGCAGGGCTAGTGAGAGGGATTGCCCCCAATCTTGCATTCTTAATCGAATGCAAGCCACCTATGTTTATTGCATAGCCTTCCTCTAGTAGTCTTGTAAGGGATTGCACCAAACCTCCCTGACATTAGTGGTAATCTCTCTGTCATAGGAAAGTTAAATCCAAACATAGTTGGAACACTAAGACCCACTAGTCACCGGCCGTAGATATCCTTCCTAGGAAGCCATTTTTTAGGTTTTCTATGTGCATGCAATTTTTCATCTTATTTTGATCTCACTAATATTGTACTTGAGTGCTTTAAAACTTAATAATGAACATCAGTGTGGATCATAAACCTTCTAGAAAGATAGACCTCAATCTGGCATTGAAAAAACAAGTTTAAAATAAAGACATTGCTAAATAATCCTTGAAATAGCACATATATTGCATAAAATAGTGCTTCTAAACATTTTTGTAATGCTTTTGACTACTATTATGATGCATATACCTATAAAATAGCACATCTGAGACATTAAAAAATGCATCTAATACAGGAAACAACGCATATGATAGTTAAAATAGCACATCTGAGCATTGAAATAGCACATATAAACAACAAAACAATGCATTTGAATATTAAAAGAGCACATATGAACATTCTTGTGATGCATCTGAGAAAAAACTATTTTTGAACATGATACTTATGAACAAACAATAAATTTGGATACCCTTTTCCATGCTGGTATTTTACAAAGTCTAAAAATTTCCATGCCCTACTGAAAACATCTTTTGAAAACAAACAAGCTACATCATTACCAACCCAACAGTTACCATTACCTCATATTGTAGATCAAGCTATGAACATTCAAAAACACACGTCCATACCTGACTTTGCAAAAGTGGACTTCATCCTATCAACATTGGCAAACACATTGTCCAATTTAGCTTGTTGCTACAAACAAATCACGGTCAACGAAAAACTTTCACTTTTTGAAAAATGCCTAAAAACTAAAAGAATCCAACTCACCTTTCATGCCACCATGCAAAACAAGTTTACCAACAAAAATAAAATGGTCACCCATATGAGTAAGTGCTAGGATAGCAAGTAGAACCGTCAAATGTATAAAACCTCTAAACCTCCTAAAATCTAGCACAACAATAGATTGTGCATAGAATGAAGTTACTCCTGAGTCACCCTTATTTGATCAAAATTTAGAATCCCTAGTTACAATGGGCTCATTTCACACATGGGATGAAAGAAGCATTGAATCTAAAATTGAATATTTTCAACAAAATCTCGAACTTGTCGATATCATGGACAAGATTATGGAAAAACACAAAGAATGATACATACTTGCATTAGCACAAGAAGGTGCAAAATTGCCATCCAATTTTGATGTGACCAATTTGAAACAAGATGAAGAAGAGTCACCTTTAGATGTAGTCACACAAAAATTTCAAGACTTAAAACTAGAAATGGAAAAGATGAAAAGAGGAAAAACAAAACCTATAGAGTTTAGCCTTGAAAAGGTGTGTCCCCTACCATTCAATAAAAACATTACCTTCACACATTTTCCTCCAAATGTGCAGATACCAAAGTATGATAAATATTTTGGGAGGTCAGATCCACAAGATCACTTGAGACAATTCTATATGCTAAGCATGGAGTTTTTCCATGACACAACATACCTGATGCATCTATTTCCTAGGAGCCTTGGGGGGCAAGCCATGGAGTGGTTCTCCAAATTACCCTCCAATATTAAAACCTTCAATCAATTGGCCTTTATTTTTATCACCCAATATTCTTATAACATTGAAAGAGAGGTTGCAATTATTGATCTATGTAACACAAAACAACTCCTAGGTGAATCATTCAAGACCTTCCTGCAATGGTGGAGGCACATGTTTGCTAAATATCATAGAGACATACCAGATAAGGAGAAGACAAACATCTTCATCAACAGTCTCTCCAAACTGATGAATTATTGTCTCCAACTCCAAGGGCCTAAAGATTTTAAAAATAGCTTAGAAAACACAACTAAGGTGGAAGAAACCTTGGTAAACAATGACATAATCAAATTATCTAAAGATGGTAAAGGTTTCTCAAACAAATTCCACACAAACACACAATTCCTCTGATCGGTCCATGGACAAACAAAAATCATGGTGGAGAAATAATAATAAAAATGTCACAAATGATGGGGTAGTAGAGGCCAATCATGTGAAAACTCAAACTCAACCCCCTTTAAATCAATCGGGTCCCAGTGTTGCACCTCAACAAAATAATGGTTGTCCGTTTTACCGAAAAAACATAAAGACTCCCTCTACGTCTTACCAACAAGTTTCTCACAATCAAGCTCCTCCACCATGATGATATCAATCTTCTAATATACCTAAGGAGTATACACCCATAGGGGTGTCCTATGAGAGTTTTTTACAAGCACTCTTAGCCAATGACCTCATTGTGTTACTAAAGGCTAAACCATATGAACCCCAAGTCAAGCCAAAATGGTGGAATGAGAAACACACTTGTGCCTAGCATTGCAATCAGGGGCATTTGACAAACAATTATTTTGCCCTTAAGGGGGTCATCCAAAATTTAATAAATGATGGAACCATTGAAGTAAACAATCTCAATAATAATGAAGACCATACAACCTTTAAGAACCCCTTCATGAGTCATGAAAAGGGGGAAGTCTTCCAAGACCAATCAAAACACACCTCCGCAAACCAAGGTTAATTATGTGCAACACTATGATAATACCACTGGCATGATTTCTAGATTTGATGACACTATAAACATCATCATAATCAAAGATAAACATAAAAATAGTCCTCAAACGCTATCATCTAAGGTCAAGCATCCAAAATTACCCTACCAGGGCCTGTGAAAAATCCTGACCAAGCAGCCCCAAATTCCTCCATGCCCAAGTATAACCTTGTTAACCAATTACTCAAGACTCCGGCCCACATCTCCATTTTTGAACTATTACAAATCTCCCTAAAGCATAAAGAGATACTCACCAAAGCTTTAGTACCAAATGAACTAGATGTGAGTAGATTCCAAATCATGATCAACAATTTAGTTGCTCCTCATTGCATGTCTTTTTCAGCTCAAGATGACATGTCTATCATACAACCACAAAATTATCTTTTGCACATAGAAGTGTTCATCCATAGGAACCAAGTTAAGAGGGCATTGGTTAATGGTGGAGCTGGTCTCAATATTTGCACACTTAGTTAAGTGAAAGCCCTTGGGTGCACAGAGGATGCTATTGACCCAAGAAAAAATATTACCATCAAGGCTTATGATGATGAAGAAAGATCCTCCAAAGGCATGGTCATATTACCAATCAGAGTAGGGCTGGTCATGAAAGAAACCATTTGTTAGGTCTTAGACCTACAATTAACTTATAATATCCTACTAGGAAGACCATGGATCCATGACATGCAAGCCATTCCCTCCACCTACCACCAGTGCCTTAAATTTCCGTACATGGGTCAAGAGATAACCATACTTAGAGATCAACACTTTGCATAGTATTGTAATTCACTTGTCCCACATAACAGAGAGGAAGCTGATACATTGACAAATGCTAGTAGTCAGTCCACAATTATAGACACTTCACACTTAACTAAGCAAACGAGCAACCACTTATCAACATCAACTAAGGGTAAAGAGAAACCATAGCCATCATCATTAAAAGATCATGAATAACTACACTATGAAGAAATGGATAAACTGATAAAGGAATTTAATATAAAGTGTAAGTTGCACCGTAAAGGGGTAGGCGAGTATTTAGTCTCCCTATTTGATCCCTTGCTTTCTCCAAGGTCTCATGGAAAAATGACTTCCACCAAACCATATCATATGCATTTTATCAAAGCAAGTGGCACACCTCCAAACCCAATGGAAGACATCAGTCAATAAAACATTGACATATTCTCCCACCTACATGGGAAAGGCTTTGACTTAATGAAAAAATGGGATATACAGGAGATGGTCCCTTAGGGAAAGGGAAAAGAATCATCAAACCTTTTATGGCATAGCTCAAGTCCAATAAATCTAAAACAAGGGTAGGGTACAATGGGTAGGACAAGGCAAAAACCTCTTCTACCTTGGTGTGGATACTCAAACAAAAGGACAATCATATCCTAGCATCAACTGATATCATCAATGAGAATTTTCCCCTCTCAAGTTCACATTCTGCAGAAGAACCATCCATATATACCTCCAATAATGAAGACGATGATGATTCTGCTAAGTGGGAATTTGAGTTGCTATCTAAGGAATCTCTCCATGATAAAGAATGTGACATTGTCCACATAACCACCCTTGACAATTTGGCTCTACAAAGAACAACTCATGGTTCAAGATCCACTTCACCAAGAAACAGAACACATCAAGATGGCTTAGAAGATGATGAACACATTGAAGAATTTCACTTTCAAAATTTATTCCTTGACTTATTTCTAGTAGAAGTTGAAGATGATTACTACGAGCCTCTCACAAGCTGTAATTTCCTTGACACTCTAGAAGAAGTCCATGCCATAGATCTAATGGATACAACATATGAGCCATCTAATGAAGTTATGTCTTTAAACCCTATCAAACCCTTCCCATACTACAAATCACTTTCACTAGTCCATC
Source organism: Cupressus sempervirens (assembly GCA_028749045.1). Lineage (NCBI taxonomy): Eukaryota > Viridiplantae > Streptophyta > Pinopsida > Cupressales > Cupressaceae > Cupressus > Cupressus sempervirens. Next base: position 318,165,858 of record CM053786.1, read on the forward strand.
CCAAGCTCATAAATTGGGATACAACTGAACCTCATCACCTCCCTCATTTTGACATCGACCATGAAGTTTTCATCTACTTTAACATGGTTAAACCATCTCGACAACAAAGAATGGAAGAATATATAGTCAATTTTGGTATTAATCATCTTAGTCACACTAGAGCAAGGCAAACATTCCACAACCTTATTGACCACCACCTTTTAGGATTAAACCACAGATAGAAATAAAAATTACATGCAAATATAACCAATAATAGAAAATAATAGATCACATAGAAAATAACACAAGACACCAAGATTTAACGTGGTTCACCCAATCCTTGGGTAACAGCCACCAAACAACAAGTTTGATATTATTATGATCCAGTGATTATAACCTGATTACAATCTGTAATCCCTTATAGCTCAATACCACCACAAGAACCAATTTCACATCACAACTATGAAACAGTCCCTAACCCTAAGCTCTTTTATACAAGTATTTTTGCCACTTTAGGGTTATAATTAATAATTACATGTCTATCCAAAATCTCAATAAAATAGGGCCCAAATTTTTTTCCCAAAAGAATTTATGAAGTATGTATAGTACTTTCTTGATCAGTCTCCATAATCTAACACCACTAAGTTGTGGCTAATCTTGATCAAAAAATGGAAACAAATAGAAGTGAAATATCCCAAGGTGAAAACCCAACTATGGTACCTTTGGATGGGGTAATTGATAACTTTCTTGAACATTCTAAGGAGTGGTCTTCTATTTTGATTGAGCTGACTGAACCAGACAACATCAGCATGGAACAAGAACCAAAGGTAATTTACTTGGCACAGTCCTTGAATCAAGAAGAAAGGAAGGCATTCATTGAATTCTTCAAAGAAAGATAGATAAACTTTGCATGGTCTTATGTAGACATGCCTGGCTTAGACTCGACCTTAATCCTCCACCATCTTAACATTTCTCTAAAGGTCAAGCCAGTAAAACAAAAACTCAGAAAGATGCATCCTCATATAGCCCTATTAGTGAAAGTAGAATTGGAAAAATTAATCAACACCAATTCCATCCAACCCGTAGCATATGCATCATGGATCTCCAACATTGTCCCACTATCAAAGAAGAATGGTAGCATACGCATCTATATCGACTTCGAAGATTTAAACAAAGTATGCCCTAAAGATGACTTTCCTCTCCCTAATATCAGCACCATTGTTGATCTCACAAAAGGCCACTCCATGTTTTCACTTATGGGTAGATTTTCAAGATATAATCAAATTATAATAGCACCAGAAGATCAAGAGAAAATAGCTTTTACTTGTGCACGGAGCACATTTTGTTGGAATGTAATGCCCTTTGGGTTAAAGAACATTGGGGCCACCTATCAATAGGCCATGACTACTATCTTTCATGATATGATGCATATCTTCATGGAAGATAATGTGGATGGCATTCTTGCTAAATCCCATAGTCGGGAAGAACATCTTCCCATACTAGCTAAAATATTCACCCACCTAGAAGCATTTAAGGTTTGGTTCAATCCCAAGAAATGTGCTTTTGGCATCTAATTAGGCAAGCTCCTAGGATAGATTTTCTCAACTAAAGGGATAGAACTTGACCTTGAGAAGGTACAAGTCATAGTTAGTATGCAACCTCCAAAGAACTTGAATTAGTTATGCTCTCTTCAAGGTAGGCCCCAATCAATGCATCGGTTTATTTCCTAGTTGGTGGAAAAGTGTATACCTTTCACACACTTGTTACATAAAGACATAAATTTTAAGTGGGATGATCAATGTCAGAAATCTTTTGAAACACTTAAAACCTATTTGATGAATCCACATGTGTTGGTACCTTTGGTATCACACAAACCATTACTACTATATATTTATGTAATGGATAAGTCAATTGGAGCCCTCCTAGCACAAGAAAATGACCAAGGAAAAGAATGAGCCATTTACTACATCAGTCACACCTTAGTCAACTATGAGCTTAATTATTCTTTGATTGAAAAGGCTTGCCTGGTCGTAGTTTTTGCTTCCCAAAAACTATGTGATTATCTCCTAATGCACAAAGTCAAGCTCATCTCCAAGATTGATCCTCTCAAATACCTTCTTAGCAAGACAACATTAATAGGTAGACTGGCTAAATGGGTAATGATCCTAAGAAAGTTTGACATTGATTATGTGGATAGGAATGCAATAAAAGGAAAAGCCATTGTTGATCAATTGGTAGATGTGCCTCGATAAACTTCCAATCCTATCTTAGTTGACTACCCTGACATGCACATCCTCTAAGCAGAGCTAGTAACATGGAAATTTTATTTTGATGGTTCGTACACACACCATGCGTTGAGCACCAATATTTTGTTCATCATGCCACTTGGTGTTACCATCCCCAAATCTTACAAATTGCTCTTCCCTTGGACCAACAACATGGCTGAATATGAAGCGTTGGTCTTGGGTGTTAAGCTAGCTTTGGAATGGAAAATGACCACCCTAGAAGTTTATGGAGACTCCTAGTTAGTCATCAATCAAGTTACCAATACTTATCAGACAAAGGATGAAAAGTTATTACTTTATAAACATATAGTCGATGCACTTAAGGCATGTTTTGTTCACATTACTTTTGAACAAATTCCCAAAGAAAGAAACAAAGTAGTAGATGCTATGGCCACCTTGGCCTCCTTACTTTAGCTCCTAGAATAGCACAAGTGGTGTGAGTTCCTAGTGGAAGAGGTGGTTCAACCTGCATTTACTCACCCTAATTCCCTTATCATTTCCATCTAAACACCCTTGATACCCTTTGGTACAGTCCCATTATCACTTACCTCTATGACAACACCATTCCATCTAACCTCACACATAACCAAAAACAAAACTTCATTCGTCAAGCCTCCCATTACACCTTGGTGGTTTATATGTTGTACAGGAAAGGTCTTGATGGTACTTTATTTAGATGTCTCAAAAAGGATGAGTCTAGAATTGCTCTATAAGAAGTTCATGCAAGGATTTGTAGGTCACACTCTAGTGAGTTCACATTAGCCAAGAAGATTCTTAGAATGGGCTATTTCTAGCTGACCATGGAAAAGGATTCTATTGATTTTGTCAAAACCTGTAAAAAATGTCAAATCCATGGTAACCTTGTTCATGCACTAGCCCAAGAGTTAAATCCTTTGGCCACGCCATGGTCTTTTTATCAGCGGGGTTTTGATTTGATCAGAGCTATCCATTCACCCTACTTCAATGGGTATAAATATATTATCATCACCACCAAATACTTCACCAATTGGGTCGAAGCAAAACCACTTGCCAATTCTATGGGAAAATAGATCTTCTCTTTTATTCCTAACCATATCATTTGTCAGTTTGGAATACCTCATGCAATTCTCACAGATAATGCCTTGTATATTAAAAACCAAATAATTGATGAATAATGTGAAAAATTCCACATTATACACCATTCTTCATCAATTTATTATCCCCAAGGAAATGGCCAAGTAGAAGCTACAAAAAAAACTGTCATCAACATCCTCAAAAGAACCATCAATGATAGAGGTAGGGATTGGCATTTATAGTTGAACCCCACCCTTTTGACTTACATGACAAGTGTTAGGATACCTACAGGTGTGACACCCTTCTGTCTGGTTTATGGCTATGAAGCCATTCTCCCTTTAGAAGTTGAGATCCCCTCCTTGAGAGTTACTCTTCAAGATGTCCTATTAGATGAGGATTACAGAGTGGCCCATCTAGAATAGCTAGAGTTGTTAGAAGAACATCAGTGTATAGTGCATGAACATCTCAAAGTGTATTAGAATAGATGATCAAGGCATTAAAACAAAAGGGTTAAACCTTGTTTCTTTTAGATTGGTGACCTAGTGCTCAGAGAAAACCCCAAGAACTAAGCCACAAGAGAAAAGAAAGGGAAATGGGAGGCCAACTGGATTGGTTTATACCTTATCACAAAATCCTTTGGGACTAGTACCTACTGAATTTTAGATTGTGATGGTAAAAAATTAGTAGAACCTATCAATATCATCCATCTCAAATAGTTTTATGTCTAAAGGCTTTGAGAAAAAACTCAAAAATACCAAAAAAATAAAAAAATGTTAAAAATACCAAAAAAAAAATGGTACAAAAGAAGTGACAATGCCACTTTTAGTTTGAAAAGGGGCGAGAAATAGCACTTTTGGACTTCCTTAAACAACCCAAGGCCTTCAATGCTAAAAAAGGGGCTGCAGTTAAATGGTTGATTCTCCATCTCTAAGACAAATTTTGGTTTGGTGAGGCTTTCCATTGCAATTAATAGAAGATAGGAATAAGAGAAAGGGGTGGCATTTATAGTTGAATTATTTGGAGGTATTTGGGGTTGAGAAGATCATAGCATAGACTAGAGTAGTCCAGTAGGCTGGTATTCAATCTAGAATTAATTCACACATACCCAATTGAGAAACATTTGTGGGTTATGGTTTTGAGGTCTTTTGGCATCAAATGTGGATTCATAGTAGCAAAAATAACTAGTATGGCAGCAATAGTAAAGCAAGGGAAATAGAGCTTATAATAGCAAAAATAATAACAATAACAAGAGTGAATCAAAGCTATTTTCCTTGATTGAATGTACATAGCCATGGAAATAGCTAGTATGACAACAACAATAGGAAGCACAAAAAATTCAACAACACATGGAGTCTGATTATGTATTGAGATACCATAGACATGAATTGCAAGAAAATCAATGCACATTTCCACCATCCACCTTGCCCAATGATCTCCAATATTTATTTTAGCCATTAGTCAACCCATTTGGCATCATAAACTCCTTCATTGCCTCTTTAGGTATTGCACATGGTTCTTGTTATCCCCGTATTCCACCAAATCTCACTCACATCCTCCGTTTCACCCCCACAATCCCAAAACTCATCCAAAATGTCAAAGAAATTCAAATATCACCCAAAACTGTCAAAAAAAATTCAAATCATCCAAAAATGTCAAAAAAATTGAAAAATTGTCCAAAAATATCAATTTTTTTTTGGAAAATTGTCCAATATGTCCAAAAAATAATAATTCAAAAATCATCCAAAAATAGTGAAAAACAAAAAAAATTCACAACTAGCCTAACACATTCAAAATAGGGGTAATTCCTATCAACAACACCCCAAAATTCCTGTCAATTTCTCAATTTGGCTATACAACAAGACATCAGCTCCCAATACAACCCATTAATATTAAGAAGAAGCATGGTAATGTCCTAACACATTTTGTAGGACTTTGGAAAATTTGGCACAATGCAGATAGCACAAGAGGTGCTCTGTTTCCCTCCTCTTGTCAAGAGCAACAATTACCTACGAATCATTAGTCTTATTTAAGTTGCAGTGGCCATGATTAGTCTAGCCTCCTTCAAAAAATATGTCAATGCTATCTTGAAAGCCCAGATATTTGTCAGACTCTTTCATCCTCACTCAAGCAAAGCCACAGAATAAGTAGGTGTAAGTGTGTGAGCTTGGCTTCCTCCTTTAGCACCTTTTCAAGGCCCAAACATCCTTTTGGACCCCTTTAGTACCTTTTTAGGCCCAAAGCACCTTTTTTAGGCCCCTCTAGCACCTTTTTCAAGGCCCAAGCATCCTTTTGGACCCCTTTAGTGGCTTTTTTGACCCAAAGCGCATTTTTTAGGCCCCTTTATTGCCTTTTTCAAGGCCCAAGCATCCTTTTTGGACCCCTCCAGTGCCTTTTTAGGCCCAAAGTGCCTTTTTTAGGCCCCTCTAATGCCTTTTTTAGGGCCCAAACATCCTTTTTGGACCCCTTCAATGCCTTTTTAGGCCCAAAGTGCCTTTTTTTAGGCCCCTCAGAATGCCTTTTTCAGCCCAAATGCCTTTTTATAGGCCCTATTACACCATTTTTCAAGACCTCTCGATGTCTTTTGGGTCCCCAACATGCCTTTTTGGAGATAACATGCCTTTTCAAGGCCCTATTTCACATACTTGAGACCCGCGTGTTCTCTTTAAGGCCCCAAATGCCTTTTCATAGGCCTCGAGAATGCTCATCTCGTCGCACACCTAGAGAAACATTCTCCTATTAGCATTATTATTATTTGTACTAGTTCTTCATATACACATAGACATTCTTGCTAACTAGTCACAATTATCCTCACTCTATGGATGGTATTGTTCCCATTTTTATGAAAGTTAAACTGTTCCAACATTTATCACAAAAACACAAAAACATCCAAATATTTATCAAACATCCCTAAAACATTTAAATATTTGACAAAATCACAAAAACATCCAAATATATTTTTAAAATGCCACAAATACACACAACAATGCATTACAATCAACATCAGTTGCTGCAACAGCCAACACAAACTTTTTATTCACCTATGATAGCATTAACTTCATTACATCCCAACAATGTCAGGTGGATCATTTATTCTAGCCTCTTTAGGGAGGTGGCACAACAAGGTGTCTGATTAATGGTGTCTCTTTTGGCCTAGCTCCAGATGAAGAAGCTCCTAGTGTCAACCCCCTACCTGTCCATACCACTTCCATAGGAATTGGAAACCTTCCACTACATAATTGCATGTTTAGAAGAGCTATAAATTCTTTATCTATAAACTACATCTCTCATCGGTCCTCATGCGGGAATGTCTGATAATAACATCCCATCCAATAAGAAGCTTCCCAGTATACCTTTTCCATCTAGTACATTTTCACAAACACATTCTCCACCAACTTGCTTACCCCTTGTTTGGCAATCGCTCATTGGGCCAGATCCCGCTCTTGTTGCATTTGATCACTCATCATTCGCCAATGCTCCACATTTTCTTTTGCCTCGCTCAAATTTTGTTGTAGTTGTCTCACCTTCCCCTCACTTAACACTAACCACTCCTACAATTTCAATGCCAAGGAGTTCACCTTCACAATGACTTCCCTAAATGACTGAAACTGTGACTGTAATAACACTAGCTCATTTTGTACGCTCTCCAAACCTACCTGCACCATCTTCATTGATTCTTGCAACCGCTACAACTTTCATCATTCAACCTGCATTCCTGCATCACTTCCCTCCACTCATGTATGTTCCATGCACAACTCCATCTCTAGTGATTGTGCTTGTGCCCACTCTACATCTACCACCGCCTGTAGTTGTTTCGCCTCTATTTGTGCCCCATCCTCTCGAGCCTTCTCCATCAATCCTAGCAAAAATGTGACCTCCTGCTCTACGTTCTTCGCTTGCACTCTATCTATCTCCAACAATATCCATAATCCTTCCACATCTTGTGATGATTGGTCACTATTTCCCACCTCTAGTTGTGGCTCCCCCACATTTACCACATGTGTTCCTCCTTCTATTGAATCTTGTCCAAGCATCTTGAGGCTAATCCACTATCGCATCCCACTCCTTACTTTGCCACCACTACCACCCCCCACATCCTTTGCAATTTCTCCCACAAATTTTTTAGGAGACGTCATTTCCTCCACTTCCTCCTTTGCTCCCAACATACTCTTCATCTTCTTAGACAAACTATCCTCCACTTGTGTCATTAGCCCATCATCTGCCACCCCTTGCAATGCTTGTTGTGCTGCAATCCCTAATAACATCATTAGCACTGACAAAGGCATTTCTTCCATCTCCATCCCCACCCCTTCAAGTTGCGTGAGCCTTTTCACTGGCTGGCTTGTCTCACCTAGACCCAAAATTACCACTTGGAGTTCTAGTTGTTCCACCCACTCCTTGAAAGTTTTCCTAATGTGTTTCACTCTCTGCCCTTGCCTCATCCACCTTCCCTAGTTAGCATCACCTTCTCACTGTGACTAATCTGGTGAGCCCAACATACTTTCACTTACACAATTCCCACAACTTCTCACTATCTCCAATAATTGCTTTCTACTCTTTGCTTTACCTTGCTTCATTATCATACTTTTCACCTCCTTATAGCCATCATTCACTCGAAACTCATCTTGCACTAAGTCTTCCATGTATCCACTCTCTGCATCCTACTACATTGGTACTCGGTACACTTGACCCTCAGCCTTGACATCTAGTCACCCCAATTTTTACTGATGCACACTGACCATCAAATTTTGCTGTTAATCACTACTGACACATCCCACACCTAAAAAAAACAACAACTTGATATAGTTGCACACAACTAGAAGCATGCCTAGTTCACGCATTCACACATAATGGTTTTCTATGCTATCATGCACTTTTAGTATCTTGATGATGTGTTCGACTAGAGATACTAGGATAAAGTCATGGTCTTGTGTTGATTTTTCACTTTTTAATTCCTATGATCCTTTGGTTTCATGCATTATTGGTGTCCACTTATAAGAGCCTCCTCTTGGATGGAACTCCATGTGTACCTCGACCAATTTTGTGCGCTACCTTCAGTGAGGTCCTTTCTCTAACATGTGACTAGTTAGCATGCCTATTTTTGTTACTCTGTAGCTATAGCTTCTATTTCTTAGTGATTGCCATGTTTTTTTGGTACATTGTTCCTTTTTTTGGTACTTCTTGGTGTGACAAAGTATTCATATCACTATAGTTGAGCTAGTGGTGGTTGTACTCAGTCACTTTTATCACATGCTCTATGATGACAATTAGTTTTCCTCTCTTTGAAAAAGTGATAGTTAGTTGTGCTCATCTAGTTTTCATTTTTCATCTTGGGTTCCTTGTGAAATAAATGGTTGGCACACAATTAGGGTACAATTCAACGACATTTCTCATCAAATTTCATGACTGGTTATAAACAACATGTGCAACACCATCAACATCACCCTCAAATCAAGCTTGTGAGCACTCATGGACTTTGTTTCTTCATCCATCCATGCCAACATTATGTGTCATAAATTCACCATCAGATTGCACCACCTCATTTGCTTCCTGGTGTGGTTTTTGAATCTCAAACAATCTCATTTAACGACCTTCCATTTTTATCTGATTCATTGCATCACCTTTTCTCATTCTCTATCTCTTTCATTTCACCATTTCACCACATGTATTTAGTGGCTTTTGAATTGCAAATATTGACATACCAACTTAGAGCCTATGAATCTCAAACAATTTCCTTTCATATTCCATTTTATTTTCATTTCATGATGCATCTTCTTGCATTTCCTAACACATTCCTTGTCATTTTAATTTCATGTCATCTCCTTTCTTCTCATCACCTATTCCATATCATTTCATTTTCATTTCATATTCCATGTCATTTTAATTTTATATTCCATGTCATTTCATTTCATTCAATATTCCAGCTTGTTTCATTTCCCGACTTATCTCCTTTTCATCTCATTTCATTTTCATTCCACTATTATATCATTTCTGTAAATTTTTAATTCTCATTCCATTTCATTACATTTTCACTCCATTTCACTACATTTCATATCATTCCATTATATTTTCATTTCATTTCATTTTGTCATGTACATCTTATCATCACATTTCATATCATATTGTTCCATTTCCTTCCATTTCACTTTCATTTCATATTCCATTGCATTTTCATTTCGTATTCCATATCATTTCATTTTCATTTTGTACTCCATATCATTTCATTTTATCCATTTCATGTTCATTTCATTTTCATTTCATATTTCATATCATCTCATTTCATTTCATATTCCATCCCGTTCCATTTCATTATCCACTCATCTCATTTCATTTTATTACATAGTTCATTTCATTTTCATTTCTTATTCCATCTCATTTCATTTCATGAAATCTTACATTTCATCTCACCCCATTATTTATTTTAGTTCATTTCATTACATATCACATTTCAATTCATCTTGTTATATATTACATTCCATTTCATTGCATTTTCCTTACATATTCCAGTTCATTACTCATTTCATTGCATTTTCCTTACATATTTCAATTCATTACTAATTTCATTGCATTTTCCTTACATATTTTAGTTCATTACTCATTTCATTGCATTTTTATTACACATTTCAGTTCATGACTAATTTCATTGCATTTTCATCACATTATGATTCACCCATTTCTATCACATTTCATGACATTCACATCATTACAATTCATTTTCCATTTCATTTAATTATTGTGCATCTACAAATCATTTTCATTACCTCACATTATACTTCATTTTATTGCATTCTTTTTTTTTCCATCTCATTTAATTTCGTTACATCTCATGTCACTATTCAGTTTAGTGCATCACATTACATATCATGTTATCACATCCCCTTTCATTTCATGTCATTATGTTCATATTACCACATCACATTTTATTGCATCATCAATAACCTACCACCTATTCTAAATCACGATCCATCTAAATTAATCATTCACATATATATACACCTCCACATCCATTGTCAACATAATCATCACATCAAACAATCACATGACAACATAAGTCCATGATCTAATAAGTACACACATCTAAAACATCAGTGAAGCTCAAATATCTCATAAAGAAACATGACAATCAGATAGTCCTACAGAAGGATACAATCACATGAACAACAGATAAAATACATCAACATGCGAATCACATGATCATATAACATGCAAGTACACCAATTGAGGATCAAATAAGTACATCAACATATATTTCCAATGAACACCACATGGATAATCATCACAATGAAAAAGGAGGCCACGATACAATCATATAAACTCATCCTTGCAAGGGTGCTTGATTTGACAGTCACTGATCATTGGGGGCACCTGCCTCCTCTCGTTGTGACTACTCTATTGCATTTGTCGATGGTGCAACTGGCCTAATCACAACTATCTTACTCGATGATGCTCCATTTGTCCTTAGTGGAAGTGGTGGTAGTGGTGGTCCTAGTGTCACCACTGCTATGCATGTCTGCAAGGTACTCAACACCTTACCCATTCGAGCCTCTATGGCACTCACTTGAGTCTCTAAATTAGTTGATCTCCTAGACCTCTCTGGTGGCTATGCCTTTGGTGGTACCTACTCCTACACCTGTAGTTGTGCACCTAGTGGCTCTCTGATAGGCCCCTATGCTCGTGGTCTCTATCGGTAGACAAACTATAAATCCTTTGGCAATCTCACCCTCCTCTTCTCTATGCCATCACACTATCCAACCATCCCTACTCTCACCCATGCACCACCTCAGACATAGATACCTCTAACTCTCCTTCCACCTATTGGTCCTTGCACTGGGCCTTGTACCACTCCCCTCTATGGTAACACCATAGCTACCTGGCCTCATCTTACCTATACTCTACCCACTTTGACCCTAGCTTGTCACCTCCCTTTTCCTCTCCCTAGACCATCCTCATCATTCTCAACCTCTCCTGCACTCGAAGGCTCATTAATACTAGGCATCATCTCAGCTAGATCTCTGTATCTCGGGAAGGGATGATCTCGAAACCACCATGCATAATCTCCCTCCATCCCTGTGTCCACTACCCCATCTCACAGGGCCCAAGGTTGTGGTGTATCTATCATCTATAAAAAGGCCTCCAAAAAAGCCTCATACTCCAATGTCAGGCCCCACACTACTCTCTCTGATTGAATCTGGGCATAATGTGTAGTCCCCTGTGGCATGCCCTATGACTGACCAAACTACCTCACCACTCGCCTGAAGAAAAATTGCTCTAGTACAAAAGGAATCTGACCAAGTAAATACCTCAGACTAAAGAAATATACCATCTCATCATCATCCTCTACCCATGGCTCTGTAAATATGTAAGGTCTCCATACGACCTCATCAATATCATCCAAAATCTGCTGCTAGTACTCTATCTTGCCCAAATGGGATTACATGATAGGACCCAAATAAGTATACATATAAGGCATGCCCTATGGCTGCTATCATACACACACATGACATGTAATGGGTAGATGCTCCTATGTCCATACTTATAACAAAATCACCCCTGCCAATAATGATGAGGCCCTAGAATACACAACCTAGTGTAAATCATGATACAAATGAGCCAAGATGCAGCTACCCCAGAAAATTCTCCATGAATCATAAATCATCACCTGAATCAATCAACCTCATCCAATTAGACACCCTTGCCCTTGACAATCTAGCAACAAGAACCCTCCTATCGGTCCTGCTAATACTACTAGTAATGCATCATATTGCAACATCTGCAACTAGGACACACTATCATCATCGATACTATCATCTCTGAACAGGTCTTCAAATGTAGCCCCACCAATAGTCTGATCATTATATACCAAATCCCCTATAGTCAAGATCCAAAAAATCCTATACACATCCTTGGGGGTCACTGTCATCTCCCCCATCGACAAATGGAATGTGTTGTGGTCTGAGTGCCACTGCTTGGCCACAACTATCAATAATCCCCTATTCACTCAGAACTGGGGCATCTGTAACAAATACATGAAGCCACACCTATCAATCACCTACCTATCTATGTCAGACAATCGGCCTACTGACTCTAAGGGCCATGGATAAAGTCCTTGTACCATGAGCTTTCTCCCACACACTTGTTATTCATAAAGAAAACACAGTGCGTCAATTTTTCATCACAAAGTGATCGTTAGAAATCAATCTCATAATTACATCTAGCCATCTAGCTACTGGTTCTATCTTGGACCTATTGCTTGACTTTCTCTATCCTAAGTTAGACTGGTTTGGCTTCCTTGCTCTGTATCCTAAGTCAGGGCATTACATATCTATTATTAGATTCATCCTACAAACATCACTTTACAAATACTTGCCTACTAATGTTTACTTGTTATGCCCATCCTCAGTTGACCAACCAAGACCCTAATCGTTGGCATTATCTTACACTCAATATATCATCTATACCCCATCAAATGAGTCACAAACTTCAACTACCCTACTCAACCATTCAAAAAGTGCCATTATATACATCATATGTGCTATTCCTTCCAATATGCACCATTACATCATGCGGATGCGCTACTCTATGTAAATGCACTACAAAATTCTCCATATGCATTGAAATATTTCTTGAATGCGCTATTACTTTGATTGTGCTACAACTATGCTTATATGGACTATTCTATTTGTGGGATGCACTTTAATTTTTAGATGCATTAATACATTTTGTGTATGCACTATAGAATTCTTTGAATGCACTATTCAGAGCATTTGTGCTATTATATTTCTCATAAGCACTACAATTTTAACCTATGCACTAATATATCCAAATCTAGGGTTTTTAGATGCACTAAATTTCCCTACGAATGTGCTAAATGACTACTTGCATGTGCTAAACTAATTCAAATGCACCAAAAGAAACTTCAAATGTGCTAAATCCATAAAATTAACACATCTACCATAAAAATCCATGCAAAACCCCCAAAATACAAGTAAAAATGCTCAATCATAAACATAGAGGATCTCGATGACTTACTAGGGCACTGTAGTTTGTTGGATGCTCATACCGATGGCCTCTCTTGAATCTATGCTCGCATAACAAAACAACCATCTTCGCTAACTCAGAGCTCCAAACCACCAAATACAAAAGTCAAAAGTGAAAATGACAAGGTTAAAAGGTCTTTTTGACCTATTTAACCCCCCCAAGTGGCATTTATATCACCTTCTAAAATCATTTACCCCCTTTTGGCACCTTTTTTATCACCAAAATTGACTTGGGTATTGTATCAACCCATTCTAACTATCTTTCCTACCAATCTCCCAACATGTCAGAAATAAAATTGGAACATACTCAACTTTCACATTTTCTTACTTTCTTCTAATTTTATTTTTGAGGGGGTAGTATATCTATATCAAATCAGGGCATTCAAGATGGGGCATTTAAATTTTTTGAAATATCAAAAATGCCCTACCCAAGCCAATTTTTTTTTTCAAACATCAAAACCAGGATATCCAAGGAAAACCATCGCAATGCCAAATCAACATTGCAATCCAATCATCAAATCAATACAATCAAATCATGAAATCATCAATGATCAAACATCAAGCCATCGATAGATAGAGACCACAACAATGATGAAATGACTAAATATCATTGAATAGACATCTAGTCATCAGAATTTGACCTAAAATCAAAAAATCAAGATAGTCTTTGAACTAATATGCTTTGCATATTAGCTCAAAGAGGGGCATTTGTAGACACCCAAAATTGGCAAAGACTTAAATCATGCAATCCCAATTAATCAGGACCAAATTAAAGATAAAATTAGAAGAAACACAATAGACTTTCAAATATAAAATAGCATCAGGTCATTAATCATCTATTAAATCAACAAGACATAAACCAACTTTAAAAGAGGAAGAAAACAATTCAAATTCATAAAATAAAATTCAAAAAGGGAGAAAATAAAAAGACAAAGCATTGAAAATAAATCATTTATTAATCAATAAAATCACTTTATCCTCACAAGATTGAGAATCTCCCTTTTACCATTTAAAATAATTTGAAAAATCCTCAGATTATCCTCAAAACCAAGTCTATTGGACTCTTCCTCCTAACCTCTTATGAGATATTTTGGGTTTCACTTTCACCACCAGTCAAAAGTGAAAATCTTGGTTCTTACCCCAACCCCTTCCAAAATCCTATAAATAGGAAGGAAATCTAAGAGGCAAGGCACCCAAGTTTTTATGCATCTACACTATAGGCATATTTAGACTCTTTGTTTTAGCATTTTCATTGTAGCAACTTCATAGCATTGTTAGCATCATTTTGTGTCATTTAACATCATTTTGCATCACTTAGCTTCATTTATTGCATATTTAGTCCATAGCATGATCATTTCAAGAGCATTTCTAGGAGTTTTATTTCACATATAATCTGCATTTTAGTCATAGATCTTGCATTATTCATCATAGATCTGCATTTTTAGCAATATCCCATTCTAGAATTGTCACTAAAAGGCTAGTCAGAGAGCTATTTTAGCAGTTGTAGTTAGGGAGACATGAGACACTTCTAGAGATTACATTCTAATGATGACATCTTGGGTCTAGTATAGTTTTTCATTAGTCTATTTGCTTTCTACAGTAAGGTTTCATGAATATGAGTTCTTACCATGTATAGTTTTTATTTGGTAAACACACAGAAATTGATGTAACTTCATAAAAGTAGTGTGATCTACTTATTACTGATCTTAAATATTCACAGTAATTAACTTGTAATTATAAAAGAATTAACATGAACACATGAGACACCAGGATTTAACGTGGAAACCCAATATGGGAAAAACCACCAAGTAACTAGCTACTGATTTTCACTCTTCTAAAGTGAGTCCTGTTAGGAGCCAACCTGGTTAAAGGTTACAAAACACACTATTAGGTGTGACCTTGTTATAGGATTTAATCACCTTGTAAAAAGTGGCCTCGCAAGAGGTCTTTAGAACAATTCAATAGAATTGTCACCTTGTTAGAGGATTTACTGTAGGAGTTGATGAATGATCAACCCCAAAATGCCCAAGAATCACCTGCACATGAATACCTATTACAAAAGAGTGAGGCAAGAAGCTATGGAGGCAAGAATTGCTAGATCCATAGAAGAGACACTCTTGATGAGCAAAGAAGAGATTGCAAATATCAATAATGAATTATCTCAATTTTTTGTTTACAAAGAGAGATCATCCTTATAAAGGAGATCAAAACCCTAAAAAAAGGTCTAACCTAGGTTGCATAAAAAAAAATTTAAAAGAATTAATTTTTAGATGCCTAAAGTTTAGCTTAAGAAACTAGAGTTAATTAGAAAATATCTAATTACTCTAACAACACCCCCCCCCATTAAGATAAACTTAGGAAGTAGCTAAAAACCTAGAAACTACTACTGAAAGTAGAAATGAGTGCTAGCAAACAAAGCCTGATGAGGTACCTAAGCACAAACAAATCTCTGAAAAGAGGAGAAATAGAGAAAACCACATTGGAAAAACCCTACTCCAAAAAGAGATGGAAAAAATGCTGAAAGAAACTAGTGAAGGACTAAAGAAGCCTCCAAACTAGGGAATGTCCTAGAAGATAGGAACAAGAGATGATCATGAAGAACATCACTAAAGGATGTAGAAGCTACAAAGCTCTGTCAAAAGATGATTGCTGATCTAAAGAACCTCCATTGAAATAGAACCTAACCAGGTAGAGAAGACTATAATATGTATTGAATTAGGAGACAAATAATTAAACTCAAAAATACAGATGGTATAAAACACTAAATCCTGAAGAGATGATCAATCAAACCGAGGAAGCATGAGAAACAACAATAGAACCCCTCCTAATGCAAACAGGGTGAGGTGATAGGCAATTGAGAAAGTGGGCCAAAAAGAACTGCAAGTCAAGGAACCACAATCAAGATGCACAAAAGAGTACATATGTGTGTACTGAGGTGATCAATCTCAAACATGTCATGTGGCTAATGTCATGGAAGGGACACTCACTTGGACAAAGGACAATGGAAAAAAAAGGCAAAACATCAACCCACCCATGGCACTTTATTAGAGTAGTGCATGTATAATAAGGCACAAGATATTATGAATCCCAAGAAAACAATAATTTGCATGAGTGTCCTCAAATGACACTACTCGAATAAGAAGGCAATACAAGACAAACAACTGAAATGAAAAATACAGATGTACTATGGCACTTTATCTTAGTGCAATTGCAAGAATGCATACAAATGAGTTCTACAAAGATCAAAAAAGGCATATGACTAATACAAAGATAGTACAATTCATGAAGAATCATCTAAAGCAAAAAAATTGATCCCCAGACCTAAAACAACCAAGTTAACCATGAGAATGCGAAAAATACAAAAGATTGAATAGAATGTGCCTAGAGTAGAACATGAAAAAACAACTAACATCACTAGAAAGAGCTCAAACAGAACTTTCCAATGATATAAAGAATTCCCAAATCAAAAATTGAATGCTCAAGATATGCCCCCTAGAGTACAAAATTGTACCCCTAACTTTGATAGTAGAAAAAGCTATCAAAATAGCATCAAAGCTAAAAACTAACTATATCACTATGATGGGCTTGGAACCAGCTTTCTAGTGATATCTCATTTGTAAAAAATGGAGTCTGTCTGCCTAGGATATGAGCAAAAAAGTGAAGGTAGGTCTAAACAAAGGTCGAGGAGGTGACAAGGAGTAGTGATGTAGTGCTAATGTCAGCAGGTGACGAACCCAAAGTTGACAGTCAAATGGTCGTCAAGGAAAAAAAATGCCATAAAATTACCCCTACTGGAAAAAATAAATCCAACCCGCAGAAACAAAAGGTGAACAAAGAGCCATTGCTAGATTAAAAACTGGTGGCCAATTTGGAAATAGGATCAATGAGATGAGCAATTAATTTGTTATTCACTTGTTTGAATTGAATTAATGCCCTTTAGAGTGTGTGATCAAATGCAATTAATCGGTCCTTCAAACAAGGCATTAATCATCACCAAAAAATTGGTGCTGCTCTCTATTAAAAAAAATTGCATGAGGCCCTGAAGATGGCCAAATAATAGACTGCAACAAAGTCCATTCAAACACCAACCATCAAAAAATGTTAGCTCTATCACAAGACACTTCCACCATAGTTTAGACTACAAAGTCTACCTAAGTGGAGCCAAAACAAAGTTGGAAGCCTATCAACCAAAGGACAGGTGAGGATCTCCAAAAAAATCAATGGATGTGGGGCCTCTGATTGTTGAGGATCCAAGGAGCCATTGGTAGAATAGTGGCCATAACTTCAAGTGAAGGCCAAGGAGGTTCTATTAGTATGAAGGGACAGATGATGCATGCAAACAGGAAGTAGCTACAAAAATAGCTAACATGGCTCCAAAAGTTCCAAATTTTTTTAAAAATGCATTCAATCCCATAATCCCTACAATCCGCCATAATCACAAAAAATGCACTAGTAGATAGAGGGCACATTGACATGGTTGAGAGAACAAGCTAGAAAGGAAAGTTGCAAACCCACAAAGCTACATAAAATCTCCTCCGAAATCATGCCATCTTCAAGCTGCAAAAAACTCAGCCTTCTACTTCAACTTGCCACCCACATCAATCAGTGAATTTTGGATTAGTGAGCAATCAATCATACCAATTCACACACTCATTGAAAAGTCCACTATGCAAGCGATTATCTCAGATCAAACCTATGAAAACAATGGAAAAATTGCCTCATTCATTGGTGGAGGATAGGCACGCACTCAACTCCAAAAAAAAACTAGAGATAACTACCCCAAAAACATTAAGAATCACTAATAGAGGTGGAGGCCCATTGAAAACTTGATAAAAAGGGTTGGTTTAGGCCCAATAAATGTCAACATTTTCCATTCAACTATGCATGCCAATAAAAATATCTTTCTCTTCGCATTCAAATTGAAAACCTCCAAAGTAGTCTCTAAAGCCACTGACCAAGGATTGAAAGAGAACTAACACTATAACCCCAAAGCTATCGCAAGGTATGTGGTGGCTAAATTGAGAGAGATGCCTCTAAAAATCACTTGAAGGGTGTCACAAAAATAACACCAAGACTTGTGGGCATAGACTCCAAGATACAAAAATCCATGCATTCACCAAAATACTAGCGCCAATGGTGAAGTACACGCCTGTGACTGGAGGAAGTTCACTAAAATGCCTCCAACATGAATAAAACCACCAAACCACTATTGTAAATGGGTATTACCCTGCTCAAAGACTCAAGTTGAGTGCGAAAGGAAAACTCCTTAAATCCAACAACAAAATTAGGCAACATACTAAAGGAGATCGTGATATTTTGAACCATTAGCCAAGGAAAGCAATGCAATCCCATTCACATGCCTATGACCAAAAGTATGCTTCATAAAACAAATCCAAAAAATAATATACGTTGGCTAGTCAAAGATGGAGGAGCTTTGAAAACCACAATATATCCTTCTAAAGCAAGGAGCTCAGATCAAAAAAAAGATATGGGTTGTGATGCAAGCCTACAAATATTTTGATAATAAAATCAAAATATCAATGCCTTGATTTGCATGCCCAGGTCAAAATGGCCTGGGTACAAATTTCTTTTGCCTCAAATTCCAATAGCATCCATATTGGACATATTTTATATGGAAATGGGGGTTTTTGAGTGCTCTGAGCTCAACGGTGATGTCTGTTTTTTCTCAAAGTGCCATGAAAATTAGTAACCCCCCAAATCCAATAAAAAAATGCTAAAAGCTTAGATCTAAAAACCAAAGTCAGATCCAATGAAAAAAATCTTACAAATAGAATAGTGGCATGAAAGATCTAGAGCTCTGATACCATGTTGGAGTTGATGAATGATCAACCCCACAACTCCCAAGAATCACCTACACATAAACACCTATTATAGAAGAGTGAGGCAAGAAGCTATGGAGGAAAGAATTGCTAGATCCATAGAAGAGACATTCTTGATGAGAAAAGAAGAGATTGCAAATATCAATAATGAATTATCTCAAGTTTTTGTTTACAAAGAGAGATCATCCTTATAAAGGAGATCAAAACCCTAAAAAAAGGTCTAACCTAGGTTGCATCAAAATAATTAATAAAAGAATTAATTATTAGATGCCTAAAGTTTAGCTTAAGAAACTAGAGTTAATTAGAAAATATCTAATTACTCTGACATTTACAACTGGTTGTCAAACCAACTCTATTAAGAGATTTTGGAATCACTATTGCAATGGTAAGAAAGTAACAATGAAATGACCTGAATGAGATGCAACTAAATTGCTGATTACAGATCTCTGTTTTGCTTCATGCTAGATCCTTCTTGATCGAATATAGCTTTGCTACTCCTCAAGGATATCTGAGCTTCCTTCAAGTTTGCTCACCCTTGCCTTCTCAATCAATCAAAACACTTGCATACTCACCCATACATATTAGAGTCTCAACTTGACCTTATATTTATACCATAAAAATGATCAAGTCGACTCAATTACAACTTACAATGACCAATAAACATTACCATAGTTGACTGGAATCAATACTTGAAATAATTAAAATTCATTTCTCAAATCAACAAAATCCTTCATTGGTTGACCTTTCTTGTTAAACACTAATCCTGAAATGATTTCCTATGTTAACCAACAAAAGCATGGTTAACAATGTGAACTTGCAAAATCCTTTTTGCAATCGAATGAACTCAGTGAACACTAACTCTGACCAACTTTCCTTCATTAACCATGAGAACTCAGTTAACACTACTTTCTGCCATAACTTCCTTTGATGCCTGAGTGAGCTCGATAGACACTGTCTTCATGGAGTTATCTCCAAGAATGCTCGGTCGACAAGGAAAATTTCCTTGTTGACCAAATGATCTTGGTAAGCACAAACTAACAATTGATATGACATTTGTGTAACATCAAAGAAAATACACAATTAGACAATTGTATCCAACATATTGTTGTTCAAATTGGAGAGTTTATAGAGAAACTTGGGGACAACTTTGAGTCAGAAATGACAAGCTATTTTGAGGACTTTGAGAAGTATATGAAGCAAAGACTAAGGATACCAATGTCATTGGTGGAGAAATATTATGATGATGTTTGTTTTCTAGTTGATGTTTATTATACATATGTACAAGAAGTTGTTCCAAGGGCTAGATGGTTTAGGCCATTGCCTTATGAAATCAATGTGGATGAGGCATCAACAACCATCACAACACTATTAGTAGAAGGAGTAGACAAAAGTGAAACCTTATTTGGTAATTATGAGAAGGCCAAATCAAGAATTACAATAGATTTGAAGATAACTTCTATGGTGAGAAAGAAAAACAAAATTTTGAAGAAGCTTAAGGAAAGATTTGGTGAAGGGGGAGAGGAAGAAGAAGAAGAAGAAGAATATGATAATAATGATGAGGAGGAGGAGGGTGAAGAAGATGAGCAACCAGCTCAAGCTCCACATACACTTTCACAAGGTCAAGGAGAGGACCAAGAAGAAGAAGAAGTAGAACATGATGAAAGTGTCAAGGAAGAAGAAGCCAATGAAGCACCTAAAACTACAAAAAAAAAGAAAAGAAAATCCAAGGAGCTAGTAGTGAGGAAATCAAAGAAAGTTGTAAAGCCAACATAACAAAAGCTAGTAGTACCTATTACCAGGGCTCACACAAGGGAAACTACAAAGAAGACTCAAGAAGCTGAGAAACCTAAAGGAAAAAGAGCTATTGTAGCTACCAAGGAGGATGAGCTTGATAAGAAATAGAGGAGAAAATATGTAGCTCTAGCCAAATTAGATGAGGAGAGGACTTAATCAGATGACAACAGTTAATTCTAAGTGGTAAGCCATAGTCCCTCTTTTGATTTAGACAACTTGTGTGATAATATCAAGATAATTCAAATTTGTCAAGATTCACATATGTTGAGTTTGATAAAATTGGAAAGGTAGAAATGAATAAGGTTGAGGAATCTATATATAAGATGATGGCCACATTTAAGAACACACCTATTGATCTTGCCAACTCTTTACCCAAAAGTCTATATGATAGAGTTGAGAAAAGGTGGCAACATAATTTAACAATTGAAAGGAATGTAAGGGAGACTACTCTAGCCAGAGTAATCCCAAATTTTGACAAGTCATCCATAATTAAGGCCATACATAAATACAAGGGGAGATTTTCTCCCAAATACAGAGCCTTTAATATTTTATAGAATAACATTGAAGAGGTTGTCAAGGAAAACACCAAGATGTGGGAAGTTATCTATATGGGTTGACAACAGAAAAGGTAATTGAGAAAGCACCTGAGGAGGTAGGTGAGGAAAAAGATGAACAAGAGGTAGTAGAGATTACCAATGATGGATTTTTCAAAGTTGGAAATGAGGGAGGAACAGAGAAGGAAGCAGATGCAAAGGCTATAGTTGAAGAAGAGCAACAAAAACATCATAACATACATGAGGTACATATGTTTTTCTCTAGTCCTTCTCATGTGGCACTAGCAAGTCAATAGGAAACAATTAAGATAAAGGATATCTCTAATAACACAATGCAGAACATCAATCCTTTGATAGAGGATGATTGAAAAAGGATGCTACAAGATTCCAATTTAGTTGCTAAAATATGCACTAATCTTGTATTAGTCAGCATAGATGAATTTGACAAAGCGTCAGTAGGGGAGAAACATAACATTGACACATCTAGTGTACCCCTTATATCTTTAGAGACAAAAGGTCCATAAGCACTACAGGGTGTCACCACTAACACTCATGTTTTAATGCTCATTTTGATATATCAAAGAGAATACATAGCGACATCAAATTTTAGCACATTAGTGCCAAATGCTTCAGTGCAAGTAGTATTGATAGTTGAGCAGGATAGAACACAAGTCCATATAGGTCAGGAAGGAATCCCTACACCTAACTCATAGATACAAGGTAACGTTAACATAAAGAAAGAGAAGGATAGGATTGAAGCATTAGTTTGACTATAAAACTAGAGGAAAAAATAGCAATTCAGACATTCTTTACCCTACCAATCTTTGCATCTCCTATTCCTAGTCAAACTCTTCATAGGCCAAGTGTAGATAGTATACCATTGTAGTCATCATGGCCTACTCCTGATACATCTATGGTTGGAGAAGGCACATCTTACGATGATGCTAACTTAGATGAGGTGATTGAACTTCCAAATTTTAATCTTGCAACAATCACCATAGAGGAAAAGAGCATATTACAAGAAGCTCTAGCAAGAAAAAAGAACCAAGAGTTACTTAGAAGGGAGCACGAGCAAAGAGAAGTTCTAAATGACATCAAAGAAATATTTCTTGATGAATTTAGTCTCCCAACACCTAAAGAGGATAATATTATTATTGAGAAATTGGTGAATATTGTTGATAAGATTAGTGTTGTAGACTTGGATACAAACACTAAACTTTTAGAATGATCTGAGAAAAGGTTTCAAACAAAGGTTGATGAAAATATTTCTAGTGCCATTGTACTAAGATAGGTTGACTTAGAAAAAAATATGGAAGATGTAAAGAAGGTGTTAGAGAATATATTTTCTCTATACACAAAGCTTTGAGATGTGAATTTATTCATAGAAGAAGCACAAAGGGCTATTGACTGGCTATAGGTAGATTTAAAGACAACAAGTAATATTCTTAAGTTGTCTCCTGGTTAAAGCCAAGCTCATTTTTGAAGATTTTTATCTACTCAAGGTCAGCTACCTACATTATAAGTACAAGATGCAAATACTTGGGCTACCTTGATAAATATTCAAACCATGTTGACCCCACACATGGAGGTGTTGCACAAGGAGCTAGCCTTTGCTAAAACACTAATGAAGAAAGATTCCCATCTTTCTACTCATGAGGACCTAGTAGACCTTACTGTTGAGCTAGATGTTCAAATTCATTCTCTAGAGGTGGCATGCAATAATTGGGATGCACCACTCAATATTATACTAGAGGTCCATGAAACATTTTTGGACAAACACACTTCGTGTACCACCCATGCTATAAGTGTCAAGAAAAGGGGGATATTGGAGAAAAGGGGAATTGAGATAAAAAAAGGAAAGAATACCCAAAGGGGGAGAAAATGTAAAAATAAAGTAAGCCAATAGTTAAAGTAAATTTACTTAGCAGGAGTATCAGATTCTGATACAACACAAAACAATCAACTTAGGGGGAGTTATGAAGTTTTGAGGTATGATTGATAAGTCATCAGTTTTATAAAATTTTGATATTTTGAAAATTTGTATGTGGACTGAGTATAGATTATAGATTATCTAAGTTATGCTCATAAGTTAAAGTTATATATGTATCACCAAGTGTTTTTGCCACTCATGTCATAGGGGGAGATTTTTTTATCTCATTATGGTTTTGACATGTGAGTGACAATACACTTAAGCCATTACTTAATAGTACTTAGTGCATGTTGAGCATAAGTTGTCAGAGAATGCATGTCGAGCAAGAAATTAGTACTGAGTCACTATAGTAATGAGAAAGTTAATACATGTTGAGTAATTTAGATGGCGAGTGAATAGTGGATGTCAAGTCATTTAGAGGCTATGCTACAACATTGAAGATATAGTGGATGTCGAGTATCAAAGGCTTCAAGTGTCGAGTAAATAGTTTTGGAAATAGTTTTTTGCAATGGCATAAACTCCTATGTAAATCATTTTTGGGTTGACTTAAGGATTTTTTTTTGCAATTCTAGATGATAAGAATGAATCTATATTGAGTATTGCTATGTAGTACATGCAACCAATTAGATTAAGGGATGTTCAAAGTGAAAAAATGGGTGAATCATAACCATTAATTCTTACCTAACCTTAGGTAACCTAGGTTTTCTTAAGGAAGGCAAACCTTAAAGAGTTTATAAGCAGAGAGAAGTTTACATACATAGACTAAGCATTCATGGTGACTAAGGAGTTGTGACAAAGGATTGAATTGCATAATCAATTAGATAATAGAGGAAAGTAGAGCGAGGACATAAGTGATACATCTAATTAGAGAGGACCAAGTATACATTAGGAAAGAGGTGATCTGATATCTAGCAGAGAGGTGCTAACCAAAGGATCAAGGCTAAGACATTGTAGGAAGTGAATCAATAAGATCTCTTAACCATGTAATCCTAATAGGATTTTGTAAATCCTTTAATAGGGTGCTTACTTCATTATAAGTTGAAGTTCTTTAACTAGGAACACTTCTAACATGGTGTTGAAATCTTTTAATAGGGTAAGACCTAATAGTATTTGTGAGCCTTTTACAAGGAAGACCTTTCACAGGGTAGATCATAGTTTATGATCAAACAATTGTAACCTTCATTGGATACACTCTACAACTGCAATAGTGAAGATTTGTGGGTGTCATCCCCACCCCAGTTTTACCTTCTCACTGGAGGTTTTTTGGGTAACCAAATATCTTATGTCATATGTGTTGAATGTTATTTTTTTTCATGCTATAGATGAATATGTTTAGTTTGGTATTTCAATTTACATGAAAATTGTGAGATGGATGTATTGTGAATGTTTTAATGGTTAGAGTTATGAAGCACTGATTCACCACCTGTCCTCTCAGAGTTTACTTTCCCTATTGTATTTACAATAGAAATCACTACATTCTATTCCATTGAATTAAAGGTATCCAAACAAACTTGAAGAATATCATATAATTAAGAACAAAGACTCTATGTTAAAAAAAAAAATTTATTATAGAATTTTTGAGACTAACATTATTTGTGAGCTTGAAGTGTATATGAAACTACAAGGATGACACAAGCTGATCCAAATCAGAGAAATGTAGAAGACAATCTCAACAAGATAATGACTTTTCAAAAAAAAATCAACACTTTAACAAAGACAATAAAAAGGACTTAAACCTTTCTTTAATCTATATGAAAGAATCATCAATTGTAAAAGGAAGACTTATCTTCCCTAGACCCCAAATATTAAGGGATGCATGTAAACTTTATAAATTTTGATTGCAAGGAAAGTTGTAAAGATGCTTCTAAACTAATTTAAATGTAAGGGAGTGTATTCCCTCTCAAGTGCATTTGTTAAGACACAAACACAAATTAATCTATAAGTATTTAGGACATAAAATGTTCTAGGCTACATTGGGGGTTTTCTTCCCCATTCTTTTACCCACACTTTGAGTGGGGTTTATTCTTTTGTTAAATATTTTTAATAAAATATATAGGGCACTTTTCATTTTAGTGATCAAAAAAAAAAGAAAAAAGAAAAAAGAAAATACCTTCCAGTGACCATCTTCTTCCATCAACAAATGCTTGATATGTTGTATGCATATTAATTAGCTCTTAGTCATTGACATATAGTCATTTTATAAAAAGAAAAAAGAAAGAAAAATAATAATGGTGGATGATAAAGCTACATTTGTATTATCAAGTAAGGATTATTTTGGTTATTTACAAGGTAAAATCAATTCTCCATAATTTTTTGCATGGGAATATAGAAACATATTTGAACTCTATTTTAAATCTACAATAGTTACAACATTCTCATTCAACAAGGACTTTGGATTATCTTTTTCATCTCTCTCCAACTTCTAATTATGTTTCTTGCATTACGTAAAATGCTTCAATTTTATTAATATCTCCCCAAATGTTCTCTTGTCAATTATATTTTTTTCTTTAGCAACAACACATTTTCTAATTTTAATTTATTTATGTATAACATTATGTGTAAGTTAAATATAATCCTCATCTTGATCACCAAAGAGTCACAATCCTCATCTTGATCACCCTCTTGTTCATTGGATGTAAGTTAAATATAATCCTCATTTTATTTTATCTAGTACACTAGGTGTAACAATCAAGGTGATCACCAAAGTGTTTACTATTGATTGGATAGGCTCTACGCAATTTTTTAATTTTTTTTTCATTTTTCTTTCAGGATGTGAACTCACCTATCTTTCTATCTCCTACCTTGATTTCTAATTATTCTCTTATTTCTATCATTATTGACTTGGAAAATGATTCAACAATTCCAAGAAGGATTAAGATTGAAAGTATTTTCAAATTGAATACCTCTCCTCTCTAAGGAAGACATTAGGGATGATATTAGGACAACATCTTGTTTGAGAAATTATTCTGACCTTGATTTGAGACCTAGAGAAATGTGTGGTGTAATAATTATGACTTGGAGGAATATGTTCCAAATTATTGGTAAAAAGAAGCCAATGAATAGATCCAAAGATGAGTTATGTTGCAAAGTAGGTTGAATCAAACTTAGAAGTAATTACAAATCAAGGGGAATAATTTAATAGCTTCAAAGAATGACTTGCTTGGGTTTAAAACTACTTGCAAAAAAATCAACATTGAAAAATTCAAGGGTCCAAAACTATGGATAAGATTAATTGGCTAAAGGAAGACAATAAAGGCTCTAAATATTTATTTGATGTTATCAAGGAAAATCACAAGAGAGAGTTCATATATGAGATCCATATTAATGGTTTAAATATGAGGGGCTCATCTTATATTAAGAAGAGTTATTTTATTTTTTATAGAGACTTGTTTATTTTACATTATGGTAAAGAAAATTAGGAAGCCCTTAAGAATTTCTTATAGGTCATTGCAATGAAAATTTCTAGTAGTTAGGTATGTGACCTAAAACAAAATACTTCTTTAGAAGAAATAGATGTTGTAATTATTTCTCTTAGTGATGCTAAATCTTCATGTCTTAATGGTTTACCATTTAAGTTTTTAAAAAATGTGGAATGGATTAGGCTAGAGTTATTGCCCCTTTATCAAGATGTGTTTGATCAAGATTCTCTTGGAATAGTTTTTCATAAAGGTATTATCAACCTGCTTCCTAGGGGTGGGGATAGGATCTTGATAAAAAAAACTAGATGCCTATAAACCTTTTAACATTTTTCTATAAAATTGTTTCTAAGTTCCTTACTAGGAGAATTATTGGATTGTTGAATAATTTTATTTCTCCCACTGAAATTGGCTTTGATAAAGGGGGGGGCTTTATCCTTGAAAACTGGTTATTAGCTCATAAGCTATGCAATGTGCTAAAGAAGATGGGGGAAATGCAATAATGACCCTTTTGGTATTTGAAATTTTTTATGATAGAATTGAGTAGCCTTTTATTATTGATATGTTGTCAGCTTTTGATTTTCCTCCATACTTCTCTAAATGGATCCATATTTTTCTTAAGGACTCATTAACTATTTTTTATGTTAATGGTAACTTGACTGAACCTATCCCCCTAAAAATATCTATTAGACATGAGTGCCCTATTTCATTGACTTTGTTTGTAATTTTTCTTGATGCATGACACTCCATTTAATAACTTCTAAACTTGGACCCCTAGTGAAAGGATTTTTTCTACCACCACCAAGAGATAGTTATTAGGGTAAGTGAACCAAGATGGTGTACAAAAAGTGGGCTATAAGTGGACACCTTTTTTCTGAAATCAGGTAAACCTGAACTTGGACGAGACATTTGAGGGTCATCCACTAAAAATGACAAGATGTGTATAACATATAAATTGTAGTACTCTAAATCTACTTTCTAAAAAATAAGAGTTTTTACAAAATAGATAAGATTAGGTGAGTCAAAAACTATGCACACGAAAAATAGCTTCTAATTTTTTTAGAAAACATAACATAGTTGTTTTCATGTGTTGCATAAAAGACATAGTTATATTTACTATTTTGCATATCCCTTTGGTAGGATGATAGTTAAGAGTCATATCTAGAAGCTGTGTTTTTTTTTTTTGTAATTTTATGATGAGTATTTTGTTATTTATGAATTATTGAATAGACTACATCCTAAAATTTTGGCACTTGTTCATGTGTTGAGTATAACTTGCATCAAAATAATTGAAACTGAATTTTATTATAAAATGTGTATATAATCAAGTGTAGAATAGTAATATGTAATTTATTTTGAATTTGGTCAAGTATGTCAAAAGCTATAAAAAAATGGTAGATATATTTTTGTGAGGAATGTCAAGGAATTGGTAAAAGTAATTAAAGTTTACAATGTTAATGTTGTCCAAAAAAAAAGAAAAATCATATGGTTAGAAAGCTAAGAAGACATGTAAGATTATGGTGGAAATTTTAGAGATACCCACTTCACCATTAGTGTACCCAATGAAGACAAAGATGAGAATTCATCTTAGAAGATGAAAAAACATCTTAAGGAAAAAAAAATTGAGGGAAAGCAGTCTCCCAAGCCTTTGGGTCATTTCTATAGGCTATCACCAAGCCATAACCCAATTGGGTTTTTTGGATTCAAATAACTTGATGAAATTATGAAAATAAAATGCATTCAGAACCTGGTCGAGTTTTGCAGAACCTTATTGGGTATTGTAGAACTTAATTAGGTTTTGTATTACTACTACACAAGGTTAGATTGAGGGAGGGAGGGAGGGAGGGAGAGATTGGGTTATGTATTATACTAAACAAGTGTATGTCATATCCCCCAATCTTTGTCTCCATCCCATCCTCTCTCTCTCTCCATCACTCCCTCTCTCTCATTTTTGCTCTTTATCCTATCCTTGTCTCTCTTTCTCTTATCCCCTTTTCTCTCTCACTCTTTATATCATATCCCCTAATCTCTCTCTCCTGTCCTCTTCTCTCTCTCTCTCTCTCTCTCTCTCTCTCTCTCTCTCTCTCTCTCTCTCTCTCTCTCTCTCTCTCTCTCTCTCCCTCTCCTTTCCACAAATCTCTCTCTCTAATCCCCTCCCTCTCTTTCTCCTATCCCTATCTCTCTCTCTTACTCATTGTCTCTTTTTCCTATCCCCTCCCTCTCTTTGTCTTATCCCCATCTCTCTCTCTCTCTCTCTCTCTCTCTCTCTCTCTCTCTCTCTCAAACAATAACATTGTCACATGCTAAAATTTGAAACTCTAGCAGATTTCTCCACTAAAGTCCACTACCCTTTATTTCCTATAGGTGAATAAGGATGTGAAATACCTGGGCAAGGAGAGAGAGACTACCCACTCCTTACATGACTTCTTGGTAGAGAACTAGTTGAAGAATCTCCTGGACAAACCTATCAAAGAGTAGGGGGTGGATGCGAACAAGGTTGAGCCTAACATAAAGAAGGATGAGGAGCCTAAAAAGGAGGGTAGTTAGCCCTGTTGTTATTTTTTCTTTTTGTTGTTATGATATCAATTACTCTAAACTTGATACCCTATGGGGCTTTATTTTATATGTATACGTTTACATGTTAGACTAATAGTAATAGTATGTTTCCTTACTACTCAAATGCTTTTCCTTTTTATTTTCTTTTTAGTAGCATCACAAATGTTGTTAGTTCTACTCTGGGTCTTTTTTTTTGAAGAATAAAAATGGTATTAGTTAGATGATTGGGAGGTAACCTCCAACTAATCTCTCAACCTTTTTGTACTCCGAGGTCAGCCCCCCATCCTTTTGGCTATTATCTAATACTTCAAAAACTAGAGTTGATATTTTAAAAGATGAATATTCAAGAAATCTCTAGTACTTAGTGGTTAGTATCTATTTGCATCCTTTCATACAAACATATATACATGATTCTATAAGAGTAACATTCTCATATCTTTATTTATGAGGCTATATATTATTTAGTGTGTTAGAAAATGAGTGTTTTCTATTTTAAGATGTTAGAAATGTTGTATTGTTTAAAGACATTGGGTGATGACTATTTCTAAAAGAGATGTGTAGTCTTTTAAAGCAAAGAAAAAGAAAATTAAAAATCATTGTCTTACTACTTTAAGTTTACTTTGAACTCATAACATTATGGGGAATAAAATTACAATAAGTAAATTATTTTATTTTATTATTTCTTTCCTCCAACTAATTATGACTATTAGTGGTATTTGTTCTTAACCAAAACTAGAGGGCCTTATATTTGTTAATTATGTTAAGATACCAAGAAAAATTCAATTATTGAATCATCTAGAAATACCTTGGTTGTACATAATATAATCATCAAGAATAAAGGATTGTTGAGATTTATATTTTTTAACCAAAACATGTCTAGATATGAAATTTTAAAAAAAATACCATCTCTAGCCTCTTAGTTAAAATCTGAAATAAGCATATTAAATTATTTTATAATTTATACAATATAGAAGCAATGTAATTCTAATAGAAAGATTACCCTTCTACTAAAAATTGTTGCACTCCTAGCATAGTTCTTGCACAAAATGTATGGGAATTTCATTAAAAATTATTAATCCAACAATACTTGTATGCCCAAAATTTACTGAGATAAAACACAACAAAAAAAAATCCAATATATGTAACTTGTTAGTAAATCCTTAAATGAATTTAAATACTAGTTACCAATTGTTATCTAACCTAATCATTAAAATCTTACTCATATTGAATAATTAAAAATCCCATAATTTAATTAATACTCATACTTCAAGTAAGTACAATATATCCTAATTCCAAGTAAAAGACTTGCCTTCCAATTATTAATTTTCTTCCTATACTACGCTAGGCTTACTCCATCTCACACCCCTTCCAACTTAGTCTCCTAATTTAAGTTAATCATTTAATTCTTCATTTAACCTTATCTTAAATTGACTACCTATTTGATTAATTATCATTCAGTATTAGTCATTCATTTCATAAATTTTATATATAACTTTTTTTTATTGAATAAGAGTATACCACCTACCTACTTAACTCTAGAGATATTCATCTATCAATTTTCTATTTTTAACCTTCTATAATTAACATTCCTAATTTCTATTATTAACATTATTATTAATCACATTACTTCCATCAACTAGCCATTAATTGCTGCAGATGGGTCTTTTCCTAGGCAAGATATCAAGGTAGTAAAAAGTATAAAATATCAATTTAATAACAACCCTATACTCCATGCATAAGAGGCTTCCTATGTAGGCGTGGTAGATGGGGATTGCAAAGTGATTTCACCTTTCCCCATGCACAAACGTAGGTGTCTACCAGAGCATGCGATTTGAAGGGGCATGTTATTATTAATTGGATTAATTAACATTCTTACCACTTCCCTTGATGAAGCCGCCCACATATTCTTACGGTAACGGCTACCCAAGCAGGAGGATCGACTGCCTGGGTATTCCCACCCCCATCCTCATGCGTCCTCATGTCGGCATGCCATCCTGCGTCCATGCCATCCTCCCTCTGCGGTCGTACTCATGTCTGTCGCTGACAGAGGGAAGTACCTGAAACTAAACCATCGCTCATCACATCCCGTGGCTGTACTTTGCAACAGACTGACAAACGAAAGTACAGACGCGTAGAAGAAGGAAGGTGGTGCGTTTAGGCAACAATTTATGCTGAGATGGGATCGCCAGCACCAACCAAAATTTACACACCAACTTGATATCAATATCACTGAAGTCCACACCAACTTCATTAAAAAGAAGATGCGGGAAGCCTGCTCTTTTCATCTGTGTGTTTCTTGTGTTTTATACCCATCTCTGTTCTGTTTGGAGCATTTTGTGTGCTGCATATTGTTTGGAGCATGCCATGTTCTGCTGAAGCTTCTCAACCCTACTGAAGCTTCTCAACCCTCCAAAAATCTTACTGTTGCTACGCTGGTAAAAGGTATGTGCGTAGCATGTTTTGTTTTGATTTTTCCATGTCCATATAGTTTTGCTTCAAACATGCATTTCAGCCATTGTTGAATTCAAACATGAATATTGTATACTGTCTTCTCGTCACAGTAACTGCGGATAGTATACTGTCTTTAGATTCATTTTTAGATATAGAATATCACCAAATTTTTTATTTTTAAAAATTTAAAGTGATTTCCATGTTAATATTATGAATATCTTCCCCCACTCACTCGACAATGAGTCATCAAGGGTTAATTCTACTTAAAGATTTGGATCAATGGAGAAAAAAAGAAGTGGGATGAATCAACATCAATTTTTATGAGACATCAAAAACATTATGTGTGACATTATTTATAGTTGAACTAGTGACTAGGTTGAAGCTGTAGCATTTACTTTCGGAAGGGGACTCTCACATAATCAGTGCCTTATAAAAATTTAACTTCAACTTTAATTCAAACATGTGTAACTTTAAATAGAAACGATGAAAGCTATAACATTGAATACAATGCACAAGCAAACACCATATTTACATGGAAAACCCAATGAGGAAAAATAAATATTGATAATTAACTCACATTGATAAATTTTTTGCAAGAGGCTTATTACCAAACTTACTTCCAAGATACATTATATTAGGAAAATGTATAGAGGGTTTATGTCAAATTAGGTTTGACCAAACCCATTTCAGCCAAAATTGCCTATTTATCATCCCATGTGGCAGCCAAATCAACAAATTTTGTAGAATTGTAGAAATTTAGACTTCTAAAACCAAGTTCATAAAAAACCAAGTTTCTAAAAAACTAAAAATATCCTTTTATAGAGCTTGAATTTAGGATAATGCTCATATAAATTTTATAGAGTTTTGACTACATATAATATATTTTAATTACAAGATATTAAAAGTGGTTAGTTTAACATAAAGAAGATTCTCATTCAAAAAAAGGAAAATAAAACTAGATGATATCAAAAAAATAAAAAACTATACACTACCCTAGAGGAGAGATTCCTCTTTGATAATGTATAATCTTTTCTTTGATTGACGTAGATTTGATAGGGGACATATGGTAGGAGGTGAAAATTTGACTTTGAGTAGTTATATTAGACAAAATATACATCATAGACCAATCTCTCTTTTTTTGTACAAGCTATATATGTCATCTAAAACATATTTTAAAATCAGATAAAAAAACCTTTATTAACATATAGTTTTATGGTGGGAATTATACCCCCTCATTTGCAATATCTTTCAACAACTAAAAAATGGACATTAAAATTAAACTAATGTATCAAATTTTAAACTTAAAAAATTAAATTAAATTAAATAGGGATAAACTTCATCTATTTCTACCCATTTTATCAATTTACATTATCTTTTAATTTTGAACACAAATACCATTTTTAAGCCATGTTGAAGTTTAACAGATTTGGTGTTGTTAGCCTTTTTCCTTCATAAAAGGGTGGCACGAGTTTGCACTTTTACCTACCAACATATCAAAGACCATAACCAAGAACATGACATAAAAAAGAGAAAAACCCCTATGAGTTAAATAGTCATAAATAATCTTATAATCCAACTTCACACATGGTGCAAGACCAAAGAGCTCAATTATTTCTATTTGAATCAAGTAGAGATGTTCCTTGAACATCTAACACAATTCCCAAGATCGTGTGTCATATTTACTAAATGATCTAGGATATAACATCTATTCTTGCATAAAATTCTTCAAAATTGGACAAGAAGGAAAGCGTAGTCATGAAACATATAATAGAAGACATTATTGTGGTACACATATCTACTATAAAACTTTAATTGACACAAATTACATAGATATTTTGAATATTCCCTCCAAGGAACAACACTACAAACTTTAATGAGGAGAAATTCAGAGAGAATTTATTGGACCATTCCTAATAGGCAATATAATTGCCAACAAATCACACTCTTCATGTCATTTGTGGAAACACTAGGAACCTAAAAATATAGAATTTCCACATTCTTGAAGAACATATAATCTACATGCCAAACTAAAAGGATATATAATCAAACATGGAAGAGTGCAAAATATTCTTCTAGGTAGTTTCTAGAGTGCTTCTTTGAAAACACACACTTCGATATTCTATAATGATTAAAAAAATACCTCAATTGTTCATCAACAACATTATGCTATTCATGCTAGTGTAATATTTCTAATCCCCTTCTTAACAATATCATTCTTCTAACCCTCATCTAAATTGTGACTCTAATCATTAACACATGCATATCATTCTTACTTTAACACTTTTGTTTAGCCAATAATAATATTACACAAACACCACAACATAGAGAAAACCAATACACGTTTATACCACCTATAGTACCTCAATACCAGAGTAAAAATACATATAGTACACCAATTTGCATTTTAACAACCATATCGTTTCTTTTATGTAGAATAACTAGAACTATTATAAATAGACCAACCATGATGAAAAAAAATATTTTCAAAAACTATATATGTAAAGGTTTTTGGTACACAACTATATGATTAAGGAAGGGTACTCCCCCTCTTACCACAAATACACACAACAAAATAGAGAAATAGCAACAAATTGCAAGAACATGAAACTTGTTTAGAACTATTATCTCTAATACAATGGAATTACAACATTAAAAAATGTGACATGAAAAACCACATGGGAACTTTGCTTACAATATTCTACAAGCTAGAGCTACTATATCATGGACCCCCAGAACTGACCTAGACAATCCTACATGCCTTATTTTTATCAGCAATTTTTAATTGCCCAAGAAGGCTCTAGAAATCTTAACCCTAAAATTTGAGGTTGATCATCCCTAAGATATTATTATTCATATTTTTCTAGATTAGAACAAGCCCCAACAAATTTCATAACTCCAAAGAAAATTTGAAGGAATTTCATTTTCTTGTATTTAAGGTAGCACAATTTTAGAGACCATAACACATCACCAATTGTCTCAATAGGATATTATAACCCCATTTTAGAAATGACACAAACTCCACTATAATGCTCAACTTGTGAAAGATCTAGTCATTTGATGTTTTACCCCTTTTTAGAGCCTTTAAATCCTTAAAAGTTGACTTCAAAATTTATGTATCCTACTACTAATGCACAAAAAAAAAAATCTTCAAAACCAAACTTGATCTTGCAATGAAACTTTAATGGTAGACTGATGTATCTAAATGGAATCTCCAAGTAATAAATAGGTGTTATCATAAACATAGCATCATGACTCATAGTTTAACCTTCCGATAAATAGGTGTTATCATTTATTCATTTATTCATTTATCCTACTCATTTATTTACTAAACATATGTTACTCATTTATTCACATAAATAGGTGTTATCATAAACATAACATCATGACTCATAGTTTAGCCTTCCGATAGAATAAAAAAATTTAATTCATACTATAACTCATCTTTTACTCAATCAATATTTGGTAACATGCTAAAAATACTACATCAAATAGTTGACATCAATGAAATCCAAATAATTGATTTACCTATTATCAAATCAGTATGAATGCATCATAAACTCATCATGTAACACCACTTCAACAATCTCTTAATCAATTGTGCCAATAATCTCATCATTAGTTATGCCAAAAAAAGGGATTCTATAATATTGGAGATCTTTGTTATTGCCATACTATGTATATGCTATCATGATAGTCTATTAATATTAATCTATAAGTACAATTAACATAAAGTCTTTTTTCATATTTAATCAATCTTTAGTATTGTTGTAAATGAGTATGAAACTGTGCATCCCTATTTAGTGTACCTTCTACAAGGATTGAATGATTGAATGAAATACTTTAATAATGTTTAGGAGGCCAAAGCAGTCTATATGACTCCCTAGAAAAAGAAAACACCCCAAAATGGGGTGATAGAACGTCTGACCCTTTGTAGCTTCTTTAAATCTCCTTTTCGACAATGAATTTTGATCGCTAAGTCTAATGTCATGTCTAGGTATATGTTTTCTTAAAATTACTGCCTACATTATCTACTTCTAAAATCTCCTTATAGTTGGAGCGATTGGAGCGAATATTGTTCTATATTGGGATCTCCTTGATAGAATGTCACTTTGTCTCTACAAATCCCATGTTGTAAAATAAATATATTCTCTCCTCTCATTCTTCCTTGGTATCGTCCATCTACTTGTTTCATGTAATTAAAAAATGTTTTAGTAAAGCCCTAAAAGTGCAACTTCTTGGAGAGTGTCATTGTGATTATTAAAAATAGATTACATTATATCTCCAAATGTGGAAAAAAATGGCATGTCTAACTCTATAAAAAATGATATGAACACATAACCCCAAGGGTTTCTTTCCAATTAATTTTATGTTCAAAGATAGTTGGTAAATCATTATAATCTAAAACCATTTTGTCTCCTCCAATTGATCATGGTTATCATCATAATAGTTTCTACATTTTCCTTTAATAAAGGTATATTTACAACTATTTGCTAGTTTTCCCTTTAAGTCAAATTGCAAGTTTGATGACAAATATAGGTAAGCTATCTGCTCAAATATAGATATCAAAAGTGAATTTAATTGCTTAGAAGATTTTATATTGTAACTTCCCTCAAACATATGATAGTCCAACCACTTTATTGTCCATTCTATCAAAGGGCTGAAAACATACTAAACATATGTATAAGCTTGTCAAGAAACAATGGTTTTTAATTGATTACTTGGAATAATTTATATGGAAAACTGCATACAATTTATTTTCCCTCTAATCTAGGAATACCTCTTGGCTTTGTTATATTATTGCATATCTTGTGTTTGCTTGTTGCTTTGTTCATTGCGAGTGAGCGTTCAAGCATAAACGAAAGGTACAACAGAGAAAAATGCATTGCAAGGATTACTAGGTATTTTGTTGGATCTCTATAACACTTGGATTTGGAACTAAAATGAACATCTCATGTGTTTGGCTTGAGTGCTTTTACATGCTTTCATAGATTCACACTTCATTTGGTGCTCTAAAATTGGATCTAGATTTGCTTTCACGCATATATGTTTCACATAGTAATTAGGCCCTATGAACACTATTTGGGAGATCTTGAGAGACTAAGCTTCATTCGCTTGCTTTAGATGCGAAGCTCCTCTTGACGACGGATCCCCTTGTAGGTAGGGAAGGATATTTTTTATTGTCTCACTATTCTGCTTGGGTTTGTCCTCAACATCCACTAGTACTTTCTCTTTTGAGAATGGTGGTGTTTGTTGTTGGATTTTCCAAAAAGTTGGTGAGGTGATTTCAAATTAGTGTGTCAAAGAATCTTGTTTGCTATGTTTGGGTAAGGTGAAGAGGCTAGAGGAGTATGCTCTGTTTCCGTTTGGGCACATCAGAAACTTGGAACCCTTAAATCCAAACCAAGTCCTCATGTGGTACAACTTTGTGAGTCTTCTTTGATTAGAGAGGGTTAAACCATAGTGGACATTCCCTTTATTGGGTCAACCATGTGGATGGTACCTCAAGCAGTAATAGCCATTTTTGACGTGGTAGTAGCAACTGCTATATAAATGTCCTTGTGGGGGAAATCCCCACAGGTGTAGTCTTTTGTTGGGTTGTTAGATCTCCTCAGTATCTCCGATTGCTTAAATTCTTGAAATATGTCAAAACCCTGGTACACCAGGATTGGATTTCACCCACTCTAGATTGCAAAAGTTGCAGAGTTGACCATTACTAAGAACCTTAGTGCTGCCAATTTTTTTTTTTTAGGACTATGTGCGTGATTGAAAAATATTTTGAGAACATACACAGTAGTGGTTCTAGGGATTAGATTCATACTATGACACTATTTTTGTTCATGCTCAAGGTTGCTTTGTCCCTTGACCATTGCTTGTAAATGTTTGCTTGAAATCCCTGATTGTTGTTCTATGTGCCTGATTATTATTTATAAATATGAAATTGATCTTATTTGGTTAAGTGGACTCATCTTGTACCTTTTGTATTATAATAACAACAGTTGAATATGCATGCTTGAGAAGTGGGCTCATCTTGTACCTTTTGTATTATAATAACAACTCCTAATAGGGTTGAGGCTTCTAATAAGGCCTAGTTCCCTAACAATAACAGATAAACTATATAGTTGTAATAGATTGCTAATAGGGTCAATATCTTTCACGAGATACTTTTGATTATGAGATACTAAATGGACTTAATCGTGGAAAAACTCCATAACCTCACAATGTGAAAATGACGTAGACCTTGATCCAATGAAGGCTAAGTGGGCTTAATCATAAAAGAAACTCCATAAGGAAAAACTCCATAACTTCACTATAGTAGAAAGCTAAATGGACTTAATCATGGAAAAACTACATGACCTAGACCTAGACCTTGATAATTAAATGGACTTAATCATGACGAAACTCCATAAGTTCGCTATGTGAAAATGACCATAGTGAAATGACCTAGACCTTGATGCAATGAACACTAAGTGGGGTTAACACTAAATGGGTTGAAATTTAGTGGATTGAATCGTAAAGAAACTCCATAACTTAAACTAAGTAGGCTTTAATCATAGAAGAAACTCCATAATTTCACCTTGTGAACATATAGCCTAGATGTTATGCTATGAGTTATGATCTAGTGTCAATAAGACTAGAGTTCCATAAAGTTTTCTCCTAAATTAGATTAATAAATGATGGATAATATGATAGTTTTATCTATTGATTTAATTGTTCATGTTCAACTAGAAAAAAATTTCTTTACCTTCATGAGATGAACACTAAGTGGGCTAAACACTAAATGGGCTAAAATTAAGTGGATTGAATCATGAAATAAACTCCATAAGGAAAAGCTCCATAACTTCACTATAGTGGAAAACTAAATGGACTTAATGGTGGGAAAATTCCATAACTTCACTATGTGAAAATGATTGACAAAATGATGGGAAAATTCCATAACTTAACTAAATGACTGACAAAATCATAGAAAACTACATAACTTCATTAGACCTTGATAACTAAATAGACTTAATTGTGGAAATCTCCATGGACTTAATGATGGGAAAACTCCATAACTTCACTACGTGAAAATGACAAAATCATGAAAAACTACATAACTTCATTATGTGCAAATGACCTCAAATGGCCTAGACATTGATAACGAAACATACTTAATCATGGAAAATTCCATAACTTCACTATTTGAAAATGAACACTAAGGACCTTAAACACTATGGACCTTGATAACTAAATGAATTAAAGCTTGATAACTAAATGTACTTATCCACAGATACAGTGAAATGGACTTAAGTCATGGAAAACTTCATAACTTCTCTATGTGAAAATGACCTAGACCTTGATACAATGAACACTATGGACCTTGATAACAAAATGACTCAGATCTTGATTGCTAGGAAGGCAGGACAATTACATCCCATGTTAGTTGTACTCAAGTTCATTCAAAATTATTTTAAGCTTAAATTAATGTACATACATAACAAAAAGCCTAGTATTAAAAAGTAAATTAGGTGATCATCTTTAATGACACAATAAATGAATTAGTTAGTGATAAATAATGATGAATTAGAATATATGACTAGTGGACTAATCATATTAGATTTTAATAACTATAGATTTATAAGTGACAACATGATTTCCTAGTAAAGGTTTTGAAATTATAGAAATTTATTTTCTATATAAGAGGAATTCGCTTATTAGGGCAATATGAATCATGTGTCCTAGGCTTGCAGTAACATGCACCTCATTACTAGATCACAAGA
Organism: Cupressus sempervirens; assembly: GCA_028749045.1. Taxonomy (NCBI): domain Eukaryota; kingdom Viridiplantae; phylum Streptophyta; class Pinopsida; order Cupressales; family Cupressaceae; genus Cupressus; species Cupressus sempervirens. Next base: position 318,205,507 of record CM053786.1, read on the forward strand.
TTGGAAAAATATAGAATAAAATATATAATACAAACTTCTAATATAATTTTGAGAAATCATTTCATTGATGGTATAGTGAAATTATTTCATATCGAGGATATAATTGTATTTATTGTGATTTCAATATACTAATTGTTTTATCGAGGCTATATGTAATAATTCGTATTAGTTTTTTTTAACATGTTTCAACAAGTTAAGGATCACTAACCATATTAATATTTCTCAGAATGGATACAAAGTTTAAATGGCAATCACTCATCAAACTACCTGTGCAAGATGTCCCCAATGAAGGAAATGATTTTTCAAGCGCACAACTAGAGTGGACACCTATTGGACATCATAATGCATTTATGGATTTATGTGCTGCTATCCCTCTTGAGAGATTGTCTCACTTTGTCAAGGGAGAAGGTCTACTGGATGGTATAGAAACAACGTTCATATGAAAAGAACATAATGTGATGAACTTGACAAACCCTAATAACCAAGCTACCAAGATGTATTCAAGGTTTGTTTAGATTTAGTATAATAATTAAGCATGCAATATTTTAATTTTTTAAACTTTATTGATTATAAATTGGTATAAATATATTTGTACATGTATATACAGATATCAATGTGCATTTGGACCTGATGATAATAGAAGAAAACCCCAAACAAATATGCAAAGGTTACCAAGGTTTGCAAAGAAAAGGGGTTGTAAAACACACTTTTGTGTTAGAGTTATGTATGGAAGATCAGATATTGCCATCATTACTTATAATGAGTTTAGTCATCAAGATGCTAATGGTGAATTTTGTCATGGAAAGGATGACCCTTTTGGTGATCCAAGGAGTATGGTTGCACCGAGATTGTCAAATGAATATAAATCTTATATTGAGTCATTGTTATTGATGGGTGTGGGGGTTTCCACAATATGTGAGCAACATTATTTGGGTCCTAGTCTTACAAAGTTAATGAATAAGAGGGACACATTTCTACTAAGAAAAGATGTAATGAATGCATGCAATAGGGTGCGTTCCCTTCGATCACAAAAAAATGAAAATGATGCCAAAAGTGTAAGTTTATGGCATGCAGAGGAGAAAGACAACTTCTTCTACTATAAAACACCCAATAGTAGAGAAAACATTCCATTTATCATAGGTATTCAAACACCATGGATGCGAGAGATGATGGTGAGATATTCACATAACTCTATTATAGCAATGGATTCCACTTTTTCAACAAACAAATATGCTGTGAGTTTACCAATGTCAACTATATTAATATATTTTAGTTTAGTTCATCTAAAATTTATCTAAAATCTTAATTTATTGATTTCTTCATGTGCAGTATGAGTTATATTCATTACTTGTATTTGATGAACAAGAGGCCAGCGTACCTATTGCATGGGCCATATCTTCAAGAAATAAAATTGATGATATACATGGGTGGCTAGCAGAAGTTAACAAAAGAGGCAAGCAATGTAAAAATGATTGGCAAGTCAATGCATTCATGACCGATGATGCTAGTGCCGAGATTGAAGCAATTAGGTTTGATTATCCTCCAATTATATTTGATATATAGGTTTTCAAACTATACATTTCATTATTTAAACATATAATTTTAGTTTAATAACTGATTGTGTTTGAATGCTACTTATTAATGCTTATAATGTAACTTGTAGATCATCCTTCAATTGTCGAGTAGTTTTATGTATCTGGCACGTACGTAGGGCATGGTTGAAGAATGTCTACAAGTGAGTCATTTCTACTTAAAATACATGTAAAGTTATATTTGTTAACATCATAGCTTGATATTATCTTTTTTATTATAGGTTTGTAAGCAATAAGGATGTTGCAACAAATATGTTCACTAGACTAGGTGAGATAATGTATGCCATAAGTGATGATGGAGATGTCACTACTCATCTAATAAAAGAATTTATGGATGAATTCAAAGAACAAAAAGAGTTTATTGATTACTTTAGAAAGACTTGGTGTCATGATGAGAGACGCATTGGTAAGATCATATACATTATTCATTACATTATATTTTTATTTTTATTGCTTGGTTCTTTTATTATATATATGCTAAGACATTATCATATTTTTGTCATAGAAATGTGGGCAAAAAACTTTAGAGGTTTCTCCCATGCAAATCAAGATACTAATGCTTCCATAGAGTCATACCACATGCACATCAAGAGTCACCACTTGACCGACTGTTCTAGAAAATGCACAAGGAGAATGGATTGGCTCATTCATGTTCTTCTTCATAGGGTAGAGCCATACTATAAAAATAAGAGATACTTGCAGTTATCTGGGTTTCTAACCAACTTCAAAAAGGAAAGATACTACCTAACTTCTTTAGAGAGATCAAAGAGAATAGCAAATACAGATTGCTACCTATATCACCTTCCTGATACATTTAAAGTTAGAAGTCAAACAATTTCAACCAAATGGTATCTTGTAAGAAATTTTGGACCAAATTTGCAAGTGTGTGATTGTGAGTGGGCAAAAAGAGGTAACACATGCAAACATGTGCTGAAGATTTTAGATCTACTAAAGAGAACCAATATAAACCAGCAAGGTCAAGTGGTTGGTAAGTATCATTTGAGAGTTAATTTTAATTATTTATATTATATAATTGATTATTATATTGTTAAGACCTACTTAAACTAATCTTAAATACAGATGATGTTACTACATTGGTTGAGGATTACGACAAAGTTGGAGGGAATTTTGGTCATAAAAACTATAACATTGGTAATAAGAATGTGTGTTTACAAGTAAATATTAAATTATTTTATGGATGAAAAAGTTAAGTGATTTTTTTTCCAATTGCAGATGGTTCTACACCTTCAGAAGATCAAGATGTGCTTGGAGTCAACATTGGTGAAGATGAGAGAACTGGTAAGTTTTAATACCAATTTTTTTCTTAAGAAATATATAGTATTTTAAAATAGTATTTTGACTTTACAATTTTATTTTTTTTACTACAGATTGTGTGAGATCATTTGATACTTCTCATGATGAACTTCAAAATTGCATTGATTATGTAAATTCATTTATCCAAAATTTGTCAACTAGAGAAGAATATGAAAAACAAATATTCATTCAACATGTTGGGATATTTAGAAATGAGATACATGCATCTCTTGCTTCAAGTTCCAATTTTGAATCAATTCCTAGTTCAGAGAACATGCCTATGAGGCGAAAGAAACCATGGTTTAGTCCAAGCAAAATGTGTAAGCGTCGATTTATTCATAAAAAGAAAAAACCTATGACTCAAAACTTAAGTAAAAGAGTTGATGATCATGAAAATTTTCAATTCCCCTCTATACGTTCTAAAAAGAAAAAGGGAAAAAAAGCCATTAATCGTTCAGGCATAGCAATACAAGGAGAAAGAGTTATTCTGTCGCAACAAGGTGAGTACATTTATTTAAAAGTACTTTATTACTTTCAACATATAGCTCAATAATTGTTATTTTTATTTCATATGTTGAACATGTGTCAATATAGGTTTTGTTGATCAAGGAGAATCTCCACGACATCGATTGCCTTTCTCTATTGATTTGAACCAAACAATAATAGATGACACACAAGTACTAGATGGTAATTTACTCACTATTAACTATTTTTATTAAAATTGATTACTTAGTTCACATTTCTAATTGCATTTAATGCTTTATCAAATAACCAAGATGTAGTTTGTGGAGATCAACCATCAATGCCAAAGGTTATTCATCCTCAAACATTTCAACAAACTTGTGGAGGTAATGGAATTTTGATTTTTCTTATTGTTACATAATGTGATATAGATTATGAGAACAATATTCTGATTTAGAATTTTTTATGATAGAAAAAATAAAAAATTTGAAATTATATTTGAGTTTTTAGTTTATAATTTAATTTTATCTAAATGGATGTGTTAAATGTGCATTGTTGTATTAGATGATCAACAAACTAATCAACAATATGGGTTGCCCTTTTCTATTGATCTTAACCAAAACACAACAAGTGGAGATGGTAAGGAAATTATGAAATGATATTCAATTTTCTAAGACCTTATTTTTAAATGAATTTTATAACTAACTCATTCATTTTGTAGGTATTGATGATATCTATATGGAGGATTATGGCCAATAAATTTTGAGACAATCATTAAAGTCTATAAAACTTTACATAAACGTATTCATGAGTATATTTGTATGGGCACTTTATATGGCTATTTTATAAAGCCTCATTAGTGTTCCAATATGTGGTTAGAGTTTGAATAGCTAAAAGATATAAGGGAAGCCTTTTGGGTTTCTTAACAATTTTAATTTAGGGATTACACTTTACACATCTTGAATATTATGAGTAACGAATGAGGATTTTCTTTTTAGTTCTTTCCCTCAGGAGCTCTTTTTGAACTAGTTTATTTATTATAATATATGGTGATATTCTACTCTTGTTAAGAAAAATAATAACACTCATTGAAATAAACCACTAGTATGTACATGGAAATTCCACCTCTTATTTATTATTTGGGTATAGCTGATTTGAATTATAACCTGAATTTGGGTTTTTATGAACGCGTTTTAATAAAACCATCAAGTTCACCAAAATCGTGGTTAGGTTTTTAGAAGATGAGAAAGGCATTTGGGAATAGGGTTAATCGGGTGACATTGTTCTTTGCATTGTTCTCTGGCGATGGTTGAATAGGGTTTCTCTGCATCACCAACAACTGTGCATTGCATTCCACATGCATATTTACCATAATCATAATTTGACTAAAAATACTGTAAATTTGTATGACTTATTAAAATCCAACTTTGAACATTTACCCATAAAATAATTTTTTTTTACTTGATAAGTTTGTGTTTAGATGATGATTTATTTTCAAAACATGCATGTCATATAATTGATATTCAAATCATTATTGATCCAAATTGGAGTTGCTTCTTTGTGCTCATTCACCATTTCTTTAATAAAAGATGGTCATTGTACGTTCATATAGTTCACAATCAAATGCTCAAGCATGTAGTATAAAGAAGCATCGTGTGTCATGATCAAATACTCAAGACATTGTGAATGAAGTTTAGATTATAACTGATAACTAAAGAACCATTGATGCAAAATATGATTGCCTTCCCATTTTCCACTTATCGGTTCTATAATTCTTGTGATGAATGAGTACATGTTTAAGGCAAAGTGAATTACATTAGATTCCAATTCCTATTGGATAAAAGTATTGTCTATTTCTCCTTGTCCAATTTTTAAAAAAAATGATAATTCATACATTATAATGAAGAAAGGGTGAATGGAAAATATGCCATCTTTTTTTTCAATATTTAAATCAAATATGATGTAATCTTCAATACTATTTTAAAGAAGATCATAATCAATACTATTTAATGTTTATGGTTAAATGTATTATTAAATAGACATCTAAAAAGAGAAGAGGCATTTTTAAAACAAAGGAATGGGTGCAACATGGACAAACATCAAGAGTCTTGTCAATCCACTCAAATTTTACACACTACTATCTTTGTATATTCTATTTGAGACAATTGCTTAACTCCACTAATAATGTCAATGAAACTATATAGTAACATATAGTAAATTGTTAAACTTTTGTATCATATATATCTTAAAAATCTAAGGGATGGGCTAATCTCCATCCAAAATGCATTGAAGAAAAAACAAAGTTAAAATATTTAATAGATTATATAATGATTTCAATCAGATTGATTATTAAAATTATGACTTTTATAACCTTTAAAAAAAAAAAATAATAATAAATATGAAATTAGAAAAAATAATTTAAAAGTTTGAAAATAATTTTAGAAAACTATTTTAATTTTGTTGTATGAATTTGTACAAGCATTAAAATCTAATTTGAATTTTAATGAGTTAGAAAGTATCAAAATTATTTTGTATTAAAAAGTCAGATTGTAAACTTCATTAAACAATTAATTGATATGGGGTCCAATTACACCACGAAATGAACATTACAAACAAAAGCTACGAAACGAACATTGCAAAAAAAAGCTACAAGTGGAAGCTGCGGGAGAGAATGAGTAACTGTCATGTCATACCATGTGGCTTCTAAGGTTTAGTTTCAGGTACTTCCCTCTGTCAGCGGCAAACATGAGTACGACCGCAGAGGGAGGATGGCATGGATGCAGGATGGCATGCCGGCATGAGGACGCATGAGGATGGGGGTGGGAATACCCAGGTAGTCAATCCTCCTGCCTGGGTAGCCGTTGCCTATTCTTACTGCCCACGTAAAGGTTAAGGTAGGTGTGTGGTGATTAGACATGTGTTAAAACTTGGAAGAGGACAAGACCCCTATAAGGATATGGGAAATTTTTTTGACTCTTGTCAGATTCTAATAAGATTTAGGCAGGGTTGACGTTATTTAGATTTCTAAGGCATATGATGCCTGGGTGGGTAGATGTGCCATGTTGCACTTTAGGGAATCACCCAATGACAAAGTAAGGGCTTTCTGACTTTGTCAAAGTTAAGTAGAATTTGAATAAATTCTTAAACTATTAGCTTATATTGCCTAGGAAAGATTCCCAAGGTGGCACATTTTAAGAGGGGAAATTGTTATGCGTTTGGGAGGAGTTGGTGTGTTAACCAAAGCCATGGTCACATCAGCCTTTTTCTTCAACTAATGCATTCAGTCATATTAGTGATCTCTGCCTTATATCCATTCTAGCACTAATGAGAGTGCCTTAGGTAATTTTAGTGGGGCTCCCTCCCACATGGGAGATGGGACATCACGGGTTAATACCAAGGTCATATCACCCTCGGGATAGGTTTTCAAGAGTATATATGTTTCAATAATTCTTTTGTTTATTTATATTTATATGTACTTTACATGATAGGATATGTGGGTACTTTCCAACTAGATTAGGGAGTATATATATATATATGTTTAGCTAGCATGTATAATTATTATTAATTCATCTCTTTTCAAGTATTATTGTTTTGATTATAGATTGTGACATGTAGTCAAGTCAGATGGCTAGCATTGTCATAACATTCTTTCATAACTTGTATATTCTATTTTTTAAAAATATTTGATGTACCTATTTAGTTCATAGGACATGTGGGCCAGAGTTGATATCTTGAATATTTTATTGTCTGTAATATTCAGAAATCAATTTATTCCTCTCCTCATACATTTTCCAGAGGCTTAATAAGCACCTACAGACTTGTCTCATTGTTACTAGACATTCATTCTCGAGCTATATTCTTTCATTCCTACCATGGTTTTGAGTATGTCAAAGATGTGATAGTGTTATCAACCTAGGGATTTATTAAATCTTGATAAATGAATGCTCTATATTTTATACACATAATTTTGATCTATCAAGATACACCAACTTCTTCTTATATACTTTTACAAACCAACCGTCAATGTTGACCAAATTACTTTATTGGAAACATCTGTATTCTCAACCATGATAGGGGTACACTAGTTTTCTCATTCCATAAATCCATTGAGAGAAAGTTCTAAAACATAAATCACAACTACTATTGATTAGCTCCCTAAAATAATTTCAGGTACATCTCCAGTAATATCCATATTAAAGATTTCAGCTTGCAACCTCATTACATCCAAATGCATTCATTATAATGAAACCTTAATGAAAATTTGTATCAACTAGCTTCTTCTATGAGCAATCACAATCGAATGTCTCTTAAATTTGTTATTCTAAAATATAATTATGACTATTTCTTAACATGAAACTATCTCATATATGACAGAGAAGATAATCAACTTCTTTTATTCCAGTAAAGCACATAAAGATAGAGTCTTACAATGCATTCAATTAAGAGAACCTCCAAATTCTTTTCTCTGCCCATGAACCCATACATCACAGTGGTATATACAAATGGAGATTTTCTTTTATAGCTCAACACACAAAGAAAAAAGAGTAGGAACTATAATTTTACAAATACAACATTTGATGCTGTGAGAAACAATATCTTCTTCCAAACAAAAGACATATCCCTTCTTCTCTACTATGCAATCATTCATTTCAACAACATGAACAATATGGATAGTTCACCTTTATAGTTACAAAGCAAAATGACAAGTTTTATCTTCATGCAATGTCCATAAGATGATCATTCCAAGTTTGTTTCCATTGCTCCCTTGAGCACAAAATCTATAAATGCATCACAAATAAACAACAAGGACCATGGGTGCTTTCCACCCAACCATAGGCCTCCAAAGAGACCACCCCCATGCTAGGGGAACAAGGCTCGAACCAAGTCTCACACATACATCACAAAATTTTGCATGAAGACACAACACAAAACACAATCAACACCCTTCCATGTCTTGCACAATGATTCACCATTGGAATCATAAAACGTTGGGTGAAGGTGGGCTCTTCAAGGAGGAGAAATTTTAACATCATAAGTATCATATTGCCAATGCATTTTTCCTCTCAAGGCCACCACAACATAAACAACATATTGTCACGGCATTGCCTCTCAAGGCCTCCAAAACAACCATCTTCTCCTCATCCACCAAACCTCCTTGTACCTCCCAAACAACAAGATTCATGGCCATGATGGAGCCCATGCTCCATGATAATAACAACCTCATCATGAGGTAAAAACAAAAATTTCTTTCTCACCTGCAATGTCAAGCCCAACTTATGCCCTTCACCCAAGGCTTCTCTGCCCTCCCAAGGGTGAGTGAAGCCTTCACACGCATAATCACAATCAACACTCACATTCAAAAAAAAACAACAGCAAAACAAATGAAGAACACTAAAACAAACCCAAGAAAGGATCTCCAAAAAGCACAAAACACATTCACTTCTTTCCAACACAATAACAAACTCATAACACAAGATTGACAAAAGCAATGCATACTCCATTGATAACTTTTCACACTTGCAGATTTTCTTATCCATACTAAAGAAAAGGAATAAAAGAACATGTTTAAGTCACCAACCTTGGTCCAAGCTAGGGTAAGGATAGTTGTAGAAGAGCTCCCTTCATCTCCCTTCACAACCTAACTGTCTCTAAAATTAGAGAGTGGGTAGACACCCCACTAGTTTGGCCAAGACCCTCTAATAAAGCCTTCCCACTAACTTATTTTAGCAAAAACACTAAACCACTACTTCTTACAAACTTGTCTCCTCTAACTTTTCTATTTTTGACTTAGTGGTAACATAGATAAGACAACTCCAAATTCGAATTGATGGAAGAATGCATGGGTAAAGGGGCTCCCTAGGCTATCTGGGCACTCACATGATCAAAATTAGGTCCCTGACATGATGTACTATCATATGGGTAACTTATTTTCACCTAAAAGACACTTAGGGACTACTTAATGACCCCTAAAAACCCTAGCCATGTCCCAATTCGAATTTCCTTTGACTGAGACTCCTCATGGCATTTTTCTATGTGAGGTTAACTTGGGTACTACATTGGGGTTAGGTTTAGGTTAAGTTACTTTTTGACAAACCTTGAATGACATGGCATCTCCACATTGACAACACAAGTGTCAAGTGACACACAAAACAACACATTACATTAAAAATGACTTGTTTTACAATAATACATGAACTAGCCTACTATACACACATACAATTCACATATAAAAAATAAAACACATTACAATGAGGTTTGAATCTTTTCCACTGATTCAACCTTGGCTAAGTCATGTTTGTAGTAGTTTGAGCCTTAATTCCCATTTCAACCCATGGTCAAATTCCTGCACACTAAACTTGAGCGTCAGTAGTCCAAGAAAATCATATAAGCATATGTAAAATAAATCATTATCTCATACATTTCATCATCTCAATTTAACTTTCCCTTTCTTAATCATTTCAAATATAACCTTCAAATATTAAAATATCAAAACTTACATATCCCATTTGACATTTGAGTTCCATACTTCATTCTTTATAATTAAATTACTTTTTCTAATAATTTCCATGTAAAATGCTCAAAATACTATAACATCAAACTTTACTTATCATAACATGGTCAATTTAATATTTTGAATAGCTTCATAGTCTATTTTTATCATTGCGACAAGATGTTGAATTCACAACTATTGAATCCCTAGGTATGCGGGTTAGGTCTCAATGCATAACCAAATTTATCTTTTAACTCTAATTTCCACTTTAAACATTTCATTCTTACATTACAAGCATTTCTACCATTCAATTTCTATTAAAGAAATGTCAATAGCTTAAAACATGAATAGAATCATTAAATGCATCAATTAGGTCATAATATGCAGAAGTAATTATGAATCATCAAAATGCAGATATTAAAATGACATAACCCTACAGTCTCAAAAGTGTATCAACCATACAATTATCTCATTGGTACTATGACGGATTGGGTGAGGCCTCACAATACTTCATCTCTTTTAAAAAAATAAAAATTCAAATAATCCTAACTCTCATACTATGTGAAAACATGTAAAATATATAAGTAAAATAAAATCATAAGATTAAAAAAAATAATGAAGAATAAATGAATAAAAAAAAATCTAATTTGTATTTAATCACTCTAACGATGTAGAATCATATTGTTATTTGTAATTAGTAGTTTATTAATTATAGTTTGGAGATTGAAAGTTTCTAGTATTCTACATAAGTCTATAACTAGAATGATCTTGTTCTTGGATGACTTTTAGTCAACCTTTTTTAAAAATAAAAAAATTACTTTCTAGAAAATATTATATCTTTTCAAGAAAAAAATATTTCTTAACAATTATTAGTCCCTGTTATTAAGGCATAGACTATAGCTTTCACTGCACTCTTTTACATGAGTTAGATTCTTGAAAGAAGTGTTGAATAATTAATATTTTTGTACATATCAAAGTTCTTGATCACTCTAGTATTTTCATAGGAATATAAATTTCAACTACTATTTTTCTCATTGGGTGAAAGCTATTTTTGTAGTAGTCTTTTCATTTTAGTTAATAAGAATTTTAGAAAAAAAATTATAACAACATTTAGCATATCTTAATGAACTAGGTTTCTAGTAAGTATAGAATATAAATTTTCAATTAAGCCAAGCGTCCCATTCTGCTTCTAATCCATATAATGGGTGAAGAGAGAATGAATCTTCTAATATATTTATTTGCATGTATTGATGTGGTAGAAAGTTGAGAAATATAGCACATTTTCTTAAAATTGAAGAAACTACTTTTGATTATTTATATTTGACTCACTGTGTCCTCTAAAAAATTTGTTCATACATGTAGGACTAGAAAAATGGGTTGAAAGCATAACATACTATGAGAAAATCACAAAACTCAATAATCATATATTAGCACCCTCTAGTCTACCATGAAAGCCAAACTAATAAAGAAAGCAATAAAAACCCCCTCTTTCATTTGTAGCTCCCATGTTCTTCTTTCTTCTCGAAATGATTGTAGCTCCAATTTGTCTATAGTGCACACAAGATTGAAGCAAAAGCCTATGATATTGATAATGCCATGAGAATACTAGAAGTGTGATTTTCAAGGACTCAAGAAGACCAGGATTCAAGGATTCAAGAAGATAAGGACCCAAGGATTGAAAATGAAAGGAAGCATATCCAATTTATAATTGACATGGAGGATGAGAGCATTGGATTTTCCACCCATAGATGTGCGATGTGGCAAGAGATTCCTTTCAGAATCCATGATGCATATGATGGAATATGATGCATGCAAGTCAAGCTTGGCTAAATGCGGAAGAGAATCTATGACGCATCATATCCCACTTAAAGCCAAGAATCTATGACGAATAAGCCAAATAGGGAAAAGGAGAATCCACGAGGTGTCATATGATGATGCAATATTTTGTGGAATATTCAAATAAAAATCCTCTTATTCCACAAAATAAGAATTAGTAGAAAATAGAATTAATGATAGAAAATAGAACTTAGGAAATTGTAAATTTCCATGGTTTGAAGATAATGAATCAATTAATTAATTGAGGATGATAATTAGGAAGAATAATTAGAAAGAAAAATAGGATTAAATAATGGGTTATTTAATCCTCTAGAGAAAATTAGTAAATGATTGGCCAAATTGATTAAATGAATGCGACTGTACCCTTTGATGAAAATGTGACAATGATGGATATCGAACAAGATGATGAAAAGTAAACCAAGATGATGCCATGATCTGACATTGAAAGCCTCAACAATGTCAAAGATTAGATGGCATGAATGATAGCCTGACCTAGTACTTGTGTGCTAAAATGTTGTCACACTTCTATGAATCATTACATGTAAGAAAACTCAAGAATGAGCCCTCACAAATTGATCCATAGCTCTCTACTCATAGAGTGCAAGGGTTTGCAATGGAGGCCCTCAGTTTGACCTATTTTTGTGCCCATGCAAGTACACCATGAGATGAGAGATTCAAAGAGGAAAAGCAAGAATGCTAGTCTCCATGATCTTCAAATATGCATGAAAATAAGATCTAATCTATGAAAGCAAAATCTAATCTATAAATGCAAGATCTAAGCTAAAAGCCCATGATGGGTGCAAGAGAGAAAAAGACAAGAAAATAGAAGTTCTCCACAAAAAGCTTTTGTATTCAAACTCCTTCAAAAATTGGTCTTCAAACCTGCAACATAACGATAGCATAATCATGGGTGTCTAACATGAGGAGAGGGCTCTCCCTTATAAAGGAAATTATGGAGGTGAGAGGCTTCTCACAACCAATATGCGATAATAGAGCTTGATCCATGTGAGACAAAATTCCACCAATGAGAAAAGAGGAGTGGTTGAGAAGAAAGTGGTGATCCATGTGAGACAAGATTCCACCAATTAGAAAAGAGGAGTGGTTGAGGAGAAAGTGAAAAGATAAATCCCACTTAGATCACTTTTTTTAAGTGTAGAGAAATTAAATAAAAGGAATTTATTTTATTTCTTTTTTTCATCAAAAGAGATATTTAAGTGGGATTTTTATTTAATTAAAAGGGAGCAAGTTCTTTTTAATTAAATAGAAGATATTTAATTAAATTAAAAAGAGAGGTTTTTCTCTTAATTAATTAAATGTGGATGAACTGTTTAATTAAAAGAGAGGTTTTCTTTTAATTAAATGGGGATTTTATTTTATTTAATTAAAAGAGAAGATTTTCTTTTAATTAAATAAAACTTGGAATAAAATGATCAATCTTAGAAATGAAATAAATCGAATTTGATCAAATAAATTGATTTAATAAAATATTACAAACCATTGATTCAGAAAATTTGATAAATTGATAAATTGAATAATGGGGGCCCATAGTCTAGGCGACCATTTTTGGGTGCATACATTTGCCCCTCTTTGACTAATGTGTGATCGATTCGGGAACACATGTAGTCAAAGAAAGAAATTGAAGTGTGAGGTCAATTTGGGATCACAAAACAACCCAGATGTGTGGTTGACTCGGGAACACATCAGGACAAAGAATACAAATAAATTTTAACTTGAAAAAGTCAAGGATAAAATTGATAATTACTACCCCCTCGTGATCGAAATCGAAATGAGATAGAGGAGAAACAACAAATTGATAAATTTGATCAAATCGAACAAAAGATAAGGTTCTTGATGTAAGATGAAAGATATAAGAATCATAGAACCAAGGTAGAAAATCAAGCATGAAATATTATGCCCCAAAGGTGATTTAGAAGAAAAGAAGTGGGGAAAAAGAAAATGGAAGATAGAAGTTTGAAAGATATGGGAAGAAATAGAAATAAGAAAAGAAAATGCTCCCAAAAATCAATCAACTGTTTAAGATAGAAATTTCGATTGAGATCACGAAAGAAAATAAAGAAATGAAGATCAAAATTTGACCACAATTGATTAAATGTCCACAATAAAGATGAAAGGAGAACCCTCTCAAACTCATAATGTAGCCTAAAAATGCAAACTAACATGAAGTCTAATAATGCAAGCTACATGAAATGCAATGGTGTACTTGCAAAAGAGAAACTGTAACATAGGATTTTGTGTTCATCATTCATTAGAGAATGTAAATGAACTTATTTTCATCATTGGGCCATTATTAACGGACATCAAAAAATCACACGATCATCACTAGTTACAAATGCAACTATGAAGATATGAATGCGATTTATATTGGATTGAAATGTGGAAAGATTCTAACATAAGCATCAAAGACATAAAGGTCAAGATGACTTCGATGTTAGCTTACCCAATTTAATATAGAAAAACTATGCTCGCATCAAGGCATAGATGCCAAGATGACTATAAGAATGGTTATGCAAAAACAATCAAGGATGATGTCTCAAATCTCCTAAGTGTTTCAAGGGGACAACAAAAGACACTCTAGAGTTCAAGACCACACCCACAAGAAAAAAAAAAAAAAAAAAAAACATGTCTCATGCCCCAAGTCTTCTAGCGATGCATCATGGAGAGACTTATCAGACAAAGACACTCAACAAAAATCAATAACAGTTAGTACACAAAGAAAAAAAATTATGACATAAGTCAAGCATTAAGTGTTACGTTTAAAAATTTAAGTGTGTTAACTGATACTGAGTTCTAAGGACAAGGATCAAATGCTTGCAGGAAGGTAAGATCACATGATGATACTGGGTAAGACCAAACCAATAAGTGTTGAAAAACACTCGATGTCAATGGGTGTTGAAAAACACCATTTGCGAGGTGTCCTAAAGACTCACACATCTAAGAAACCAAAGCTAACATAGTTATACCCCCTAGACAAAGACCAATTCCAAACCAAGGTAACAAGGACAAGGCATGGTGGAGAAAGGCTAAGTGTCAAGGACATGTGCTAAGAAACAGGGGTGCAAAGGCCTCAAGTAGCGCCCATTTCTAGGTTTTCACCACTTGGATTTTTTTTTATTTTTTTTTTTAGGACTTTTTATAATTTTTTTTTTTTTTTGTATTTTTGCTACCAAGGCACCTATTTCCAGGTTTTCACCAAGGCACTTTTTCTATTTTTTTGAATTTTTGAATTTTTTATTTTTTTTTGTATTTTTGTAATATATAATTTTTTTGAAGATACATCAAAGTGCCTTTTGTCACTAAAATGATCATTTTTTCAAGACATTTTTCAATTTTTAGAATTTTTACAATATATCATTTTTTTGGATTTTTTAAAATATATCAATTTTTTTTTGGATTTTTTTTTCCAGGATCAATAAATATGTAGAAAGATGCCCCTAGACAGAATGGGCATTAAACTCTTAAGCAAGATCACATCATGCAGTCCCAATGTCTAACAAGGTGGAGGACATGATGAAGCAATAAGCTAATGGATATTATGGATAAGCAAGGAGTGTATGAAGCAAGTGAAAGTGATCTTCAAAGGTTGACTCCTCAAGAGTACCCAAGCTAGGGAAAATTTGTTATGTAAAGAACATTTGGATAAGAAATGAAAGGTCAGTATAGGATAATTCAAGAAAGCATAATGTAAAAGTGGGAAAGATGCAATCCAAAGAAGTAGGCATGTCAAGAGACTTTATAGCATCATATTTTACTCTATTTTATTAGATCAAGACCAAAGGGGTAAATGGGAAAAGGGTAGCAAAAGACTAGAATGAATGGAGGAAAATAGATATGAAGGCTAAACATGAAAGGAATGAAAACAAGATCATCATAAGATATCTCACAAGATAGCCAAATGTTTGTCTATAGGTCAACATTGTCAAGATCAAAGAGAGAAGACGAAATGAATGAAAGATGTAGAAGAACTATGCATGATGCCTATTTGTTAGGTTTTCATCATGGTACTTATCCAAGGAACCACAGGGGAGTGGTTTTCACCATAGGATGAATTTATTTCTCTTTACTTTTGCTACCAAGGTGCCTGATTATCAGGTTTTCACCAAGGCACATTTTCAAATTTTTCATTTTTTTTTCTTTCTTTCTTTTTTCAATCTTTTTCAATTTTTTTTGAAAGAAGTCAAGCTTTTGAGATAATGCTCTTTGAATGTTTAAACCATGATATACAAAGGAATTCAAATGATATGCTCAAAGATGCTAATAGGGAAAGGAAGATGGGAGACAAAAATGGAGGATATGGCTTTATGCGAAGTGAGTGAGATTGAAAAATGGAAATGAAGGCAAGATCAACGTCAACACACACCTTGAAGGGTGGAAAAAGGATGGAGAAAATGTGAATGAAGGAATATCTGAAGGAATATGGTGAGTGGATAGAAAAGGTTGCAGTTTAGGCACATGGAATGGAAGAATGCTTTTGGAAGAAGATGAAGCGGAATTCTTTGGAAGCTTGAATGTCAAATTTAATTGTTGTTCAACATTAGACTCTCTCAAGAGAGATTTTGGAATCCATATAGCCTTAGGCTTCTTTTCATTTCTTTTTGATGATTTAGAGATAATATCTTCAATGATGGATTTTGGAACCCATACTTGTCTTGTAATTTTTTTCTTAGATATCTCTTTTGAATTAATGCCCCCATGTCGATTAGAGGAGACATGGTGCTCTTCCTTTTTATATGGATTCTTGAATTGCTTCTTTTTCTTGTATTGAACATTCAAGTTACTTCCAAAAGACTTGGGACTTGTGGAAGAAGAAGGATGATATGACTGGTTTAGGTGAGTGGGTGGATGAAAAGGATTCAAGGATATGCATCTATGTTGATCTTGAGGAAAGATAGGAGAGGGAGGGACAAGGACCCAAAATGGATGAAGAACTAAGAGAATTGGGAGGGTAAAGTGAAGGGACATAAGGACCCAAGATGGAAGGAAAATGTGAAGGATTTAGTATTGGTGGGAGAGGTCCAAGGATGGATGTGAAAGATGCAAAAGGATAATCAATAAGTTCATTAACATCTATATGACAATCAAGGACATCAACATCTTTAGAGTGAGCATCAGGATTTTCAATAGGAACATAAACATCTTTAATAGGAGCAACTTCGTTCATAGGAGAACTTATAGCTTGAGAAGACTTAGGAAGAGTAGAAAGTGGAAGGGAACATGGAGTGGTAGAACAAGAAGATGGAAGACTTTGATCTTGACAAGGACCTTTGGATAACATAAGCATAGAATTTTTTTCTTGATTTTCAATAGGCTCAACAATGGAAGTAACAACATCATTTTTAATAACCTTAATGTAAGTATCATCTTTGGAAGGAGCAAGTGTACTAAGGTCATTTTTATTGTCAATAAGCTCAGTGGTGCAAACAGTATCTTGATCTTTCTTAGGAGAAGACTTAAGACATGGTGGACTGAATGAGAAAGGGCGTAAGGGATCAAAAGAACCATGAAACATATCAAAAACATAGTGAAAATAATTGGATGACATTGAAGGTTCTTGATCTTGATCTTTCTTTATATTCTTTTCTTTATCATTTTTAGAGTCCTCTTGACATGAAGCCACTCCTAAGGAGAAGGAAGCATGTTGGAATTGTATGAAAGACTTTGGAATAGATGATGAAAGACTAGCTGAAGTAGGCATTATAGCACATGAAGGCTTAGGATCTTTAGATTTAGCATTATCAAAAGTATTTTCAGCCAGGTGAAGGTTAGCTTGAGTTTCTTTAAGAGGTAGCCCTTGAGGATAACTATAGGGAACTGCATGAAAAGCATTAGGATCTTTTTTGGACGAATGATTGGTAGAAGATTTGAGAGTCTCAGAATATTTAGGGAATATATGGATAGTGGAGGAAGTAGAAGATGGAAGGGGAGCATCAGAAGACAAAGGTTCAACATTAACATGATCTTTCTCAAGAGTGTAATCTTAATTTTCAGCATGAGGGTTCTTAGAAGAGGAACTCTTATCCCATTGATGTTGTATTTCAGCACAAAAAAATGCTTTCTCTTCATAAAAAAATGCAGATTTATCATTTAGGTATTTTTCACAAAATTTATCAATGTTGTTTTCAAGATTTGATTCATGTGAATTACCATCAATATCTTTTCGTGACTCATCCCCTTTAAGCACAAGCATAGGACTAGGAGGACTTTTAGGAACTGTTGGAATGTAATAATCATCACTATCATAATCATTGTCACTAGAAGAATTATAGATAGGCATATCACAAAACTTTTCATGTTGTTCATTATCATATGTCTTAATAAGAGGAATAAGACTCTTGGTAGAAGTAGAAGAAGAATGATATCGTGAAAAAGAGGTAGGTGAAGACCTAGATGGATGATATCTAGAAGAGTCATGGTAAGATTTAGAAGATGAAGAATGTGAATGATATTTAGAAGAATTATTATAAGACTTAGAAAATGAAGAATATGAAGGATATTTAGAAGAATCATGATAAGACTTGGAAGATAAGGAATTTGAATGATATTTAGAAGAATCATGATAAGACTTGGAGGATGAAGAATCTGTATGATATTTAGAAGAATCATGATAAGACTTGGAAGATGGAAAATCTGTATGATATTTAGAAGAATCATGATAAGACTTGGAAGATGGGAAATATTTGGAAGAAGGATATTGTGATTTGATCTTGCACATGATCCTAGCAAAGGTGTCTGATTTATCCATTTTTTTAATCATTTTTATTGCAACGTTAGCATCCATGCATCTATGGAGTGACAACACTTTTCAAATTCAAGAAGGAGGTGGATTTCATCTGAGCTCAAATGATATCAACCCCTAGTGATCTATCAACCTCTCCAGAGAAAGGATGTCTCAATCAACAAGTTGAAGATCCATCTATCTAAGAGATTCTCAAAGTATCCTCCCCACCTACAAGGAATCCATCTTTGAGAGGAGTTTCACTAGGAACTCACTCCCTCAAGATCCACGAATAGTATTCATGGGGCCTAATTACTATGTGTGTATAGATGTTAATTCCCTAAAAGAAAATCTATCCAAGAATAATAAAAAGCACAAGGTGGTACACTTAACGCTTTAACTAATGCAAGGTGAGTCCAAAGATGTGGAACACTTAACCCCTCACACAAGCCAAAACGAGTCCACAACTCAAAGATTAGTGAGTTCTAGAAAGCACAAGAGGGTTGCCAAGTGGAGAACTTAACGCTTCTATCTTGTAGACCCCTCCCCTTTAATGTGGTGTTGATCTTGCAACCACGGGGTGGAATGAGGGGCCGACAAATTCAGCGAGTCCAATAACCCAATATAGCTATCTAAATCTATCACTAATAGTCAAACTTGCTAAATAAAAATCAATGGAGATTAAAACCTAGTATCAATTATGCATGTGTTTGAAAAATAAAATCATAAGCAAAACACACAAGCTAGACACATGAGAGGTTCATTTGAAGGTTCCAAATCAAAGTGTTATCAGCCAAAGAAGAATACCTGAAGTCCTCGCAACACACTTAGTAGATCTTACCTATTTTTAACAAATTTAGCACATTTTTCCAATGAAATCACAACTTGCTGCTATGCTATTCCAAAAAAATCAGAAAACAGAGAAAAACCCAAAACAGTGAACTGTTAGCAGAAAAAACCAGAAAAACACGAAAATCCCTGCAAAAAAAATACGAATAACCTAGTCAACATGATTAGACCTTTTTTTTGCTATGATTTCGGATCCAAAAATAGAAATGAAAAGAAGAGACCCCTACTAAAAACTAAAGAGCTTTCCAAAAATGTAAAAAATTCAAAAAAATCTCTTCATTTATGCCTTAGGGACCCAATTTTTCAAAATAGGACAGATTCATCAAATCGAGTTTTTGATCCTTAATGCAGCCTCAAAATTCAAAACACAAAGAAAGAACCCCCCTTAGAATTCAAAAATCTTTCTTAAAATGTAAATTTTTCTGAAAAATACATTGATTTGCGATCAAAAATGACTTTTTATGAAAAATCAAGAGAAATTCATAACTTACGCAAATCATGTCAAAATTCTCTGAAAATCGAACTGGGACATTTTGGGCACTTAGACAACCCACAAAAAAAATTTTAGAACCAAAATCTAAGTGGTTTAAAAGATATGATTGAATCTTTAAACCAACTAGATTTTTTGCCTGCAAACTAATCTATATATGGGTTGACCTTAAAACCAAAGTGAAAAATTTAAAAAAGCACTTGATTAGATCCAATATGCTACTATAAAAAACCAGAGATGAAAAATAAAAGCAAATGGAGCTAGAAACTTGATTCAAGCCCCACGATGGGCGCCAAAAATGTGTGCTAAAATGTTGTCACACTTCTATGAATCATTACATGTAAGAAAAATCAAGAATGAGCCCTCACAAATCGATCCATAGCTCTCTACTCATAGAGTGCAAGGGTTTTCAATGGAGGCCCTCAGTTTGACCTATTTTTGTGCCCATGCAAGTACACCATGAGATGAGAGATTCAAAGAGGAAAAGCAAGAATGCTAGTCTCCATGATCTTCAAATATGCATGAAAATAAGATCTAATGTATAAAAGCAAAATCTAATCTATAAATGCGAGATCTAAGCTAAAAGTCCATGATGGGTGCAAGAGAGAAAAAGACAAGAAAATAGAAGTTCTCCACAAAAAGCTTTTGTATTCAAACTCCTTCAAAAATTGGTCTTCAAACCTGCAGCATAACGATAGCATAATCATGGGTGTCAAACATGAGGAGAGGGCTCTCCCTTATAAAGAAAATTATGGAGGTGAGAGGCTTCTCACAACCAATATGGGATAATAGAGCTTGATCCATGTGAGATAAAATTCCACCAATGAGAAAAGATGAGTGGTTGAGAAGAAAGTGGTGATCCATGTGAGACAAGATTTCACCAATTAGAAAAGAGGAGTGGTTGAGGAGAAAGTGGAAAGATAAATCCCACTTAGATCACTTTTTCTAAGTGTAGAGAAATTAAATAAAAGAAATTTATTTTATTTCCTTTTTTCATCAAAAGAGATATTTAAGTGGAATTTTTATTTAATTAAAAGGGAGCAAGTTCTTTTTAATTAAATAGAAGACATTTAATTAAATTAAAAAGAGAGGTTTTTCTCTTAATTAATTAAATGTGGATGAACTGTTTAATTAAAAGAGAGGTTTTCTTTTAATTAAGTAAGACTTGGAATAAAATGGTCAAATCTTAGAAATGAAATAAATCGAATTTGATCAAGGAAATTGATTTGAATTGATTTAATAAAATATTACAAACAATTGATTCAGAAAATTTGATAAATTGAATAATGGGGGCCCATAGTCTAGGCGACCATTTTTGGGTGCATACAGTACTGAGAGCAGCGACAGTACTAAGGTCAAATTGATAAGATCGATAGGTTTCCAAGGTAGTAAAAGCCACAACAATACCTAAGAGTAGTTTGATATGCTTTGGGTTGACTAGGACTGATTCTAAGTGATTCCAAGTTGATTTGGGGTGATTCTAAGTGATTTTGAGTTGATTTGGGGTGATTCCAAGTTGATATGAAATGATTTCAAGTTGATATGAAATGATTTCGTGTTGATATGAAATGATTTGAAAGGGGGTACAAATGATCAAGTATGATCAATTTTGGCCAAAAGATCAAAGTTAGTAGAATGAGAAAATGGGTCAAATTAGTATGAAGAAGTGATGAAACCATAGATGCGAACCATTTTTGAGTATCTACATTTTGCCCCTCTTTGATACAATGTGATTTAGAGTGTTGTATCAAAGAATAACTAATGAGAAAGCCACAACATGCCCCAGTAAGGATGATATATATGGGTTCCCCCTCGAGAAATTGACTAAGATAAGCATATGATAAGTCAATTTGTTGACAACAAGAAGACAAAACCATAGCAACTGACATAATGAAAATCAAAGAAAAGTCAGACTGAGGTTGAACCAGGTGGAAAGCCATGGAATGTTGATTGACAGTGTAGGATGATGCAGGAATGCATGAAGGCAAGATGAAGATGATTTGGTTAATTAGAAGACATGAGTATGGTGATGGAGAATGAGATGAAAAAGAAAGATGAGATGAGGAGATGTTAGTATGATGGAAAGACTTTTTCTTCTAGAAAGTGCACTATATGTCAAATGGAGCTTTATTTTGATATGGCAAATGGAATGCAATGCATCATGGCATAAAGGGCCAAAGTGCAAATGCAAGCCTTTTGCGAAAACAAGCACGATGTAGATAGAGAATGACCTTGTCCTTCCTGAGGCATATGTACATGCCCTAGACTCTCAAAGGTACATTGTAATAGATAGAAATAGAAAAAGATGACCATGAACCATCCCGACCACTCTCATAGATCAGTTTATATCATCGAGTGGCATAGGAATGTGATCGAAGAAAACAAAGCAAAAATAAATCACTCACTAAACAACGTGAGCCAACAACTAGTCTTGTTCATTGTTACATTCTTGTTAATGTTTTAGGTGTGTAGAGAGTGTTTGACATGTTGATACTGTGATAGTTCTGGTTGTGGATTCAGTTGACAAGTTCATAGTGACATGTTGGATTGATTGTTGGTTCACATTGCCTAGATATTGTGATTGGCATTGAAGTGTAGTGCTTTGAGTTTCAGCCTGCAAAGTGCAAGTGTGTATGAAAAAGGGATGGTTATGTATAATGGATATGTACAAGGTTTATTGCAAATTTTTGATGGGTTTTGTGATTTTTAGGGTTTTTGGGGATATTTGATTTTTTTGTGTGATTGATTTCTTCAGGTCATTTTACAATTTTTAGGGTTTATTTCAGGACATTTTATGATTTTAAAGGATTTTTTTTGGACATTTTATGATTTTTAGGGATTTTTTTAGGACATTTTATGATTTTTAGGGATTTTTTCAAGACATTTTATTTGAATGTTTAGGATTTTTTCAGGACATTATGTGATTTTTAATGATTTTTTCAGGATTGTATTTGAATGTTTAGGATTTTTTTAGGATCATAAAAGTATATACAAGTGTTAGCTCCAATCTGTTATGCAATAGGTCCAATCGATAAAAAGCACTTATGGACATGCCCCCAATTCAAGTTCAAACTCATGCACCATGTAGATAATATGCCCCTAGACAAGATGCAAACTATGTACAAAGGAAAAATGATAGAGTGTGTGTGGAGACTGGTAATGCTTGGTAAGATAAGAAAGGACATTAACCAGTTCGTGAGCCATGGTCAAGGAACCAAGGATGTCTTGCAATAGGAAGAATATGATCAAGGAATAATAGGGGGGGAAAAGACCAGATGGAATCCTGATAGATGGAGGAGCCACAACTGATTACACATGGCGCATGTTTGCCAGGTTTTCACCATGGTACTTGCCCAAAGTGCCTGTTTGCCAGGTTTTCACTTTTGGACAAAATTTTTCTCTTGACTCAAATTTTCATGCTAAGATGCCTGTTTGCTAGGTTTTCATCAAGGCATCCATTTTTTCATGACTTTTTTCACTTTTTTCTTTTCTTTTTTCATGACTTTTTTCTATTTTTTTGATGGACTTTTAGATGGAATCAAGAATGTTACTGACAAATGCTGAGAACATATCTGTTGTTGGTGCTGCTAGCTGATGAGCTCTGGATCCATGACTGACCATAACTACACAGAATTTGTTTCAAGTCTGTAGCTAAAATCAAACCACTAGAAAGGCCTCGAGATATACCATCGTGTACCGTATGTAAGACAATATCTATCTCTCGTGAATCAAGGCATCTAAGGATAATTGGGTCAATAGAAATGTCATGTGGGATGTTACTGATGATGACATATGCAAAGGCTTGTTGGATAAAGGGTTGATTTTGGTTATTGGAAAAATTAGGTAGTGAGATTTGGGGATAAACAAATGGATATAAGGGAGGGTTGGGAGGGTTGAGACCAATGAGCTTCCATTTGAATGTTGATCAAGAGAGCTCCAAAAGACTTTGTGTCATGTTGGTTGTTGGAACATTGCTATTCACGTCATCATCTTTTTCATCTTGTATCTTTGGGAGCTGCTTAGCTTTTGATTTTTTATGGTCTAATGACGCCTTTCGATTTTCACCAAGAGACCTATGCTTGCTATCTTTTTCTCCTTTTGCTTTGTAACTAGGTGGAGTTGGCTCCCCAAAGTATGCCAATGTGTTCTCTTTAGAAGAAATTGCCTCTTTATGTTTGTCAATCATAATGCCTTCATAGATTTCAAAGTCTGTTATGAGAGCATCATCATTGTCGAATCAATAAAAAATTGGTGGTCCACGTTGGTCCCAATCCAAAGGTTCAGGATAGCTTGAGGGGGTGTCATCATCAGTGCTGAATGGGCTTTGGTTAAAGCTATGGATATGGGCATTAGGTTCTATTGTATCATTGGGGTTATGCTCAGAAGTCAAAGGATTTTTGGTTTCATGTGGGATATCTTCAAATGCCTTTTCATCATTCAAAACATCCATAGTCTTATAGATAGGTACCATAGTACTAGTAGGACCTATTCGTAATGGTTTAAATCCAAGCCCCAAACTAGGAGGTTGTCCTTCTATAGTGATAGGTTTAGTGATTCCTTGTTTTTGAGATCCAAGACCACTATAGCCATCATAACCTTGTTTCTACATGATAGCAAACCCAAGTCCATACTTGCTAGGAGATATAAAAGTGGGTTCTCATTCTGCTTTTTCTTTCTTCATACAAATAGAAGTATTCTCATTGATAGAAGTATCATTCTTTGTATTGATCTTTGAATGTTGTGCTTGAAGTGGTTGTGATTTACCATGAGATTGGGGAGAAACTAGTGACTCCCTAATGTGAGAGACTTGAGACATAAAGTACTCTCCACATCCATTGTTTTCAATCTTCATCTTTTCCTTGGCTTTACTAGAGTAGTATATCAGCATCCACATACATAGAGGAATTTGTGGGTTGTGCTTCATTGTTTGTTGGGATTTGGAATGCAGTAGCATCTCTTAGATTAGCACAAAACTGGAAAGGATATGGATCACTAGGGATGGTAACCTCTATGTTGTGATAGGAAAACTTTAGACATTGATGATATGTAGAAGGGATTGCTTTCACAGCATGAAGCCAAGGGTGTCCTAGTATCATGTTACAATTCATTTCTATATCTAGGACATGGAACAATGTATCTTCAGTAGCTGGACCAACTCTGACAGGTAATGTGATGATGCCCTTGGAGAAGCATTCACCATCATCATAAGATTTTATTTTGATTCTTTGAGAGTGATCTACATCATCTTTAGAATAACCCAAATTGTTGACAACCTTAAGAGTACAGATGTTCAGTCCTGCTCCTCCATCTATTAAGACACGTTTGACTTTGGCATTATGGATGAAGACTTCGAGATAAAGGGGATCATTGTGGTTGGGTTTGTCTTTAGGAACATCTCAAGGGGAAAAAGTGATATGTTGTGATGTAGATAGGTTCCCAACCATGGCTAGGAACTGGGAAACATCAATGTTATGTAGGACAACTGACTCTTTAAGGGCTTGATCCAAGATCTTTTGATGTTGGAGAGATGCACACAGTAGGTCAAAAATGGATATTTGTGTAGGGGTTTTTTCAAGTTGTTCAACAAGGCTATAATTAGATGAAGTAGGAGCAGTAGGTCTACTTGGGGGTGCAGGTCTAGTAGAAGCAGTAGGTTTAGATGTGGCTCCAAGTAGGGTGATCTTGCTACGACATGTAGTGACAACACAATGAGGGTCTTTAGCCTTCAATATTAATGTGGATATGCAGATATCAGACTCATTAAAGCAATTGATGGTGTAGTCATAGCCAGTGCGTGTGTAATTCACATTACCTTGTAAGTTTGAGTTTGAACTTGAGGGTTTCTCTTTGTCATGATTACCCAAAGGATCTTTGAAAATAGTGTGATTAGAATTGGATGCTAATAGTGATGGATCCATCATGATTACACCATCATCAATAAGGTCTTGTATTGCATGTTTCAATTGAAAGCACGATGAAGTCTTGTGTCCTTTGGTGCGATGGTAATCACAATACTTTTTGTCATCCCACTAATTTTCTTTAGTTAATGGTTCATCTCTGATTGGGGGTAGCTAGAGAAAGTTATTACTCAGTAACTATTGTAATGCCATCTCAAGTGGTATTCCCAATGGTGTGAATTTCCTATCTTTGGTTCTAGGATGTCTTCAAGGTTTGTCTTTCGTGGAAGTCTCAGTTTTCTATTGTGGGGTTGATGTTTGATTAGAGGTTTGTCCATTTGTAGGGCTTTCCCCTTTTAAAATTAGTTGAGGTTGTAATGTGCTAATCGTGCGGGCATCCACAATGCCATCATTAGTCACATTCTTGTTTTTGGAGAAAAAATTTTCCTTGTCATTAGACGAGTTGGTGTTTGTATTTTATTTGTTTATCTTGAGGATTCCCTTACAGATAAGAGCATCTTCAATACTAGCCCCTTTTTTCATCAGTTTAGAAATGGTGCTTGGACTCTTGATTTTAAGTTCATACATTAAGTCTGGGACTAAGTTTTCAATGCACAAGTTTACTTGTTGTTCTTTAGGAATGTCTAGTGAGCATTGACTAACTAAGCTTCTCCAATGCAATAAGAATGTGATGAATGATTCTCCTGTCTTTTGTTTAGTTGAGAAAAAATTAGAAAGTGTCCCCTCATTTCTAATGTTAAAGGCAAAGTGGGAGATAAACTTGTCTGCTAGTTCTGACCAAGATTTGATATTACCAGGAAGTTTGGAGTACCATTCAAGTGCAAGCCCACCTAGAGAACAAGGGAACAATCTCTTAAGATAAGTGGGCTCATCACTGAGTTTGGTACATGAGGCAAAAAATTCTTGGATGTGATCAACATGGTTTCCTTTTCCTTAGTATTTTTCAAACCTTGGAGCCTCAAAGTGTCTTGGGAATGGAGGCATATACAGACTTTTATTGAATGAATTAGGATGTAGGTCCCTTTCTGTGTATAGAGCTTGTTTCTTTTTGACTCCTAATGCCTTGACTTGTTTGGAAAGTTGTTTGAATTGTTGTAAGAGTTCTTCATTAGGGGTTTTCATGATGGCCTTTACTTCAAGTCTTTTGTGTTTGTGAGTAGACCGTTTGCTATGGCAAGAGCTATGTCTACTTGGTTTTGACATTTCTATGTTTGATGAGTCTGATGAGGTGTCACTAGGGGGTGGAGGTATGTTTGTACCTCAAAGACAGACAGGTCCCTATTGTTGGGGAACTTGTTGTGGTATTTAATGTGGCACTTGTTGTGGGATTGACTACGATTGTTGTACCATGTGTTGTTGTTGTGCCATGTGTTGTGGTTTTTGTTGGGATACCTCTGTTGGTTGTATGTGAGACCATGTACATGCTTGTTGTTGTAGAGGTTTTTGTTGAAGTTGTTGTGGCACATGTTGTCATTGTAACAAATGATTCTTGTATGTGATTTGTTGCTCAAGGCATCTTTGGTATTTCGACTATTGCTTGAGTTGCTCTTGTTGTTTAGCAAAGATTGTTTGTTGTTGTTGGAATTGCTGCTGAAATTGTTGTTGATAAATTGTGTGTAAATCAAGTGGGTTAACATGGGATTTCATATTAGGAATGTTGGATGCTTGCCCCACTTGAAGTTGTTGTCATTGTGGTTGATGTTGTTGTTGATATGTGGGATGTGTGTTAAGTGGATATAGATTTGGTTGCACCTTGGAAGTGTTGAGTCCTTGTACCATTGTAGGTTTTTGTTGTCATGGGGATTGACTAAGTCCTTGAGAATTGAACATCATGTTTGGATTGTTGTTTTGGTACCCTTGTGTGTTAGATGTTCCTGCTTGTGACATCATATTGACTTGACTATGTGATGTGTCCCTATTGGGAATGGGCGTAATGTCAATAAGACTTTTCCTTTGTGTGTCCATAGGGATGGTTGCACTTGATGTTTCACATGTTGTACTTATGAGAGGCTCCATAGCATTTGATGTCATAGAACTTGGTAAAGTTAGGAACAAAGGTGTACTTTGTTGATTTGCCTCCAGAGAAGGCATGTCTAGCATCCCTAGAGCACAAGTCCCTTTAGGTGCTTCTTGTTGTTGCATCATGTGACTAAAATAAAGTCTTAATGTCCTTTTGGGGTGTTTAGGAATTGGTGGTATTTCGTCGAACAAGGGATTGACATTGATGTATTCAAATGTATTTTGGAGGATTTTGATGGTTGATTCTTGATGGGACCTTATAGGTGCCACTATCATGTTTGAAAACTCCAAAGGTTATTTTCCTTTATCTAAGTCCAAATTGATCATGGGTTGTATGTTTTCAATAGTTGTGTTGGTTTGATTTTTGGACTTAGGAGCTTCCAAGTTTAGGTTAAATTTGACAATTTCTTGGACTGCCAAATGTTTGAAGTTCTTGTGAAAACTTTTGTCTTCACATGCACTAGCCATTTCTTCATCAGTGATACCATAATCAATGTCAGAGTTGTCACTGAGGTGTACAATACCTTGTTGTATGTTTTATGTGTTATAGTTGAAGGTACTTGTGTTAGGTGATTATTCATCTTTAGGTGTGGTTGGTAAAATTCCTCCTCCTGGTGGCATTGTCACGAATATAGGTTCAAAGTCAAGACTCCATTGAACCATCCCATGTGTGGGGGAAGTATTTGGGGGAAATCTCATGATAGGTGTATTGTTCAAGGTTTTCTGTACCATAGCTTGATTATGAGGATCTTGTGGATACATGTTCAAGGGGTCTGCTAGTAATGGTTGTGATGCTTCAATTTGGTCTTCATCAAAGGTTTGCTGGGTTTTCTTGCTCTTTCTCTATCTTGGACGAGGTTTTGGTTGTGGTTGTGCCCTAGAAAACAAAGGTTGATAAATTTCCTCGGGTCTCTAAGCTAATTGTGTCCTAGTAAGTGTTGGTATGATACCTAAGAATGTAGATACAATGAAAATTTTGAGTGTTTTGGGTGATTAAGAATGGTGGATATGCAAGATATGAGTGTTTTTGGGATTTTTAAGTGTTTAGGGATGTTATGCAAATGCAAATGCAAGATGATGTTTTGAGGGTATGCAAAATGAAGGTTAGGGTTCTATTTTGGACTTGGTAATGACACTAAAGGTAGGTGTATGCAAGGTAGGCTATGCAAAGGATGATTTCCAAGGGTTGATAATGATGTTTAGGATATGCAAAATGAGGGTAAATGATCGAGAAGGCAATTTGGTTGATGGATAATCTAATAGGGTTTGGTAGTGAGAATAATGCTAAAGTTTGGACCATGCAAGATGAAGGGGATATACCACTAGGGTAAGTCAAAATGACATTTGGGGATGCTAGAGATATGATTATGCTATGAAAAGGGTATATGGAAAGTTTTGAACTTAGGTAAAACCTTTTAGAAAGTATTTTGTCTAAGAGTTTAACCTTGTGATAAAGGACTTTGGATCTTGGCCAAAAACTGATAAAAGATGAAAAGATCAAATTGATAAAAGATGACAAGGTCAAATCTAGCAAAACATAGATAGATTTAGACCCAAGAAAATGATAAGAAAAGATCAAAACACTAGTCAAGATCTATTATCTGTCAACACTAGGAGATACTCTAAGGCTCATACTTTGTCTAGATTTTTGACTAAATTCAAAGGTTTTGGGGGTTCAAAATGATGTTTTGAGGACTTGAAACTGGTGGTAATCTGAGTGGATGTGTGATATGGACAATGGGATAACGTGGTCACGATGAAAAATAGGTATGCAAAGATGCAGGGTGGTGAATGCAAAGTGCTGATTTTGAGATGGGAATGCAAAAACTAAGGTAAACTAAACCTAAAAGGATGCAATATGAAAGGTAAATAGATGCTAAATGAGGACTAAAAGGTGCAATATGAATTCAATATGATGCATGAATGAGGCATATACTAGGGTGAATGCAAGAGAAGTCTATGCAAGTGTAAGATCTACGTTTTGCCAAGCACATTTAAGAACACGAGTCACCATGTTTTTCAAGGTTTGAGTGTGTTGAACCAAGGTTTGCAAAGTTTGATAAAGTTTGAAATGTTTTGGCAATGTGTGATGTTTTGACAAGTTCAAACGATATCCAAGGTGCAAATTTAAAAGTTTTTCTTTTATCTTGATTATGTTTTACACACACACAAGACACATTAAGACAAGAATAGCTATTGTTAAAAGTTAACAAACACACCACAACCTAGGCTTTTAGGACTGTATCCACTAAATTCCTACTTGAGCTGAAGTTTAGCCACACTTATCCAGAGTGGAAAACTTAGGATCTTGGCACCATAGGCTCCCCCTTACAACACACTCACTTCTCGGGGCTACCAAGATTCACTTCCCAAGGGGCATGACTTCCCAAGGGACTGTTGCCTCTACTAAGGACCACGAGAATGTAGGATGTCTTCACGAGCATAGGTGACCCCTTGAGATAGTGGATAGAAAATATTTTGGCCACTAAAACATAGTTTTTAGTAAGGGTATTCCATTCAGCAAGTGAATGATAAGCTTCCTCAGAAGGTCTCCCAACCTTGAGAACTGGGGTTTGACGCACCACAAGGGTACTAGAGGAGAGCTATCATGCAACAATACTACCTACACAGCTTTCACTGTAATTGAGTTTTATATAGTGACTGGAATGTTGACCTGGCTTTTGATCCGTTACCACTCTAAGATCATCCCATGGTATACCAAATATCAAGTATCTTGGTCCAAGGCAGGCCTCCTATAGAAGTTACACGGATTTCTCTTACACCCAAGATCCACGAATGGCGAGGGGAGAGGATATGTCCAATGCAACTCCTAGGGATTTAACACTATAGACACGCCAAGAAAAAAAGAAAAATGTTCATTTTAAGCATGAAACAAAGTGTTATCTAATCTAGGAAATCCACACAAATAGTTTTCAAAGACACACAAAGTCTTTGACAACGTCCTGCAAACAAAGCATTAGTAGTTTATGATCATGTCTTCATCCCATGATCGCCACACACTGTAAATAGATCATCAATAACACAAAATCACCTAATATATGTCCTTAGAAGGAAATGGAAACCTTATGTGTAGATTCTGATTGATGCATGTGCTTTCTGTGAACCCAGGTGTGCTCTGATAGAGAAGATTGCACCCTAAAAGGCCAAAATGGCTCAGAACACTCCCAAGATATGCAATATATATCAACTCATGCAAAACCAAGGTTGGATCTAAAAATATAATTTTTTAAGAGTGATGATAATCAAAAAGTAACCCAAATGAAGGCCCACACTATGCATTGATTCATTGTAAAAATGAAATGCAAACTATTCATTAAATGCCTTTTTTTTCAATTGATTTTTGACTTAGTCATAAAGATTGGATCTACATTATATGAATTTTGATCCAAAACTCAAAATACAGAAAAATAACCCCTATCAAAAATTAGAGAGTTTTCCAAAAATATAATTTTTTTAAAAAGATCTTTTAATTTGTGCCCTAGGGAGTCATTTTGTCAAAACAGACCATTTTTTGCAAATCGAATTATTGACCCCTAATATGACCTCTAAAATCAAAATACAAAGAACCAACTCTATTTAAAATTCATAGACCTTTTCAAAACTGTAAATTTTTCTGAAAAATGTGCTTATTTACGTCCGAAAATGATTTTTAATGAAAAATAAGAAAATATCATAAAAGATCGAAAATGTTTCAGAAAAATCTAAAACTTTGATCAAAGCTTTTTGAATATATCACCACCCCGGACAAAAAATTTCATATCAAAATACCCATCCATTTGAAAGATATGATCAAAATGGATCAGAACACTCCCAAGTGCACCCAGACAGTGTAAAATCAACATGCAACTGATTAGAAGCAACATGCAACCACCAAATTCACCAATAACTAACATGAAAATGATTAGAAGTAGCATGCAACCATAAATTTTGACATGCAGCTGATTAGAAGCAACATGCAACCACCAAATTCACCAAGAACTAACATGCAAATGATTAGAAGTAGCATGCAACCATAAATTTTGACATGCAGCTGATTAGAAGCAACATGCAACCATAAACTATGACATGTAAGATTTGGGTAGTTGTCAAAACTGACATGCAAAACTCACTAAACTGACATCTAGGACAACATGCTAACAGAATGCTTGAAACAAGAGCATATGAGCATTTTATTAAACCCCTTGATTAATCTAGATGTGAAAAAGAAGAGTAGATAGTCATTATATCCTTCCAAGTGAGCTCCTTCCTTGCACCTACAAGCACAAAACAACAAACCCAAGTTAGATATGCATGTTCACGTCAGGTTCACCAAAATTTAGGACTAGAAAAATGGGTTGAAAGCATAACATACTATGAGAAAATCACAAAACTCAATAATCATATATTAGCACCCTCTAGTCTACCATGAAAGCCAAACTAATAAAGAAAGCAATAAAAACCCCCTCTTTCGTTTGTAGCTCCCATGTTCTTCTTTCTTCTCAAAATGATTGTAGCTCCAATTTGTCTATAGTGCACACAAGATTGAAGCAAAAGCCTATGATATTGATAATGCCATGAGAATACTAGAAGTGTGATTTTCAAGGACTTAAGAAGATCAGGATTCAAGGATTCAAGAAGATAAGGACCCAAGGATTGAAAATGAGAGGAAGAATATCCAATTTATAATTGACATTGAGGATGAGAGCATTGGATTTTCCAACCATAGATGTCCGATGTGGCAAGAGATTCCTTTGAGAATCCATGACGCATATGACAGAATATGATGCATGCAAGTCAAGCTTGGCTAAATGCAAAAGAGAATCTATGATGCATCATATCCCACTTAAAGCCAAGAATCTATGATGAATAAGCCAAATAGGGAAAAGGAGAATCCACGAGGTGTCATATGATGATGCAATATTTTGTGGAATATTAGAATTAAAAATCCTCTTATTCCACAAAATAAGAATTAGTAGAAAATGGAATTAATGATAGAAAATAGAACTTAGGAAATTGTAAATTTCCATGGTTTGTAGATAATGAATCAATTAATTAATAAAATTAATTAATTGAGGATGATAATTACGAAGAATAATTAGAAAGAAAAATAGGATTAAATTATGGGTTATTTAATCCTCTAGAGAAAATTAGTAAATGATTGGCCAAATTGATTAAATGATTGGCCAAATTGATTATATGAATGCAACTATACCCTTTGATGAAAATGTGACAATGATGGATATCGAATAAGATGATGAAAAGTAAACCAAGATGATGCCATGATCTGACATTGAAAGCCTCAACAATGTCAAAGATTAGATGGCATGAATGATAGCCTAACCTAGTACTGAGAGCCACGACAGTACTAAGGTCAAATTGATAAGATTGATAGGTTTCCAAGGTACTGAAAGACACAACAATACCTAGGAGCAGTTTGATATGTTTTGGGTTGACTAGGACTGATTCTGAGTGATTCTGGGTTGATTTGGGGTGATTCCAAGTGATTCTAAGTCGATTTGGGGTGATTCTGAGTTGATATGAAATGATTTCAAGTTGATATGAAATGATTCTGAGTTGATATGAAATGATGTGAAAGGGGGTACAAATGATAAAGTATGATCAATTTTGGCCAAAAGATCAAAGTTAGTAGAATGAGAAAATGGGTCAAATTAGTATGAAGAAGTGATGAAATTGTAGATGCGAACCATTTTTGAGCATCTATGGTACAGATTTCAAAACCTAAATTAGACATAATCCTATGAAGAAGATAGTGTTCCAATCAAAGGTAAATTTGAGTTTGGTCTTCAGCTTTTTGCTGCAATTTTATTCCAGTGGTTCATTTTCCCCCCAAATTATTATGATTAATGGTGCCCAAAAAAATTGTGTTTATGTTTTTTCTTTTGCAAAATGGTTTCCCTTGGTTTGTACAAAATGATGTTTCTATTTCTATGCTTCAACCATCGTTTTTTCACACTTTACTTGGTTCAGGTTTTCATGAGAGCAGCAAATGAAGCAACTTATAAAACCTACAATGAATGTATGTTTCAATTTTTTATTTTCGTGGGTGGTCTTTTTCCCAATTTATGTGTCCAAGTTCCAATTTGTTCTTGAATTTGGTCACAAGGTTAGTGCATAAATTGAAGTGGAAATAAATATCACTTTAATTTAGAGTATGATCACAAAACCAAAACCCTAGTTGCAAGATACTAACAAAATTGAAGGTATTTGGAAATCAATTCCATTGTGGGTATCTAGAAGGAGGTTCCATTTGGGAAATTGGTGACTGGCATCATTGTGACTCGAAAAAAATTGTTACATTTTATTTAAAAACTAGATAAGACTATTTTTGGAATTTTATATATTGCTATTAAAAACACATTTGACATAAATGAAACCATTAAAATTAAGGCACTCAATTTATTCTCTCTATTTTATGCTTTTGAGCCTGCATTCCAATAACTGTAAAAGAAAAATGGAGGGCAAGCAATTGCAATTAGATAACCTTTCATTGGTTTTAGGTTTAGCAATATTATGTGTAACTATCATTCTTTTCTTTCTTAAACCTTGGGAAATTTTTATTTCTTACAAATATTTTAGGTTCTCTTGATCTCTTAAAAATAGTAGGGCATTTTCCATATTTTACCAAATTGATCTAAAGTTAGATTTATGTGTACATAGAAATTTAACATTTTAAATTTGAAATCATAACATTTATGACTTTTTTTTGCAACAACCCTATGCCTTAATTGGCATTATTCTGGCTTATGCATTGGGGTTGTTCTTTGATTGGAGGGACTTGCAATTATGCTCTCTTTTTTGGGTGTAGAATTCTGTAATTTTTACCATGTTTGTTAAAATAGTTTTTCTTCATTTAATTATTTGGATGTATAAAAAAATCAAAATTTCAGGCAAAAATTTCTAACAGGTTTGACACATGATTGATCATTCTTACTCTTCCTTCCCTTGTTCTTCCTTTTTGGAATTGGTTATATATTCTTCATTAATATTCATGCCTATCACTGTAATATAGTTTCTATAGTCATTCTTGATTTGTGGAAGTTCAACTATCTTTAGCATGAATTTTGAATTTTTGGCACATTACATTCAAGCTACTTTAGTTTTTGTATTCTGAATGTCAAAGCTACCCATGGTAGCAGCATGTTTATGTTCAAAGTTTTTTAAAAATATATAAAGTCTAATCATAACACTTTTTCTAAAACTTCCTTTAAATATTGTAGATCTAGGCAAAGAATATTGTCTTTTGATTGTTTTGTCACACAAGTGACATCAATAATGGGATCTTCTTCTATTTAAGGCATTTGTATTATTCAAAATGTATCGATGGATGTTGTTTGTGGGCTTAAGAATAGCCTAAAAATAGACTCAAGAATATCCTCATTTGGAATTTTTGCAATTTCTAGTAACCAAGAAGTAAAAACCACTGAAAAATCTTGATTACTTGGGGATTGTTGGTTTTTCCCTCACAAAATTTAGGTTTTCAACATCCCCCAAAGTCAACAATTTTTTGACCAATTTTTCCACGTTTACTTACATGTGGCTTAAACATTGCACACTAAGCTTTGATTGCTTAGTGTGGTACTATGAGGTCGATTCCACACCTTCGTCCCCCATCTGCTCCATAATTTTCAAAGTTACTCTGTAATGGTGAAAGGAAACTATGACTATTAAATTTTAAATCCAACTACTCCCACCGTGACTGTCAAGTTTTAAATCCATCTATTCCCACCCACTATTCATTAAACCATTTAATCACTTTTGTATCCCGCACGCTGCACCACATGTCTATGTTTCTTATTTCTTTTACTATGATTTTAATTTGTTTGACGAGGGAATTGTTCAAGTTTTTTCCCAAGAAACTCAAGGTATGTAATTTTAAATCATATTATCCATTTAATATTCTTGTATTCCAAATGAATTGCATAAACATGTTCCTTAGTTTAAATCTTTTAATTTATATTTTCAAACAAATTTTATCGACATTGTAGTTACCATAATTTTATGGCCTTGATTTAACTACCAAACTTCAAAGAAACTTTTATCAATGTAAAGACAAATTAGAAGTAGCTTAAATTATATTCATTTCTTGTTATTTTTGATACAACACTCTACAAAAACATAATTAATTTATAATACAAAATATTTCATAATCATGAAAATCATTAACATGTTGAAGAAATTTTGAGATAGAAATTTGTATGTATGGATTAAATAAATACAATTTAAAAAATCTCTAACATGAAATTTATGAAAAGAAACAATAAAAAACATGAATGTAATATTCAGATCATTCTTGAAAAAATAGAGCTAAAAGTCATTCCTATAAAAACAAAGCTGAAAACAGAAAATAGAAAATCACTCTTTTCATCGGTAAAAAGATTACAAATTTGTGGGTTTTAGAGGAGTTCTCCATGATATCAAATCAAAAAAGACAAAGTGAAAACAATTCATCATCCATTTCATCTTCTCATCATAGGGAGTGAAAATTACTTTAAAGAATATCCCCAGATGCCTCAAAATTGATTGATTATCAAGGTTGAGATTGTTTGACATAATACTTGGTACTATAGTGGTTGAAGGATATAGAATTATTCTTAAAAAAATATGACTTGTTCTTACAATTAGGCCTATGAATGGACATGTCCATATGATAACAAACAATTTGGAAGACAAAATGACAAGATCATCTTATTCTCTAACACAAAAAATTATAGCCAAAGTATTTCTAGTTCACAATAGCCATGAAGCTTTATAGTTCAAAAAGATTATATATAATGGCTTCCTATTTTCTACCATAGAAGATAAGAAGTATTAATGATATTAAGGGCAACTGAATATTGATAGCAAATGTGAATCAGCACAACCAGTTCAACTATAGTAAACTAGAATAATTTTTCCTTTTTCTAGCCTATTTGAATAACTTTTTACAAATTGAACTAGGCCCTTACCCACCTTGTAATATTACATTAATTATTTGAATAGAGCTTATTAGAAACTTAAATTTATTGATGTGAGCAAGTATCTAATGTTTTGGGTGTGAGTACAAAACATAGCAAAGACTTTCTATACTAATCAAGCTTGCCTCAAAATCTCTTTGACCCACTACTCTGCAATTGAAAAGTGGGGATTAAGGTTAAACTAAAGGAATTTAAAGGGAAAGTTTGTTGGACCACACTTCAATTTTAACATTAAGGTGTGACAACACGATATTAAGAATCAACAAGGGTTATAAATTAATGATAGATGAATAGATTTAAAAACACGAGACATCTGAATTAGTTAGATTACATGTTACAACATGAGGCTCTTTGTTGTGCAATACTTTCTTTTGTTTGTCCACTAGCTCCATGGTGGTTGATAGTGTTGGCATGTTTACCATCATGCCAAGTACTATATATGTATTGCATGCTTTGTTATGTTATGAAAAGTGTATTGATTTTCTACCAAGTGTATTATACCATGTCTGGTTATTTTCTAATCAGATTCTAATATTTTTTTGTTGTATATTAGATGGATGTTGATTGGTCTCTCATCATAGACAAAGTAGTTCAATGCCCATGTAGTGAAAAATATTCTTATGTGGATCTTTAATGGAAAAAATATGTACTTAAAGATTCAGAACTATTTTTAGCTTGGATTGAAGCTGATAGATTGAAATATATTATTGAGGGAGAATGTTCAAGGGACTCATATTCAACATGCTTTCACAAAAGTCATTCAAGGAAGCCCTCTAAAACTTCTAATACAAAAAAAAGGATTAATAATTATCTAGAATAAAACATGTAAGAGTAACATTATAGCTAATATTATTTATACTTTAATTGTAAAGTAAAAGAATGTCTATAATCATTTGTTAATTATGTGTATTGTTATTATGAATATTCTTTATGATTTCCATAGGTATTGGTGTACATTTGGACCAGAGGACTATAGAAAAAAAGATGCAACACCATTTGATCCTTCCTCTATTCCCAAATCAAGGAAAGGTAGTAGACTTGGTTGCAAACATACATGATGTGGTTGTACCTATCATTTTAGCACCTAAATCATGGTTCATAGGCCAAACCATATATTGATATGGTACCATCAAGTTCAACATGTGAACAAGAGTGGCATACTTTTTCATGATCAAATGAACAATGCATTTTTTGGATCAAGGTCCTTCTTTGCACCATTTATTAGTAAGCAATTACATCAATGGGTTGACTCATTACTATTACTTGGCATGCCTGCAGATGCAGTGCATAAAAAACATAAGCAAATCGTGCATGAAAAGATGACAATATTTGAAGGTCAATCTTGTAGGGATGATTTTCTTACAATGGATGATATTTCAAATATTGTTTGTAAAATTAAGTCATAAAAATACATGTATGATAGTAGTGATTCTCTTTTAGTGCAACAATGGGTTTTGGCAAACCCTAACAAATGGTTTGCATATCAAGAGTATAGTGCCACTATTGATGGAGATGGAGAGGTCCCATTTGTGCTAGGGATTCAATTGCTAGAGCAACTCAATTTGATGCTTCAATATGGCCATATCAATGTATTGGCCATGGATTCTACATTTGGTAGAAATGCGATGAAGGTATATAGTGTATTGCTTTGTAGATTTAACTTCAAAATATTTACACTCAAAGTATAGTATTGATACATTATTCTGATGACGTATGATAGTTTCAATTGTATATAATGCTTGTATTTGACTCAAAGCATATGGGGGCACCCATGGCATGGATTATTATTTCTAGATCTTGTGCACATGATATCACATATTGGATGAAAATTCTTCTTCAACAAGCTCACTTGAAGAATATTAATTGGAAACTAAAGCCATTCATGGTGGATGATGCAGCTACTGAGATCAAAGCTATTAAGTATATTTTATTTATCATTTATCCCTTTTAAATTTTTAAAATATTTCAATGCCTCCTGTAATGTAAAATTTGACACTGAGTGAAAGTATTTATGAAGTAGAGAAGTGTTTTAGTGTGATGTATATCTATGCACTTGGTATGTTAGATGCATGTGGCTAAAGAACTTGATTACAAAGGTCAACGATAATGCAATTAGACAAGAGATTTTTGATAGACTTGGATTTATCATGCATCATTCAAAAAATGAGCATTCAACAAAGAATGATATTCACAATTTTATTGAGGACTTTAAAGATGCACAACCCTCATTGATTGAATATTTTAAGGGACGGTGGTCTAATAGATTGAGTATGTGGGCTAGATGTTTTCATACACTTAAACATGTAGAACAAGAGACAAATGGTGTCATAGAGTCTTACCATTCAAACTTAAAGAGATTATTCTCGAAAACAATCGAGCATGCTACAAATCATCATATTGATTGGTTGGTACATCAACTATCAACACATGTTTATGTCTATTATTGGTGGGTGCAAGTTAGCAACAAACATGGTTTCTATAGGAACTTTTATATTGAGAAAATTGAAAATACATCTTGGGTTTGGGCTATGAAAATTTTGGATGACCATGTTATATTCAATGACACTAATGATCACATAGCATGGGTGACAACTGAAAGCAATCCCAATTTTTGATATGAAGTGTATAGCTCCTCACCTGGTCTATCTATGTGCTCTTGCAAATTTTTGATACAAGGATACATGTGTCAGCATGTGATGAAGGTTAACTTGATGAGAGAGAGACAAAGGAAACATCTATCTAACAACTTGGATGTAGACATTGATAATATTTCCAATACAATTGGTTCTATAGTGTAAGGATGCTCCAACAATCTCTCTAATTATTTGGTACTTAAAAGACATTGAGTATTTTATTATATTGATATGCAATTATTTGAAAACTATGTGTTTTAAATTTTAAAATGTGTTGCAATATTAATGTAGGTAACTGATGCATTTGAAGAGATTGTAAATAATGAAAATTGCCAACTCTTGGAGGATTCTTCTATGCCCATATAGGTGAATTTATAACCACATCTTTTCTATTCCAATTTTGTTTATTTGGTTATATAATTTATAAAATATGTTTAATTATTTTTTTATACTACTAAAAATAGAGGTAAAGTTGCACTAAAAGAAACGAGGCTACAAATAACACAAAAGTTGGACAAGTTACAAGAAATTTCAACTCACGCATTTGATTTGGCAACACTTACTTTTCATAAATAAGAATTTAAAGGACTTATCAAATAAGCTTGAGAGTATACACGTCTCATCCCAACTTGGATTAGACCATCCAAGTGCAAATCCATTTTGCATTGTACAAGATGGGTTTGGTTACACTATTCATCAACAAAGAGACTTAATTGAGTGCATGAATGTAAGGAGAAGATTGAGTATTTTTAGTAGAACGTCTATGTTTCCACCAATGCTGCAAAATTGCAAGCGTCAAAATTGGTTTGATGATCTTGATAGGGAAAATGAATGAGATGAGAAAAAAATGTAGATCAATGAACATGATTTTGATATGGTTACACACATGTTTGAAATTGTCCAATATATTATTATAAGAACACAAGATTTTATTGACAAATCATACAAGAGCGTCATGAATTTTTTTAGCTATTTATTTCAAAAAAATTTAAGACTTTGAATGCTATAATGTGATTTTGGATGTTAAAACACAATCTCTTTATGAAAATTCAATGTATAATTCTCATATTGTAACTGCAAAGATAAACTTTATTACTACTTGCAAGTATGAACAAGGTCTCAAGAGGATTGGAGATGATGAAATATATTATATTTTATATGTAAATTATTCTCAAATCTCAAAGCTTGCACATTGTTTATATCCCTATTTTAAGAGTAGCTGATCAACTAGTCTCAAAGAATGACAGTCACAGTTATGGTCAATTTCAAAATTTGGAATTAAATTTTTGTCCTCTAATATTTTAATATTTTAAATATTATATTCTTATATTGAATCCATTTTTATCCATAGGAGTACAAAAGGAAATTGTCATAATGTATGTTAATAGTGAGTAATGAGAATGATCTTGTAAGAACCTTATAAATCTAATTCTGCATTGGATTGTCAAATTTTGATTGCTGAGTATTGTTAGAAAACAAATATGTCATGTATGGATGCATTTTAAGTCCAATTTTAGGATTACTTGGCATGCACATGAAATACTATTGTTGTTTTAAGTCAATTGGGTAGTTATACACATACTATGTATGTATATGTTTCTATTCATACACCATAGTTTTATGTTATGAAACTAGTTCTTCCTTTTATCTACCCTTTTATGTGGTCTTTCATTCTTTTATGGAGCATTTTGTTGAGAAATTTTAAATATCATGTTTTGAATAATAAGATGTCATTAATTATATGAACCTAGTAATTTATTAAGATAGAGACATTGAATCCATTATCATCTCAGTTTTAGACATAAATTTTAAATTCAAATTTTATTGTTGGCATGGCTGATTCATAATTCATTTTTTTTGTAAAAGAAATATCCTAGCTTAAATATGAAAATTCCTTATATTTTGAGGTTGTGCCATCTGCTGATACAATACATTTTTGTATGCTCTTCCTTTCATTCCTAATTTAATCATATGCATTTTGGTACATTAACTTCAAAAAGATCACATTTGGAATAGTTCTATTTGGGGGACCATGTGGGTACATTTTTGAAAATCAGTTTCATTCAAAAATTTCCATTAAAAAATAGTTCCTAACTCAATTGTAAAATTTTAATTTGGATATTAAACCAAAAGGATGTGGCCAAAATACCCACTAGGTGCTATGCGGGAAACTCAAGGCCAGAGTAGGAACAGGGTTAGGATAGTAAATTTTTGGATGATCAAATATTTGAATCTATAAAAACTATTTCAAATAAATATTCTCCTATGAATATACTTTAAAACACAATTTAAATCACTCAAATTTGATATTTTATGAGAAAGTTATGCCACAAATACTGACTAATGTCCCAAATCTGCATTGCCAAATCTCACAATTCCCACCTCTTCATTGACATGTTTTACTAATAAATTCTATTCTTATTTAAGTTAAAATTATATTTGATATAAAAACATTGAACATACTTCTACCTTAATTGGTAATCTCTTCAATCCATCTTTAAATTAAAATATTGTAGTCAATTTTATGACTATTCGTCTAGATGTGAATCTGAAAACAACACTAGCATTTGTGCTGCTCCTTGTCTTATTTGGTATATCATTCTAATACATATTAAAAATTTGTTTCTACTACAGATATATCTCTAAATATACTTTCCTATGGCTTTGGAATTACTCAAATCTAGTTTTAAATGAACTTTTTATTGAGAAAACACTATCCAATAGTTTAAAGCTACTACCATTTTTCAGTAGGTAAAACTAAATTTGTTTGTATCAATTGTTCATGGATTTGGTTATACTTACAATTTGTGCTCTTTTCATATTTATAGGATGTAGACAGACAAATCATCTCTCTTCTTCCATGATCTCATATTTTATTGCATGTAAGTTCTAGTTTTTAGAGACCTTGATATATAATTTCTTATTTTCACTCATAAGAGCCAGTCTCTGGGTTCATATAGTAGTATGTGATTCTATTAAATATGGTGTATATCATGCAAATTTGTGCACTTTAATGTTACTAGATAATAAATCAACAAAAATCTAATGGAATTCTACGAGAAGGGTCGCATATTGAGCAAGAAGATCAAATTCAACAACATTATGAATGGCTTGCATTATTGCTAAACTTTATCAAGACTTTCATTATAGAAAATGATGGAGATCATATGTGTACTACGTTAGGCACTTCATTTGCAATTAAGAAAAAACTTGTATATGAATTGGATCAGTTTCGACCCCTTAATTATTGTCCATAAACAATGGTCAAGGGATGTAATGCTCCTAACCAACACAAAAAGATGTGAATGGTGAGCTATTAGATTGGGCTTGCCCCTTTGAAAGTCAGCCAAGTATGAACCATCACATAGAGAAATTCCAAAATAAAATATATCCTTAATAACCATCTCATGTTGAGTCTTATTTCATTTCATAAGCAGAAATCTTTGTGGTCTTAGTCATGACTCTATGAGCAATCACAATGTATGAAAAATCAATGTCAATAGCATTAAAAGGCACATGCATCATTATTATAAGTTCAAACATGTAAAATCACTATGGTGAGATCAATCATAAGAGTAATATACCATGAGTATAGTGGAGATATGATATAGTGATATTATGCCCATTAGAAATCACAATGGTGGTCACTAATATGATAGAATTTTATGAAAATAATATGTTTAATACATGTAATGTCATTATTTAGAATGTGCAAAAATAGATGTCAATGCATGCATGCAATGATTAATGTCTAGATAATAATAGTGACAATGATAGTCATGAAGATACACAAAGCATGAGCACCACTTATCACTTTCAAAATAGTGATAAAGATTGTTAAATTTTAGTGAATGAAAAATGGCCATATTGATGCAAAATATCTAAGATTCCATAGGATTGATCTTTATATACAAAGTGGAATTGATTAATGATCAAATGTAGGAGTTTAATATTGAATTTAATGGTCTAGAGGCTCACTCTTAAAAATCTCCTTCCATTGGATTTATGATCCAAATGTGGGTCAGACCCAAGCTATGTATGCTTTGATGTTAAAAACCAAATGTGGAGTATGATGTTTGACCTTGTCAATTTATTTGAAGTATTTAAGCCGGGTATAAGTATTTAAACCTAATGCATGCTCTAGTGTTGTTAATATACATATCTATCCATTGATGACATATTCATTTTTAAGATTCTAGCTATTAGTTATTTAAGATAATACACTTACCATCACATATTAAGGATATTGATGGAGTTATTGCAATGGGAGACTAGAAGGTGGATCAACCTACAAGCCTACTAGTAATCTGAAGTTATTTCTTGGCCACTAGTAATATTTGAATTGTAGATATCCAATATTTTGTATCATTACTATATTTGTCTAGGCTATGTTTGCAAAGGGAGCACTAAAGCTAGGGTAAAGCCTTACACCCTTTTCTTCAAGACAACATCAATCTTAACAAGAAATTCAGTTAAAGATTTTACCCAAGTGGAAACAAGGGACAAAATAATGGCAATCTTGTTTCAAGAAATGGAACAACAACAATTTGGGAGACAAACACATCCAATCAAGTTGTGGCATCTGTAGATATGCAACACAATGGAGAATTTGTATTGCAAAATAAAAATTCACAAATGTTTTTGGGCTACCTTTGGAAATCCTATAGATGCATGGTGGATGAGATGGAGTTCTCTATTAGACTAATGCAAAGTCTATAGATTGTGTGGTAATTTTGAGGTTTATATTTACAATAATATATATCCATATTAAATATGTCCAACTACATATTTTGATAAGATCCAAATGAATCTAGGACAAGATATCTAGCTACCTGTTGTTACTTTACTTTCCTATTACTCTATTATTTAGTTAGTTTTACATTTCTCTATTCTTTTTCCTTTGATTGATTTGTTATGCTATGATAGATTGGCATTGCCTTATTAGAATAGAGTGAATGCAATGCAATTTATCATTCACATTGTATATATGAATGTAGTGTAGCTACTCTCTAGTTATTAAGCAACACTTTCCTTCATGCCATTGTTTTGAAATCATTGTTATTATTTAAGATGAGTCTAGGGGATTATCTTTGAATCATGCCAATCTATGGATACATATTGATCTTGCAAAGAAATTTTTAATTCACTATCAGTGCATCACTATCTTCTTCTTAGATTATTATTTTATCCTCAAGATTATCTATAAACCCACCAAACCTTGACAACATTCAAGGCCATTTTCAAACAACTAATTTTGCATTTTTGTCCAACTTCCTTCTAGTAGTGGCCTTATTCCTTTAGCTTGATTGCACCATTTTGAGAACTACTACATTTTCCCTTTAACTATGAAAACACATTGGATCATTATCTCAAACAAGTTTTTAGAACCTTTGACTTCATTTTTTTATCACATGCAGGCTTCTTACAACATGAATGTCTCTATCCAAGTTATGCTTGTCCCTTTTCTATTGACTCTCCACAACATTTCCACAATCCCTTAACATGACTTTCTAAAAAATTTACACATCCTCATGATAGTACTACTAATTGGTCATTATAGATCACTTTTAACACACCCTAGGATCACTACTATTTATGATGGTCAATGGAAATTTTTTTCTCATCTCATAGT
Source organism: Cupressus sempervirens (assembly GCA_028749045.1). Classification (NCBI taxonomy): domain Eukaryota; kingdom Viridiplantae; phylum Streptophyta; class Pinopsida; order Cupressales; family Cupressaceae; genus Cupressus; species Cupressus sempervirens. The sequence goes on from CM053786.1 coordinate 318,250,450, forward strand.
AGCATTATCTCTACAATTTGTGGACACCACAACTATATTGAATTTATTATAACATTGACAACATTAAGATTACCTTTCCACTTGAAGCTTTCACTATTCTAGATCCTCTTTTGTATTCATAGTGTCTTGAAGAAACCCAAAAAATGATTTTTCCATTGACTATTGCTATAAAATCTGGTTTCTATATCAATCATTCAAATGCTCTTTCTCTACTGCTCAAAACATGAAGGTGTGGATCAACATAGTTATTGATACAAGGCACTTAAATATCACATAACTATGAGGGTAGCTTGTGATACATTCTCTTGGACCAAGGACATCATTAGGTGACTATAGAGGACCACATGGATTCTATCTCATGAAACATCAGTGTTCATATCTAATTTGTGTTTTTCTAAAATGTTTTCAAGAAGCTAACATTGGTAGTTACACCACTAGATTGTGTTTTCTACATGCTTGGCTTTGGTTTATTTTACAGTTTTTTTAGAGCATTAGTTAGTGCTAAAGACAAATGAATAGCCCAAGTTTTCCACTAAGAGAAATTGGAAATATATAGAAGTTTCTATGAAATCTTCCAATATTACATTTCATTTATCAGGAACAAATTCTGAACAAATAATTTACCAAGTTCAAAGTTATTCAAACTAGACAATTCAAGCATACAACTAAATATATTGAACTTTGTTTTATTTGAAAACTAGTTAAAATGGGCCTTAATAAAACCCCAACAAGGGAAGATTAATTGTATAGTTGTTGACCACTCCATTTTTGTTTAAGGGAACAATATCTTTCTGGGAGGACCCAAAATATAAACCCTTCTAGGTTACCAAACTAAATTGAGTGTTTCATTTTTGTGTTTCTTTATCCTTGGTTTGATGGAAACATTTGGTTATATAGTTCAAACTCATTCATGTTCCATTCATGGTGCTTGTTCTTGAGAATATTTCTTCAACTAAACCCATCTTATCTATTGAATTAGTTGTCTCATCCTAGGAATGCTATTGGATGATGGGAAAAACTTTCTCTGTTAAACCTCACTTTATTAATTTTGAAAAAGTGCATCTTAGACAAATTGTAATGATTAATAGTGTACTTTGTAAATTTGAGAAATTTTAGTTGATTCCTCTACTCTTTACAGTATGCTATTATTTTTCACACCTATTTTTGGTAAGATATTATATGTCATTGTTGTGCTCTACTATGAACACAAATTAGAAATTTTTTGCCCATTGCTCATCATGAGATTCTAATGATGGGCTTCATATTGTAGGAGAAACTATACCAGTGGCTTTTGAGGGCAGTAGAATCAAGGCCTATATTAACAATAGGGAACGAATTTTGCTATCTTTGGGTCTAGAAAACATATTGTTCTCCTTTCATACTTAATTTAAGATAAACATGTTACAATTTATTCTACTATAGTCCTTAGTCACATATTAGTTTAAATGGTTTGCAAATTTAAAAAAATTATGGTATATGAAGAGCTCCAAGTTCTTCTTCCTTTGTTATAATAGTATACATTTACTTACATAGATAGGAGTTTAAAAAGTGATCATTTTACAAACTTCTCGACAATTTTCTTAAATTTTTTTGAAAAACTATAACCTAAGATCTTATGAATTAGTCCTCAACAAACACCTTATAGATTAAATAGGATAGTTCCAATAATTTCTACTCAGATGCCAATGGATTCTTTCTAAATGTAAATGAATTTTCAAATCCCTACTTTGACATTTTTTAGTTCTTCTATTCAACAAATATTATTTCAATAGATAAAAATGTCCACGATTGCTTGATTTCCCAAAGAAAAATTCAATTCCTGTATATTTTTCAAAGTCTAATACACCTTGATAAAACCATTCCTATTTAGACTCTAATAGTTTCCCTCCTCTACAAATGCTACCATACATTCAAGACAACATCAAAATCTCTACTGACAAAGCTTAAAGGTTTGCAATCAATATCATAATCACCTTCCCATCCTATTCTCACATAATACTATTCCATAGGTCACATGGACACATATGAAGACCTCAAATCTATTGTCTTTGTCTCTCTCATGTACCCTAGTATATTGCCTTAGTTTCCATACTTCCACTTTCATAAGCTTAACCATTTGCAAAACAAGTTTACTTTGCATGTCAAACAAATAGAAAAATATGTTGTAAGAAAACTTTTCAAATAGAGGCCAAACTTCTCAAGCTCCAATTATGGTTGACACATATAGGCCACATCATCAATCATAAATAATGCTGATTGATGAGGCTCTCGATAAAGTCCACTATTTTTGAATTGACTCATTCAATTTCAAAGTAGGTGATTTCTTATTTGACATAATCCATGTTCTCCTTCATGGTCAATACACACCTATGAACTACATAATAGACTTGTCAATCATTTCTTGCATAGTCTTCACACTGGTTAGCTATCCATTGTTCTCAACATGAGCTACACCCATCAATACTATATGATTTGCATAGGGTACATGGGAAAACCACATATTTGTGTAGAATGAGAATTTTAGCAAATGAAGTAAAAAAATATGGTGAGGTTGGACTTTGGAGTGAGATATTTTGTATACAATGGTTGGTGCATTGGTTAAATATCTTAATATGTGTTTGGTCTTCAACAAAAAAGAAACCATACTTTTATTTTAACAATGATCCATCCCATCCTATGATATCTATCCTCTTCCATGATAGTAATCCAACATCTGGCCATTATGAGCCTATTTTTTCAAGGATAGGCAAAGAAATTTTACTTCAAAAAATGCAACTAGAATTACTAAACATGGATTGTAATGCATTGGACATTTGGTATATCATTTCCTATTCATTTAGTGATATTGTCTTTAGTTAGGTTCCTTCATTTTATAGTTCATGTGGAAAAATTATATTTGTTGCCATAGCTTTCTTGCTTGATAGCAGATTTGATGTGATTTCTTTACACTTATTTGTATCCCAGACATTGATAAACACACTTAAAGTGCACAACAAATTTTCCGTAGCATGCTTTCCAGCATTCAAAGAAGCTAATACAATAGATAAAAATACTCTCTCATGAATATAATTTCTAGCTTCCACAATTGTAATGCCCCATGCTAAAAGTGGTCTATAGGCCTTCGAATTTTTCCTACTATAGCTTTCACATATTTCATGCTATTATACATGTATGGCAAGCAGATACATCAAATAATGTACATGAATTTTGCAATTGTAAAGAACCATTGAAAATAATTGACTTACTATGCTTCACATCAAATAGAGGGCACTATCATTACAAACCACTCCAATGAAATCCACATCTAGTAGCTAACACATAGAGGAAGCCGGCCTTCTTACTACAACTAATGTCAAAGACATGTGCATTGAAGAACCTACATAATTTACCCTCATCTCGTTCATGTACTAGAAATTCCTTGGACATGTTTGGCGTAAATATGAATGCAATTCAATCATTGTGTAGCTTGAAATGAGAAATACATAATGGGGAAACTCACTGCAAGGCCATGGGAAATTGTCATGCTAGTACAACCAACAACACAAGTACAAAAACAAGTTCACACCCACTAAGGAAGAGGAAACATGTGTCACAACTTGGTATATGAACATGGTTCAAATAATCACATGCTTGAAAATAAAAAAATCAAGGAAATCACAAAATTCACTAATCAATACTTGCGAAGCATCAAGGACACACCAATAGAAGCATGTGTTGTTTGTGACCTGTTGCACTTCGATAAAGATACCTACACAGCTGATGAAGCATTTTTCCACTCCTTTTCTTTGCTTCCCCTTGATAAGAATCATAAAAAAAATTCAAGAAGAAAGATTAAAATGGAAGTTACACTATGATAATGCATATGTACAAGGGAATGTTAGACCTACTTGTGTAATGAATGCTTTAACTATTCTATCCAAAACACCCCTATATAGAAAAGAAAACATTTCAATTTACAAAGATTGGGAGACTCTTTTCGCTCACCAAATGGAACATAACCAGATGGAAACTAACTCAAAAACATAAGTAGATGACAACTAAAATGACCTTAATGAAGAACCCATTACTTAATCACTTATACAATGGTTTAATGACCCTCATTGAATTGAGGACCTAGATATGACCATTATTGATAGTGCACCATTTGAAGGGTTTAAGCCTCTTAGGATATTCCAAGATGCATACTCAGAAGAAATGAATTTTCCAACTCTTTCTTATGGCTTCCCATGCCCATATGACATAATTAGAAATTTTACCTTTCAAAAAATAGCAAAGTGGGAACTCATGCACAAGGACTAGGACTTCACAACACACATGTCCAATATTTTCTTTAAGGCCATTAAAATCATTATTCAACAAATATCTTCTATCACATGGGTTTGCATACAAAAAGCTGAGCTAAAAGGTAGAAATATATTTTCAAGAGATGTTCATGGAAATGACCATTAGGTTTTAGATCTATAAAGAATACACATACATCTCCTGACTATTTGGAAAATGCTCAAAAAAAATTATTTGTCATGATAAGACAATTAGGTCCTCCAACTTTCATTGTCACACTAACTAGTGTTAAACACTTTTGGGAGTCATTATGTAAAGCATTGCAATGTAAATCAACATTACAATAGACTAAACACAATGAAATAATAGAAGATAAAGACCTAGATTTCAAAATTAGGAAAAATATAGTGCTATACAATCGATACTTCAACCATAGGGTGAATGCATTCCAAAAGATGATGTTTAATAAGCATACACTGTCACATTCCAAAGTACGTGACTATTTCTTTGTCACAAAGTTCCAAAACTGAGGTAATGAACATGTTCATTTCATGCTTTGGATAGAAGATGCACCTATATATGGACAATGTAACAATCATGAAATAGAGCATTTCATATATACTTACATCTCTTGTGATGTTGCATAGTTGTTGATTTAGTTTCCTCTTGCCTCCCATGAGGTGGACAAGCATATTAGAGCCCACATTAGGTGCTAACTCTCAACTTTAAGATAAGGCAAGAAAATTATTCAATGAACTAGCAAGTAAACATTACAAAAAGGAATCAACTTTTGATAAATTCCTCAATGACTTACACATAAAAGAAGCAAATTATATTATAATGCTACAATCAACATTGTCCCACAAAATTGTCCTCCTCAAATGAGACCCTGCTAACATTTGGAACAATGCATTTTCTAAACAAGTCCCCTCCATATGGTATGCAAATATAGACACAAAGTTTATATTAGATGCATATGTTGTTGCATCTTATTGTAGCTCATACATGACTAAGCAAGATAGGATATTGTCTCTTTCATTTGACCAAATACGAGAACAATGTATTAATGCATGCAATGACAAAGTTTACTACACACAAAAACTAGGCAATGCATTGCTCAACTAATAGCAAATATCTAGTTGCCAGGTTATCCACATTGTTCTCTCATTACCATTGTGTAGAAGTTCAAGAAAGACCTTTTTCATCAATACTTCTCCACCTGAAAATAGAATTTCTATGCTAAAAAGACCTAAACTACTGGTAAAAGAACAAGATAACTTAGAAAACATAAGGTATGCATTCACAATAGATAAATACATAGAATGACCAAAACATTTCCATTTCCTATCATTGGCTAAGTATACATCATTTTACTCAACCAAGCCCAAAAACATACGTAAAAGAAAAAATCCACTTATTATATGCTTTGTCAAATACAATTGACATATTGATCATGAAAACTGCTATAGAGAGAAACCACTACTATACATACCATTCTAAAGTAGTGAAGATACACTTCTACTTGGGCATGAAACATAGAATGCAGTATTTGATGCACACAAAGTAAAAATTTCCAAAATTGAGAAGTTGTTCACCGTGCATGTTGACAATAAGTGGGAAAATATCGATGATGTTGCAATAGAACCTTGAAACAACTATGCAACAATAAACTTTGAAGATACAAAAATAGAAAGTGAGCAAGAAAAATATGACATTATGGTTGATCTTAAACATGTTAACTATGCTAAACCTATGCATAACACTTGCAACTCTCCATTCTTAGAAGTTGCTCACCCATTCTTACAAAGGAATGATGAGTACTTCAACATGCGATGAAATTTGAATAAAGAACAACATTCCATACTAAAATATTTGCTAATGAAAAAGTGACTACATCTTAAGAAATCATTACCTATTCCTTACTGGTGGAGCGGGTACTAGCAAGACCTTCACAACTAAAGTCATATTTGAAGTAATGGTTTAGATCTATGATAAATGATTAGATAGTGAACCTTTCAAATTGAAAGGACTTATTGTGGCCACCACAAGAAAAGAAACCTTTAATGTAGGAAACCTAACTGCTCATTCCATCTTCCATCTGCCATGCTATTCCCCTAGGATGCTAACCCTAGATTTGAATACGCTCGATAACCTCAATAAGAACTTGAACAATTACAGATCTTTCTTATTGACTAGGCCTCATTGATTGGCTCTAAAATGTTGTTCACCATAGATAGAAGACTGCACCAAATCAAACATGTGCCACCAAATTCTTTTAGCAATATTGATATCATCTTCTATGGGGACCTATACCAAGCTCAACCTGTATGTGATTCTTGGATTTTTCAACAACCACTAATTAATGGTGAAAATGTTCCATACACATTTTGGAATGATCATGTGTTGTGCTTTGAACTACTAACTATAATAAGATAAACAAATCCACATTTTATCTCTGTTCTAAACTATGTTAAAACTTCCCATCAAACTAATGATGATATTCGGCACCTCAATAAAACATGCCTAAGGATTGCCCCCATTAATCCAAAATTCCCATACTTATTTATAGAAATATAACCATTGAAGAATACAAAAAGAGAATGCTTGACTACTTATCTACTAAGCTCTATTTCTTCGAAGCCATTAAAAAGAAAGATAATCCAATTCATCATCTATAGCTTAAAAAAAGGATCTTTGGTGGAGCTAATTGCTAGAAACTTGGATGCACAAGATGGGCTAGTCAATGGTGTTGATAGTATTTTCCAAACGCACACATCAAATGAAGAAGACTTTCTCTAGATTCATTTTAATGATCCTAACATTGGAATATCTCACTGCTTCAAATTGGAAAAGTTGTAAACAACCCATATTTCACATTCTTGGAAACCTGTCATGAGAATAGCTAAAAGACTAAGAACAAGTACTAAAATAGTCACACGAACATGGTTCCCTCTTCAACTAGCATGTGCACAAACTATCCATAGAGCACAAGGGTTGACAATGGATGCAGTTGATTTTGATCCATAGAAAGTCTATCAGCATGGCCTATCTTATATTGCTTTGTCCCATGTACGCAAAATTGACTCATTGTATCTAATACACAAGCTAGAACACAAGAACTTTAACATTTTCAAAAAAGCTGATGAAGAAATGCAATGCCTATACACTGTGGCACAATGGGAAACTGAATACACTCTTTCCTCAACAGCTCCAAACCACTTCATTATATTCTTCTTGAATACTCGAAGCTTCCCACTAAACTCCCTTGTCGTAGGCCATGATCATGATTTGTTCCAAGTAATTGTCCTCTGTTTGCAAGAAATAAAGCACAAAGTTCATGACCAACTTGATTGTATGAAAGACAAATTCAACTATTATTAGTCATTCTTTATTTACAGACTTCTAACATGTTCAATAAAGACAACTACTATGATTGAAAATAAGACCTTCGCAATAAAACATCTTGAATCTATCACCATAGATCTTTTATGCTTGGGCCATACTAGACGCATCACAAACTTGTACTTAAAACCTAACACACCTATTAAAGACCTATTAAATCTTATCACAATGGTCATGACCACACTACTACCCAATTCCAAACACTTCATTGTTGGAGACTTCAATATTAACATGCTACTACAAACAAAGGTACAATTAACTCTAGCTGAGTTGATGCAATAACATAACCTAACCTTAATCATCAACAAACCAACCACACAAGTTGGCACTTTGGTGGATCATATATCGGTGCACAATATTGATATCAACCTTGTCAAATTCACTGTACTAGAGACATACTAGTCAGATCATCTTACAGTCTCCCTCTAACTTCTACTCTAGTACATACAACATTGATTATTCTACAACACACAAGATGCTTTCCATGGGAGACTCATATTTGATAAGGTAATTATTTCCCCTCCTATCTTTGAAATAACTTGCTAATCTATCCTTGAAAGTGCATGATTTGACACCATACCTAAATTGTCACAACATGTGCATTTCTTAGTTCTCCAACTAAATAGTTCTAATACAAATGCTATATTAGTGTACAAAACATATCCTACAAGATACATTTCAAGCTTGATAGCTGGCTGAGACTACAAACAAGACATCTCATCCCCTACACAATACATATGCTTCAAATTCACAACTTGAGAACACTAGCACAAATATAATCTCTCTCTCTCTCTTTAATAGTCCTCTAGGGTTTGTATCTTGATAGCAACAAAATAGAGACCAACATATAACCACAAGTCCATACTCTTAATAGTAAGCCATTTAATTTTTTTAATGAAATGCAACTTTAATTTCTTTCTTCATATCCTATTCCTTGCTATTGGCTTAATGAATTCAACACTATACAAATGCTTAGCTGAGAATTTCAAATGCATAGTTATGTTATGTATTAGGAATCACACATAGATTTTTCACATTGTATTCTCTTTTTTTGTTTCCTTTGCATGATTCCACAAAAAAAGCATGAATACTAAAAGTCATTTCACTTTAGTCTAATAATCTTGTGCATTATAGGCATATCATAATGCAAATGCTAAATGCATTGTAATCAAAATTAGTTTGTTATGGTTTCATCATGTTATCCTATTGTAGAGTAGTACTATTGTGATAACAACAATGGATTCGTCAAAACAAACCATCCTAGCAACAAAAAGGTACTAGCATTAAATCCCTACACTTATACCATATTGATTCGCTCTCTTTTTTACAAATTTAATTTTATACTTCTCTCCATAATAATGACTAAATACTTAACTATATAGTGTATTTTGTTAGCGATTTGCACATGGCTTATAAGGGAGAAAAATGCACAAAGCTTGGCAAGGAAACTAACACAATAGAGCAACAAGGTTCAAAGAGGTATAAAGTACATATCAATTCTAAATTCTCCTACAAGATTTATCTATATGACTTATCTAGAATGCTTTGTCCTTAACAACTCCAAGCAAAATACTCAGCAACATTCCCCATCCAACACCTTCTAGATTTGCACATCTCAATCTACTCTTGCTTTTGAAGGTGACATACTCATCACCTATGGCTCTGCTCTTGCCAAAAATAATGACAATGCAAGCAAAACAAAAATAGTCCATATTGACCTTGTCAATAGCCTTGGGAAAATGACAATCACAACAAATTTGACAAACAAGCTAATTGAAAAAAAATCTCTCCAAGCTCTCACTTGGTTCAAGCATCCAACTATCAAATTTCTTTATCAAGAAGAGAAGCCAGTTTGAAAGAGGGGATGCTAACTCCTATATCCTCATAACCGAGGCAATGCCCATTCAACCCAATATTGGAAGAGTTTGCAAAGAGCTTAAGCTCATCCCTGATGTAAATATTTATAAGTTGATTCAATCTACAAGTGCCTACCCATTTGGCACAATAGTTGTCCTAGTTGTAGCCCACCGTCGAACAACTTCTAAAATTGAATTGCATGTAAAGGATGGAGCAAGAATTTATGACACAACTAAGGTAAGCTATTTCCACTACAGACTAAATCATCTATGATTTGTACCATATTTAGCATGTCTATTTTTATCCATCCTTATCATTCCCGACTTATTACAAGTAATTATTTCATAAAACCATTCATAGTTGTTTGAAACCCTCAAATGAATACTCGGCTCAAGAACACCCCTCTTGCTGCTCAAAAATGTTATTAGAAGTTGACACCTTCCACATTTATTGATTTTCTCAATGATAAGCACTCAAAAGACACTTTGGAAACATTATGCTCTACTTGTACACAAGTTAATATCATAGTCACATATTATCTGAATAGAAATTGCTTCTTTGTTTTCAACAAACATAGCTTACAACAAGCCTTACTAAAATCTTGACCAATAAATACATATTTCTAGAAGCTTGAGGCCAAAAAATGCACATCTTCCACCATAACAACTACTATGCAACACTTTCCATAAGCCACCTCCTTCACCAGTTCTGCTAGCAACAAATATGGCAAAATGCCTTGCATGTGCAAAAGATACAACATTTACATATCAACCTTCTCTGCAATGTACAGTGGAGCATGAGGATGATGTTTTTGAATGTACCATGAATGATAAACTATTTGAACACCGCTTCCCTAAACTTATCCAAGCATCTTTTGACAATTATGAAAAAGACATGTTTGTTAATTTGTTCTGTCAATTTGAAATTCATGGCACTTTCACTATTGCAATGAACGATGTCATAATAACCATCGCAAAGGAATTTGGAAAGGTAAGTTCAATGGCCTCCTTCATTTTTCTACAAAAAACATAGTTATGATTTAAAATCACCCATCTCACAATTTATCTTTACCTAACTCTCTTTTATTTCACTTGTAGAGTGTATGACTGCAACAGCTCTCCAACCTGACTATCCTAGTCAACCATATACAATTTTGAAGGTAATCCCCACTTTCTACACATTATACTAGTTGTACTTCCTTCTTCTATTCTTCATTATGGTTGTAACTTTGAAGCTATTCATTTTTGCAAAAATTTTTGCTTCCAATATGTAAAGATCACACCTTCAATCTTAAGTAAAGAATAAAATCAAACTAGATTTCAGAAATACCATAGTCTAGACTCAATTAGCAACAAATAACTATAGGGATAACACATTCAAACAATATTCTTAAACATCAACATGATACTCTCATGTAAATCTGAGAAAATTGTATCATTTTAGACTTATAGCAATCTAGCTCTATTAGAAAACTTAGCAATGCAATCAAGTCAAATGCACTATTTCGCCCTCTTCAACACATTTGGACCTCTAAAAAATTAGGATCATTCACTGCTCAATTCAACAAATATCATGCAACATGTTTTATTTGAAACAAAAGATGTGAAGGACATTTCTCCAAGTTAGAGATATATGCATGTTTCCTTTTTGTTCTTTTCCTCAAAATTATTTTACTTCTCTCTATTAAGTAGATCTCTTTTCCCTAATAGATTTAAATTACTAATATTAGTAAATATAAAAATAATCTTTTCCCAAACTTGATACAGGTGATATAAGACTATGGGCTTCGCAAAGTATGATCAAGAATTTTTTACAGTAGCCAGTCCCAACATATGGAAAACACATTAAGTATGTAATTAGATACCCAGCCTGCTAGATACAACTTACAACATCAAGTTGTTCTAGCATATTTTGCAATATCTTCCAATATTGGTCTATGAAGCTGCCATATTGTTCAATCTGCAGAAGTCTATGTCATGTCAATGTAATTGCAAACATTATCAAACTAGTTATTGCAGAATTGAACCTCAACAAACTTGCTGTGAATTTACATATCAAATCTGAACTATAACTTATTTTGTAAAGGATCAAAATACTATCCTATAAAGTTATAAACTTTTCAATGACAAACTATACTCAGCTTTTAGTTGTTTTGAGTTATTTTTATGATCTCATATTTTGATTCGATACATTTGTGCATTTAGGATTTTAGTTCAACTTAAAATGAGATGGGGTAATATATGTTTTCCACCTATAAACATTTAATGTAATTCTCTATTTAAGTATTACCTATGTTCTATCTTCTTAATTACACATAGAAATCATTTCTTGCATGTTTGTTGTTGGTAGCTTATAGTATATGATAACCCTTAGGTAGCCTAATGAATATCCCTAAATTAAAATAGAAAGGTCAAAAATTAGTGCTCTTTTCACATTGATTCCAATCATGATTATTTTGATCTTATGACTTGGGTGGTCTTCATCTAGTTCCTTCTTCTTTATGTACTTTTCATGGTTGGTGACATTTTCATAATGGTCATGCACCTTGTTGCTAGGTTGCTCAATACAATTAGAAATCTATGAATGAATGAGGTTCCACTATGTTTGCCTCACTAGATGTTTTGGTTACTTAATCCCTCCACAACTCAAAAGTTTAAGAATTAAGTTTTGCTAATATGTAGAATTGACTTTTGATAATTTTTATTTGACATCAATATAATATCTATATAGATCTCTAGGTATATCTAGTATTTACAGATAATTTTAAATCACATTCTATATGTCTCTAGTCTAGGATGTTCTTTTCTTTTTCATTAACTCTCAGCTATGCTAAAATAATTTATCATGCTCCTTTTATCAAATATGATTCAATAGGGTTTTGATTGTACTTTCATGGTTATCTAGGTTATCATCTTCTCATTGTCTGTAGGAGGATTGATAGATTGACAAATACAATCATCATATATGAGCAATATTTTATTTGTATGCACTGTCAATATGCAAGGAACTAAAAGAAAAATGATTATTTTGATCTAATTCTATTCCTTATATTTCACTTTAATCAATTACAACCAAATATTTTGATCTCTAGAATAATGGCAATGACAACTAAAAACATTTTGATTCAAGGAATAATGGTAGAGAAAACTGAATTTGAAGCAAATCATATGCAAGTTTCTTCAGAATAAAAATACATACCAAAACTGCCAACAAATAAACTAGATGTCCAATTAAGAGAGAGTAGTAAATAGAATTATTTTTTAGTTTACTAGAAATATTTTTGAGACTACCATAATGAATACTAACATTTGGAGGAACTCATATCTCAAATTTTTGTTTTTTTGAGATTCATAAGAAAGTTCCTCAAACTCTTGTACTCTTGTACAAGGGAACCAATAATAATTAAATTAGGTTACTAAAAGACTTGTTGAAAGGTGTATAGATCTCATAGAATAATTCTATCAATAATCGATGCTGCATCAGTCCAACTACTTTTTTCATTGATTTTTTTCAATGCTGGTAAAGCATGTCTATATACATGTGTACAGTCAATTTGTTAAAGAATATCTTAATTTTAAAGTTTTTGTTTTCCCCAGATCATGTCCATATACATGCATAAAGTATTTTTATTAAACTATAGGTTTATTCTTTAAGTTTTTCTCCCTTATTATTTAGAGTGAAAATTTTATATAACTGATATATTTATTTAATTTGTAATAAGCAATATGATTTGTTTTCACAATTTTTTTCTAATATAAAATAGATTATAGTAATTTTCTGAATTTAAGGATTATTATTATTCTCTTTTATTTTTTCTATATAGTTTTATGTCTATTGTTGTTACTTATTTTCCTTTATGTTTGGTTGAGTTTATCATCTCACTGTAATATGTGAGGATTCATTTTGAATCAATAAATTGAGATTTAATTCTACTGTTTTCAGTTTAGTTTTCTCAATATATATTATTTTATTTTAACTTTCTACCTTTGATTTGGTGTTTAAAAGAGCTTTGATAGGAAGATAGGAAAATTAAACTAAAATAGATAGACAAACAAAATTGGAGGAGAAAATGTAGGAAGAACTTAGGGAAATAAAAAGAAAGGTGAGAGGGAGGAAAAGAGAGAGAATTGATTGGTAGAAGATAGAAGTAGCAGAAGAATGTTGTGGATCAACAACATTCACATATGAATTTAAAAGAACAAAGCCACAAGAATTTAGTTCTTGAATATTAATGAACTTGATTATATGATGATACTAGCTAAATATTTGAATATACATTAAAAATATTTAAACAAATTGAATATGAGGAAAGTAGGAGGGCAATGGAGGAAGAGGCAAAGAAGTTACCAAGCACAAATGTTGCTTACATAAGGATGCCAAACTCTCATCAATGTATGCAAAGCACTTGAGGAAGAAATCAATATATGCTACAAAGAAAATATTTATTAATTTTCTTTATAATACCTTTAGGTTAACTTTTTTTGAGGAAACTTATTTACTCTAAGATTGTTTATTCAAAAATTTTGTGGCACACATTTTTTTAGACTAGTAAGATGGTAAGAAGTCAAAATTGCTTCAATGTAAAATATTCTCTTATCAAGGCTTCAAGAAATGATGGAAATGAAGAGATTTTGTAGGGAAATTCAGTTGTAGAAACAACTTCCTACACTAATCCCTTAAGGAAAGTATTGTGCAAATTCCTATTAAATCCTTACAATTTTAGATTCAATATTATGTAAATAATAATATTGTAGTCAACCATGAATATAGAAAACATATAGAGAAAGAAAATACATAAACACAAAGATATGTCGGTGGGGAAACACCTTTCGGTAAAACAACTCCACCCCTCCAAAACCTGCATAATGTATTATCTTCAACACAAAGGTTACAACACACTTGCAATTCAAGTTCTTTCAAGGCGTGAAAGATTGATTCAGTAGCAACCAAGAATACACTTTTCGTACTCTCCTATCTACAACCCTAAAAACACTTATATCATGTACTTTCCATTTTTTAGGGAAACTTCCAAAGAACAACCATATTAGGGTTTTACTATTCTCCAAAAAAGTAGGAACCCAAATTTTTATTTGGGCCAATGCCCCAAACCCCACATGCTAGATGGAGACTCAAGTGTGTAGTACTCAATGATCAATTTCCACATGTCTTCACATCTTCACCCATCATCAAATCTTCTAAAGATAGATCTTACACGTTATAGGAATCTGTCATAACCATTTCAGTCATGATCTCCTTACACAAAATTCAAGATGATGACACATTCAACTGGAGTGACACATCAACATGCCAACTAGACATGTACACTCACACTTAATTACATTATTTTTAAAAACTACATTTACAAAACAAATTATAAGAATAGGAATTATCCAAGGTTGAGACACTTTATTCATAACAAATTTTGTGTTGTTATATTCCCCTATACAACCTGATCAAGGATTAGTTTTTAATACAACTAAGTCCAAGGTTCTTGTCAATGTCGATTATGTCGTCATTTAAAAGGCTTCACAAACTCCATAAATGCCATTAATCTTCTAAATCTACCTAAGGGATTTTTCTTTAACTTCAACTTTTACTTGCACTGTATTCTTTTTTGGCTTTCTTATGGGGTGTCCTACTATATACAAAATGTTTTGATTATGAACTTTTAACTCTTGAATATATCTAGTACAAATTTTGAATTCATGAAATCTTGTTCTTCTATTGTAACAAAGCAGACCACCTAAGAATTTTTAGACACTCAATGAGCTCGCAACAATTTGGGATAAGAAGATTGGAAAAACTCTTCCTTGGGTTCCTATATCAAAACAAGAACTGTTGGATTTAGCTTAAGGTATGTTACTATACCATGCAGTCCATACTACTTCCTTTATGTTGTGGACTCATTAATACACCAAAAAGAAAGAATCTAGATATCATATGAGGTATACGAAAAGATAAAAAATCATTAATAGCTATCTTGGGTTGGTAAATTCTTTCATAATCTATTATGGATTCAATCATTCCCCAAAACATATTCCATCAGATTATGACCCTTTAGAAAATGTAATTAGACCTTTTCATCACTTATGAAATTAGTTGATAGCCAATTATATAATGATAAAGCCTAATACAATTAATTTAAAAACATACCACTGAATTGATAAAAGCATTCTACTTATCTAGCTATTTCTAATGGTTTTCCATTCAGTCATATGTGGTGACAATCATTGGACTGATATTCATAACTAAGTTGGGTGTATAGTCCACTACTAGATAAATGATAGAGAAAAAATTACGGAGAGTTCACTAATGTCTAACAATTTGTTTTTTTTCTCATTTAAGGAAAGTATTTGAATGTTCATTCCTATTTTAAATTATCCTAAGTTATCCTAATTTAAATCTTATATTTTTCATGGGGCTTTCTCAACACTAATTACAAACTCTAATTCTAACAAATTCTAAGTCAAGGGCTCTAACTAATTCTATGTCAAGGCTTCTAACTAATTCTATGTCATATTGTTATGATCTGTTACGAATTCTAGCTATTCGTTCAATTATCTTTCTTCTCTCAAAATTTCCTCCCTAGTAGTTAGAAAAGGCATGAATTAAAGCTTGAAAAAAGCTCTTGTTCACTATAGAGTTTGGTCTATAAAAACCTTTACTTCTAAGGTACTTCTAAATCTACATTTGGACCAGCAAACTATGCCCACTAAATCTCTCTACATCGAAGGAATTGTAGAAAATGTAAGGCAATGGATAGAAGAAAGGACAAAATATTAATAAAAAGAAGAAGCAAGAAATGATATCACAACAAACTTAATTATTCATTGTTGGTAGATGCAAGTACAACCTTCCTCCATCTTTGATTAAGTTACAAATGCCTAGTATACCTATTAAGTTAGTTAAACAATGCATTGAATGCATTGAACTATTTTTTGCATGCATCTATTGTTTGAAGGGTTAGATATTTTTTGATACAAAGGTACATATTGATGAAGTCATAATGATAGGCTTCATCTACAATTAAAAAGTTCAACAATAACATATAAGTTAACTTTACACTTGACAGGAATTGCTACACAACATAACAACCACATTAAACTTGAGAACCCCTATGTGAAATAGACTTTAACTAAATTGATAAGTTATATTTCTTTTATTAGAATTTGGAAAAACAAATCTTGACATTTTCTTAAAAAAATTAAAAATACTACTTAAATCATATTGATTATTATACATTAAAATAATACTAAGAGGCCAGTAAATCTTTAAAATAATTTTATTACATAATTATGAATAAACATTAATAACATTCCACCAACCACAAAATATAGAAGAATGATTTTCTATTAATATATGCAATATCCAATGATGTTACGTATAGCCCTCAATTTTGAATGGATGCGGCTATCCTCTATCCAAGTTGACCAATTTTCAAAAAATTGAAAACATTGTAGATTTTTTTGAAAATTTCAGCCTTTGATCTTCATGATCTACTTAGTTTGTAGTGGAAAATGGTGTAGGAGCACCCACATGAAGTATTTAGCTCAAAGTTTTATGCACGAGCCAACTTGAGAAATTTATCTTGATTTCGTCATTAGGATAAGATAATTCTCTTGGGATTTGTACAGATCATTGTGGGGTCATTCTTCCCCATTCTATATCAGAGTATTCGATGGACTGTTTTTCCTATTTTGCAATAATCTAGAATTTTTTGTGGACCATCTCAGCAAGTATAAGTAGAGTTTTAGGTTTAGGTTTAGGTCAAGTTGGAGAGCAAGGTTTCTAGATACAAAGTTACAAAGAGAAGAAAACTGTAGGAAGAGCTAATGTATGTACTATTCATTTGATAAATTAACTAGAAGAATTTTATAATCTATCTCTTGCTGGTGTTGGTTCCTATTTCTATTGTGTTTGCTTCCGTTGTGTTTTACCTCTGCATCATTTTTGGTATCAGAGCTTGGGAAAGCTCCTAAGGCACTTGGGAAAAGCTTGGGGAAAGCTTTTAGCTTCTAAGGTGAATTTGATTTTGTGATAGGTTAAGGAAAGAACCTGTAAATGTGACCAAAAGACTAGGTTGAGTGGAGAGAACCTAGATAAGAGACAATGGTCACAAGAGGAGATTTATCTCGTGATCAGAAGATACTATTTGATGCATGGGTTTCATATTGGGATTTTCAGAATAAGAAGAAGGAAGAAGTAAGGAAAAGAGCATAAGAGAAAAGGAAGAAAAGAGAAGAGGAAGTCAATATAGATCAAGAGATAAAAGAACGAATGGAATTCCTAATGCAGGAATTGAGAAAGCACGAAGAAAATTTAGTACGACTAAAGGAGGAATTGCGAGAAAATATGGAAAAAGAAAATAAAGATCTGGAGCATCAACCAATTTAGATTACAGAAGCCTATACTGAGATATTGAAAGCGAAGAGTTGTTCGTTGAAAGAACAACCTGATCACATTGATGCTGATATACCAGATGGACAGATCGATGTTGACATACCAAATGAACATAGTGAAGCAGATATACAAGGTGAACAAAAACATGTTTTTGATGAAACTTATGATATAGAAGTTCTTGAAGATAGAAAAGAGGTTGAAATGGTTAATGAGAATTGTGATGAAACAGTTCATAAAGAGTTGGATGTGATGGTCCTTGATGCAACAAAGAAATGGCATTTGAAGTTAAGAAAGAAGGTGGTCTAGCCTATCAAAAGAATACTAGTAGCAAGGAAGAAGACTTGTGATGAAGCTAAGAGGATAGAGGAGGCTCCAATAGTGATGAATTTGTCTCCAATCATGAAGATATTACAGCATAGAGACATCACATCAAAGGACACAACAATTGCTACATTAACCTAAATTGGTAAAGTCATATTCAATGAGGTTCCACCTAATCCATTCATGGTAGGTTTACAGGAGTTCCATCTAAATATGGAAAAGGTTTGCGCATATATGATAGTTGATTTGGATACTGGTCAAGAGTACAAACCACAAATACCAAAGAATTGGAAGGCACAAAAGAGGAAGGCCACTCTAAGGGACTTGGATTTTATTGTCCCCAGGAGTATGGTGTAGGAGCACCCACATAAAGTATTTAGGTCAAAGTTTTATATAAAGTATTTAGGTCAAATTTTATGCACAAGCCGACTTGAGAAATTTATCTTGATTTCGTCATTAGGATAAGATAATTCTCTTCGGATTTGTACAAATCATTGTGGGGTCATTCTTCTCGATTCTATATCAATCTAGAGTATTCTATAGACTGTTTTTCCTATTTTGCAATACTCTAGAATTTTTCCTAGACCGTCTCAGCAAGTATAAGTAGAGTTTTAGGTTTAGGTTTAGGTCAAGTTGGAGAGCAAAGTTTCTGGATACAAAGTTACGAAGAGAAGAAAACTACAAGAAGAGCTAATGTATGTACTATTCATTTGATAAATTAAATAGAAGAATTTTATAATCTATCTCTTGCTAGTGCTGGTTCCTATTTCTATTGTGTTTTCTTCCGTTGTGTTTTACCTCTGCATCAGAAAACAACAAATTTTTTTTTAAAAATTCACTACCTTTTTGCGAATTTGGAAAAAAAAATTAACCTTATTTTATCTTTAGTACATTTTAGATGGAAATTAGCCTATCCTACAATATCTAAGAAATTCTTGCAAACTTTGATAACTCACACAATAATATTTAGTAGTAAAAATATAAGATCTTATTGATTTAACTGCAACATTTATGAAGATTTAAACCCTCAACGGTGCTTCAACGAATGTTATATGGGGTGATTAAGCTGAGAGGCTTCTACAATGAAAGCAGCTTTGGTTGTAAACAATCTAACATTTGAAAAAAATTTGACGTTCATTTAAGTGTATGCTTAGTCCTTTTTTAATATAGTGTATAATTCATATAAAAAATAATTAAAACAGTTTTTAATAGATAAAGTTTAGTAAGTTCTAAATTGAAACAAGAAACCTTATAACAAATCAAATTTATTTTAGAAACTTATAAAATTTATATATTTTATATTTTAAACAAAAGTAATTAATTATTTTCTTCTTACAATCTCAAATTTTCTTTATTAAGCCGAGAGGTTTCTACAATGGAAGCAGCTTTGGTTGTAAACAATTTGACATTTGAAAAAAAATTGACATTCATTTAAGTGTATGCTTAGTCCTTTTTTAATATAGTGTATAATTAATATAAAAAATAATTAAAATAGTTTTTAATAGATAAAGTTTAGTAAGTTCTAAATTGAAACAAGAAACTTTATAACAAATCAAATTTATTTTAGAAACTTACTAAAATTTATATATTTTATATTTTAAACAAAAGTAATTAATTATTTTCTTCTTACAATCTCAAATTTTCTTTATTTTTTGAATTTGTTCTATAATATAATTTAGTTTTTATTTAATAAATATAATATCATAAGCCATCTTAGATTTCTTTCCATTCTATTATAATTCATTTTAAGTCTTGCAGTTTTCATTCACATAAAAATGATTTTAAAAATATAGATATGCAATTCAAATTTTTGAGAGAAAAAATAGTATATAATTTCATTTCATAAATTATTTTTAAAAAAATTAAATATAAGTAAGTTAATTAGATGTGATTGATTTCATAGTTGAGCATTTGTCATGCTTATTATTGAAATTTTGTATTGAAAAAATAAAATGAATTTATATTTTATGAAATAGGCGTGAATAACTCTAGACTTTTTTAATATATATATATAAATATATAAACTAGTTATGCAATGTTGTCAGCCATACATGAAAAAGCCTAACAGAAATTTTAAAACTTAGATGCAGTCATTTATAATAGAGCGACCAAGCTTTCTGTTATTGTCAGCACACATTCAACCACAAATCCATCATCTCCTATAAGTTTTATTTTCTATTTGAAAACGATTTAAACCTTTAAATTTAAAATTTAATTCACAATGTTTCGATGGCGGCAGGATTCGGACAATGGCAATTCTCTGAATGAATACAAATAGTAAATTACAATGCTTCGTTAAAATCAATGAGTAGATTGGACCCACTTTGTGAAACGTAAAGTATTGGCAGAGATTTGGTCGGCTCCACGTCTGTTAAAAATGCAATGTTCAAATATGGAGAGGTGGGACACCAGATAAAATGAATGAGAAATTTCAACAAGTATTGTAAAATTAGATTTTTTTCATCTTCTTGGTTAAAGCGCGAGATTAGTGTTTTTATGTTGTTTATTTCTATTAACTAAATTTCTATCAATTCAAAGGAATCATTTTAATCCTTTGTTCGTTTGAAGTTGTTGTATTAAAGTTTCATTTTCTTATCTTTATTTGCATTTTACAATTTTAGAAGGAAAAAAGTATTGAATCAAAATGATCTTTCCTATATTTCTTGAGGTATTCTTTCTTTTGCAAGTCTATTGTATGTGGTGCTATCTTTAAACTTTTAAAAGGTAGACATCCTAAATGAATGGTTCGAGTGAAGCATATTTAGCAAGCTTCATTCTTTACTTTAGGTTTTAGTCTAACATTTTAATCATTTTAGTTGTTTTAGATTCAGTTTCATGTTCATGAAATATACAAATATTATATCACAAGCCACTCAAATGTGTTGGAAGAAGTCATTATCTCTCTTTTCTCTCCTCTATAGAAAAATAGGGAGTACAACTTTCTAATTGGGGTTTTGACGAGAAGATGATGTATTTTTTAAAATTTATTTTAGAAGTCTGAGTAATTTTTTTATGTTTTCATAGTTTTTAACATAATTTTTCTTTTCTGGAACTCTTTGAAGAAACATTCCACATTTCTTCAAATGTTGAACCCTAATACGACAACAAGCTAGGGATGCAAGCTAGGAATGCATAGACTCACATAAAATCAAGTCTGGTTAGTCCATATGCACAATTGAAAAATAGATCAATATGAACGATAATTTTAAAGCTTATTTTTTATTGTATATGACATTTTTTTTTTATTGTATACGACATTGTCTTGATCTTTTCAAATTTGGAGTAGGCTTTCATAAGTTACAATAATTTATACTGTCTTAAAAATAAAATGGAGGGATTTGGTTTTTCATTTTGCATTAAAAAAAACTAACAACAGCTTAAACTTTATAGTAATTATTACATTTAAACTTTATAGTAATTGAGAAAGTCATCCCACATTTAACTACAAGTCCACAAAGACAGTGCAATGACAGGGGTTGTTTTCCAGCCAGTGATGAGAGCATATCCATTGGCGTGAAGCTATAGCACTCCGCATGAGGAACATCTTTCAGCAACAATCCGGCCTGATACCAAGCTTGATAACTGAAACTCTTCTCCCTCAATCCCCTGTGCTTGAAAAACCTCCTCCACACATCAATAGTAACATGTCTAACCCTCCTTTCCATCCCCTCACAGGCTATCATATTCCTTATCCTGCTTCCACAGAGCATCTCTTCAAACTTGACCCTTCGATGATCATCTCTATCCGGCATTATCACATCCAAGGAGTCAAAACAAGCGCTGTAATGGAAGAGCAAATCAACGAAGCGCTTGGTGAAAGAAGGAGCATTGCTATCAGCCTCAACGTCAATATTCACCATTACCCTTGGCCTCAGTCTCTTTATAACATCCACAACGCTCTCCAGCAGAATCCTATTGTACAGCAGCTTGTGGAAAACACTAGGAGCGACCACCGCAACAGCCTCATCAGGTTTAACATTAAACACGCTTTCCCTAATCTCCTCCATACTGTTGATCTGCACCATCCTGTACGAGAAATCTGGAATCCCCAACGACCCAGCGAGGTCCTGAAGTCTTCTTCCGCTGTCTCTCAGATCGTCCCCGTCCGTTCCAATTGTTGTGATCTTCACGTGCTTTAATGCTTGATTAAACGAAGGAGAACTTTCTCTGGCCGCAAGGCTCTCCATGACCACCGACCACTGGCACCCATTTCGAATATCGAGATCAATGACATGAATCTTGGTCGAGTCTCCCACGGCATCTAAGATCGCCTGCACGGACGTCAGATGCGTGAGTTTCACAAAGGGCATCACACCATAATAATACGCCATCACCTGATTGAACTCGGCTTTGTCGTAACCGCTGTTGAAGTTGAAGGCGAAATTGGGGGGCGGGCACTTAAGAAGATTGCTAAAGCTTGTGGAGGTCAGCCGTTCGATTCTCTCCTACAGCGCCCCGTAGAAATAAAAGGAGAGCCTCTCAATGGGGCTTCCACGCTGAGAAGAGATGTTACGACAGTGTGCCAAAAGCCTCGCCGCTTGATCGTATCGTTTGTTGCTTATGCAATCTGCAGAGGTGAAAAGAAGATGGGCCAATTCCAGCCCATACTGGTCTTCCGTTGCTCGAGCAGGGCCCACAAAGCAGGACTCAATTCTGCCTCGTACATACTGGTGGCCGCCACTCTCACGATTTCTTCAGACGACAAAACCTTGATGAGATTTAATGTGGGCATTTCGGTGTTAAGGTTGGATACGAAATTCATGATGCTCTGACATTTTGGAGAGCGTTGTCTCATGATCGCCCTGACGTTGGTTATAATTCTCATGCGCAGGAATTGCAGAGCTCTCGGTCATGGCTGTTGTTGTTTGATGTCAATCAATTTCCAGGTCTCGCTGCGATTTCCTGGCACGATGTAAATCCAAATTGTGTTTAACCATGTTTCGATGGCAGCAGGATTCCGAGAATGGCTCTTGTACAAATACTAAACTACAATGCTTCGTTAAGAACAATGAGTAGACAGGACCAACTTGGGAAACGTAATCCTCTTGGTGTAATCCTCTACACAAGAAAAACTTTGAAAAAATAAATAATAATGTTATCGTGGCAAATTAGATTGTGTTTTATTTTGGAATCTTATGGTAATGTTTAAGCTGAAAGATGTTCTTACATGCGTCCATTTTTTTTAATGACTAGACCTTTTCATTAATTTATAATATTAAGATACATATTTTTTAAAAATAGGGTTCAGGAATATAAGATCACCCCGCGAGTTCAAACAACAGAAGGTCAGAGTAACAACTATTCATCAAAGAAACTGTTTAAAGAAAAGCATAAAGCCTCAAGCAGCGAGAGCAATGCCTGTTGAAGGAGGATCTTTATCATTAGAACCCCAAAAGTTCTTGAGGTTAGTCGTTGGCTCAAAGGGGAGCCCAACCGTCAGCAACAACAGCATCAACATCATTATCTTTATCTCCCTCAGGCCTGGATGGGGAGACAGCTAGGTCCAATCAAGGGAAGGTCCACTTAAGATCATGTTGCACAAACGACCAACTGGCAACAGGGGTAGCAGGGGGAGCCACCAGGGACCATCCCAAGCCCAACAGCTGTGGAGGCTAGGCTGAGCATTGATGACCATCAAAACCATCATTGGGAGAGCAATGGTGTGGCTACATCTGGGGAGTGTGTGAGTGGTGTGTAGATCTACTTCGACCTTGTTGGCGACCACAAGGAGTATGATCACTAGAAATTGCATCTGGAGGCACACGAGCAATAGTACATGGCACATTTCCCCAATGAGCAAGTAGCTCCTACAGGTGAGCCACCTCCAGCGCGACTTGTCAATCTGTACTTGAATCTACATCATGACATTATTATTTCAGTCCTTCCAAATAGTAAATTGAATTTCCATTCTAAAAGCATGCCAAATCTAGGCATATCTAAAAGGAAGTCTGAGCAGATCTCCCAGCACCACCATATGCAAAGTGAACTCCTCTAAGTGGAAAGGCTTGAAAAAGTCATGAATCTAGAGCCAATATCTCTAGGCTTGCCTATAGAACCAAAACATGTGTAAGAAGCTTTTGGGCTAGTCACAAAAGGGGCATCCAGGATTCGAAACTCCCAAATGCCAGAGCTGAGGGCCCAAAGGCAAGCCCCAGAAGAGGAGACACGAGGCAAAGTGAGCAATCTTTGGCTCTATAATGGTATTCTAGACAGTAGTAAATCTAAGACTCCAAGTCTTATGAGAAGAACACAAATGCCAATGTTGATTGAGGGTATCAACCATTGGAAGATGAGGCACCAACCACAATACCCCTGTTTGGGCTTGTAGTTAGCCATAGAAGTAGCAAGACCCTACTTCCAATCCTTCCACCAAGGGCTAGATGAGTAAATACCAAGCTTGTGTAACAAATTGGTAGGCACCACAAAAATGAGAAGATTAACTATCTGGTGATCTGCATGGATGATCTTGAACTAAACCTGCAGATCCTCTCAAGAGCGAAGGCTCATAGTAACTCTAGAAAATAAGTCCCTAGGAGTTTTAAAACCCCTACGGAATAAATGCAAAGTGTTGGCTCCCTAAATGTTAGCTAAGGGAACACCTCGAGTGGAAAACAACGGAGATCACCAAAGGTTTTGCTGGTTCATTAAGAGCTCATCTCTAAACCCATTACCATCCCAATGAAGCCATGGCTTGAAGGCTTCCTAGGCTTTCCAAATACTCTTAACAACAAAAGTACCCTGAATCTGAATAGGTTTAGGAATCACAAGAAGGGTCTGAAAGCCAATCCCTTTCCAAGCAAGTTGATTAACTGGGAAGCTTGAAGAAATGCAATGCCTTAAAAAGAATTTTCTAGGCTTCATCTCTAGTGAGAGTGTGAATGACCCACTTGGCATAGAGGAAAATCCCCTATTTTTGAGTGGAAAACAACTCAAGCCCCCTCGAGGCTTTGGGTAAGCAACAATAATCCCAGGCAACTCTATGAAAGTCATGATGCATAGCATCAATGACCTAGAGAAAGTCCTGGAGGAGACGCTCTAGCTTGAGATAAGAAGCTTTGGAAGGAGCCCAACAAGAAGAATAGTACACATGGGTGGCCCAGCAAACACTTCAGAGAAAATTTGAAACTTTTCTGCAAGATAAAGTAGCTTAGTGATCCAATATTCCAACTTCTTCTCAATCCTAGCAAGGACAACATTCCACAACTCCACAGGGGAGGCTTGAAAAGTGAAAGGAATGCCCAAGAATTTAAAGATTTCCCCATGTTGGATCCATTTCCACCCATATTGTTGAATCCACTAAGGGCCTAACAAGGACTATTGGTAACAAAGGGTTTTGTGTCATTGACTAGCAAACCTAGAAGCAAGGCAAAAAGTATCAGGCACTGCAAGGCATTGGCTATATTATCTTCCTCCTCAAGCAAAGTAAGGAAGGAGTCATCAAAAAAATGGCCATTCATAAGCTATGTAGAGGATTCTAGAAGAGAAATACTACAAACCATACCCTGAGAAATGGTGTTGGCAAGAAGATAGCCAAAGCCTTCAGCTGCCAGCACGTAGAGTGAAGGCGCAAGAGGGAAACCTTGATGAATAGATTTGTAAAGCCTAAAAGCTTTAGATTGCTTCCCATTAACAGTGATGCAAGTAGAGGCATCCTCAGAAAGCATCTGCACAGACTGTAGAAAAATTGGCCCAAACCCTAGAACTTGCAACATAGCCAGAATAAAGGGTCACTCAATCCAGTCATAGGCATTGGCAAAGTTGATTTTGAGAAATAAGGCATATTGCTTAGATTGCCTAGCACATTCCATGCCTTCCCAAACAACAATGATGTTGTCCAAAATATAGCGAGATTTGATAAAACCTGTTTGTTCAGATCGAACAATCTGAGGACGCAAATGCCAAATCTTGAGAGAGGGGGCTTTGGCAATGATCTTGTAAGAGACATTCAACAAGGTGATGGGTCTCCAATTGCAAATTTCCTCGGGATCACTAGCTTTTGGTATGAATTTAATATTTCCCTTATTGATAATATTTCCTAGGGAATTAGAATTTAAAGCTTCACAATAAACCTAAAGCAAATAAGGACCGATATCATCCCACATGATTTTGTAGAATTCACAAGGAAAGCCATCACAACTAGGGGCCTTGTAAACAACCATGAAAATGACAGCTTCCTTCAAGTCTACAAGTGTTAATTTTTGCTCACAAAAGACATATTTCCCAGGAGCAAGTCGATTGGGAGTAACTGCAAGGCATTCTTGAAGAGCTTGGTGACGTGTAGTAGAAGGTGCTTGAGATGTGAAAACCTGCTCATAATGGTGCACAAAAGCCTAAAGAATATTTAGTTTAAGTAAGTAAAGACCTGATGACCTTCACAAATGCACTTGATGCCAACTATAGAGTGGTGAGCCCACACAACATTAAAAAATTCCTTGGAAGCCTAATTGTCAACCTCTAACCAATGGAGATAGGCCTTGATTTGAGCTCCTCTAGCAGCATAGTTGCCTGCAACTTGCCTCTGGCATCGAAGATTAGCAAGCATAATTTGGAGATTTGTATTAAATAGATTCATGACAAGAGCTTTTGAAGTCGTACATAGATCTTTTCTAGTGGCCTCATAAGATCTTCTACGGTACTTGGCCAATTGTCTACCATAAATGCGAAGAAACCTCATAGTGCGGAGAATGGCATCATTCCACCACTAAATCCACCCAACATGGGTGTGAGGTAGAGGCTCAAGATTCCACACTCAAAGAATGTGGGCAATAGTGGGAAGATGCGATAGCAATGAGGTGTTCACGTAAAACTAGGTTTTACAAGGACGAGCCTAAGCCATTTGCCAACTGATAGAAAAAATAATGGGCGAGTGATTGGACAGCATCACATCTGGCAAAGGAGTGACAGGTAGGGCATATTGGTGGGAAAAAGAGAAAAAGGACTACACATAAATCATAGCCCTGTCAAGTCTATCAAAGGAATCCAATATAAGTAAATATTTTAAAGAAAAAATCAACAATACCTCTCAACTAGTAAACCACCAAATAGACCAAGAGTAGTGAATATGAATTATCAAGAAACATAAGTCATGAGGAGCTATCTAAGAACACTATCCTCTTATGTCCATGTTGAACTCACATCCAACTAAGATGTAGGTTCCTTGCAGTTTGTTCTAAAGCATCACCAAGAGTAGCCATCTCTTGATAATCATGTCTCTATTCACAAGATAAATTTGACCCCACAATAGTTTCCCATTATCTATGAACACTTATAACCAATCAATCCTTGTTGAAATCAAAATGAAATGCTAGAGAATAATCTTGTACTTAATATAAAGAGAATGCAAGAAAATAAATGTCAAAGCTATAAGAAATTGAATCGAGAAAATTAAAAAGGCATCATGTGATCTAACCATCTTTTCATAGAGATTGCATGTTCCATATGGAAATAGAAAAGACCTATATCATGCCAAATTTTCTACAAATCAAGAGTATACCATGACACAACACAAACCATCTTGTAAACAAGGACCACACATCAAAACCAACAAGTCAAAAAATTGACACCTCAACCAAAGACTCCCATATATTTTCTCTTCAATATATCTTCCCCCAACGCCACTCTTTGAGAGCCTTTAGTAGGTTGGGTGCTCTTAGAAGAATCATGGAGCTTGGGGCTAGTTGATATGATAGGGCATCCAAACCTTCTTAGATTTTTGAGTCACATGATATTGATCACCCTTTGAGAAGACCATACAAATTTTATGAGTTTTGCACCCCGTTGCCATCCCACATGGGGGGGTCAATTTATAGTTGAAAAGAAAAGATGAGCCTAGAATAACCAATGAGAAATGTCATGTTCCTTTCTTATGATACATTTTACTTTCAAATGTGTTTCTAATATCTTCATACATGTACATATTGATTTAATCCATTAAAAAATAAATACAGATTTAATTTCTCATCCATTAACTTTTAGTGGAGAGATAATGTACTTAAAAAATCTTTTAAAAATTGGTAGCATAACAATAGATAAATCTACTTCGAGAACATGAAAGGAGATAATTAGAAAAAATATAGATAAAAGAGAATAAATACAAATACATGTGGGGAAATTAAAAAATAAACTCACTTTACAAAGCATCAAATCAATGTATTTATCTGCAAAAAATTGTTACAATTATTTTCATATCCATATAGCCTGAACATGTCATCTACATCTTTCTCACCTAGAGGAAAATGGTAGCATGACCTTGCAAACAATAATTCCATCACTCCTTTCTCAAAACCCACATAGAAGACATATATTTATAGAAATTTACAAGTTTGAACTAGCTTCTAAACCAAACCAAAGGAGAGGGTCATGGAAATCCTTGTGGAACTTTAATAACCTCATGTAAGCATGCAAATGGCACTTGTACACTATTGGACAACCCATCTCACATTCCTCCAAGCTTTGACACTTTTTTTCTTGCTAATAATAGGATATACATATTTTTTAATGCGCCTTACAATTGTCATAAATGGAAACACCTATAGTTGTAAGATAATCTATCATAAATTACTATAATCAACTAATTTTCTTACAACTCATCATAGCTAAAGATGCCTTCCAATACTTTTCAAATGTGCGACAAGAATCTATCACAATCTTTCATAACAATATGCCATCCAATAATGATTTATATTCTAAAACATGCCAAAATATCTCTACCAAACTAAGGCACCTTCTTGCCTAGATAAGGAATCCTATATTAATTACAACTAAATAAACCATATTATCCATCTATCAAAGGAATCCTCTATAAGTAAATATTTTAAAAGAAAAATCAACAATACCTCTCATCTAGTAAACCACCAAGTAGACCAAGAGTGGGGAATATGAATTATCAAGAAACATAAGTCGCGAGGAACTATCTAGGAACACTATCCTCTTATGTCCATGTTGAACTCACGTCCAACTAAGATGTAGGTTCCTTGAAATTTTTTCTAAAGCATCACCAAGAGTACCCATCTCAATAATCATGTCTTTATTCACAAGATAAATTTGACCCCACAATAGTTTCCCATTATCCATGAACACTAATAACCAATCAATCCATGTTGAAATTGAAATGAAATGCTCGAGAATAATTTTGTACTTAATATAAATAAAATAAAATAAAATAAATGTCAAAGCTATGGGAAATTGAATCAAGAAAATAAAAAAAGGCATCATAATCTAACCATCTTTTCATAGAGATTACATGTTCGATATGGACATAGAAAAGACCTATATCATGCCAAATTTTCTACAAATCAAGAGTATACCATGACACAACACAAAACATCTTGTAAACAAGATACACACATCAAAACCAACAAGTCAAAAAATTGACACCTCAACCAAAGACTCCAAAGTCCTCTCTCTCTAGCCAAATTATCAACTTCTCCAATTGCATAAAGATGTAATCACCTAAAATTGGCCTAGTAAACCAGGAGCCCCCAATCTTGGATAATTAACCCCAACATTACTCTAGACCTAATTATGCAAGTAATTAAACCAATTGACTTGTATATTTAAATCAATCATCAAATCAAATCATCATTTAAATAAATTTCTAAACATTAAGGCTATTTACATCATCAACCAAGTTATTTAATTAAAAGTCCTAGGATATTTACTTGAATGAACCCATTTGGACCCATGTACAACAATATCTAATTATAAGGAAATTAAATTCTAAAATTGCTAATTCATATCATTCCTAACAAGAAAGAAACACAAATGGGACCTATTAGAGGCTAATCACATGGATTAAAGTTACATTTTTTATCTCATTGAAGTTTAAGCTAAATTTTTATTAAAGATCACTTTTCAATCATAGATTATTCTTATACAAAGAATTATTATACAAAATATTTAAGTAAAATTATTTTAAAGAACAAAACTTGAACCTTAGTAATAATGACTTTTGAAAAAAGAATAGTTTTGTTATAAAAAATTAAATCATATGTGATGATTTAAAAAACAAAAACAAAATATATACCTCTTATACATTGAGAATTATCATATTTGACATTAAAGTAAAAATAATTAGTTGATAGGCTACTTCTCTGGGGGCCCTTTGCCGGGAAGTGTCCTGTTCAACCCGAAAAATGGTTCAACCCAAGATTTGAATGCCTGGGGTTTGACACGGAGCTGCTTGGAATGGATTTGTGTGGCCTGCCTTCTCACCCATTGTTCTGGCCACCATAAGCCACCGAGATGCTTGGATTGTTACTGTTGTCGCCATGGTGTTAGGATTTTTACTGCTTCCAACCATGCGATTCATGCTTTGGGCATGGAGGCAACAAGATTAATGTGGGTTGGGCGACCATCGTTTCAATCGGTGTTGTTGTGGCAGTATAAATTGGTTCCTCGGAGTGGTTGTGGTGAGATTGGATGAATTTTGAGATGCATCAAAACGAGTTTGTTGTGCCCTAGTTTTTTTGTGGTTGTGGTGAATTTGATAGTTTATCTATTGCATTATCTCCTTTGTAATGTGGAATCTTTGTTTCCAAGAATTGGAAGGGTTCAAAAGTTTATCGAATTCGGAAGGATATCAATCTTGCGTTGCACCTATTCAACATGGTAGCAAGTTATCTCTGATCTTTTTTTGTTAGATTATTTAGGCTTAGAAAACTTTTATCTGTTAGATTGTGTGTGTTTTTTTTTCCCATTGCCTTAGCCGCATCTCTGCTTTCATATCCCCTTGATTGTTTCCCTTTGTTTTTTTTTAAATACATTGAATGGGTTAAATCCAAACCCTTACAAAATTGATATACAAGAAACCTTTAGATAGCCCTACTAGGTTTAATTGAAATGGAAAATTAGAAACCTGAAAATAAATGTTCGAACTGAGCAATTCTTTTACCACCCAATCTGTGTCTAAATCGATGGTTGCATAATCATTCAAAACTATCTTTGGTTAATAACGATAATGTAATGAAATTATCAATATGGTGTTATGATAAGATGCAATTGGTTTAAATCTTTTATTTTTGTACCACTGTTCACTTGATAAATAATAAAATTGTGTGGTGGAGCAGTCCAAAATCTTTTCAATATATTTCATCTGAAAAATAAACTCATTGAATTTGTCTAAAAGTTACCTGGTTGAGTGGAAACTACATTTCATTTTCACTATGTGTATTTCTTAATTCTTTCACAAAACATATACAATTGATTCCCAATTCCCAATTTAGTAGAGGGGTGGGCGGGGCAAGATTCCCTATCCAGAGCAACATCTGCCATCTCTTTGCTATTTTCAGTAGTACAAAAGATGTTAATTGATTTATCTAGTTGTGGCTATTCACATTCATTTTCATGTCTTTGAGGAAATCTTCTATTGTCCTCCTACCAATGTTCTCAAACTAAGCCCAGTTCAATGTACATGAGCAAGCCATGGGTTTTGGAGAGTCGATCCAGTGACCTGTGTGATAGACTACCCAGAAGATGCAGTGCCTATATGGATGCCCTTGTAGGTAGCCTTCATAATGCACATGTTGTCTAGAATAAATATTTTAAGATTTTATACGAATAACATAAAAGGGATGCACAATTCCCATTCACCTCTTGACCGAGTAGGAGTTAGTCTCAATTACAAGAGATTACAAGAGATAATGGAAGTAAAAGCTAATGATGTCGAGCTCTTCATATGTGCATGACACTGTAAATTTGATGTAAGGGATGTGAATTCACATGGAGCACATTTACAAATAATAATAATAACATGACTAATTTCATCTTACACTCATTTTGCTCTCTCCATGATGGTTGCTTCTGGTTATTGGATGCTAGCAAGATGTCATGACTGATGGTGTAATCACTCATTTGTTTTTATTTCTTAGCATATGTCATTTTGAAATGTTGAAAACCTTCATCTAGTTGAAAACTTCCAATTTTTCTGATAATAGGATAGGCTATACTCATCTAATATAAAGTATATGCCAGTTAAAATTACTCCCCAAATTCTAACCCCAACTTCATCTTTCTTCAGGAAAACTTATGCAATCAAATGGAGATTTTGCATTGTATATGTAAGAGATGTAAAGCTCTTGGCACACATCCTTACATACATAATATTGACCAATGAAAACATTGTACCTTTATTGTCCCATCATAAAAAAACACAATAACGAATATTATTACATAGGATCAATATGAACCAATGCCTTTATAACTTTCCACCATAACATCTATGTTTTATAATGAATAATTCTGGATAAATTATGATGTTGTCCATTTTCTTGAACAAGAATTTATCACTATTAATAAAAAGAACATTCCATCTCAAGAAATTCAAAGATCAGCCATCAAAAGTTGGACAACATTCTTTCTCAGCTAAGAAAGTCTGATTTGAATGATCTCTTGAACCATTGAAAGTTTCAACACATTGGTTGATTCGAAAACCCAGTATAGAAGATGTGACGTTTATTTGCATGGTTGCAAAATAGTGCTCTCCATTGGGTGAACAAATTTGCTTTATGCTTTGTATCTCCTAGCGAAATTTGGAATATTGAGTTTGTTCTTTCTAAGACTTGATTCTGCTTTTCAATTTCTTCTACCCGAATATCATTAGAAGAGGATTTTATCTTTTGAATGTCAGTATTTTCAAGCCTTAGTAAGTTGTAATTGAACCATAAAAATTTAAGGTCAGAGATTTAGATTTAAAATAGGAGAGTCTAACCTCTTATAATGTCCATGCCAAAAAATTGGACAAATAGGTTGGTTTTGACACTTTGATATTATTCAAAAACCCTTTTTGGTTTTAGAATCTATGCATATTAGTGACTTGTTCTATGCTCTGACATTGATGCTAGAATGATTTTCTTTTTATTGTTCTATCCAGTCCCTCCTGTCTTACCCATTTCCACTTTTTAAAAATGGACTTTAACTCATTGATTTAATTTCCAAAAGAAGAGATCTATTCTTGATTGACCATGCTAAAATACTATATGCTATGCTTAAATCCTATTTTTCTTACTTCCTCTACACTGTGATGTTTGAGATATGATTCTATGAGGAAATTACAAATAGTAAGAAGTTTTTGATAAGATAATCTATAAATTGAGCTTGTTTATTGTGGTTGTTAGACTGAGAGGAATGGATAAATAAGGAGAATGGCTAAATTGATCACATTGTCTTCTCTGCTACAATTTATGCTATATGGCATTTAGATATGAGATGTAACTTCATTCTCAACTTATTTTTACTATATTTTAATTATTGTTTTCAAAATGTGTAAGATTTGCTAGCATGTAATCTAGCATACATGAGGAGAATTAGGCAAGGGTAATGTCAAGGCTTCTCATCTATGTAGAAGCGTATGTGGGATTCGTTATAACTTGTACCCTATCTTTTCTGATATGATTCTGTGAATATTTGCAAACTGGGAGTGAGAGTGTTCTAGAAATGTCTTTATCAAATGTCTTCGATGTTTTGTTAGGGTACCCTTCACGATACCTAAATCGGATTGAAAGCTTGAATCTAAGCATATTGTTCCTTCAACTGTAGAAAAATTTGAAACTAAACAGGATCAAAAAATGAAGGTGGAAGAGGCAAGGCATTTAGAAGATTCAGTTGGTTTTGTTGAGTATATACAAGAGGAGAATATCATCATGTTGCATAAAAAAAACTAAAAGCTGGTTATAAAGGGTGAAATCCCTATCATTAGACTTGACATGGGCATTTTACCCTCCATTCGAAACAATGAAATAATCTATATGAAGAGGTAACTGAAACTAGCTAAAGAATGAAAAACCAATAGCTCAAAATTGTCTAAATTACAAATTATTTACATTCAACAAACAACTAAATGATTATAATAATGACGGATTTTTTCTATTTTGAAGGTCAATCCAAGCATAGAGGAAAGGAATCAACTCTTTTCTTTAAAACCAGTTACCCAATCATAATTGCAACACCTCAATATCAAAACCTATCGATCACTGCTTTGCCTTTACCCTTGGGTAGTTGTTGAGATGTGGCATCTTCAACATCTTTTAACTTGTAGTAGTCTGAAGCAATCTCAACTAACCAATCGAGTTTGACCTCAATTACTTGTTGCATGCATGCCTTTGTTGCATGTAACACCTAAGAAAGGCTAGAACTTGGATGTACATGAACAATTTGTGGATTTTTAAATGTGCATTATGAGCCATATTTTTGGAGCTCAGCAGTACGATAATATCTAGATGATAAAGTATTAAGTTTCCCATTGATTTCTGGGACCTCTCTTACTTTTCTATGCTCTTTGACATAGAAAGTACCAATGAAATGCACATACTAAGTGCAAGAGCATTTTCTAATTTCAAAGATTCTTAGTTATTTCCCTCATCTAATTATGGTGGTGGTTACTAATTTGTATGATAGGTTTTTTTAGGGCCTTTTTGCATCTGGGAAAGTGATTTTTTAGGGCCTTTTTAACATCATGGAAAGTGTTTCTCAATGCCAATCATTAGTCATTAAGATATTCGTATAAACTCTTACGATCTATTTAACAGACATTTGGATGAACTCAACTTGTGTCCTTCGTGTTGTGCTACTATCTTATGGTGAAAACACATAACGATGATGACATCATCACTAACAATGCACTCAGTAGGGATGACAACCCATATGATGAGGACAACATTATTACTGTTCGCAAAATAGGGGATAATGGTGCTCTAGATGTTGAGCAGGCAATAAATACTACAACCTCAGAGGAAGAATCAACTTTTTTTGTTGGTCCTGCAATCAACATTAACGATATTGAGGTTGTTGCTGAAAACATCATTACAAACTATGATGCATTTGTCACAGATCTACGATGGGCATGCTCTATGATGAACGTTGTAGAAAACTATAGTATCGACAAGGTAGAGGAGGCAGTCGCTGCAATAGATGTAATGTACAAGATACTTGTAGCATTCTACAAAATAACTCGAGAAATAGGCCATTGCCAATTTTATAGTATGGATAATTTAGGTTGCATAGCACAATTAATGTGATATTCGAAAACAATGTGGCCACCAAAGGACAAA
Organism: Cupressus sempervirens; assembly: GCA_028749045.1. NCBI lineage: Eukaryota > Viridiplantae > Streptophyta > Pinopsida > Cupressales > Cupressaceae > Cupressus > Cupressus sempervirens. Next base: position 318,285,756 of record CM053786.1, read on the forward strand.
TAGTCTAAATTTGGTTTTCGACTGTAACTAAAAAATGGTACTATTTCAAAGTGTAAAATGTTGCTGGCAAAAGAATAATGCCCCACTATTGTACGTATTTCTCATTTTGTGATGACAACATAGCTATGATCTTTAATTTTGTGTTCCAAAGCACATCACTAATAACAGTATCCCAAGTGATATTGGACAATGAATACCTTGTTGGTATAGGAATCTTTTTGTATAAGCCTTCAAATACTTTTGTATAAAAAGATCTATTGGAAATCTTGTTATGTAAACCTTTAAAGGCTTTTGTATGGCACTAAGAGCATCCTACATTACATTAAAAATTTGATTTTCTCTTCATATTCTTCATATTCTTATTGTGTATGCCTTCAATAACTAAAAGTAATGGTATTGATATAAACACTAATACAAAAATCCAAGCACAAAACAAGGGGTTTGTAGATAGTATACTTTGGATTGTTCATGCTACTCTCTAGTACTCAATGATGATGTTCAAGAGAATAGTGTAAAAGCAGATATGTTAGTTTACATCGCATTGTGGCCTAGGTAATTTTTCTTATTAAACTCAATGGTCATTTCCTTTTTATCAGTATAGGAATATAATCCAAACCCCTATAGAATTGATATACAAAAATCCTTTAGATAACCCTGCCAAGTTTAATTGAAATGGAAAATTAGAACCTAAAATTAAATGTTTGAACTCAGCAATTCTTTTACCACCCAATATATGTCTAAATCAATGGTTGCATAATTGTTCAAAACTATCTTCAAATGGTTAATAATGATAATGTAATGAAATTATTAGTATGGCGCTATGTTAAGATGCAATTGATTTAAATATTTTATTTTTCTATCACTGTTCACTTTAGAAATAATAAAATTGTGTGATGGAGTAGTCAAAAATCTTTAGAATATATTTCATCTGAAAAATATGATCATGGAATTTCTCTAAAAGTTACCCAGTTGAGTAGCAACTCATTTCATTTTCATTATGTGCATTTCTTGATTCTTTCACAGAACATATATGGTTGACATGCAATTTAAGATATGTCTTTGTTTTCTTTATTTGTAAAAATGAGGGGAAAATAATCCTTCATCTAAGTTTAAAAATATCTGCAACGATTTCCAATGACTACTTTGTGTTTGAATGGTTGAATAAAGATTTTTTTATCCTCTAACTTTCTTTCAATTGAATAAGGGGACCATGGAAAACCAATGTAAGAAGAACCGCTCTACAATGCAAGAATTAGTAGTCAAACCCAATTGTTATCATTTGTTTTTATTGCTTATTACTTTAAATCTAGAAAGTGAGAACTGTGTCTTCCACTGCGGCTTCTTGTATTGGAAAACTCACAACATGCTCTTGTTATATGTACCTATAAAATTTGAGTCATTAACCAGCAACCCATGCATCATTTCTTTTGTCATTGCATGAGCCTTATAGGGTAAACCTTACAAAACATAACGTGGTAGGTAGATTTCTTTAGGACCTTTGATAGACTCCAGAATTGTGACCCAAAATTGAATAGTGTACTCCATTTTAATTAAATCTATCTTCTCTTAATTTTTGATTTGGAGCTTATGTTGCATCTCTTTGCTGGAAAATGTAAGTCTCTTAAAGTTCAATGTAATCATAACCCATGTCTCAACTAGCCAGAATTCCATCTCTCTAGCTGAACTCTATTGCATAAATTTTAGATGGTTATTTTTGGATTTATATTTGCAGCTGATCTGTGTGATAACAAATAATAACTCTTGTTGTATTTCTTGTTAGACGAAGACTCATCAGTGTCAAGTTTGGAACTGGAAATGTTTATATTCAAGAACCTTATTGGATATATTTATATTCAAGAACCTTATTGGATATATTTATATTCAATAACCTTGCTAGAACAGTAATTGTTGGTGGTAATTTTTGTATATTAGCATAGGATTAGATGGCCATCCGATGTTACTGAACCTCTGCATTTTTAAAGACATAGTGTTGAGTTCTTAGTTCTTAACCCATATCCTTTTTCTGGTAGGACATTATTTGGTCCTTAAATGGAGTGGTGTTTGTAGATTGGCTTAAGTAGGTAACCCCTTACTTTATTTATAACCAGTAGCTGCACAAGTTATTCTTAATTAATTGTTGGACATCACATAAACATATGTACTTGTACAGGATAAAAATTACCTCTAAGAGCTTTCATGAAATCAAATATGGTATTGATCTATTGCTTCTTAAAATTCATTAGTTTGGGTAGGTTTATCATTGTAGCGGATATACCCAACACTTTAGCAACTTACGTTGCATTAATAAGTGATGCAGGGCTTATGGTGTAGAGGCCTTGATTAACCACTTCCTATGTAGTATCTAGGAAAACTCTATCCATGTTAGGCACTATGTAAATAAAAATAGAGTACTAGTAAATAAATATTAGTGTACATGAATGAATAATGTAGGCCAGTGGGTCTTAGATAGAAAAAGAGCATATTGGTAGTGAAATGAGATTTCAACATACAAACCTGTGTACGTAAGAGAAAAAAATTTGGAAACTAGACCAGAACATTTTCGATGTAATCATAATAATACAGAAGAGTCATTCAATAAAACTTTTCATCAGGTTGATTTCTAATTTTGAAGGTAACAAAGAAGTTATTACTTTCCTTGGATGATTACTACATGCATGACCATAGCAGACAATGTTGCAAAGGCTATGTAATTAGAAAAGAAAAAAATGTACTTAGATTTAACTGACTATTTATCTCATAGGGATGTAGCCACTTAGTATGCTGAGAATATATAGTCTCTATTCATGAATTTTTGTGGATGATTACTACATGCATGACCATAGAAAACAATGCTACAAAGGCTATGTAATGAGAAAAGAAAAAAAAATGTACTCAGATTTAACTAACCATTTATCTCATAGGCATGCAGCCACTCAGTCTGCTAAGAATATATAGTCTCTAATCAAAATCAATTTCTTTTAAAAAATACAAAATTTGTGTCAAAATAATAATTAAAAATTTTGAAAGCTACATTCAAGCAAATTTTCAAGCTTTCCTAGAATTTGAAGAACACATTATGCTGGGAAGATTAGTCCAAACCCACCCCAATGGATAGTTTCTTCAACATATTATAAAGAAATAGAGATTCCTACATTAGTCTCTTCACTCCACTGGTCAACAACATCTTTCAGATATTTATAATGCTATAGATTTTGAAAGTAGAGTAAATGTTGTAAGAACTACTTTGATAGAGAATCTTGAGTCTTAAATTTTAGAGGCAGAATTTGTGACTATCTCTTTTGCTAACCTCAAATTTCCAAGCTGAAAGTAGGATGTGAGGTACTCCCCCAAGCTCTAATATGCAGCTTAAGTAACATGTTAACATGCTTGACATACATCAGAATGATTATTTTCATTTTACAGTTGTACATACCTCATAACTACTCCTCTATTTAGGGTATTCCCAAGTTAAAGATCAATGCAATGGTTTTGTAGGAGTTGTGATAATTTACAACACATGTATTCCTTTCTAACAAAAGGAGTAATCAAGCTTATTCATAGTGGAGAACCACCGATAAACCCAAACGTACAGATAGTTGTAATCTTTGACCTTAGATTTCGGAAGAAGAAATTAAGAAATATAGGATAGACATATCAGATGGGGAGTACAAAAGTAATGCTTCATTTCCTATGAAATACAACCACCATGTAGCAAAACATGAACTATGTATTGGGACAATACTGCAACTAAATAAGTATAGTAGCCCAACAATAACTAAATCAAGGTGAGTGCAACTAAACCTCACTATTATGCACTTATTATGCTCATTGTGCGCTAGAATGTTAAATTTGAAAGGTACCTAATCCATGATATATTTCATGTATAGGTGGGTGGTAATAGGAAGCATACAAATCATTGAAACAAATCATGAACTTATTGGTGATGCTAGGCCCATAACAAAAGTAATACAAGGCCAAGTAGAGCCTGCGATATGTACTGATAGTGCCTCGTGTGTGACCTCGACAAAGTGTCATAAAGTACATTTTGGTATACAAAGCCCACCAAAGTCAACCCAAAGGCCAACCATTCCTACTACTATCAAAGACCTAAATCCATACCAGATGAGATGGGCTATAACATCTCATGTTAAAAATAAAGGTGATAAAAGGGAATATACAAATCATAGAGGTGTTAGACGAGTATTCAACTTTGATATCATAGATAGTGAAGGATCTAAAACACGTGTGACTAGTTTCAATGAAGCTACTGATGTGCATTTCCCACATATACAAAATGGTGCAATGTACACAATTTCTAGTGGAGATGTGAATCCAAAAAATAAGATGTATAATAATTTGAATAGTGGAGTGGAAATCATATTTTCAACAGAATCCATGATTTTTGCACTTGAAGATGACCCTGCCACCCCAATGCATCAATTCCATTTTACGTTGTTTATTGACATTACAAATACGAGTGATAACATGATTGTCGACATCATTGGAGTTGTTACATTCATAGGGCCATCATCGACCCTACAAAGAAGAGATCACATAGAGGTACTATGTCGTACCATACGACTGCTAGATACATCTAGCACCAATATAGATGTCACTCTATGGGGGCTACTAGCAAGGAAAGAGGGTAATCAAATATATTAGTAGAATGAACAACATCAGGAAATTATGATTGTAGTAAAGAATGGATGCATTAGTCACTATAATGGAAAGGTGGTTACAACATCCACTGCTACTACATTAGCAATAGACCCAAACATTGAAGAGGCCCAAGAGATCTAAGATTGGTATAGTAGAATTGGAGAGAGCTTACAAACAAATACAACTGGAATAGCTATTCTAAAGGGATCTGTAGCAAGGGAAACAATTTTGGATATTCGTGAAAAAATAGAGTGCATGATTGAACCCCTACACTGCATTTTGAAGGCCACTCTCACAACTATAAAAGAAGATGACCTTTACTATCTAGCTTTCCCTTACAAACTTGGAGAATGTCAGTGTAATAAAAAACTCACTAAGGAAATAGATGAAAAGTGGACATGTACAAAGTGTAATATAAGTCATTCTAAGTATGATTATAGGTATCTGCTGCAAATGAAGATTGAGGATTACACAAATACAATGTGGGCCATTGCATTCGATGATGTTGCTACTCAACTACTTGATGTTATTGCTAAATAACTATATTTGATTGATTCTTCAAGAGAATATGAAAATTATGCTCGTTGAGTCATAAGAGATCCTTTAAACAAATATTATCTATTTAGCCTAATTTGTAAGAAAGAGACATACGACAAGACAAACCAACTTAAGGCAAGTATTGAGAAGATTGAACTTGTAGATTTTGTGGCTGAGAGTAACAACCTTTTGAAACAAATTGACAACCTAAGTACTAATAACCATATGCAAGGATGAGTTGTTTCTTGTGCATGTCACTTGTATATCCATAGTTGTACAATGATTGTACATAAACTGTTCAATGCTCTATTTCACCAATTGTATAGTATCCAAGCGTTTGTTATTCCATGCTCTATATCCATTATTGTACATTGGCATTTGTATAATTGTATAGAAAAATTGAGACTAGTTAGCACTTCTCTTTTCTCTGTAAACTCCATCAAAAATAATATATAAACAAGCTATGTGAATACCATGTTTTGTTCATTCTGTGTGAACTCTCTTATGTATCACTATGTATTATTAGATCAATTATAGTAGCAGTATTACAGCAAGGAAAAAACATTGTATACATTTTGGTCATGTTAGCTTGATAATCCATTTATTACAACATTAGTTTCATTGAACTTTTACTCTATAGTTGTATATTACTATATTAACCCCTACGGTTGATTAAATTTCTCTATTATTATAATGTCTTACTAAATATGGTTTATAAAAAAAGCACATCCTTTCATTTTCCTTCTTTCAAAGAAGGCATAGTCAAATACAACATTTCTTATAGAGTGCTTGCTATGATCTCATGTCTTGTCCATAAACAAAAAGTGAATGTTTGGTTGTAAATTTCAATAAATCGGTAACGTAATATCAATAAGTGGATGTTTGGTTGTAAACTTCAATAAATTGATAGTGTAATATTGCATATCTATTTTTCATAAAGAATTAAATCTATCCCACAGATTTTATAAATACGAAGTTTTATTTCACATAGTAGATTAATTAAGCAGTTTGACATTGATTTTGAACATACAATCTATACTCCTTGAGAATTGATGTATATAACTACCTTATGAAATAAGGATGGTTATGCCTATCCATTATTTATTATCTTGATTACAATAGAAAATATTGCTAAATGTAAATGATGCAACATATCCACGATATCAAATAAAACAAAATGTGTAATCTGCTGCCCAGATATGTTGTGCGACAGAACAATTGTAACAGAGGACTTCATCCAATCCATGGACCTCTACAGTATTTGTAAAAAAGAAAGAAACGCATCCATAATTGTGCAATGAATGTTGGCCGAAAGGCACTTGATTACGTATCGACCACCATCACAACACAATTTGGATCATATGTTTATAGACCCAAGTATTTCAGAAATGATCACTTGTTGTGTCTGTAATCCAATGGATATAGAACATGTTCCAGACAAAATATGGTTCTAATCAGCATCCATAGCAACTAAACTAGAGTATGCTTCTTTATTGGTTGGAACTAGAGAAATATGGATAGAACAAATGTTGAGAAGGTTGCAAATCAATACTTCGATTTCAAGCACTATGCACTACCATGGTCAAATATTTAGAATGCAATTCGGATGTCTCTCAAAAATGATGTGGAATCGATAAGTAATACAAAGGTGGGGACCACAGGGAGCCTATTTAAGTCTACCGATCAAAGAAAGGATTAGAATAATTTCCATGGAGCAAATACCCACATGAACACAAAAAAATTGTGTCTTTTCTCCAAAGGTGCATCCTACTATGAATAACTGGGGGCTACAATGTCATATATTTGAGCATCTTTATTGGTTTGATGTGTTGTACCCAATGGCAGAAGAATTTATGCAGCCCCAAGTTGAGCATAGTGCAAGTTATCCCAATGTTACATTGCAAATTAATCAACTCAACAGCCCCTGAAGGAAATTATCTTATGTGAGTCAATTGCTGCCATAGGTTCAACTTGTCTTGTACATTAATTAGCTTTACAATATATTTTCTTCAAAAAAAAATATTCATCTAATTATTACACTACTTTATCATAAGATAATTATGTAATTACACCATTACTTTGTTGAAATTCTAGCATGTTATTACACTTTGTTATTATAAAAATATATCCAGTTCTTTATATTTGGAATCACAGATTGTACCTCAGTCAACAATTATGCTGGAAAGCTTTGTTTATTTCTTTCAGGATTATATAATCAATACCACTATTTGCTAGAATCTGAGGTTGTCATCTGTGCACTAATGTTAATACGCTATTACGTCATCATGTGGTTTTCCCAGGAAATAACATACAAATTTGTTGTAATCATTTTGATTCTTAGGATTGCACATGTTTTAAAATATAAATCTATCATTCCTAGAAAAATCTCAATTCGTTGTTACATTTCCATGTATTTACCATAGAAAATAATAGACATTAATGTTGTAATCATTCTGATCTCTTAAGCATTAGACATGCTTTTAAAGAATCATGAAGTTAGATTTATTGTACTGTATTTTTCATAGGAAATAACACGCAATTTTTTTATAATGATTTTGATATCTGAAGCATTCCATGTGTTTTAAAATCTAAATCTATCATTTCTGCATTAATCTCAATATGCTATTATATTTTCATGTGCTTTTCATAGAAGATAGTGCACACTAATTTTATAATCATTCTGAGTGCTTAGGCATTACACATGCTTTTTAAGAATCCTAAGATTGGATTTGTTGTATAGTAGAATAAATAGACATATCAAACAATGAAAAGAAGCCACGAATTCAAGAAATCAAACGTACAATAGAAGAGCATCAAAGGAAAGATTGTGAATATTATGCTCTTCAAAAAGACAACATACTAGCTCATAGATGTGCACACCGCATGTAACAAGGAAGTTCACAACAAATTGTTGATGGCAATAATAAGTGAATGATTATGCCACCATCCTCCACTGATCCAAATACTACATTAGAGACATCATTGAGTTATGAAAATAAACAGAGACTTTAGATTGAACCCACAATAAAGGAAGCAAAGAAGAAAGATCGAGAGTATTATGTTCTCCATAAAAATGATTTATTGGCCCACAAATGTGCAAATAAAAGAGATTATATTCAGTACCACTCCTTGGATATTCAAACACAATGAATCAAAGAAAGTAGAAAGAAACAATGCTACCGTGCATGTCGCAAAGAATTCAACAATGCAGAACAGGTTAATGAAAACATTACCAACTAGACACCTCTATCACCAATCTAGGGATTACTTTAGTGGTGAATCTTTGCCTTTTGGCAATCCCGTCTAAAGGGTCAATCATCATTTGGCAAATATTTATCATATTTGGGTCCAACCGCATTGTTGGATATTTATCATATTTGGGTCCAAAGCCCGAGGTGGTCACCCATTAGTTATCACATGATTGGTCAAAAATATCGGTGCAATCACCAATGCAATATACAGTTTGGATACATTTATTTTAAACATATCTCCAGCCTTTGCATGTTGTTTCTTATTGGCTGACGTTATTTTTCCATTACTACAACCATATAAAGTTTCACTTGGGTTGGGTGTCACCAACTATTTTATCGACATGTGTCGATCACCCGCCCCATTTAGCCAACTGTTTCCTAGTATGGGCTTGCATAGGAAGGTGCATTTTGCCTACATTTGACATTCCCACTTGTTAATCTCACCTAATTTTCCAACCTAGATTAGACTATAAGAAATTATTATTCTACACAATTCTTTATTTTCTGGTCTGGAGACTGGCATTTCTTATTGCTACCGAACTTTTAGAGTACTGAGTGCATTGGCCATTGACTCGTGGACCCTAGTTTTTGTAAAAGGAAAGTGACTTTTAAATTATTTTGTAAGTGGTACTAGTTTTTTTTAATTTTCACTATCCAGTGTCAGCTGGTGACTGGACATCTCACATGCTAAGATAGCCTATAGGTATTAGGTTTGTGAATTATATTGGGTAGTATCATAAACTGTAGTATTGTAGTGGTAGTACCCTTTTTTTGAGAATGAATCATATTATTGTTATTATATGTAGTCTAAGTAGTTAAGTCTTTTGTTCAACAACTAAGTTGATTTTTTTTGCAGCCTTTATTGATTTGCCATGTCAAACAAGAGGGGTATGATCCCTGAAATCCAAGAGAGGCCACCATTACCAAAATGCAGAACCATAGCAGCATATTTTGGTGGTGGAAATGTTGGCAACCCACAAGATTCACAAGTTAGATTTCCAGTGGTTACTGAAAAAGGAGATTCATCACAAGTTGGACCCTCAGACGGTATTGAAGTTCAAGTTGGTGAACCTGATATCTCAGTCAAGGATGAAATGGAACAAGATTTGGAGGAACTTCTCCTGAGTAGGGAGTCACAAACTAAGATTATAGAGTTGGAGTCAGTCCCAGACTAGTCGGTTGAGAAAACCAAAATTGATTCCATAAATCAGGTTCATGCATAAAAGGGGAAAAGAAAACTGGAATCAAAGAAAGATCGATCTCGTTGGGATCTGTCCAAAAGGAATTTTTAGTTATAATGGGTGGAAAAGTACTGGTTCATTGAACTAGTGCCCAATCCAAATGATGGTGAGCCTCCTACAGAAGGAAAATGTAACATTTGCACAGAGATAACAAAGAAGGAGAAGAGGTTGCAACTTAAAATTGATACCATAGAAAAGCATGTCAGTAAAGTTTACAAGAAGGAAATTATAGATGGAGTCAAAAAATCTGTGCTAACTTGGAAAACAAAGGAGAACTGTCTGCATATTAAGAATGCTGAAATATACAAGTTACACTAAAAATATGGGAGAAGTGTTCTGCAGTAAAAGGTTTCATTGAAGATTTCATTGGGAAAGCAACGGAAGTGCAAAATGTGGGAAAAGTAGTTCAATTAGGTGTGGTCTTTTATATATTGAGTAGAGGACACCCTATGATGGACTGCCCTTCAATGACTGCATTATTGCATTTTTTAAAAACTCGAAACTATCCTAACAGTCATTGGTCAGTAAATAATGGGTGGGAATGGGCTAAATGTCTTGCACAGGTTGAAATAGAAGATATGAAGGAATCTATAAAAAACTCAAATTTCATTGCATTGTCTCTAGATAAAGTTACAACAATTGATAATACTTCCTAGATGTGCATGCATGTTTATATTGTAAACAATCTTTTTCATCTACCATTTCTACTATCTATTCCTAATTTAAATCATAGTGCGACAGCTGAAAACTTATATGAATTATTAAAGACTACTCTAATTGAATCTAGAGGTTTGGATAGCATGGAGATTTCCAAAAAGTTGGTGTGTGTTGGAGTGGATGGTGCTTCGGTTATGCAATGTCATAAAGGCGGTCTTTGCGAAAAGATTAAGAATGATTTGGCACCCTACACTATTCTCATTCATTGCATGGCCCATCGAATGAATCTAGCTTTTGGAATTGTTAGCGATTTTGGTTGTATAAGTAAAGTGGAATCTCTGATCAAAGAGATTTACCAATACTTCTATCGAAGTCCAAAACGAGTCCGAGAATTTCAACACTTTGCTGCAGGACTTACTGATGGGAGGAAGCTTCTTAAAGAAAATGATACCAAATGGATCTCTTTGGATGGACTAGTGCATCGAGTAATGTCTAAATACCTGTCATTGCTTGGACTAATCCACTCTGTGCGAGACAAATTCCCTTGGCTATATTCAAGCCTAACTAATGTTAAGGTACTCTTAACTTCAGCAGCTATTCTCCCCATGCTAAAGGACATGAGAAATATTATAAAAAATGTTCAACAAAGAGCTATGTGCATTGCAGAATATAATAAGTTGTGTAAAATGACATGTAGTAGCCTGGACACTCTATACCGATTATTACCATTAGATGAAACAAAGTTTTCAAAGTGGTTAGAAATCTCAGATTCGAACAATCTTGGGAACTTTTTACATATTGGTGCAAACGATGAGGTATATGCCAGGGTACATGGAGTTGACATACCAATGCAGTACTATGCCCATGTCAACTCCAACTCCAACCCCAATTAACCAGGAAGCGAAGTTGAATCAAAACTAGAGAAGGTATTTTCACGGGTTACAAGTGAAGCCTTCAAGAAGATCAAAGACTCTATGCTTGACTCTGTCAAGCAAGTTTGCTACAATCTATCATTAGAAAACAGATTCAGATTCCCTCCAGAGGAACTGCTAGAAGCAATGTCAATTGTTTTTCCACAATATTGGTTTCTAAACAATCCAACTAATTTTCAAAGAAGGATGACGACTCTGATTCAACATTTTTGTACACCTAAAGTAATCAACGGAGTCACCATAAATGAAATTTTAGATGAAACTCGGCTGAGAGATCAATCATACTCTTTTGCAAACATAATAAGGGAACAATATGATGTTATGGAGAACCCAAATGAAGAGGGAGCAGTAACAAAGCTTTGGAAAAACCTTGGTGAGAGGAATCATTTGAGAGAGGCAATACTAGAATATTTCAAGCTTACCAATTTATGTTTGACAATGATATTGGGTTCAGTGGAGGATGAGAGAGTTTTCAGTACTTTGAGCTTCCTTAAGTCAAAGGTTAGAAACAAGTTAGAGAAAAATTTGGATAATTGTCTGAGGCTCTATAATTCTAGGTATGATGTAGAAAGTTTCCCTTATGATAGGGCTGTCAGCATTTGGAGAAAGCGATGTCAAAGAAGAGGGATTGCCAACATTTCAAACACAAGTGGCAGTGGTAGTGGCGGTGGCAGTGGCAATGGCGGTGGCAATGGTTCATATCGTGATATTGGAAGTCAAAGCAATGAAGATGATGTTGAATTTGGCATGCATAGTGAGTCTGACGCTAACAGTGAATCTAAAGAAAACACAAAAAACAATGAAATGTTATATGCAATAAATGAGGAGGATTCTGATGATAGTGATGCTGAGCCGGTCCAGGTAGAATGGCAACTATAGAAGCTTCTCAACCTTCTATGTGAGTCAAGTAGTAGGCTAGTAGCTCTGATCTAAGACTCTACCTACTAATTAATTATGTAACATGTTTGTAGAAGTTAATTTATAGCCTTCATTCACTGTCCCTTTATGGATGTTTTATTTATTTTATTTTATTTTGAACATGTTGATGTTACAAACTTAGTACTTACATGTGGAGATTTTCATTGATTGTATTTTTTTAACATGTTGAGATTTTAATTGATTCTAGTTTCTTTAAGAAATTGTAACATAATGCATTTAATAGAATAAGCTCCATTTTAAAAAAAATTGTATTATTATTTATAATTACAAATTAGCCTGTAACATAATACATTTAATGATTGTCAATTACAAACAATTACAACCCTTTGCAAATGACTCAATGTCAAATTGCAATGACCATGAATTCCCTTTTGCAGATACGAGGGAGCAACAATAGTTGTAGGTTGGTTTGTAATTGTATAAATGATCAAATATGCTAGCTCTTGATTCTTGATATGCCATAGTATGCTAGTGCTTGGCTGCCCAACTATCATAATATGCTGGCTCTTGATTCCTGTAACAATTAACATTAAACAAAGTTGAAATTAAATCCAAAATTTGAAATTAAAGAGCAACAAGTAAAAAAATGATTATAGTTCTATCACTTACTAAGTTGTTACAGTGTTACTACTTAGTGCTATCAGCTATGACTACCACTGATAGCAACAGTAACAATTTGAGAAGATGACCCAGCTTCACTGAATTTCTTTAGGGCACTCCATTCTGCATCATTTAGAAGCCCCATTTTTTTGAGGTTGTAGCTAATTAGTTGTAGTCTTGTCAACAAAAAATACTTCTAAGAGATAGAATCATATGATAGGAGGAATCTATCTATAACATCACTCATTGTTGACAGTGATTTGATGCAACTTGCAATTCCCTCTGGAGTGAATTCCTCAGGAAATTTCCCTAAATCAAAATTCATCTTGCCCTACAACTTTTCATGTAATTTTCATTTCCAATGAATGTGCCTTCTGAGTTAGCTAGATTTGGTAATCCAACATTCAACAAGTTCACTATGGTGTTATTCATCTTCATCAACTCTTTGGAAGCAGAATTGAGTGATTTACCAATTCGTATTACTTCTTCACAATGTTGAGAAGCATTAATGGCCATTACATAGGCATCCAAGCGGTTTTTTATTCCATGATTTGCCAAATCCCTATCATTGGATCTCTTTAGTTTATTGAGAACTTGGTCAAAAATATCTTTTAAGGAACTAGTGAAGATTTATCTTTTAGCCTGAAAATCAATGTTTACATTTTCAAAGACAACTTTGAGATTGCTATTTAAATCAAGCCATTCAACCAAACCATCAATGATCACCATTATTTTGTCCCAAATTTCATGTTTGATAAGCTTAACTGTGTTTATTATAGTATCCTTCACATGATGGTCTTCAGAAGAGGTCATTCTATTTTCTGCCATAACATTCTCCACCTTTTTATTCATTTTAGACATCTCTTTTCACTCTTTTTCTGTATTTCCTCTAGTTGCCTTTGCCAATTAGTTGCTTTCTTCCTCTCATCCTCCAATTTCTTCTTCAAATCTTGGAATTTATTTACAGTAGTTACCTCTTTTTTCTTCTTTTCCTCGAGTTCCCTTTTCAAATCATGGATTGTCTTTGAGGTGGACTCCTCCTTTTTCTTTGCACTGTCCAATTCCTTCTTCAAATCATGGAGACTTTGAGTAGACTCCTCTTTCTTCGCGTTCTCCAATTCCTTTCTCAAATTGAGGTTTTTCTTTGTAACTGACTCCTCTTTTTTCTTTGCATTCTCCAATTCCCTCCTCAATTTGTCGATTGTGTTACTGCTTGCAGTAACACTAGACTCTGTTTTCTTTGCATTCTCCAATTCTTCCTTCAAATCACTGATAGTTTTTGCACTTGACAACTCTTTTTTTTTCATATTCTCCAATTGCTTATTCAAATTGTGGATTGTGTTTGCACTAGACTCCTCTTTTTTCTTCTCATTGCCCAATTCCTTTTGCAAATTAAAAATCATACTTGCCCTAGACTCCATTTTTTTCTTTTCCTTCTCCCATTCATCCTTCAAAATTTTATTTTCCTTGGCAATAGATTCTAGCTTAGTTTTCAATTGATTGGTGACATGTGCACTACTCTCTATAGACTTGAACAACTATGTACTAGACGCTTGTTCATTCTTAAGTCTTTTTTGGCACTCATCCAATTTTTTAGTCAAATGTTGCACTTGTTCATTCATCTTTTCTTGCTAGACAATTGCCTTTGTAGCAGAAGATTTCTTTATCCTATTTTGCAATTTTTTGAACCTATTGTCTACTACTTTCTCCTTCGCCTTCACATTATCAAGGTTTGCCTATAACTTTTCTATTTTCTTTGTAAGCCTTTTGTTTTCCCTCTCCACTTTTAGAAGTGTAGAGTAGACCATTTTGTTGTTCTCTTCTGATATATTGATTGTGTCAATATTTTTCACTTTTGACAAATCCATTTGAAGATTGGTAACTTGTATATCGTTACGATTTATTACATTTTGTGGTGGATTTTTATCTCTACCTAGGGGCTTAACAATCATGAAGTTCATCATTTCATTGTTTGGATCATATGCTGGAAATATTCTGTTAGTAGATCCCTGACATTCGGCAACTGCATCACTTTTCAAAGTCTTCATAATTTGCCTATTTCTTTCGCTTGTCTGTTCAAACTTTGATGCAAACTCATTCAAACTAAAATCAAGGTTTTCTGACACAATTGAGTGTCTGAAAGGTGAATTATCAACTGTATCGTTGAATGCTGATGCTCCTCCATCTCTAGCTAAACTTACTCCACCTACAATTGTATTTTGAGGATTGCCAACATACTGAAGATGGCCCATTCCAAATCTTGGTGTTTTAGGACTATTTTCAAGGTTTTGTACATAAGCCACTAGTGCATACATTGTTGAAGTAACCACTAACATTTCTTGTGGTGTAATTGTCACAATTTTTTGCTTTTTTGCACAAGGTTCATCCATGCTAGTGCCAGTGTCAGTACCAGTGCTAGTGGGATCAACTACAACAAGATTTGAAGATTTAACAAATAATGTGTTGGGATGACCTTCAGAAGTAGAAGTATAATGTTTTTTGCCCTTTTTAGATGAATCATCTTCAATCTCGGAGCTTCCAATGATTGGTTTACTTCCTCTTTTGGGTGGGTCTGGTACTAGAACTAGATTCCAAATGCCATCACCACTTGCACCAATGGGCCCTATACCTGCATAACCCATTTTTTGTATCATAGTTGCTCCTTTACCATACGTTTGTTTAGTAGAATCACTCATTTGAAGTTTAATAATATCTCTGCCCCTGGTTGACCCGAAATCCTTAATACCTTGAATGTCAGCATCAAACTAAAGGTCCTTCTATCTTTGAATATCACTATCACTACAACTGCCAAGTTGATATAGTATAGTTGGATGCTCTTTATCCCAAATAAGTATTGAAAAAGGTCATCCTCATCAATTTCCTCAAAATCTGTTGATGTCTTTGGTTCACCCAAATTTTGCCTCATTTTCCAAAACTCAATTATCTTGGTTTGACACCACATTTTAGATATCCATGCCTCTTTAATTACTTTCGGCATCTTAGAAGGTTCAGATGCTTTCTCATAGAAATTTAAGTATGTTAGAGGGCCTGATTTGTGTGACTCTAATATGTGCAATGTTGTAATTTGGGATGATAGTTGTTGCATTTAAATATTATTCTCTGCTACATGTTTCTCCATCTCTTTCTTAACCTCATCCCACAAATCCTTGTTTTTTAACTTTTCTATCAATGGCATCTCCTAGTGTTGATATTTGCTCGCAGAGTTCCCATTGGCAATAAGTCTTTTTTCTATTATGTTCAATGGATCATAATTCCAATGACTAACAAAATGAAAGCCAAAAAAAGTTACCAATTCATTTGCCACTTTGAAAGCCTTTCTCTCAAATGTGAAGCCTCCAATTGTGAAAGGCAAGGAAGGAAATGTCATTTTCTTTTGTTGTCCACTCAAAAGTTCATTTGCACTCTCCATATGTCTTACATATTTCAGTGCTAAAATCCTTTCTGTAACATGCATTGGAAGTTTGCAGGGTTCAACTGCTGAACCATAAAACCTTAAGACAATGTACTCTTCCATGAAGAACCAGTTAGCCAATTGAATCTGACTTCCCAGTTGAATGCAATCTTTACAAGACATAGGCAATCTAGCATTGTAGTGCCTGTGATTTTTTGGTAAATAGGTGCCAAAAAGAAGTCTACAAAATGGTTGTATTTTTTATTGTTAGCGGTCATCCTCATCTTATGTGTCCACTCATATACTGAACTTGGTGTCTCTAATTTCTTCTGAGTTTTCTCATCCGACTTATAGACCTCAATATCAAGCTTGTTGTTCTATGTCTCAAATATCGGGTGATGCTTTGCTAAAAGAAGGTAGCACAAGTAACTTGTGAACCTAAATGTCTTCGTCTTGCCTATAGTTGTACTTTTTTTAATCATTAGTAATTGTTGTTGCATAGATTCAACAATGTACCGAACAAAATCATATCTTACTGCTACATTGTCAATTGACTGACCTCGATAATGGATATTATAAATCATTTCAAGAACACTAGTCTCGACTTCCTTGTTACTATCCAATCCCAGGCAAAATGATAACAAAGAAATAGTATTTTGAACCCATGGCACAAAAATATCATACTGATAAGGAGGCCTATGGTCTTTGTCCAATGTAACACTAGTAGTGAACTCTAAGGGTATTAAACCCTTAATATATGAATCTTGAAAACTTCTTTCCAGCTTGTCATAAGCTTGAGCAAGTTTATCCAAGTCAATGCTCTCCTTAGAGCTTTCTGTTCTAAACACTAACCCTAGGTCTAACAGAGTGAAAAATTCACTCTTAGTTATTGATAAAATTTCTTCCTGGATGTTTTGGTTTACAATTGCCTTTCTATTTTCATCATAATTCTAAGCGCATAGCATTATAATTTCAGGGCAAGGGAATACTTCGGGTATAGCGAGGTTTGCTAATCCAGTAACCAAAGCAGCTAGTTTATTTGTATATGCACCAATACTACTGTTATATTTGTAATAAATTCTCCCCTTCTGTGGATCTTTCCACTTACTAAAAAATGAATGTCTAATTGCCATGATTCCAGAATCTCCATGGATAACAGGATCAAAAGTATCATGACATTCATCAGTGAAATCTAGGGTTTGTAGTACTTGTTTGAGTTCTATAATGATGTTCTTTTTCTTTATGGGTGCAATCGTTTGGAAAGTTTTTGACTTTTTTTTGCCCATGTCTGGCTGCTACTGGTTATTAGACTTCACGCCCTATTCAAAATAATTGTAAAGTGTAAACCTAAGACAATTAAAATCAAGATTTCTATTGCTGCAAATTGCAATAGATTTTTTTTGAAAAAAATTAAATCAGAACACAAAATGGAATTTTGCTAGTCTTTGAAAATTTAAAATTTGAAAACCCTATGGCTATCATATCAGACTCTCGTCTTACAGTTCCAGAACTCTCAACTTCATACTCTAAAAAGGTAATACTTGAAGTTTAATAGTTAAAACAAAAGTAATAAGTAATTAATGGTTTTAATTTTTATGTGCAATTTACATCTAACCGTAATAAATTGTCAAGACTCAATATTAAATAATGTAGTGATGTACATAAGTTACATGTGTCACGATTCTGGATAAATCTTGGCAGATGGAAAAGCATTCTCCAAATCGACCCGAAATTCATCTCGGGCCATCAATCTATAGACTATCAAATGGTTATTAAATTTATTATTATTATATTATATTATTTAATATTATTTATATAATATTAAATAATATTACATAAATAATATTAAATAATATAATATAATAATAATAATGACCATCTCAATCTAATAGATGGATGGCCCGAAATCCGTCCTGAGTTGTCGATGACTCAATGGTCATTATTATTATTATTAGTATTATATTATATAAATATTATATGGTTATAATTATATTATATTATATGGTTATGATTACATCATATGGTTGTAATTATATTATATTATATTATAGTATAAATAATTATATCATATGTTTTATTATTTTTAATTAAATTATTAAATTATTATTGTTGTTAAATATTTTTAATTTTTTTAATGTAAGTGCATTGGTTTATATTTTATATTTTAATAATGTATTTTTTTATAAATTATAATATGTTTTTTGGCATTCAATTAAAAATAATATTACTTATATTATGTAATCATTTAAGATTTATTATTATAATAAAAATAATATTATTCTTATTTATAATTATTTATTATATAATAGAACATATAATATAACTATTTATATGATAATATAATATAAGATAATAATAATAATAAATTTAATAAAATATATAATGACCATCTCAATCTGATAGATCGACGGCCCGGGATGAATTTTCGGCCAATTTGAAAAATCTTTTCCC
The DNA here is from genome assembly GCA_028749045.1 of Cupressus sempervirens. Classification (NCBI taxonomy): domain Eukaryota; kingdom Viridiplantae; phylum Streptophyta; class Pinopsida; order Cupressales; family Cupressaceae; genus Cupressus; species Cupressus sempervirens. The sequence continues at coordinate 318,304,435 of CM053786.1, forward strand.
ATCTGGAATCGTGACACATCACGATTCTAGATGAATTTGGGCAAACGGGAGAAGATTCCCCAAATCGGCCCGAAATTCATCCTGGGCCATCGATCTATCAAATTGAGATGGTCATTATTATTATTATTATTATATTATGTAAATATTATATGGTTATAAATTATGATTATATTATATTATATTATATGGTTATGATTATTATTATATAATATCGTTATGAATATAATTATATTATAGTATATGATTATGATTATATCATATGGCTGTAATTATATTATATTATAGTATAGTATAAATAATTATATTATATGTATATGATATGGTTATAATTACAATTTAAAAATATAATTGCAAATGCTCTATTTTTATTCATATTTATTATTTAGTTTCAAAATTAAAATATAATATAGTTATAATATCTATAAATTATTAAAATTTAACATATATTGAAAATTGTGATAATTGTTTATAAACTATTCTTCATCATTTAAAAGATTTCATAATGAAAAAAAGTTAGGAATAGGTGACAAGATAGGTATGAAATAAAAAATTGACACATAAATTATCAAAATTATATTTAACCTTGTTAAGGTTATAATCTATTAATCTTTAGTTTTCCTTGAAGCTCCATTTGTTAACTTTTAACCAATCAAATTATAGAAAAATAGTTAATTATTAATAGCTCACTATTTTTAACTAAGTCGCAGAATAGTGCATAATTTGAGAAACAAGATGCCAAAAACAAACTTACAAAGTTGTAGACTAAGAAGAACAACGATTTGAGAAGCCTAAAATTATTGTTTTCATTGATAATATTTTAGACTGTACAATGTACATAATATTGATTCATAGCTTACATATTCAAAATAGGTAATTAAATCACTAATCAGCCTGGTTTTACTATTTCATAATTTACAAAAAAGGGCAGGGCCCAATCTAAAGAAAAATATAGATATCTTGAAAACATTTTTTTGAAAAACTTTTTCCTTAATCAAAACATTTTTTTGCCCTAAAGGGCCAAGGGAATAGGGAACACTGAACAGGGAACTAGGGAACCAGGGAAGCTGGAAGCATGAGTGGGCTGAGCGGCCGAGGGATTGAAGCCTTTAATTATAAAGGTCTTTGATTCATGCGCAAGGAATCTATTGGAGAAGATGATGTCACTGAACTCGTCCAGCCATGTGAAGTCTGTCTCATTGATGTCATCATCCAACAACAACTATTTTTGCAAAAAATCCCTTTCGAGCCGTGCCCACTTCCGATGTTGAGTCAGTTGTCGTTCATTCATGCCAAGTAAGAAAGGATTCTTATGTATAATGCACCCTATGCTTCCTCCCAGCACTTGTCTACTACATCTGCAAAAGGGATGTCAATACTTGGCCCCGGTACTTGCTCGACTAGTACAATAATTTTGATATCATCTTCTAAAAATGTTTCCTTAAAAATGTTACATAGAAGCATCAGCATGTCTATTTGCCTGCCTCCAAGGTCAAGAAGAAACGCAAGGAAGCGAGAGGTAATATCCGTGGACACACGGTACCTATTATCATTTCTCAAGAATTCATGGCCTAGCCATGCATATAGCATGGTGGATAAAAGGACTTCAGCCATCTACCATACAAACCATGGCAAGGACATCATCAAGAATTTTTCCCAGAAAGGGCTTTTGCAGAGCCATATTAGTGCATTTGAGGTGAATTGGTGTATCCATGATTACCATTCAAGAAATTGAAAACTCTGCAAAGTGCAACTACAAACCAAATTCAGATTGAAGAAATTAGAATATGAGAAATGATATTGAAAGAGGAATTGAAGAGCCTATTTAATGGAAAACTGTAGTTGCATCTAATTCTTTGGTGTTCGTGATCTTCCATATCTTATTTTTTCGTATTCCTATTAATTTTCAAGTATGTGAAACACCGAAATGTGCTGATATTAATGTCAAACAATCAATAGTGCCTGACATGATTAACGGTTTCCATGCAAACTTTTCCACGTGTCTTCATTATGGAGAATTACGTGTGACTCCAAGTCTTTTCAAGCGAGTGGCCCCGAGATGCATCTACTATCGTTGATCTCTAACTAATCAATGGTCAATAAAACTATTGTATTTACTATTAACGTAACAAAAGTGACGATAGTCGACTTGATAATTGTGACACTGATGTAACGATATTATGACATTATTAATAACACACCTAAGATAGTACACAAGTTGAAACTTGAAAGTGACTACTCAACAGTCAGTACCGTCACTAGCCAATACATGTGCAAATTTCGCTTTCAGATTGAACTATTTTTCAATTTACCACTGAAGATTAGCCAAGGCCATTATTATTCATTTTCCTACAAAAAAAGTAATTTTCTTTTGACATTATTAATTCATTTTTGGCAAGGGAAAAAATAGCCATTATTTATATATCTGTCAGTGAAAAAAACATTAATTTGCCACATTTAAAATGATTTTTGCTAGGGCAAGAAAAAAATCACCAACATATAATATTTTATTTCCCTATATGGAACAAAAAAATTGCCCTCGATATTAAAATTTTCCTGCTCACAAGATGTTGGATTCGCCAGCATTTTAGACTTTTTTTTCAAGAGGGGTTTCTTAAAGTTATCCCTGCACCAATCCTTGTTCAACCATGTACTACTTCAAAGATGCTAGCAAGTTGCCGCTGTGCATGTAGCAACCATAACGATAGTACAACTGTAGCGTGGAGATTCAAACAAAGAATAGATGAAATATCTGTTCTACGAAGATGCATACTCTATAATGAAAGCTACCCAGGCATGGCCCTGCAAGCATCTACATCGCAACCTACATGTAGAAGATGTTCTAGAGAGAGCGAACTACAATGTTTCTCTATGTTGAACAACATGGACCTAGGAGAGAAACCAGATGTTTTGAAGAGATTAACACAAATAGAAGAAATGTTGATTGCTAGGGTCAATCCAATTAAACAGGTGATACAAGTGTTTGGTGGACAGTACAAGTACCATGGACACATCGTCAGCTTTAGGCAAGACATCAAGAGTATTATGACGGTCCTTCCCTGTCAAATTAGACTTACTCATTGTGTGGAAAAAATACAACCAAATAGAATGTTATGATTGCTACATGAGTAGAAGCCATGTGAGGGATGCCTTACTATATAAAATGAAATATGATCCATATTATGCTGATGTAAGTATAAATGAAGTAAGCTTACTCCCGCTACCAAAATAGAGTAGAGATGTGTCAACCATGTTAACCACCATTGAAACTATAGACGATAGTGAAGTTCCAAAAAATGAGATGGATATATATGAAGACCAAGACAAGGATAGTGGGTTTACACATCATCATTTATTACTAAAATGCCAAATGCACACTATGAGCTTGATACAATATGTCACACATTGGAGCTTGATGACCACACTAATTCTACAATTAGTTGGCCTAAAATAGAATCCTCCCCAATAAATGAGTACAATACTGAAGGTCTACTTGATATGGCATTTCCTACACTCTTCCCAACTGGAGCCGCATAACACATGTAGCCATGACTAAAAGAGGTAGAACTCCATGAGTATGTATCACACTTGGTTCACTTCCATGACCAAAGATTTGGAAGACATCCACGTTTTAGATACTTTGTCTACAATCTCATGTTATGCCACCGCACACAAGGCATTGCAACTGTATTCATGAAGAAAAATGTGGAAGAGAATATACTAGAACGAGTATTAGAACACTTCCAGCACATCTACAAAATGTACCAAATACACAACTTGCAGATGAGCTTATACACTTTTGGTCCTCAATCCGAGGAACTAAACCATACTGGAATAAGCGGTGTTCAGAACTAAAGACCCTCATTCATTAGCTAGGTCCACCTTCGCTATTCTTAACACTAAGTGCAGCAGATACAAAATGGCAAGATCTCCAAAAACTATTCATTGGTGAGACCTCACCAAGAACATTATCAAACAAGAAGCATCTAGAAAATGTCATAAACAACCCACACATTACGTCACTCTACTTATAGAAACGATTCAAGATCTTTCAAGAAGAAGTTCTTCAAAAGCTACTAGGTGCAAAGGATTATTGGTATAGAACATAATGGCTGAGTAGAGGTACTGGACACATACATGGGTTCGTTTGGCTCCCTAATGCACCAAATGTTGATAAACTTGATTGGAATAATCACTCCAAAATTGACAAAGCAAGAGCATTCTTTGATGCATATGTAACCGCATGGAATCCCTGGGAGGAAAATGAAAGAAATAATACAATATATCGATCGGCATATGATGATCCATGTTTGCTAGACATAGCAAAAATATTCTCCATCGATCCTTCTGACGACTATGAGGAGCTTGTTAATTGTGTCCAGAGGCACACAAAATGTAGTGAAGCAACGTGTCTGTGTAAAAAAGGGACAATAATGCAATGTCGCTATAAGGCTCCTTGGAACAACATAGCTCATCTACACTAGCATTTGATAGTATTATAAATAAGAAGTATGAACCTGCAAGGAACAATGACGAACTAAACATATAGAACCAACAAATGCTCCAAATCTAGCAAGCCAACATAGACTACCAACCTGTTATTTCAAGAGAATTAGTCCTCAAGTACATAGCCAAGTATGTTGCAAAGGCAGAGAGAACATTAGAAACATGCACCAAAATGTTATTAAGAATATGTGCAACACATGACCTAGACAATCCAGCTCTAACAACATATAGAAAATTCATGACAGAGATAATTGTTGAACAAGACATTGGGGCACAAGAAACATGCCATATGCTATAAAAATTGCCTCTTATAGACTACAATTGTCCTTTCACATCCCTGAATGTAGGCATAAATGTACTCCATCGAATAAAAAGGGCCACAACAATACATGATAGCTACATACATAACTACATGAAACAACTAGCTGAGTTAGAGGCACTAACATTACTTGAATTTGCAAGGGCATTCACCTACTCTTCAAAATGCAAAGACAACCAATGGAGAAGAAGACCAATACAAGCCATTGTTTGTGTATATCCTCATTTTTCCAACACTCCAGAATAGGACTCTGAGCAATTTGAAATATTTTGCTGGACAGAACTGCTAATATATTAACATTTTCACCACATTGAAGAAGACATTGGCCTTGAAAGGGATGTGATTGAAAGAAACTAGAAACAAATGAATGTGAAAGGCTACACAGTTTGGCACATTGAACGTCTTACTACAGAGACAATAATAAATGAAGATGAAGGAGCTAATGAAGACAACAATGATAACAATGGTACTACTCTAGAAATTAATGAATGGCAACTGCTGTCACAAATGGGACCAACATCCAACAGTACTATGAATGATCTAGAAATGTTTGGAAGATGTGATTTCGACAACAGCAACAGATGAGACCAAACTACAATTGCTCCCTTCACCAAACAACAACAAAGTTTATAGAATTTACCAAAAAAAACTTGATACCCATAACCACACCATTCTCTAATGTAAGCCATGAACATGCATTATCCAATCAACAATAGTTAGAACTACACATAATTATCACCCATAATAGAGATCCTTATAGCATACCATTGTATATGATCATTCGAGGCACCATAGGAATAGGAAAATCTTGCCTGATTGGCTGTATAAGATCTACACTAAATGAGAATGCACAACAATAGTCTAGCCAACTACTTACACTTGCTTCAACATGTGTTACCACATTCAGCATTCATGCCACTACAATACATTCTGCATTATGCATTCTTGTCAAAGAAATGCAGCCATTACAAGGACAAGTATTAATAGCCTTTCAAGAAGAGCTAAAGAATATAAAATATATCTTAATCGATGAAATGAGCTTCATAGGTCCAAGATTATTGTTGAAGATAGACAACAAATTACACCAAGCATTTCCTTGCAACAACCACCTTTGCTTTGGTGGCCTCTCCATAATCTTAGTCAGAGACCTCACACAATTACCCCCTGTAATGGATAGACCCATATACACTACCCATATAGGAGCACGATTACTTTGGGAAAAGTTCACAACAATTGTAAGCATGCATACATTGTACCGCCAACAAGGAGAATCAATCCAAAAAATACAATTCCATGATGCACTGCAAAACATACGTAATGTAGAACCAACACAACAAGATTGGGAGCTCCTGATGACACATACCTATGTATGGATAACATCACTTGAAAGGGAGGAATTTGATAATGCAACCCACTTATTCTCCACTAATGACTTAGTCAAACAACATAACAGGAAGATGCTAAAGCAAATGAATTTCCCAGTAGCATTAAGTGTAGCAACGAGGACAAGGTCTACGACTAATAATTACATAGATGATGAGCAACTAGCAGTACAAGTGTTACTTTGTAAAGGTCAACAAATCATGCTAATGACAAACATATGGACACAAGCAGGACTTGTAAATGGAGCACTAGGTGAGGTAGTTGAGATTGTTTATAGTATTGGCTCAAAGTTGCCTGATCTATCATTATATGTAGTGGTACAAGTAGACAACTACACCAGCACATCATGGAATCAGGATGACCCCAAGATGGTGCCAATAACCCCGGTATCTCTAGGAAGTAGAAGACAAGTACCAATTAGAATGGCATGGGCAATGACAATACACAAATCTCAAGGGCTAACTCTACAAAAAGCTATGATCAACATTGGCAAAATAGAGGGAAAAGGGTTAACATTCATAGCTTTATCTAGAGTGAAAAGCTTAAATGACCTCCGTCTTCAACCAACATTCACCTTTGAGAGGCTTGGGAAAATGCATAACCATCCATACACAATCCTACGCAAGAATGAGGAAGCTCAACTACAAATCATGTCTCTATAAACAAAGTCAGTAAGATACCCTTGTCTAAAATTGTCTCAATGTTGTTTGTTTAATATTGTACCTATGATAAATAATGTCATATGTTGGACATACCAGATATTGTTATAAGCAACACAACTGAATGTTATTTTTTTCCTCTTTTACTTTATGCATCTGCAAAAATCGTGTAGAGCTAATATCTTACATTGTAAATTGGTGTAGGAAATTGACCTCAAATCAATGATGCAACAACTATTGTTGAATGCAAATAAGCCCAACTATTAGAATACCAGAAATAGTAATTTTTTTCAGACAAAATGTAACATGACACACCATTTATGTACATAACACAACCATGTCATTTGCACATGTTTAAGTCAAACTTCCATGAAGAGGGATGGAGGGGTCACGAGTGTCACCATGGACACTCGATTTGCAAACGGATGGAGGCAACGGGTCTGTGGTTAGGGTGGATGTTGGATTATTTGACTCTATTCTTAAATCAATGTTCTTTGTAATAGCATAAGAATATATATAGAGAGTTGTCTGAATATTTACCGCCATATGAGAGATTCCTAGAATTTCAGCATTTCATCCATTTTCATTTTGGGACAGAGTTGAGTGGCAACGGATGAAAATACCCCAATTTTTAATATATTTGATTTGCAATGTGCATATGAAGTTTCTGTCGGATCAATTTCTTAGGCATTCTAGTGAAGACTATCCAACTTCTTACATATGATGCTGCTACGATAATCAATCTGGACTAATTAGATGGAAAATCTGGATCAATTGTCTCATTGTGTATCATTCTCTATCGTCCACAATTCCATTTAGAGACTCAGGGAAACTTCTAGGTGGAAGTATATGCCACAGAACGATGACACATAATTATAATACAAAATAATCTAACCCTTCTGAGATGCCATCAATTTTATTTTGTTTGAACATATTTGTAGAATTTTTGTTGAGATGAAGCACTAAATCAAAGGACCTGTAATTTGCATATATCTATATTGTTGAAGTGCATGAAGTTGTGTACAAATCAAACATTTTGTCAAGCACTTGCCATGCATCCTTTTAGATTTGGCAGCTAAGTAGACATGGCGTATAAATTCTATGAGATATATATTTTCTAATTGACCTAGCATTGTTGAATTGCAGATATAAACTAAAACTTTCAATTTGATGTCATTTTACTATACATGTTCATATTTAAGGGATACTGACCTAAGAAAAATGAATGGGATTGAATAGCAGGGATTGCAACATTTTAGATTAGTTTTTACATTTGTGTAAATGTTCATGGATACACAGTCTCTATATATTTCAATTGGCAGTTTGTTACCATTTTGGATGTATAACTAAAGACAGGTACAAATCATTCCTATGTTGAAATGTATTTTATAGTATTATATTGCATCTGTAATATCATTCAATACTATTTATTAATTTCTGATTTGATCTTATACCTCTGGGCTCTAACTCCGTCACTTGCACATATCAAATACAGCTATATGCGACTCAACAGAATGCCACAACCTCCACTTCATATCCTGCTGGTGTGACTGTCCAACAACTTGTGCAAATGGTTCATACCTAAGTGTTGAATCTCATGTACATTGCTATCATATTTGCATCAAGTTTATCATTTGCAATTTGAAATAATGTATTAAACCAAATCCGATTCAATACTATTGTTTTTTAAATTTTTGTAGTTAAAAATCCATGGGTTTTGATTCTTACAATAATAGTGTCTATGGGGAGAATCCCCAATGTATTCATGGGTTCTTTGGTATTTATGGTCTCTAGGATTTTGGAGACAACCAAGAATGCTATTGCCTCTAGACTGCCTCTACATTCATCTCTTGTGTACTCGATGTTGGTAAATCTAAGATGGAAATACCCAATCATATCATGTTGAATCCAATTATTTAGTTTATAGTGAACATTATGTGTTTTTTGTGCTTATGTTTTGCCTCCTCTACCGCAACAATGGTGATGCTATGAAGACTGCAATTGTCCTAACCATACATCAAATAGTTCTACTCAGGGTTAAAAGATATTTTTTCGTTTGGCTATTGCTACTAATAATGTGCTTCAAAAACCAGTTGGTGTCAGATGTCCACAGCCGGTTCAAATGGTTGTATTTGGTCGCATTCTTCCACGAGATCAAATAGTGATAGCTGTCTTTGTATCACATGCATATCATTATATCAAATTGAATGAAGTGATTTTGCTTGTTATCCATCTAAATTTCCTATTCAAATGAAATATGATTATATCAAATTCAATGGAGTTGTTCCTCTTATTATCCATCCAATCTGAATCATAATGATCGATCGCTGAAACTATCCATTTGTGAACACAATCTTCAGCATAACAATCGGCGTAATATTAGACCTGCAGGTACAAGTGCTAGTTATAATTATTACAGCTAGTTCTCTAGACCAACCCTTGCCTTAAAAACCATAAAACTTTGGACCCACCCTAACATCATTTTTCAGGATAAATCTGCAGCAGCTTGCAATTTCATATATAATTTGGGGAAAAACAGATGTTGCGTTTAACGATAAAACAATCAATAGTTGAAAGAAATGTGTTCATTTAACTAAATACAATTTTATCCATTGAGGGGTTGTTCATCTAACTAGAATACAGTATTTTTCAGGTAGGGGATAAAGAGTCAAATGCATTTTTTTCTCTTTTTCGTGGAGCGGTTCTATGCTTTAACAACCAGCGACATCTGATGAAGCGCAACTGTACAACAAACAAACAACACTCTCTCTAGCCAATCCCTTAACAAACCACAATCTTTATCATCTTCAAACATCTCCCAAACGCCTGTGTTTAAATCAAACAAGCAAATTCGCCTCCTCCTCACATACCTCGATTTGTTGAATACATAAACCAAATCCCCCGCGCTTCTGCATTCGATCTGCTCTGCAAATGATGAATATTTATCTTCCTCTCCCTCCCCTATTTCTCTGCCTGTAATCAATTTCAACATTTCACCAGGCATTCGTAATTCCGGGCCCTCTTTACACTCCATCTTATTCTCCCCCACAATACGCATCTGAAAACTTATTTCTCCATTTTCTATCATCAATGCAGCTATAATCAATCCAATCCTGCACGCTAAACAGAAGTATTTAACACATTGAGATGATGAAGACGCCGTCAACGATCTCACATTCATCACTTTGACCCATCGCTTGGTCTGCAATTCGTAACAACACAAATCTCCCTTAAATTTCTCCAATACATAAACTTTTCCATTGATAATAGCCGAGGAAATCTAGGTGGAGGAAGCGCTGTGTTTGAATTCCCCTGGCAAAGGATCGCATATTTTCGATTCCCCTGATTTCAAATCAAGCATCTCCACACATAATGGATCTTCTTCCAACTCATGAACGCCCCCAATCACTACAATTTTCCCTCTGTCGTAGCAAATGAGCGGATTCTGTCGCCACACCTTTAAAGACGCAGCGATCTCTCGCCATTTTGGCTGATTCAAGAAGCTATCCATGAATTTTAAGCGGTTGCCGCACACAGAAAATAGATATTCGTTGCCTTCCATAAAGATCGCATCCTCTTTGCTTGGATCAAGGCTAAACGGCGGCAAATGGATCCATCTGCGGGATAGGGGATCGAACCCTAGACCTCGTCCTTTCTTGGCTCCCAAAAGAAAAAGCCAGGGTTTGCATTTGTGAAGCGAACAGGAAAGCTCTCTACAAATTGGACTGGAAGCGATGAAAGAGTACCACTGCTTGCAAACAGGAGACGCTATGGCAAGATCTGAGATTGAAAGGAAGGACAATATCATCTCGATCACATCATCGTGTAATGAGACAGATCGATTCTTCGCCATTCTCCTCCTCTGCCATTAGTTTTTATGAATTCTCAATTATTAAAAACACTTCTCCTTACAAAGTACCTTCAAATACAGAGTCTTCCACTAGCAATGGTTAACATAAGAATTTTATAGATCATTGCAGAGCATGACCAAATAATTTCAAGCTAAACGGCAGGTATAAAGGTAGGTGGAGCGAAGATCCTTGGTTCGTTTTGGTCCAAAATCTTGAACTGATCCGCCTAAAGTTTTGAACAGATAACGCTGTATTTTAGATTTTTTATAACTTTTCAGAAATCCAGTCAGTAATGAAGAGAAAGTTTAGGTATCTGTTAGGAGTTTTGTTTAGGTTTCTGATAGGAGTTCTATTTAGTTTTTGCTTTTAATTTGAATGAGCCCTAGTCTTTAGGGATTTTGTTTAGCATTTCTTGTTGCACTTATCACATTGTTTAGTTGTCAGCCTGCTGTCAACATACTCTTGTTTTTCTCATTCAGTTTAGATTGTAAAGGCTATTTATAAGCCTAGATTGTTCAATAAGAAGTAAGTCATTTTCAGAATCATTCAGTATTCTTTTGTGTTTCAATTCTTAACATTCTGGTATCAGAGCTCCCACTGGGCCTAACGAAATCAAAGCAGTAGTCTTTGAGGATTCTTTGCAGCAGCAAAGAAGATGACAATCGAAGGGAATTTTGTGCAGCCAGCCATCCCTCGCTTCGATGGTCACTATGACCATTGGAGCATGTTGATGCAAAACTTTCTGCAATCCAAGGAATATTGGGGATTGATAGAGACGAGCTATGTTGAGCCACAGAATGGAGTGGCGCAGATAGAAGCATAGCGAAAGGAGCTAGATGAATTGAAGCTGAAAGACTTGAAAGTGAAAAATTATCTCTTTCGGGCCATAGATCGGACGATATTGGAGACCATTCTCATGAAGGATACTTCCAAACAAATTTGGGAGTCTATGAAGAAGTTTGAAGGGAGTGCTAGGGTTAAGAGATCACATCTACAAGCTCTTCACAGAGAGTTTGAAATCCTAGAGATGAAGAGTAGAGAAGGAGTCTCTGAGTACTTCTCAAGAGTGTTGTCTGTGGCCAACAGGATGCGAACATATGGAGAGCAGATGCAAGACGTCACAGTGGTTGAGAAGATTCTCAGATCTTTGAGTGAGAAGTTTGACTATGTTGTTTGCTTGATCGAGGAATCCAAAGACGTCGATCAACTCTCCATTGATGAACTGTAGAGTTCTCTGATTGTTCATGAGCAAAAATTCCAGTGACATACAGGAGAAGAACAAGCACTCAAGATAACCTTTGAAGATAGGTATGGTGCAAGAGGATGGGGTCGAGGTACATACAGAGGCAGAGGAAGAGGGAGAGACTGCTAGTCCTATGACAAATCCACAATGGAATGCTATAAGTGCCACAAGTTGGGACACTTTCAATATGAGTGTCCAAGCTGGGATAAGGAAGCCATCTACGCTGAAGTAGGAGAAAAACAAGAGCATGTTGATAGCACGCTGATAGCTAAACAATGTGATAAGTGCAACAAGAAATGCTAAACAAGATCCCTAAAGATGAGGGCTTATTCAAACTGAAAGCAAAAAATAAATAGAACTCCTATCAGAAACCTAAACAGAACTCCTAACAGAAACCTAAACTTTCTCTTCATTCCCTCCCTTAAACTAGTTCCCAACTACAACTAGTTTAAATCAAGAACTTGGCAAACTACCAACTAACTTCGAGACCTTTGAAACGCATCCAATGTGAGGGGCTTTGTCATCACATCTGCTAGCTGATCTTGTGTTCCACAATAAACCAAATCAACTGCTCCTTCTCGTGTGAGATCACAAAGAAAATGGAAGCGCACATCTATGTGCTTGCTTCGACCATGTAACACAGGGTTCTTCGATAGTTTAATTGTGGAACTATTGTCACAAAAGATTGTAGTACACTTACTTTCCTCTAGACTTAGCTTCTCAAGTATCCTCTTCATTATTATGATCACATTCCAGATCAGTCATTATTTATTCTTCATAACTCCTATCTCAGTTCCAAGACTTGTCTTCTTCAAACACTACATCCCTGCTAATTACAATCTTCTTTGCAACTGGATCATAGAGTCTATATGCCTTAGACTCTTCACTTACTCCCAATAACACACAAGTGAAGCTCTTTGCATCTAGCTTTGTCCTTCTCACATCAGGAATATGCACATGTGCCATGCATCCGAAAACCCTGAAATGCTCAATTGAGGGTTTGCTTCCACTCCAAGTCATTTCCAGAATCATTTAGTATTCTTTTGTGTTTCAATTCTTAACAAGCAATATAATTGGACCAGTCAAATTTAAGATTTTTTAGAACTTTTTAGAAATCTAGTTAGCAAAATAATTGGACCAATCAAATTCCTAACTTAACAACTTAGCCTCCATTAGCTATAGCTTTGAAGTTGGTAATCAAAAGCCGGGGCAAATCCTTTGGAGCATTTTGGCTTGGGTGAAAGCGAAATGTAGTTGGTACATGTTATATCATGAAAGGTGAAGCATTTCTCGATAGAGTTGGACAAGGAATATGCAGTCCTTGTGTGACTTCACCCAGTCGTACCTGCTTTGGTTGGATAAGCACAACTCCTCACCACTTCATTTGTTTTTATTGATTTGGTCTTGTTTGGAGTGTGATTGTTCTTCCAAAAAAGGGTCAAAATGGTATAATATTAAATAGAAAAAAGAGTAAGGGTAGAAAGGAGCATTATAAAGTCATATGTGATTATGTTTTAAACAAAGATAAATAAGAAGCTAGAGCTTCATATATATGTCAGTTAAATAAGATAAGCAAAAGGTGGATCATAATTATTTTTTTCTTTTGATGATCTTTAGAGATAGTATTATCAACTCATAACTATAAACAATATTATTTTCTATATAATTCTTTTGGGATGCAGCTATCCTTCCTACGAACTGTACAGTTGACCAATTTTCAAAAAGTCGAAAGCATCGTGGATTTTTCTAAAAATTTCAGCATTTGATCTTTATGATCTGCATAGTTTGTAGTCGAAAACAACAAAAAATTTGAAAAAAAATCACTACATTTTCATGAATATGGAAAAAAAAAAAAGTTTGACTTTTTTTGTCTTTAGTACATTTTGTCTAGAGATTAGCATGTCCCATTCTTTATTTATAGCTAGTTGTAACGTTAGGTAGTCAATACCTTCATAACTAGAGTATAAGAAATAGAAGGTTGGAGTCATATTCTACACAATAGTAGAGCTATTGTAATTTCAAGCTAGGGATCCCAAAAAATATCTTAATCCCAGAGTCATGTCTAGCTAAATTGTTGCACTTGCATTGACAACCTTTTGGAGAGGTAGAGTCAATGACACTACAAACAATCAATATTTGGTGTAGTTATTTTAAAATTAATATCGTAAATGCCTAAAATCATAATTATTTTTTCCATAAGGTTTGAGTTAAGGGTAGAAGAGAAACAGGTGCTCGTTTTTAAAAATAGTCACCTGTATTAGGCTCAAATGCTTGATAATTTCAAAAAATAAGTGCCTCTTTTTAAAAGTTGTACGCCGTTTTTTATTTTCAAAGAACGGGTCCTTGTTTTAAAAAAAGGAAAGAAAAATTACCTTTGTTTTAAAAATGGGCGCCAAATTTCAAAAAGATGTAATTTTTGAATATTAATTAGATAAATAAGTGAAAATGAAACAATATTTTATAGTACAATTAGTATGTTTAGTTGGTTTTAGTTCGATAAAAATTTGACTAATTAATGCATTGTGTTTAATTTAAATGCATAAAAAATAAATAAAATATTTACATCTTAGAAATAAGTTTATATCATTTGAGTTAATTTTGATTTAAGTAACTTCATGCAAATCAATCCAATTCATATATCCTAATTTCCTGATGTAAAAACTTGTAAATTCTTCCATTTGCAACTTATAAATATTTTTGTATATAAGTATGTTAAAAATATGGCAAATCTTAATTTGAAAAGAGAATTCCAAACTTTTAAAAACTCTTAAAAGCTAATACAATGTTAAAAAAACACAAAATATGCAAAATATAATATATTAACCATCTGATATAAGCTTTATTGTAGAATTTTTTTTTAAAGTACCCTTGAATAAATTGGCCTTCTAATTGATTACGTGAACTCTAAGGGTTCATTTGGCAGCAAGAATACAAGTGGAATAGGCATATGTAAAGTCTTGAAATTTTGAGTTCTATGTTTGGATGCACCAAATCGAAATTGGAATAGGAATAAAATAGGAATACATATTTCAATTTGGCCCAAAAATGAGCATTTTCTATTCCACCTAAATAGGCAAAATTGGAATATATATTCCTAGTCCAATTTTATTTATTTTAGAAAACATAAATTTTTGGGTCCGTGAATTCCCCATCAAATTTTGGCTAAACCAAACAAGAATAGGAATATGTACCCCCATTTTGTATTTGAGAACAAGTATTCCTATTCCCATATTTATATGGACCCTAATTGTCTAATCGAATAACCTAAAGATTCATGATGCAGAGATAAATTCAATCGAAGCAATATCAAAAAGGAACCAGCACCAGCAAGAAATATATATTGAAATTTTTTCTTAATTAGTTCTTCAAATGAATAGTAAATACATTTTCTCTCCTATAGATTTCTTCTCTAGTAATTTCATATTCCAAAGACTTGCCCTAAACCTAAAACTCTATTTATACTTGCTAAGACGGTCTACGAAAATTTTTAGATTATTACAAAATAGGAAAAATAGTTTATAGAATACTCTAGATTGATATAGAATGGGCAAGAATGACCCCACAACGATTTGAACAAATTCCAAGAAAAAATCTTATCCTAATGAAAAAATCATAATAAATTTCTCGATTCAACACGTGCATAAAACTTGACCTAAATACTTTATGTGGGTGCTCCTACACCATACTCCCCAAGAAATTTGATCTCAAGCCCACTTGAGATGAGCTCTTGTAGAGTGGTACCTTGCTTCTTGATATCTTGTTTGGTCATCCACACAGAATCTACATCTGAATAACCTTTGAGTTTTACCAAATACTACTTGGACTCCTTTCCTCTTCTCTGTTTAATGACTTTGGTGCCAAGTATCCTTTCTAGTTGTGGTGTTTGCTTAAATGGTAGACATTGAATGTCTTCTGTATCAACAATCTGTCCTATATCAATTTCTTTAGTGGGTGCTTTGAATGGTGTGCGGTCTGCTATGTTGAAGATGGGAGAAATGCTAATCTCAGGTGGCAATTGAATCTCATAAGCATTTGGTCCAAACTTCTTTAATATTTGACAAGGATCTAGTTTTCTCAACATAAGTTTGGTAGATTTACCTTTTGGTAGCCTCTCCTTCTTGAGATTTTCCCATACTAAATCTCCCACTTTAAATTCCAAGTGTCTCCATTTTTTATCTTCATGCTTCTTATACTTGTCAGAGGTTTTTTGGAGTTGTGCTTTGACTTCATCATGGATTTCTTTTATGGCAGTAGCAAATTCTTCTCCTTGGGCACTAACTTGTTTCTGTGAACTCATATCTCTTAACTCAAAAATCCATCTAGGATGAATTCCATATACCACTTGAAACGGTGACTTTCCTGTACTTCTATTGATGGAGTCATTATATGCAAATTTAGCTTGGGGAAGGATTAGATCCCATTTTTTTGCATGTTGCCTTATGAGTGTTCTTAACAAATTGCCCAAAATTCTATTAACTACCTCTGTTTGGCCATTAGTTTGAGGGTGGTAGGCTGATGAGAATGATAAATTGGTTCCAAGTTTTCTCCATAAAGTTCTCCAAAATTGTCCTACAAACTTCACATCCTTGTCTGAAACTATGTTGAGAGGTAGCCCGTGAATCCTTATGACTTCCTTGAAAAAGAGATATGCTATATGAGAAGCATTATTGGTTGACTTACATGGTAAGAAGTGAGCCATTTTGCTGAACCTATCTACTACAAAAAATACACTAGCATGCCCCTTTTGTGTTCATGGAAACCCCATTAAAAATCCATCGTTATGCTTTCCCAAGGTCTGGATGGTATTGGCAAAGGTTGATAAAGCCTTGCATTTGTAGTCCTTCCTTTGGCCCTTTGACAAATCATACATGTTTCCACAAAGTTTCTAACATCAGTCTGAAGTTTAGGCCAATAGTAGTACCTTCTAACCAATTCTAAGGTTTTATCCAAACCAAAATGTCCACCCATTGTTCCACTATGCTTCTCTTTGATAATGTTTGTTCTCATAGAGCACTTGGGTACACATAGTTGTCCTCCTTTGAAAAGAAGTCTATCTTGTATCAAAAATTTAGAAAAATCAGCATGGTACCTTTCACCAAACTCCATACATACCTTGTAGATGTCACCAAAATTTAGATCTGCTATATACATGTCCTTGAGTGCTTCAATTCCCACACTTTCTAGCTATATCTAGGAGACAGTCAGATTCCTTCTACTAAGAGCATTAGCAACCTTGTTTGATTTGCCCTTCTTATGCTTGATGGTGAAGGTATATGCCTACAAATACTCCATCCATTTCATGTGCCTATGACATAATTTGTCTTGGCTATTCAGAAAACTAAGTGCTTGATTATCAGTATACACAACAAACTCCTTTGGCAACAAGTAGTGTCTCCACCTTTTGAGAGCTTGAACCAATGCATACATTTCTAGGTCATGGGAAGAATATTTCTACTTGGCTTCATTGAGTTTTTCACTTGAGAAAGCCACTAGTTTTCCTTCTTGACTAAGAACTGCTCCTATAGCAACCTTGCTAGCATCACATTCTACTTGAAAAACTTTGTTAGAATCAGGTAAAGAAAGAATTGGCTGCTCACTAACCTTTTTCTTAAGTAATTCAAAAGCTTCATTTGCTAATTGACTCCATGCAAACTTACACTTCCTTCCTCCTTTAATAGTTTCTAACATAGGAGCACATATATGACTGAAATTTCTTATGAATTTCCTATAAAATGTAGCAAGACCATGAAAGCTTCTAACATCTCCAATTGTTCTTGGGGGTGGCCAGGATAGTATAGCACATACCTTTTCTTTATCCATCTTCAAGCTACCTTGGGAGATCACAAAACTTAGATATGTCAGCTCCTCTTGCATAAACAAACACTTTTCCAAATTTACTATTAATTTCTCCTCGTGAAGTCTTCTCAAAACCATGTCAATGTGCTCTAGGTGTTCTTCCTTTGTCTTGCTGAAAATTAATATGTCATCTAAATATACTATGATGAACTTGCCATTGAAGTCTTTGAGTATTTCATTCATAAATCTCATGAAGGTACTAGGAGCATTAGAGAGTCCAAATGGCATTACCTTCCATTCATATAATCCATCATTAGTTTTGAATGATATCTTCCACTCATCTCCAGCTCTTATCCTTATTTGATGGTACCCACTTTTTAAGTCAATCTTGGATAAATACTTTGCACCTCCCAAACAATCAAACAAATCTTCAATTCTTGGCATTGGAAACCTATATCTAATTGTAATCTTATTAATGGCTCTAGAATCAATGCACAACCTTTAGGTTCCTTCCTTCTTGGGTGTCAAAATGGTAGGTATAGCACATGGGCTTAAGCTTTTCGTAATCAAGCCAGAATCGAGTAACTCCTTTACTTGTCTAGCAATCTCTTCATTTTGTTGTGGTGTCATCTTGTATGCAGCCTTATTGGGTAAAGTAGCTCCAGGAATGAAATCAATACAATGACTAATGTCTCATATAAATGGTAAAGATTTTGGCATACCTTCTGAAATCAAACCTTCATATTTATCCAAAAGTTCTTTCACTTCATTAGGAATTGCCTTCTTTGTTTCAGCCTCCTTTCTCTCATTTCCAATGGGTTCTTGTGGTTGTGGGTTAGGCATCAAAAGAAAACAAGGCTTAGGTTCATCCTTCAAGTCTCGCAAGAATTCCTTTTTATCAACCATCATAATTTTGGCTTCCCTCTCTTTATTTTCTTCCACTTCCTCGTGACTAGCAAATGGAATCAATCTAATCACCTTTCCATCCTTCCTAATGGTGTATATATTGAGTTTTCCATCATGTTGTGCTTGCAAATCATAGTGCCAGGGCCTACCAAATAATAGGTGGCATGCTTCCATGTCAACTATATCACACAAAATTCTGTCCTTATACTTTCCAATCTGAAAATCAACCCATGCTTGCTCATTTGCGAGAGTTTGTTGACCCTTTGTTAGCCATAAAACCTTATAAGGAAAAGGATGAGGTATTCTCCTAAGTTTTAACTTCTCAACCATCTCAAGAGAAACTAAATTCTTAGTAGATCCTGAATCAATAATGACTTTACATACCTTACCTCCAAATTTGCAAGCAGTCCTAAAGATAGTTTTCTTTGTGGTGGTTCCATGGTAGTAGGCACTTTCAAAAGTGCTCTTCTCATCATTAAACTTTCTCCTCTCTCAGGTACACTATTTGAGTTGGCCATCTTCTTCTCTTGGTATTCATCATCTTGTACCAAATGTGTTCTTCTTTCACCTTGTGAACTTGAACTAGCTCTATCTAGACACCTAGATGCATAATGTCCCTCTTTATTGCAATTGAAACAAACAATTGGACTCGCCCTTCTGCCACCAAATCCACCTCTTGAATTGCCTCTTCTACCTCTAAAGTTACCTCTAAAATTTCCTTCACTTTGATTGGTTTCTTACTTTATCTCCTTATGATCTTCCTGGTTTTGTCCTCTTCCTTGGAAATTTCCTCTTCCCCTTTGATTTCTTCCTCTTCCTTTGCTATTTTGTTCTTGGCTTCTTTTCAATTTGGCTTCCACCTTCAATTCTAGTTGATAACATTTATGTACTATATTTGGACATAATAAATTAAGTTCTTCTTGAATGTTCAACCTCAATCCATTGAGATATCTAACAACTTTTACACTTTCACATTCACTCTACTTTGCCCTCAGGTTTAGTTTTTGGAATTCTTCAGTATAGGCAGTGGCATCTAGCTCCTTTTGTCTTAAACTTTGTCTCCTTCAATGAAGTTGGATTTCATAATCCTCAGGTAAGTATGTTTCTCTCACCTTAGCACACATCCTTTCCCATGAAGTTATCATGTTCTTACCTTCTTTGACCCTTTCTCCTTGAATGAAATTCCACCAAGTGAGGGCTAGTCCCTTCAACTTTGACTTGGCAATTTTTACCTTATCCTTCTCTGCTATATTTTCACATTCAAAATGGTTGTTCAAGGATTCTATCCAATCCACAACAACATCAACATCCATCTTTCCTGAGAAGATGGGTAGGTCACCTTTGGCATCCTTCTTACCAACTCTTTCAAGGGCTTCTATAAAGAATCTCTGGTTTGCAGGTAAGTTAACCACTTCTTGCTTAGGAGTATCCTCTTCTTCCCCTTCTTCCTCTTGCTCTGAGGAAACCTTTGCTTTCTTTTCCATCCGGCCCTTCATCTTCTCAAATTCATCTAATATCCACTTATTGATTTTCTCCTGTTCTTGCATATTCTTTGCCAGTTCAACATTGGTGACCATGTTTGATGTTTCAGCTTCTGACTCCAATCCAGACATAAAATCTAATTGCCTCAGGAGCTTTCCCCAAGCTCTGATACCAAAAATGATGCAGAAATAAATTCAACGAAAGCAATATCAAAAAGGAACCAGCACCAACAAGAAATATATATTGAAATTTCTTCTTAATTAGTTCTTCAAATGAATAGTAAATACATTTTCTCTCCTACAAATTTCTTCTCCCGTAATTTCATATTCCAAAGACTTGCCCTAAACCTAAACCTAAACCTAAAACTCTATTAATACTTGCTAAGACGGTCTATGGAAAATTCTAAATTATTGCAAAATAGGAAAAACAGTCTATAGAATACTCTAGATTGATATAGAATGGGGAAGAATGACCCTACAATGATCTGAACAAATTCCAAGAAAAGATCATATCCTAATGATAAAATCGGAATAAATTTCTCGAGTCGATAAGTGCATAAAACTTGACCTAAATACTTTATGTGGGTGCTCCTGCACCAATTCATTTCTTTGAGTTTAGCACAAAGTTAGTGAGAAAATTGCTAATAATAATTTAAAAGGTTAATTTAGCGAGAGAACTTTTAATTCTTGAACGAATTGGAATAAGTCATCCGATGTAGATTGTAAAAAAAAAGGATATGACACTTGGCATGGTCCTCAGCAAAAATATGAAAGTATTCTATATTGGTAGTCAATGGCTAATATATTATAGGTTGAAAGCCATTAATAGAGCTTGAATTAGGGACTATGACTGTTTATTCGTGGCATGTATATAAGCCTATAAGGTAGTGCAAAAAAAATGCACACAACACACGGTGTGAATTTGTCCATTATATTTTCCCCACTTTAAATTATTGCTGTAAATATCTTCATACGTTACAGGAGATATTATCTCTCATCTTTGAAATATATCTTTAAATAAGATAAGCTTGCTTGGGATTAGTTTTGATTCGTTTTGATTCACATTTTTTTCCAAATCATTGTCTTGGACTTCCATCAACTCTTGTTCGTTGAGTATTAATTGCCTTCACTGTAAGCTTTTCAGAATCTTTTGTAGATTGAAGCGAATTAATTCCCATGAATGTTTGTATTTGAATTCATTTATAAAATTAGTCTTCAAATGACATATCAGTCCATGAGCTGATTATCGTTTTCAAACTGAAATTTTAGCTTATCTTATGTATAGGCAGACTTCTATAATAACCATCTCTGCTTTGTTATTCGACTATTTCATTGAAAGCCATTTATTTTTATTTTATCAGCATTCTTACCCTTTCTATGTTAATTTTTGGTTAAAAACATTTTCATTTAAACATCTAAATCTATTATATGAAATAGTTATACAACTAAAATTTACGGAAAGATCCCTTTCAACTATTGACTTATTTGTTGATGTTCAAAAAGCAGAACGATAATACTGGTAAGTTGTTAACCAACAATATGAAAAATTTAAATTATTTACAAGAAGAAAACTTGAGGTTCTATAATATTTTAAATATAAGTTTACCATCTTCTTGGGACTCTGAAATGGTGAGGAAAAATACTCACACGTCACGGTCAACAAGGTGGTGTTAGTGAGCGACAGGAGTTGGTGGAATTAGGTATGCGGCACTTCATCATTTTTAACGTTTGTGGAATGAAAATAATGTTTGGGTCGGTTAGGCTCCTAACAACCAACGACTCAGCTTTAGAAATTTATATAATTGAATAAACTAAATAGATGATTGGTTTTACTTTAATTTAAAATTATTTTTAATGATATTATATTAATAATTGTAATTTTTTTTTCAAATGTTGTTTGATTCATAAAGAATATAAGACTTACGTAATTTTACAGTCTATTCGTTGTATAATTGTCTTTTTTATGATTTTTCATCAAGATTTCCCATGGTAATATATGATCCATTAGATAGAAACAAAATCATAAAAAATATATAAAATTTATCTGAATTAGCATCAATGAATCGTTAAGATTGAAACTCGAATTTTGTTACAAATTACTTCGTGTTATAAAATTACAAGAATCTCTTGTTTTTAAAGAATAAAGCTCGAAAAAGAGTATTAATGAATTTTTAAATTCCATTCTTCAGAAAAGAGAAATACAGTCATATGCATTTGTTCTTTGAGGGGCTCTACGCTTTAACAACCAGCGACTTCAGATGAAGCGTAACTGTACAACAAACAAACAATACTCTCTCTCGCCAATCCCTAGACAAACCACAATCATTATCATCTTCAAACATCTCCCAAGCGCCTGTCTTGAAATCAAACAAGCAAATTCGCCTCCTTCTCACATACCTCGATTTGTTGAATACGTAAACCAAATCCCCCGCGCTTCTGCATTCGATCTGCTCTGCAAATGATGAATATTTATCTTCCCCTTCTTCTTCCTCTCCCTCCCCTGTTTCTCTGCCTGTAATCAATTTCAACATTTCACCAGGCATTCGTAATTCCGGGCCCTCCTTACACTCCATCTTATTCTCCTCCACAATACGCATCTGAAAACTTATTTCTCCATTTTCTATCATCAATCCAGCTATAATCAATCCGATCCTGGAAGCTAAACAGAAGTATTTAACACATTGAGAAAAAGAAGAAGACGCCAATGGTCTCACATTTATCACATTTCCCCATCGCTTGCTCTGCAAATCATAGCAACACAGATCTCCCTTAAATTTCTCCAATACATAAACTTTCCCATCGATAGCAGCCGAGGAAATCCAGGTGGAGGAAGCGCTGTGTTTGAATTCCCCTGGCAAAGGATCGCACATTTCCGATTCCCCCGATTCCAAGTCAAGCATCTCCACACATAATGGATCTTCTTCCAGCTCATGAACGCCCCCAATCACTACAATTTTCCCTCCGTTGTAGCAAATGAGCGGATTCTGTCGCCACACCTTTAAAGACGCAGCGATCTCTCGCCATTTTGGCGGATTCAAGAAGCTATCCGTGAATTTCAAGCGGTTGCCGGAAACAGAAAACAGATATCCGTTGCCTTCCATAAAGATCGCTTCTTCTTCGCATGGATCAAGGCTGAAGGGCGGCAAATGGATCCATCTCCGGGCCAGGGGATCGAACCCTAGACCTCGTCTTTTCTTCACTCCCAAAATAAAAAGCCAGGGTTTGCATTTGTGAAGAGAATAGGAAAGCTCTCTACAAATTGGACTGGATCCGATCAAAGAGTACCATTGCTTGCAAACAAGAGCCGCTTTGGGAAGATCTGAGATTGAAAGGAAGGACAATATCATCTCGATCACATCGTCGTGCAATGAGACAGAGATCGATTCTTCCCCAGTCTCCTCCCCTGCCATTATTTCTGATAAATTCTCACAGACAGCCTTCATTAACAATGGATCTTCTTACAAAAGTACCTTCAATTACAGAGTACTCCACAAACAATATAACAATTTTATAGATCATTGCAGAGCATGAGCAAATAATTTTAAGCTAAACGACAGGGTTAAAGGTAGGTGAAGCGAAGATCCTTTGCGCGTTTTGGTCCATAATTTGGAACTGGTCCACCAAAAGTTGTTCGAACAGATAAGGCTGTATTTCGTATTTTCTACAACTTTTAAATGGAATCCTGTGAGGAACAAATTTGGACCAGTCAAATTCATAACTTTACGACTCTCCCTCCATTAAAGGATAGTTTTGAAGTTGGTAACCAGATCCGTTGGAGGATTTTGGTCTGTATGAAAATGAAATGTTCTAGGTAGATGTTCCGTCGTTAACAGTAAAGCAGTTGTTGGTGGATTTGGATAAGGAATATGAAGTCCTGATGTGGATCCAACCGGTCGTACTTACTTTGTTTGGATCGTATGTATTTCTTTCTATTAAAATGGTATAATATTAAAGAGAATGAAAAAGTAGAGGTAAAGGTACATCTCCAAAGTCAAAAATTATCTTTATAAAAAGATAGAATTTATTAGTGCACAGCTCAATATATTAGGACAAAACAGATTGTAAATGATAATCATTATCTTTCTTCTTGCATTTGTTTTGTGATTCAATCGGCTACCAACTAGTGGAAGCATCATTTGTTTTGTGATTCTCTTTGCCAAGTAATTGGGTATGAACAATAAGACTATCAGTCTATTTGGTCAGCTAGCTCTTTCACATCTAGAAGCAAAGAGTTGTCAATAGGGTTAGATCATATTCTATATAGTAGTATTAGTGGTAATAACTTTAAGATAAGGGAGTAAAAGAGTGAAAATATCTTATCACCATGGACACGTCTAATAGAATTGTTGTTACATTCTAAGTGACAACCTTTTGGAGTGGTAGAGTCAGTGACACCTTGGTCACAATGTAGAGGCTACCTTAAAGTTCTTACCTAGTTCCACATAAGAACATTATAACATATGATATGCTTCATGTACATGAAAAAATCAGTATCGATAATGGACTACATGAAAATGGAAGCATACTTATCCAAGTTTGTAATACTTTTCATATTTTCACGCTCACATTTATATTTTGAGATCTAATCCATATAGTGATACTTGTATATTGTTCAAGATTACATGTGTACCACCATTCTTTTTTTTATTGACATGTATTTGATTTACTTTGCAAAATATAAGATATTATTATAGTTTTTTATTATTATGGTAATATTTTAATTAACTGTGATGCATATGATCATGCAACTACTTTCATATGTATGATGTTTGATTTCGTGTGAGGAAATTGTATGCACTTCAACTATCATTCATACATAGACACAATTGACATATGTTGAGCAAGTATAAGCACTTACAAAACTTCTCACTTGGCTTCATAGGTTTGAGTCAAATTCTAGATGGTGGTTATGAGGAGAAACCACATTTACGTTATGAGGAAATGTCACATTTACCAATATCTATCACTTTGTACTCATTGTAATCAATTTGAGTCTGATTTATTGTATTGCGATGAGAATTGTGCCTTACATACCATGGTCTATAATGCTCTAAAAATCCTAACTCTTGGTTATTTGACAATGGTGATTGTTTAAGTGTTCATGATAATTAAGTAAAGTATATTGTTTTAAAAATCAAAATCTTGATAGCAATATCCTGCTAGCAATATCACAATTTGACTCGCTGTGGAAATTATCTCCTACTTATCAATTGATGAACTTAAGGGGCTTTCTAATTAATGGTTCATTAGGCACAACACTTGGTGAAGGTTTTGCAAATGGGGTTGCAAGCTTTGGGTTTAACCATGGAGGAAACTCCGTAGTTAAGCGCGCTCAAGCTGGAGTAGTACTGGGATGGGTGGCCTCCTGGGAAGTCCTGGTGCTTCACCCTTGTGAGCATTGCATAGATCCAATGAGTGTGAAGTGTTTCATTTATTCTCATGAGAGATGGAGTCATGTTGAATCACTGCCCACGAAACATGGGTCAATGAATTTTACTCAAAAAACACACACTTAAATCCTCATAGCAATACCACAATTAAAATAAATATTTAGTGTTTATTTGTTTTCAACAAGAAAAACTAATTTGAATTTAAAAGAAGAATTTAATGAATCTAAGAACCAAGTCATAAACTAAATATAATATAAAAAATATCTTTATTATCATCAATATGTTATTATACTTAAATACATTTTATATCCTAATCAACTTCACACCATACAAAATTAAAATAAATTTTTATACATGTAATTACTATGAGATACTATTCTTATTTGAGATAAGCACAAAAGATAATGATATTCTCAATAGAGAGAAAATGATTTTAATTATGGCCAAGAACACTTCCTAATACCACCAATTACACCAGTTTTTTCAGCCATGAAGAACCAATCTTTTTAACAAGCACTGAAGTAACACTCTTTTTGTCACACCCTTGACTCATTGATTCCCCTCCATTATATTTCATTCCAGGTATGAAAATATTATAAAACTTTCCGAGAAAAAGAATCAAACGAGAACGTCATTACATTCTCTTTCCTTTGAAAATCAGCGTCCATGGGATAGGGCGGCATTTGACATGTTCAATATGTCAAGGAATCAAAAGTTGGCATGTGGGCCAACCATTTTATGATGTAATGTGCATTTAAAGGAACTTATATTATGATTATTATTGATAGTGCCTATGTAGAACTATGTTTTAAAGTATACATTCTTATTATTATTTCTATTGTATCGATTTTAAATAACAGGAAAGATGTATTATCATCATTATTATCGATATTACTTCAATTATTCGTGCACATGTATGATCATGCAATTGCTTTCATATTTATAGTGTGTGTGATTTTATTAGAGGAAATTGAATGTAATTTAACTATCATTTATATAGATACAATTGACATATGTTCAGTTATCATCAGTAGTAAAACTAAAATTTCACTTGACTTGTGAGCTTCAAATGGTGGTTATGAGGAGATATCACATTTATCAATATTTATTACATTGTAATCAATTTGAATATGATTTATTGTATTATGATAAGAATTGTAATGACTGTTTGAATGTTATGTTAATTTAGTAAAGTATATGTTTTTGAAATTTTAAAATAAATATATAATAGATGTTTGTTTTCAAAAAGGAAAACTCATTTAAATTTAATAAGAGAAAATTGTTAAATTTCTATATTTAATCTTTGTTTTTTGGAGGAAATTCCTTTAAGGAAACCTTTTTTTTTTTTTTTTTAGTCTATGAATTGTGTAGACATTTGTAGTGGGATTGGAGTGAAAATTGCAATATTAGGATAAGATTGGGAAGGTTCTTGTTAATGTGTTGATTTGTGCTCTCTTGTTGTCTATTTGTGGAGCTTGAAGAACTTAATTTCTCCTCTATTTCATTTTATTCTCGTTTCTAGTTGTTTCTAAAAGATTTAAGAAAATAATTTCTCTTATTCAAAATTTCACATTTTGTAGGTAACTTGGTGTTTTAAGAAATTTTGAATTGTTTTTCAAATCATGCTATTACTATGCCCTTTTAGAATGTCAAATAGTTGATTTTATATTAGAAAGTGGGTCTTGGGCAAAATGTTATCTTTCAAATTTTAATTTCAAGAGCTCTACTTTTTTATGGATTTTTTTGCTATTTTGACAAATTTCTTAGAATTTTGTTGGTTTGGTGAAAATGTGAAAATGAGAACAAGTAGAAATTTGGGCGAATTATTACTAGTTATATTGTGGAAGTAGATGAATATCTTGCATATTACTGATTTGTGTTCATTTGGATCTTCTGGCATGGTCATTTACAAACGAGAATAATTGGACTTTTGAAAAATTGCAAAAATGAGAAATTTTTGATTTGATTTCATGTTCATTAGAGAACACAATAATCTTAGAAGTTAGGCACTAGAGTGAGTTAATGGAGTAACTCCCAACATGTCCCTTTTACAAAATTGTCTGTGGGTTTGATGTGATGTAATAAATTAATCAAGATAATGGATGCCCCTTGCATAGATTGAGCACTCATTAAGTAGAAGGATGATTTCTTGGGAGGACATGCCTACTCATTGAGTGTTCATCTTGTATGGCCATGTATTCTGATTTATACCAGAGGACTCTAGGTTCTATGTGATGTCATTTGTGCACAAGTAATGACACTCCCTAACTAGCACTCTAGCACTCCAGCATCTGGTCCTAAAGAGAAAGTGTTCCATTTTTTATCAATGAGATACTTTGTGACTAGTAGTAACAACCCTGGTATTATGAAGGGAGGAGGCTATTTAAAGAGGGATAATGTTGTCCATAGTTGATGTAGTTGAAAAAGTGCCATATAATAAATTCAATCAAAGGCTAAATATTCATACTTTAGAAATAAATTTGAGGTCTACATTAGAGCCAAAGAAATCCTAGAAAAAGCTAATATAGTAATTTTAAAGCAAAGACAAACACATATGTAAAAGACTAGAGACCTAGATATATTGGTGCTGGTAGGCATAAGGTTATGAGGTCCAATCATAATAAAAAACTTATCTAACATGGTAGTTTATAAGATGGATTGCTCAATTCTTACAATCTAGATTAAAAACTTATCTAAAAGGATAGTTTATAAGATGGACTACCCAATTCTTACAATCTAGATTTAAACAATACAATACATTTTATATCTTAAACAACTTCAAAACTAAATAAAATTTTTAATATCCTTGATATTCAATAGAAAGAATGATCTTATAAATGATCTCAATAGAAAATAGATGATTTAAATTATGGCCAAGAACAGTTTAATAAAACCACAAATTACACCAGTTTTTACAAGCACTATACTTTTTGTGGTTTTCAAAATTGTTAAATTTCATCTAGCGCACTTAGACTCATTGATTCCCCTCCAACATCTGTCACTCCATGTTTTAGGGTATTAAAACATTATAAAACTTTCTAAGATAAAGAATCAGACTAGAATGCCATTACATTTCCCCAGTCTTAGAAATTCAGCATTCTATAAGGATAACATTTGACCTGTTTAACATGATAAGGAATCAAAAGTGGGTATGTGGGCCAACCATGTTCTGATATAATGTGCATATAAAGGAACTTATATTGTTGGTAGTGCTATGTTTTAAAGTATACATTTTTCTTATAATTATTATAATATATTTGTAAACCGTGATATTATATTTCTTTTAGATATTATTATCTAAGACATTTGATTTATGTGTTTTTTAAAAAATCTATTTTTAATTCTACATTTAAAGATTTAAACTCATTTTCCAGAAATAGTTATAAAAAAAATATATAAGTATTATTATTATTGAAATATCAAAAGAGATTGGAAATAACGAAGAAAATGACGAATGTTTTTAA
The DNA here is from genome assembly GCA_028749045.1 of Cupressus sempervirens. Lineage (NCBI taxonomy): Eukaryota > Viridiplantae > Streptophyta > Pinopsida > Cupressales > Cupressaceae > Cupressus > Cupressus sempervirens. Next base: position 318,333,430 of record CM053786.1, read on the forward strand.
TAATTAGACTATTAATTTCGATATATTGTTATTTAGATTTTTAAATGAGGTGTGGATAAGCAAAAATTATATATTTCACAATTAATAATGTTTGATTTAAGAATATTTGGTTGTGTCAAATGTTTAGAAGTTTAAATCACATCTACAAAGTTTCTATTATATATTTGATGGGCTAAAATAGGACCATTTAGGAGAGATGGTCTGAAATGTAGAATGAGATGATAATAGAACAAGATTATTAAAGGAGTGTAGATATTAGAAAAAGGTATATAGGAGATGATGGTAGAACAAGGTTATATAGGAGATGAGACTTTCAAGGCAATGTAGATATTAGAACAAGGCTATATAGAAGATCATGGAAAACGAAGCTAAGTTGATTAGAAGAAATAAATTTAAATAAAAATTAAATTCAAATAGTAGAAATCAATAAAATAAAATAGATTGTAAGATAAATATAAACAGAATGAATAAGAAACAATTAAATAATAAACTTAAAGAAACACGCGTTAAGATATATGAAACCCATACTTTGCCTCTAGTCAAGATATATTATTACACTCGAAGGCCATCTCCGAAAGTATGCTAACATGAGGCTATACGAAACCTTTAACAATTATATACCATTATATTTTAAACTATTACAATTATATACAGAATCCGTATGGACCAGAAAGACCATGTCCTCTATCTGACATTCCTGGCTGTTAAATTTTGTCTTGCATGTTTGCGCGTATTCACACACGAAATGGATTTTCGAAAACCAAACCATTACAAAACCAAGAAAGAGGCCTATGATTTGTACAAGAAAAAGAACGGATTTACAGATTATGTGCTTTTGAATTCGGCCATGTTTCCTCGAGCGTTACTGAACTACAAATCCACAAATCTCTGTCACGCCAATCCATGCATAAACCGCCATTGTTCTCTGCCAGAATCTCCCAAACACCTGTGCTGAAATCAAATAAGCAAACACGCCTTCTGCTCAAGTATCTCGATTTACTGAATACGTACACCAAATCCCCCGCGCCCCTGCATTCAATGTGCTCCGCAAATGATGAATATTTATCTTCCCCTTCTTCTTCCTCTTCCTCCCCTGTTTCTCTGCCTGTAATCAATTTCAACATTTCACCAGGCATCCGAAAATCGGTGCCCTCTTTACACTCCATCTTATTCTCCTCCACAACACACATCCTAAAACTTATTTCTCCATTCTCTATCATCAATCCCGCTACAATCAATCCAAAATTGCAGGCTAAACAGAAATATTTAACACATTCACAAGAAGAAGACGACGCCAACGGTTTCACACTCATTACCTTTCCCCAGCGCTTGCTCTGCAACTCAAAACAACAGCAATCTCCCTTAAATTTCTCCAAAACATAAACTTTGCCATTAAATACAGCCGAAGAAAGCCACATGGACGAAGCGCTGTGCCTGAATTCTTCAGGCAAAGGATCGCACATCTCCCATTCCCCCGATTTCAGATCAAGCATCTCCACGCTCAATTCATCTTCTTCCAACTCATGAACCCCCGCTATTACAACAACTTTTCCCCGATCATGGCAAACAAGCGGATTCTGTCGCCAAACCCTAATAGCCTCAGCGCTCTGTTCCCATTTTCGGGGATTCAAGAAACTTTTCGCGAACTTCAACCTCCCTCCGGCTACAGAAAACAGAATGCCGTTGCCTTCCATAAAGATCGCGTCTTGTTCATCAGGATCAAGGCTGAACGGCGGCAGACGGATCCATCTGCGGGCCAGGGGATCGAACCCGGAACCTCGCCTTTTGTTGGCGCCCAAAATGAAAAGCCAGGGTTTGCATTTGTGAAGGGAATGCGAAAGCGCTCTTCTATTTGAACTGGATGCGATTAGAGAGCGCCATTGCTTGCAGACGAGAGAAGATTTGGGAAGATCTGAGATTGAAAGGGAGGACAATATTATTTCTATCAATTCATCTGGCAATGGCTGTAAGATCGATTCTTCGTCACTCGCCATTGTGTTTATTTTGTTATGGATTATTTCCTCTGCGCGGAGTTGGGTTAAGTAAGAAGCGATTATGACAGGTGGAGTGTCGTTGAAGACACGTGTCGTACAGAACGAGTTGGAGCTGAGTCATCAGTAACCTAAAGTTAAAGGCATTAAAAGGCGACATTTCACCTGTTTAACGTGAAACGAATCATTAAAAGCTGACGAGGAAAGTTGTGTGAAAGCGAAAATATATCCACCAGTCTGATCTTTAAAGCGTGTAAAGTATTTCGGGATGGAGCGTCGGTGACTTTTAAGATTTTCATTAAATTTTTAGATTTTTTAATAGGCTTGATTTAATTTTCATTTAAGGGATCCATGGCATTCATTTCACATGATGTGGAAATATAAAGAGTACATTTCACTTGAATGATTAAATTTTATTGTTGAAAAAGAGATTTAAGTAAAAGATTACAATTGGTTTAGGAATCTTGACATTGTGTGAATGTGTGTGCTAGTTTGCAAGTTCTATGGGTTGTTTTGGCTTCGTAGATTTTACTAAAATCTTTCATTCATTCTTAGTATACATTTTTGACGAAATTAAATGAATCAATATTAAATGAAAGAATTTTAAATAATCAAGCGGTCTAAGAGACTAAAAACTATAGTATTAACTTGTTTTCATATTTCTTTTTATGTTAGTTCTTTTATTGAATCTTGAATAAGAAACTTGTAATTTTGTGAAGCTTTGTTTCTTGAAAAAACTCATTTAGATTGGCTACCTTCAAATTGTTGATTGATATCCTCATTTGACACACACTCTATGATGAAGTGTTGCTTAGTTTGGACAACATCTTTTCTACCAAAGTGACCAAGTCTTGTTCTCCCACTTTTTATTCAGAGACAATTCATCTACTTGTTTCAAATCTAAGGTGATGCACCACAATCTAGTCCTCAACCATGTTATTAAAAACTTATCCTTATCCTTTATTGCAACATTCAAGTAGGTTTGACAAGTCTTGTCCTCACACTTTTCTTTGGGGACAATCCATCTACCTATTTTGCATCTTAGTTGTTATGATCTAATCATCAACTATGTTATTAAAAATTTAGCCTTCCCCTTTATTATTGCCTTAAAGTAGACTTTTTCATCATGCTTCCACGTGGAGTCAAATTCTTTGACATAATGTATTTTTTCATACTATTTGGTTTTCTCCACATTGCAGTTTGATACTTGACACGTTATTTAATGTTCCACATTTTGTTTAGTTTCTTCCATGTCATCTTCTTATAGTTTAGTTCCTCACAACCATTTTAGGTCAACAATGCTTATCCATGCTTTAAATTTTTTTGGTAACTTAGAAAATTAATTGTCTCTAATGCCTTCCATTGAGAACATACTAGCCCTAGCTAAAAGGATCTCATTTCGTACTTAACTTTGAGACTAGTGATTAAGTGTTTTTGCCAAATCTTAGAAATAACATTTATTGTGATTCAATTATATTGATTTTCATTATTAATAAAAATCTATGAATTTTCATTATTACCAGTTCAAATAGATTGAAATGTTTTCTATATTAGAGACTTAACAACTTGGTGCATCCATTCCAACAACTAAATTGTTTAATACATGATTTAATATACTTATAAATGAATTTTTATAATGATTCATTATATTGGACATTATATTTATTATTATTAATGATAGGTTGATATATAATAATGATGATGTTGACTAATGTAGATTGAACATAAAAAACCATGATAAAATAATTTCTAAAGATTTCAAGTTGTACTTACAAACTCTTTAAAATATGCTACAAATATTTGAGAATGACTTCATACTTGGGTCAATGCAAGACGCTGGGTCTCACTTTTGGCAAAAAAGTGGAAGTATTTTTCCTGTTTTTGAAATATATTGTTAAATGATGCCAAAATTTGAGGCATTTAGAGATTAAATACAAAAAAAAATTGAAATTAAAATTGTAGTGTTTGGAATCTCCTTTTTGAATATGTAATTTATTCGTAAACCCATATGATAGATTTTTTTTTGGTATGGATCTTTAAAAACCACTTTTTCAAAATGCTTATTTTAGGACCATACCACGCTAGTGTACGAACACCATAATTTGACACAACTAAATGAATTTTTGTGAATACTTTTAAATGAAGTTACCTTACACACCAAAGATTGATGAGAATAATTTTCATGAATTTTTAATGAATATTTTTTTAAATTAATTTTTAGTTGATGATTAAGATAATTTCTAGAACCTTTCCTGTACGAACGCCATAATTTAATCAAAATTTATTTTTTTGGAATTTTTTAAACTTCAAAATAATTGTGCGAAGCGTAAATTATTTAAAACTAAAAAAAACATAAACATAATTTAACATAAATAGAATCTAAAAAAATGTTGATCAAAGTGAAAAATGCGAAAAAAGTAGGCTTGACAATTAATAAACAAGAAAAGGAATATGCAAACATCTCATCAAAAAAAATAGTGAATAAACTTTTTGAAAGATTTAACCCTAGACCACGCTGAAGTTATCAATATAGACCCCCTCCTCTGCTGGTGAGCAACATATTTGATGCATTAGCCAAGGAAAAGAAAGCATAAAAAACATAGAATAATTTTAAGGCTACAATTGTAACACACAAAGCCAGACATAAGGAATTATCCAAAGTAATAAAAATTAGGGCAATATCCAACAAAGAAGGAGAGGAATGGCAGCAGGTCATAAACAAGAAGAATATCAAAAATTTGAAACTAAATCCCTAAGAAAAACCTTGGGAAAGATCAGAAGCAATAGAATTAACCAACAAACAAAGGATATTCTTTAGCAAAACTCGATATGCAAAAAATGGGAGTATATCAATAATGACCTAGAGAAGGCAGGACAAACTATAAAAGCTAGGGATAATAAGATTATGCAACCTAGCATAATCTCAGAAGTAAACCAGGTACCACTAGGGCATAACTAATGATATACGAAGCTCAAAAAGGATATCAGGGCTTCTCCAAAAAAGGTGCAAAACCAATAAAGATACAGTCCAAAAACTTGGAGATCTGGCTCTACTCCATACCCTATACCCCCCCTCATCTCAAGAGATAACAATATTCTGATTATATCAAATACCAAAAAACCCTCTTTAATGCTCCAGTCAAAATTTACTCCATCATCAAAACCCATTTTTTCAATTTGGCAATTTCCCCAAACAAAGATCGGATATGGCAACTACAAATCAGGGCAATCAAAAGGAAGAAACTGAAGCACCCACGATAATCTTCAGCAATGAGGTAAGCAAGAAGCTCTGGTTTGATTTTGGAAAAAAGGGGATTTATGTCATCTGGACTGGACCAAAATCAACCCGATTGGATATGCTTGAAAGGCTTGAAACCCTCTTCGATGAATAGGTAAGTATGACCTTTCTCTCTAATGATTTAACTTACTTAGAAAGCAAAGAAGATAAATATAAAAAATCTTTATTAGAAAATCCTCTTTGTTTTCTTAAAGGATAGTTTAAATTTCATATAATGGTTTCCAAATTATAATGAGGAATTGACAACTTCCCTAAATTTACTAGTGTGGATTACATTATATAATATTCTTGCAGAGCTCATTAACATAAAATTATTTATTCAAATTGGTGAAGCTCTAAGAGGACTGTTGGGATATGAGCTTCATAATGATAAAACTAACACAATAAAGCTCCTAGTTTGTCTCAAACCAAATCTATACTATCAGAGGGTAGTCAAAGTTATTTCTAACATATCTATTTACAAAGTTAATTATTCAATCTACAAAGGAATAATTAACAACATAGTGCTTATTAAAAATAGATAGATTGCAACAATTAATACTTCTAACTTTGAAGAAGTTAATGTGGATACTGAATTGGTGAAACAATATCCAAAAATATGGACTGCAACACAAAAACCATCCCGTAGATGGTTTGAAGAAGTTCCAGAGGAAGAAACTACAAAAGCCCTGAATTCTTCTATCATTAAGGAAGTACTAGAGGAAGGTGAAGTAACTGAACTTGCAATTCTACAAAGTTACCATGAAAATATAAGGAAATGGTCGAAAATCAAACATATAGCAGATTTCAACCAAGTGGCCCAAACAAGATATAATGAAGGTATAGAATTCTTAAAAGGCCTGGATCAACAAACCTCACTCTTAAAGGAAGGTAATATGGAAATAACTAAAGAGATATAAGAAATTATTGAGAATATATCAAGCATTAAATCTCTTAATGAAGAAATTGCACTAAGAATCAATGATACTATTGACCAAATAGTATTAGCTCAGCAGAAAACTCAAGAAAAGAGTAAAGTGGACACAATCAGGAAAGATAGCCATCTGATAAAAAAATCATAAAAAGAAGAAGAACCAGAAGAGAAAAACCCAACTAAATGCCTCATGCAAATAGGATCAGAAAGCTGATATAGTAATTACTTAGAATAAGATTAAGGAATCAGTAACCACTATTGAAGAAATTGAGAATGCAAGACTTTTTTTAGTAGTAGTCCCAGAAAATAATGTAAAGGGGTCACTAAGAGACAGTATAAATAGAGAACAAGCAATAACAGAGGATAATAACCTGGATAAGGTAACCCCAAAAAAATAAGGCAAAAAACTCACAAAATTTTGGCAAACACCAAAGAAGAGGACAATAAAGGACAAAATTATAGAGGACAACAATAATAATCCAGAGGAAAAGGAGCTAATGATGGTAGCAAGACAAATCATTCCATAGGAAGATGAGATCTCAAAAGAAGTTAAAGATAAGATAGAATACTTAGATCAACTGATAGAAGAAATTAATGAAGCATTCTGCGAGGAAATAAATGAGGAAGGAATTGAAGAACACAAAGCATTTTTGGTTCAAAAAATCCTAGAATTGGGAGGTGAGAACTACACCTTTGAAGACCTCAGAAGAGATGTTGAAGCTTTCAATCAAGAATCAGACACTAAAGGAATAGAACAATTAGAGCCGACTCTTAACAACCCAAATGTTATAAAGATCCATAAGAAGAGAGGATGAAAATCACACAAGGAACTTCAAAATAGGAGTGCAACAACAGAAGGACAAACCAAGCTTAGTCACATTTTCAAAGTTGGGAAGGGGAAGAGCCTTCCCAAAGAGGTATGAAGATTCTATCCTAGAATGTTAGAGGCCTTAATGCCTCTAGCAAGCAAAACATTTTTAAAAATTGTATTAATAAATATAGGCCTAATTTCTCATTAATCCAAGAATCTAAATTAAGTAACTTAGAATTAGAAAAATTTAGAGAAAAATTGGCCTGTAGGAAAGTAATAGGAGTCCCTTCAGAAGGAGCCTCTGGAGGGCTAACTATCATCTGAAACCCTAAATGTTACCAAGTTGATACCTTAAGGAATGAAAAGAATTGGTTAATTATTAAAGTAGTTGATTGGAATAGTTCTTTAACCTTTAAACTTATTAGCGTCTATGGCCCTACAACTAATTCTGGAAAGAAATTGGTATGAGCTAACATTAGTCAGCATATTCAACAAGATAGTACCTTTACCTTTCTAGGAGGGGACTCCAATGCTATTACATCCTTAAAAGAGAAATTAGGAGGGTTGGGTAAACTACCACAAGCAACATCTGACTTCAATCAATGGACACAAACCAATGCATTAATTGAAGTCCCATCTAAAGATAATCCATTCACATGGAACAATAGAAGACAAGGATGCAACCAAGTAGCCGAGAAACTTGATAGATTCTTCTATAATGGCCACCTTCCAAAAAATTGCTCCAAAATCACATCAGAAACCATCCCTTATTCAGGCTCAAACCACTTCCCTATTTGCCTAACAATGGAAAAAGAAGTTACACCTAAAAGGAACCCTTTTAGAGTGGAACAAATGTGGTTCAAAGATGAGAACCTTTTGAACCTATAAGAACTCTAGTGGAGCAATACTAAAGTAGAGGGATCTAGGATGTTAAGAGTAGTCAAAAAACTTAAAATGATTAAAATTAACTTAATACAATGGAACAAACATCATTTTGGAAACATCTTTGAGCTAAAACAAGATATTGAAGAATCTTTAAAAAACATCAACCTAGAAATAATGAACAGCAACATGAATGAAAAAATATATGCCTAGGAAAAAAACTTGAGACTAAAACTGGAAGATATTTTGGCAAAAGAAGAAATATACTAGAGACAAAAATCAAGGGAAGTTTGGCTTAGAGAAGGGGATAAGAATACCATTTTTTCTATAACTACACCAAGGTCAAAAGACCAATCAATAGTATAACAAAAATCCATTCAAAAGAAGACCATATCTTAGAAGAAAAAGAGGAAATATCTAGAGAGGCCCTAAATTATTTTCAAAATATTTTAAATGAAGAGTCATCTTATAAAGACAAATCAAATTTTTTGAAAACCATTCCCAAGATTATTAGTGATAAGGAAAACCAATTTCTAATGAATAAACTCTCTAAAGATGAAGTAACTAAGGTACTCTTTAATATGAATCCAAACAAAGGCCCAGGACTAGATGGCTTTCCAACTTTATTTATTTATTTTAAATGTTGGCATTTCATAAGGGAGGATATTAAAGAGGCTTTGGAAAGTATGAGGAATTTTGGAAGAATACTTAAAGAAATTAACCATACCTTCCTTACACTCAATAAACTCTCTAAAGATGAAGTAACTAAGGTACTCTTTAATATGAATCCAGATAAAGCCCTAGGACCAGATGGCTTTCCAACTTTCTTTTTAAAAAAATGTTGGCATTTCATGGGGGAGGAGATTAAAGAGGCTGTGGAAAGTATAAGGAATTCTGGATGAATACTTGGAATCAACCATACCTTCCTTGCAAGTTCATTCCGAAATTAGATCAATGTAAGGACTTTAGTGACTTTAGACCTATTGCCCTCTAAAATATCCTCTACAAACTCTTAACCAAAACTTTAGCATCAAGACTTCAAACGTTCCTTCCTATGCTCATAAGTGAGGAACAATCTGGATTTGTTCAAGGAAGATTGATTTATGAAGGTATGATCATTTCCCAAGAAATAATTCATTCACTAAAATTAAGTTAAAAAATAGGAATGCTTATCAAACTGGACATAAGTAAGGCTTATGAAAAAGTTAATAAGAGATTTTATGCAAATTCCTATAGGCCTTTGGGTTCACAAAAGCTTGGATTAACTTAATTTTTGAATGTATTTCTACACCAAAATTCTTGATTCTCATTAATGGCACCCTGGAAGGCTTATTCTCCCCATCTAGAGGTATTAGACAAGGAGATCCTATATCACCCTTTCTTTTCATTTTACTCTCTAAAGCACTTGGCAGGTCCCTTAAGCAAAAGAAGATGGAATCGTCCCTAAATGGGCTCAAGATTGCCAATAGTAGCAAACTGAAAACCCATCAACAATTTGTTGATGATACCTTTTTGTATGGTGAAGCAAGTGAAAAAGAAGTTGACATAACTAATTCTACACTAATAGAATATACAAAGGTATCTAGACAAGAAATCCATAGAGAAAAATTTGAAATTTTCTTTTTTAATACAGAGGTAGTAACTCAAAAGAAGATTAGATCCATCTTTAATATATCAATAGGCTCCCTTCCCTACAAATATCTAGGTTTCTAATTAAAATTTTCATCTATTCGAGCTAAATTATGGGAGCCCCTATTAGGGAAAAAAAGAAGATTCGATCATGGAAAGGAAAATGGCTCTCTCTGGCAGGAAGAACTACTGTGCTAAAATTAGTACTATCTAGCATACCTATCTATCAATTATCACTTCAAAATCCCCCTACCTACACAAAAAATTCACTGAACAAATCCCTGAAGGATTCCTTTTGGCAAGGAGTTGATAATAAAAAGAAATTCAACTTAATGGCTTGGAACAAAATTTGCCAAGATAAGGAGGATGGTGGCTTTGATGTTTGAAATATTAAACTTCAAGCTCTTGCTTTAGTAGCAAATCTGATTTGGAGAATGATCCGTAATCCTGAACTTTCCTGGGTTAGGTCTCTCTCAGACAAATATTTGAATTCCCCTAATCCCCTAAGTATCCTTAGAACTAAATCTCCCCCCCCCCCTGAAGGCTCTACTATCTAGAATTTTATGTTGAAATGTCGTTGTATTATTTTCAACAAAGTAACATGGCAAGTCACAAATGGTAAGGAGGTTAGATTCTAGGTAGACTCTTGGGAAGGATTCCTACTCGTATGCAAAATTAAGAGATTAACTCAGGCAAGGACTATTCTATCATAGGCAATTGGAACCTCCTTAGCAGAGTATTGGGAAGTAGATTTATCCACAACCAAAGGATGGAAATGGAAAAACCTAGACATATATGACATTCCAGAAAAAGAACTCTCCGTATTAAAAGAATCATTATCAATGAGGTCCTTTAATCTTTCATTAGCTAATGATAAAATTGTATGGTCCAAATCTCATGTAGGAGAATATAAGGCTAAAGATGGATATAAGTACTTATCCAATCATAAATCAAACACCTTGAAACTTTTACCAACTGATCTATGTTGGAATTCGTTATGTCTCCCTAAAGCGGGAACTTTTTCATGGTTAGCAATACAAAATAGAATTCTCACTGTTGATAAATTCAAAAGGATGGGTTATGCAGGATCATCTAGATGTCCACTAGGTAGGATGACTAAAGAGGACCCTAACCATATCCTCTTACATTGCAATTTCTCCCATACCATGTGGACATGGTTTTATTAAAAAATGAACTTATATATGGTTTCACATGATACCATTTTAAAACACTTATTATCATGGGCTAAATACAACTATAATAATATTTTCAAAGGACTATGGATAATCTCACCTTCAATCATAATTTGGGAAATACGGAAAGAGAGAAATAGACGCATCTTTAAGAATCAGGAGATATCGACTAATACAATTATTTTTAAAATAGAAACTTCAATAATTAAAACTTTGAATAGCAAATTAAATCAAACCAATGAAGATATTACATCATGGGATGGATCTATGAGAAATAGGTAGATAGGCCTTAAGATCACTCCCTTTAATGGAAAAGGTGGGGATTCTAGTCAAAGTTTAAAGATAACTTGTGTCTGGACCCCCCTGGAGGATGGATGGGTAAAATTTAATTTTGATGGGGCATCTAGAGGAAATCCTGGCCCTACAAGAATTGGATGTTGCATTAGGAATAGTTTAGGAAGAACATTAGTAGAAAGATCAAAGAAAATTTAATTGACCACAAACAATGTTGCATAATTTAAAGCCTTAATAGAAGGCTTATGGCTCTATTCCCAACTCACTTTCAAAAATATTGTCATTGAAGGAGACTCTGTGATTGTTATCAATGCCTTGCATAATAAATCTACCCCTAATTGGAAGTTGAGCAACTTTCTTAACCTGGGCTCGGACCTTATTTCAAAACTAGAAAGAGTCATGATTAACCACATATATAGCACTAGTACAAAACTAGCAATATGTGACTAAAAAAACCACTAAAATTTGTATATATGTGACTAAAATCAGTCACGTGACTAATAGTAGTTAATATCTAGTCATTTATAATGCTACTAAATATACTACTAAACAATTTTAGTCACTTATTTGATCCTTGATTTTGGTCATCTATTTAGTCACATATTTAGTGGTACATTTAGCAACATATTTAATCACATATTTAGTATATTTACTCACATATTTGGTAGTGTACTTAGTAGTATTTTAATAGTATATTTGATTACATATTTAGTAGCATTTTCAATAGCATATTTAGTCACATATTTGGTAGTGTATTTAGTAGCATATTTAATAGTATATGTCGTCACATATTTAGTAACATATTCAATAACATATTTAGTAGCCTATTCAATAGCATATTCAGTCACATATTTGGTAGTGTATTTAGTAGCATATTCAATAGCATATTTAGTAGCATATTCAATAACATATTTAGTCACATATTTGGTAGTGTATTTGGTCATAATAGAGCACGATGGAATCAAACCACCATCCTCCTACTTGTAAAGAAGGTGCTCTTCCATTGAGCTAGCACCCTTTAAAGAATACATAATAAATCATTATTTGTTTCATTTAATTCTCAATATAGCACCCAAAAAGGTTATGAACTTGTATTTCTTGAAATGGGGGCAACGAGGCAACATCCAATCAAGTTGATAGTTTAAAGGCTAATAGATCTTAATCTAGCTGACCTCAAAGGTGATGACCCTGATTTGAACATGATTAGAGAAATATCATTGGAAGACATTGGAAGACAATCAAACAATTTCCCAAGAGTTGGGATCCTCTTCTTGGAGGGGAAACATATCTCTTTCTTGAGGAATTAGGTATTCTATTCAATGTGTTTCAACATATCTTTTGGTAATTGTGTACAAATAATCAGATCTATCTAGTATAGCCAATATCAAGTTTGCTTTCATTGAGAAGTCTCATTGATCCTATAAAGTCTCATATTTCTTTATGGAATTGAAGAAAGCCACTTAATCCCATGATATCTTTTGTCCCAACAACTACGAAATGTAGGTTTTTTTGATACTCTTATTACCACCAACACTCAACTCTAAAAGGAAGTTATTTGGTGTTTCCTTAATCATTGTTACCTCTTTAAGTTTGTCTAGACTAAATTAAATTTAAGTAGGATTTTCCTCTCCCACCAACACTCTTTGGTATCTATATTGATAATTATGATAATTTTTTTAGAAAAGGTACCCCTACAGATGATGGTTGGCTTCTTTATCATTTTGTAATTTTTATTTACTCTTTTTGGATAATGTATTCCTCCTATCTAATTTTGGTGATAGTTTACAGAGACAATTTGATGCACTTTTTGAGTTTCATAATCTTCACCAACCTATGACCAACCTAGATAAAACTTTAAAGTCATGATCATCAACACCACTAAGGATTCTCTTTCTAGGTTTGATTTATTATACTTAAGTAGGAGTTTAGTTTATGGGTCTCTCTCCTATCAACTTGCATGTCTTGCCTTTACAAGGGAGATACCAGTGGTATAAGGTGGTGCTGGCTCAACATCTTGGAAAAGATATGGAAGGTTACAACATTTTCTCAGTTGCATAGCTATACTCAGTAGGTGCTTACACTCTCCTCCAGCATTGACAATCTCCAAGTCCTTTTATAGAAGGGTTCGATAAAACTACTTTTGCAATTATGACATCCCTAATTTCAATATTGTTTCCTTTTTAGGGGAAAACCCTTCTCAACATCATATTTAAGACTCCACAATTGAAATGGTTGAAGTACCTTCAAGTGAAATAAATTTTAGCCAAGGAGACCCATGTTTAATGCATACAAATTGTGAAAAAAGAGTAGATAACAAAAGAAATTTGACTATCGTACCTTGTCAAGCTATTGGACAACTTCTTGTTGACCATTTTCACCAGATATTTGGAACCATTCATCAAAAGTCTTAGCAAAGCTAAAAAATTTTGGGAGTAAGAAATTCAATAATGACCAAAATTCATGGATATTATTTTGCAAGAACAAGCACATAGATGATTTAAATAATAGTTAACACATAACAAGGCTACTCATACTAGCTATAAGATTCATTCTTATTGGACCAACATCCACAAAGTCAATTTATATGTCAACATAAAATGTCACAGGAACATAATATAAGCCTTGGAAAGATTAGAGATACATTATACTTGAAGAGGTGTCCTAGTTATAAGAAGCCTGCAATTGGTGCTGTAGATTCTCATTATTTTTGCAAGAAGTGAATTTTCATTCTTAATTCAATTTGCCTCATCAATAATATTGTATCGCTAATTGAATCATTGAAGTGTTGTTTTTTATTTAATTGTCATCTCAAAACTAGTGACACACACATCAAATTTCCCTAAAACCAACATATTTTCACGGATGTTTGCTTGCATAATTTAAGAAGGCCAAAAATCATCAGTAATTGATTAACAATCCTTTAAAAATGAAATAGGTTAAAATTGGGCAATTATATTCATCAGTATATACAAACCCTTTCTTCTTGGCTTCCAAGAAGTTTCACTGCCCACAAAATTGGACAAAATCATCAAATCTCATTCATCCAATTACCAAGGGTTGATTTGGGTACCACAACCATGTGTGGGCCTAATATTCCTCAAAATTTGTGCAAATATCCAAGTATGGAGATTGTTTGCAAGGTTTTTCCAAACTTGTGTAAAATAAAGAGGAAAAGCAAATGTTTAATGCATTTACATAAAGTCCTTTGTAGAAACAAACTACATTCAAATAATATAATAAGTTAAGAGAATGCCCACTACCATTTTATCTGCAAGTATTCCATTTATCCCATTCTCATACAATTGGATGAGCTAGTTCAATCGGGTTAACTGGTAATCTCTCATTTTTCCTTGACTGCCTGAACTTTAAAAAAAATCAAAAAAAAAATCACAAAAGATGTTTCCAAGTTAACTATAAAGTAGAAGAATCAATTGCAGCAACGATCATCTCCACATAAAAAAGTCAAGTGCTATAGAGAAACAGGATTTATGTACTAATACATGCTAACTTTATTTCTATTTCATACAAATTAACTTAATTTTGATACAACTATATGATGAATTGATTAATTAGACATATCAAAACAATGTAACAAACCAGCTAAAAAAAGAATATAAAAAAGCCTGAATGCTAATGTTAGTGGCCTATTACATTTCACAACAAAACCAAACTAATCAAACACAAAAAAATTCATGTCATGCAAGGACACAACAAAATGAACATGACAAATACTATAACTTTACATTAATAGGCCACAAATCACCCTGAGTTGCAACTTATATATTTTAAGGATTTTCTCAGAGTTGCAGATTACATATTTGATGACTCATCCAATTAAAACATAATATATTGTTGTTAGTTCATAATCTTCCTTTTAATCGATGGACACCACTTTGTCTAGGAAATATGTATTCCATTAATAAATCAAAGACCTTCACATAGTAATTTGTCAAACATTTAGTGGCACAAATAATGTTTCAATTATTTATTAAATTTCCCCTGCTATAATGTTTTGATTATTTTGCATATGCGATATCATTCTCATTTGAGATGTGTTGAGTTCTATAGAATTGAGTGTTGTGAAAATACTCTAACTAGTTCTTCTTTGCCATCGTCTCATCATCACAGATTCATTCCAGACATTCGCATCCACAATCTCCATCATCTTTTGTGCATGAATATTTTTCTTGTACTGAATCAAGTATACCACTAATGCATATATTTTATTAGGGCTTTATAAATATTATTACTGATGTATTAATAGATGGTTTCCTTCAAAATGATAAACCAAGTTGGGCATAGTTTTTAACGACACCATATTTCCTTATACCCAGGGCTTCCAATCTTTTGTTCAAACAACTTGTATTTCATCAATAGATATCAATATTCATCCTTGTATTTTGATAATATCTTAGATGTATTCTGAAGTTTGTGTATGTTCTTAGCTAAATGTCTTTGATTTTGGAAGAAACTCACACTAAATCCATTTGGAGAGGTAGTGCACATATCTAAGAAGTTTTCTTGCACAGATGTATCATATAAATAGCTATCAATTATAGGATGTGATTGAGTATTTCATAGATGAAAGTACTTGCAATTGGTTTGAGGTTAGAACACGATAATCTCTAGATATTATGATGCTAGCTGGGTGTTGTACTTAGACTCAATAGAACCATTCATAGTTGATAAACATAGATGGAACATATCTGGGATGTTTGGAGTTACAACCTTGGGCCAGGTTTTATATTTCACATCATAAAGACACTTTATCAATCATTGAGTGGCTACAACAAGATGACTAAGGTTGGAAAGCATCTGGAATGAATAGTGCAGATTTGAGGTGTATTTTGGTAACAACTTAGGTGGATCTTATAAGCTTAAATAATGTTGCAAAAGTTTCTCATGAAGAGTGCATTTTGGAGCATGTATTGGTACTATTGAGCATGTTGAACTAGGCTTTTTAATTTCTTATATCTACCCTTGAACATCACAACTCTTCCATGATTGGCTACATCTTATTTGCTACTTCTTTGAAGCATACATAAATAACAGATGTCTCTGCACCTTCACAAATGACATCCTTTCTAGTTTCTACTAGTACTTCAGTGGTATTCTTTAGCACTGATAGTACATATGAGCACACCATTGCTAATGCTTGAGACTGAAATTGTCATAAATTTACAAGGTAAAATCCAAACTCTGCATATTATGGATTGTTTGCAACGTATGAAATATATTTATCAAGCCCTTTCAGCAAAGGAATAAATGACCACTTCCAACACTCATATTGGGTGAATAGAATTGTGTGGAAATTGTCTCCAAAATTTTAAATGGAGGCCCTAATTTTTGTGAAAAAATTTAGGCCCCATCAAAATTTTTAGAAATCACCAACGAAAAAGAAACACTTAATATTTAGTGTTAATTCTTTGGTCTGACCACAAATATAGGGTCAACATATACATCCCTACAATGCTTTTCATCTTTTCCCTTACATATTTAATATTAATTCTATGGTCTTGTCACAAATACAGGGTCAACATAGGCATCCTTACAATGTTTTTGGCCTTTTCCCTGACATGAGGAATGTCAAAGGTGAAGGCAACTGCGTAAGAAGCAATTCAAGCACACCTACCTTGGAAAAATTGATAGTCTTGGACAATGTTGATAGGGAAAACAAGATACTTGTCACACAACACTACTATATCACCCAAGGGCACAAGGTGACAAGGTTTCCTCTTATTGTAATAGTGGAGTTGGATGAATTGAAGGAGCATTTGGGGTTATCAATAGGAATGTGGAATTCCTGCAGAGATTGGCATACATTATCCCCCACCCAGTAAACAATGAACCACGGTGTGCAAGGAATAGGAAGGTCTTGGGATGGATAGAAACAATAATGAAGAGGAAGAGGTTCAGACTCTCCCAAACTTAGGTGAAGAGTGGATTAAGGACAACCTTTGAGATGTCAAGGACATTGCCAAAAGGCTAGCCCATGCTTGTAGAAAATCAGATTGCAATGTGATAAAATGAGTAGCCCACATCAAGAGGATCTGAAAGCATGAGCCAAGAAGAATGGGGAAGGGAGCTCTAAGAATCCATGGGCAAGAATTAGCAGAACCTGGAAAACAAAGAGGAAAATGTACAACTAAAGTAGGTGGTCATTGATAAAGTTGGTTTTTTTGTTTAATGATACTATCATTCTAGTATGATGTACTTTTGCATTAATTGGAAATTAATATATAAAAAATGAACAGGAGGTCAATGGGTTGTGATTTTGTCACTGGTGTAGCCATGGGTGTAGATTAAAAGCAAGTTTGAATATAGAATAATGGGACTTTTTGTGACTAAAAAAACCAATATGTGACTAAAAAATCCACATATACATTAGTCATAACAATGATGTTTCATAAAACTAAAATATGATATTGCTATTAGGATTTAACTGTGTATTTAATGAGTCAAACTCATCTACCCATTGAAATTATCTTGAGTATCACAATTTGACTTGTTTCTTGAAATATTGGTTTTTATTTTTATTTTGGAAGCACGAGTTTACTTATTTGTAGGAATATCTAAAGTGCAATTATAAGTTGTAACTCTTAATCTTGCATAATTGGAAAGGGGGAGGTAGTTTCTACATGTTAAAGTAGATTTCTATGTAGCGGCTTCTAGTATTTCATAAATGATTTATAGTATATTGCTTATAAGAATCTTGTATTGGTCTATTGTTGATGCTGGAATGACAAGATATTTATAATCTATATACAATTTATAAAGTACTTATTAAACTAGATGTAAACCAAACAAATAAGAAAAAGAAATATCTCTTTTCTCACAAATCCCTTTATATTGAACTCTAGAAATTTCATGGTAAGCTTGAGATTGAGTTGTAGAGCTAACCAGAGTAGTGTATCCACTAATAAAGCGATACATTGTTTGTGCAAGTGCAAGCTTGCTAACTGGTGGTAATACTCCAAATGCATCACAAGCTAGTAGCACAATGTTCTTTGGATGAGGTCCAACATAAGGAATCTTTGTATTTGGTATAAACTTGATGGGATAAAATCTTCTTGTGTTCTTTGTACAAGTTTATACAAGTCAAAAATTTGACTTAACTAGAGCTCAAGTTCAATTCAAAACAAATAATTTTTGAAAACCCAAATGAAAAGAAATATGAATTTTTTGACCAGTAACAGACTTATCAGAGTAGTCCTCTTCCCTTGTATGTTTTTCAAATACAACATTCTCCAACACTGCCATAACCAAGGACAACAAAATTGAATCCTTAATAAAAAAGCATATAGTTTATTCCAATAAAAGAATTGATATAAATACACATTAGAGAACAAAATATATGAATGTAGCTTGGTCTGATGTCAAAAATCATTCAGAGAGCATAGAAGAGATAAACAACTAAAAATCAACTTACACTTAGCTGCTCCATTCTTACAACACACAACAAAAAAAACACAAGGATTTATCAAAACATCATTAGCATACAGCAAGAAAAGACAAATAAATTCCTAGTCACACAGACACATCATAGTCCACTCAATAGATAATGATGGGATAATTTGGCAAGTAGGGAATATGAGAAAATTTATTACTAGTGAATGGGAGTCAATAGATAAAAACAAGCAATTGAAAAAGATGTCTTCGCAAGGAAGAAGAAGAATAAGGACAGAGAAGGAGTGTTGAGTTAACATAAACTGCAAGAAGAAAGAAAGGCAATCAAATGTAGACACATCGGTGAAAATGTTTGTCCTTGATCCATTGTGAGTGATACTCAAGTTATAATAGAGGAAAGAAGACAAGAGTTAATCAAACACAAGAAGACATCTGAGTTGGTGCAAGGAAAAAAACTTTAAATCATAAATGCTCAACACATACCCAAAAGGGAATCACGACATCAGGAACATAGCAAGGTTGTGCCTAGAGGAGATAAAAAAATCTATGCCATTAATTGGTCTAGTAAAAAAAAAAAGATCTACATAGCAACCTAGAAGAAGTAGAAGACAACATAATGTTTTCAATGCCATGCAATTCTCAAACCTATGGAAACATGAGTTGTCAACATAATATCTGCACTAGTTGAAGAGCATAGATGTTAAACTATGTGTGTTGAGTTTAGAGTAAATTCTAAAAATCATGTCAGATTTTTTTGTCTATCACATTAAATTATGTGATGATTTATCAACATTCATATACATTCTTCTAGTATAATCTTCTTGATCATATTTTGAGCTGAGAGTATTTTTCTTGTTTCATAGACATCAATTGACAATAGTGAGCATTATCACAACAAAGAAGACAACAATCTGACTTTTTTCTTCAATGAATGTTCTTTGTAATAGCATAAGAATAAATTTAGGATTGTTCCACCCATGAATCATACTCTATATAATTCCCCAGAGCTATAAGGGAGCTTCCTTATTTAGATATGTAATCCTAATTAAGAACATTGGGAAAAAATGCTTTGAACTGACGATGACGCTCCTCTGCTCCTCTTTTAAATTCTTAGAAGTTATAATATTCTAGAAATAGGCTCCAATATTTTATAGGCCACATCTACCTTATCTGTTGGAGCAGTAGTTGATCAATGTTCTTTGTAATAGCATAAGAATAAATTTATGATTGTTCTACCCAGAAATCGTACTCTATATAATTCCATAGAGTTGTAAGGGAGCTTCTTTATTTAGATATGTAATCCTGATTAAGAACGTTAGGAAAAAACACTTTGAACTGATGATGATGCTCCTTTGCTCCTCTTATAAATTCTTAGAAGTTCTAATATTTAGGAAATAGGCTCCAATATTTTATAGACCACATCTACCTTATCTGTTGGAGCAGCAGTTGATCAACCTTATCTGTAGGAGTAGCAGTGGATGATTTTCCCAGTATGTATTGATTTTTTTTAACATCTTTTTGATAATCCATCTTTCGTAATGACTATGATGCTTTTCCAGTCGGATCCTATTACATCAATTATGGTGAATGTAGTTTCACTTGGTGGTGTATTTTACTCTCATAATGTCTTCTTATAATTTTTTGACAAGGTTGCATTTCCATGAACTTGATTCATATATCCCATTGTAGCTACAAAAAAATAGGGCAATGAAAAGTCAATTCTTTCTGAGACCTTTCTTCCTTGTTTTTGCTCTTCAACATGGTAGGTACCAATTAAATGCACATAGTAAGTACAAGAGCCATAAATGCAGAGCAAATAAAATGATTAAACAACAACTAATTGATACTTAATATGGAATGCCAACTGAGGTTAACCACTAAGCATCCACAAATTAGCACATACACAATATCAGAAATAAAAATAGGAAAATGGGTTAGCTTTACATCAAATTTGTGCAGAAAAGGGTTTTTGCAAAACAAATATGCTTATAATAATCAAATTAGCCAAACAAAAAATGCACTGGCAAAATCCTTATTGACCCTTGTTTGGCCTAATTGTTTGCTTACCATGCTATTTTTATTATTCTGGACTTTCTAGACACATCATATTTCATGCATTCTTTTTTCCATAACTTTACAAAATTACAAAATAATGAATTACGTCTCATATTGTAGCTTATAAGCTGCATGATCTCCTTATCTCACAATAGGTTAGTTTCTAAAATATAGATGAAGGCTTAGCTATTTGAGGGGATCCCTTGGAAAAGCATACTTTTGTTGAAAAACATAGGCTTTCATGAAAGTGCACGATTCTTATAGCTTCTGGATAAAGCAAAGTTATCAAGGGTAAACAAATCATGTTAGCTCTAACTGTAAAACTAAGATATAGTTAGAGAACACCAGATTTTACAGAGATTGATGTATGTTAGTAGTTATTGGATATCCTACATGACTTTTTTTTAATGTAGCATTTTGAGTCAGTTCACTCATTTATCTCCTTGAGGATAAGAGATGTAGCTTACTGAAGCTAATGGACCAGAAACATTTTGTAGTTTATCCTAAAATTATTAACACATTGATTTAGTTTATATAACTTTAATCTAACTTGAGCATAGCTGCCTCTTAGAACAAAGCAAAACCTTCATATCAAATATTCACTATTATCAATAGCTCAGACATTGATGAATAAGGACGATTGTGCAATTCAGGTACTGTAATGTAGAGTTTGGTAAGTCATCCTATTGTTAAAAAGTGTATGTCATAATGATGACCCAAGTTGAAGCCCACCAAGAATAACCCCATGACTTCAAGCATTGATAGTGGCTTCCAAACTCAAGATGTTCAAAGCTTGATTGCATGATTTGGGTATTGAACTCCACAAGTCTAGTAGGCTATGTTGTATGTAGGAAAGAGTGCCCATAATAATAAAGACCCAAATTGAATCCTACCAGGATAACCCTATGAGTTATAATATGATTAGTGGCTTCCAAACACATGATGTTTCAAGCTTGATTGTGCAATCCCCAGGTATAGTTCATATTTCAGAGGTGTTTTGAGGGTTAAAATTTATTCTTAAGAATAATTGACGAAATAGAAAGAAACCAAGCCATGAAAATGCAATCTAACAAAGGCTCAATCATAAGAAACAAATTAGGTTAAAAACCTTCTCTAGAACTGGCATCATCTAAGATTAAACAACCTAATTTCCTGTGCTTTCACTTTCCTTCAAATTGATTGCATCTTGTTGTTGTTTATGCATGGATCTGAATTCTAATTTCCTCATCCTATCACAATACCAAATTTGTTGCATGAGCTTCAAAAACTTTAATAAGTTTCCCAATGTGACAAGGATTCAACATTTTTTATACAATTAATCATAGGACAAAAAGTACAAAGTACAACAATCCTTTTATTCTAGCATCTCCTTGAGTGAATTGTATATGTTTAACATTAGATCTAACCACTCTCAGGGTTATGACCTGAAATAACATATATAAGAAGACTTTCAATTGCACACAAAGGAGTAAGTATTGGGGCTTCCTTTATATTATTAAATCGGGTGTAAGCGTCACTGATCTTGACTAATACCAGCCAATGGCTTATTTTGCCATTCTGATCCCTCATTTTCCCTACTGTGAACGTCACCGTATGCAAGGACTGCAAGTAGCATATAGAGCACATGAGAGACGGGATGTTGAAGGAGCAATTGCTCCTGAGAGATGGGTTATACTTATTAATGAAATGACTAATAATAAAAGATGGATCATCTAAGAATGATTACTGATGACAAACTGGTCGTCTAAAACAGCAATTTTATAACCAAACAGCACAATCACTTCTTTCTACACGATGCTGGTGCTAAGGATTAAGGTGCTACGGGATCAAGTTTCTGCGGAATCGTGTCAGCATAATGCAATTAAATTCTCTGATTAGGCTGTAGAATACATTAGTTTCTCTCTCTCTCTCTCGTTTCATCAATGGCGGACAACTATCCTCTACAAACAGAGTCTCCGAGAATGAAGCTATCCCTTACAACAAAAGTCTCAGATCCAACATTTGCGCTAAACCTTATAAGAAATGCATTGCCAAAGCTGAAATAACCACAAAGCTTACCCAATATAAGTAGGGTGTCTGGTAACGCTCCAAGAATTGGAAGAAACAAGCCACCCACGATGCCAGGGCCCATGACATTCAGTAGAAGCTCTCTCCCATTGGACAAAAGGGAGACTGCCTTGTACATGAAGAATGCATACACCCCCAGCAAAAATAGATTCCCAACAGCGGTATTCATGCTTGGCAAAAACCCATAAGTCTCTCCACACATTTCAGAAGAAGATTTGGCTTTTACAGTTTCTGACTCAATTAAGAACATCTCCGGCAGTCCCGCTCGATTGGATTCATCAACTCCATCAGATATCAAGTTTTGTTGGGACATAAGGCCTTGAAGAATAAACCTGTTTTGGCCTCTACAGTGAGCAAGCCCACATTCTTAGATCTAAAGTCTGAAATCGTGAAAGCTTTCAACAAAGGAAGATGCTCAATGTTAATGGATTGAATGCCTATTTCTTTGGACACATCAACCAAGTTATTTAGTATTGTCTTCTCTATGAAGTTCAACAAGTTGACCCGGTTCCTGCTTTCCATTACACAAAATGTTTGAGACTGAATGGAAGAAGATTGAAAGATTGCATTTAGAGAGCCAATCAAACAGTTGATAAACCTGGCGTACTCAGATGCTTCCATTTTCCCCTCAAAAATATCAGATTCTGTTAGTTTACCTGAACTACATTTGGTTACATCATTTCCAAACATCCCATTAGGCACAGGCTAGGAATACTTTGGCATTGTTAACACAAATTTTCAATTTTTAATGAACGTCGGTACATAGATGTAATATATGGGCCAAGCTTAACCATATATAAACATTGCAAATGTGCCAAATTTAGCCATGTAAAGGCACTGTAGGTATGAAGTCAGCTTCATACATCCAACCCTAATTAGGAGTTCCCCCTAACTCAGAGTCTACTTTAATGCCTTTTCATAATGTTCATACTCTGTTTTGCCTCCCAGCAAAATTCCACTGCGAGAATGTTTATAGTTTCTACTTTCTACATAGATCCATGCAGCTTAGAAGATAAAAAGTAGTCGCAACACATTATACTTAATGGGATTGGTCTGAGTGATCATTGCATTGCCGCTGAAATCACAGGTTCCAGGTGCCATGTTATTCTTCTAATAGTAACTATTAAAAGCATAGGAAGCATAACCTACAACTCTATTTAGATTTTAGCATTCACCTTCATTTAGAATCTCTTTATAGTCAGCACCTCCGAGTCCACAGGCATAGTCCAGACTGGTATAATTCAGAATCTCCAGAGCACGACTAGCTGCAAATATAAAAAATCCCTGATTATAAGAGTTAGAAAAATATGAATCCTTTCATTTTAGAAAAACTACAGCAAACTCAATGCTCTCATTAGAATATGTGTTGAGTGTCTATCTAAATACCTTTGAATATACAACCCCAGCTCCAGATACATACCCAAGGCTGTATTTTGACAAGTATATCTTACAACAGCACAATTCAAGTGTATAGAGTTCCAAAATCTGAAAACTAGAGAGCATTTAGAATAGACCATTTAAGAATGTATAAAAGAAATTATAAATGTCAATCTTGGAGACTATGAATCTTAAGCAATAGTGATTAATATGTCTGGTAGCCATGTTCAAATGTTTCAAGAGTTCTGTTAACATCAATTCTCAAATATGATAGAGAAACTACCATTACAGGCACTGACATCTTCAATATATTTAGCAGCTATGTTGGAGTCTAGTTATGGAAGCCTGAACACATCACGCATTCCATGAATGAAGAGAGCCTGAGATCATATCTAATGATGGGAGAAAATTGTTCTCGATACCATATATTTCAAGTGTTATAGCTATCTGCATCAACCAACAACAGTAAATGGATCATCCTCTATTCTTATTTAATATATATAAATTGGGATAATTCTAAAGCATTAACTTGATATATATATATATATAAGATTTGAAATTGGGTGCCAGAAAGGAGAAGACATAGAGAATAATATCCAAAAAAAAATAAATTCAGTATGGAACATGGAGAGAAATAATCAAAACTAAGTAAATAAATTCACTATGGAACATGGAGAGAAATAATCAAAACTAAGTGTCTAAATTTAATCACCCAACATGAAGACATGTCTATTTGATTTTCCTGATATGGTTGAGGGAGTGATTCATAGTAGAGTGTTACAGGGAGAAACCTAGGAGATGGCTGCGATGGAAGGCATTTCACTATCTGCTAGGGCCTGCATGCCCTTGCCAGACCTGCATTTTTTCTGCTCCCTATGTCATTGTGTAGGCTGGTTCGACGCTCATGTGCAGCTACAAAGGGGATTTCATTGGTGCTCAGGTGTTTGGCTCCCCCTTGGCCATGGGTGTGTGCTTGCAGCTGGTTTTTGGGCTTTATTTGCTGCGTCATGGGTGGGAGTCTATAGTAGGGTGGGTTTGAGGGTCTTCTGCCCCATCATTTTCTAGTAGGATTGCTAAGTTCGGGCTTGGGGTGAATGGGGGATCTTGTTGTTGCCTCTCCCCAACCTTCTGGTGACGATCTGGAGATGGGTGAGTTGGTTTTGGGGGTGCATGCTAGTAGTAAGGCTCTGAAGGGTAAATCCTAATCAGGGGAAGGAGAATCCTTGTCAAATGGAAAGCTCCGATTGCAAAAATTTTATGGATGTTTGCAAAAAGCTGAGGTCTAGCCTATTCTTGTCATTCAAACTGAATAGGTTTCAAAGGATGTCGAGTAGTAGAGTAATCATGCTCTTATCTACAAATTTTTGGGCCTTCGTCTTTCATTGCTAGTGTTGTATTCCTGGGCCCGTCGGGAGTGGAACTCGGAAGGAGATATGGAGATTCTATTAGCAGCTAATAATTATTTTATGGTTATATTCTCTTGCATGTCAGATATAAATAAGGCTTTTGAAGGTGGCCCTTACTTCTTTAGCCAAGTGGGGCTATTCATCAAGCCTTGGCACTCGAGCTTTAACTCTACGGAGGAAATCCCCTCTCCAGTTCTGGTCTGGGTTCACCTGTCGAGACTTCCTTTGGAATTCTGGAGGGAGGATATCCTTCACTCAATTTCTATGCTTCTGGGAAGACTCAAGATCATAAGGTAATTTATTTTGCTTGTATTTGTGTTGAAGTTGATTTGAATAATCCATTGCCAGACTCTATGGAGATTTGTATGGGCTCAGTTTGTTGGATACAGTAGTTGGATTACGAGACCCTACCATTTAGATGCAGAATCTACCATGAATATGGGCATCTACTGTGCAGATGTCCAAGGTATAAGAATCCCTCCTTGGATGCTCCAGGTCCCCCTAGGGAGGACAAGGGAAAGGCTACAGTATCTAATGAACCTGTTGACAGTGAAGGATTTACTCAGGTTAAATCTCATAACAAGGGCAAAGGTAAGAAGAGAACCTAGATGGATAGGCACATTGAAAACACCTTTAACAAGTTTGATGCTCTAGGATACATGGTCCAAGAGGATGGTATCCCAGTTGAGCTCTCTTCTAAGGTCAAAAGTCAGCATGAGATTCAGGAAGGGGATATGCAGAGAGAGGATCTGATTCTTGTTATAGGGGACCTACAGGCCGAGCAGTTGGAAATTGATGTGCCCCCTCCTGTTCAAGATATCGAGGATCTTTGTGGAGCACAGGGTTTGCAGAGACCAGCTGTGGTGGCCACTGACCCCCTTAGGTCTAAAGGAACATCTAATTTTGGTAAGAGCAATAAGGCTCCTCTTGTTTTAGGCATTCAGCAAAAACCCTTCAAAAAGAGGCCTTTAGATAAACCATTAAAAAGTGGTAGGAAGACTGATTAGGAGAAAGTGAAGATAATGGGTGAAAATTTGGTTGAGTCTAGGTCTGTGCGACCCATTGATTCTCATTTCTCTCACCCCCATAAATGATTATGCTATCATGGAATGTAAGGGGGTTGAACAACATTCCCAAAAAAAAGGTTGTTTGCAGATTAATTGAGTCTCAGTCTCCTAATATGGTCTTTATTTAGGAAACTAAGCTTTCGTTGGATGGTTTGGCTAAGCATGTTGCATATATCTGGCCCCAAGGCTCTTGGCAAGGGGTGGG
This sequence comes from Cupressus sempervirens, assembly GCA_028749045.1. Taxonomy (NCBI): domain Eukaryota; kingdom Viridiplantae; phylum Streptophyta; class Pinopsida; order Cupressales; family Cupressaceae; genus Cupressus; species Cupressus sempervirens. The sequence goes on from CM053786.1 coordinate 318,360,025, forward strand.
TGCCTTGAATAGTTCTGGAGGGGTGGCTTGCTTCTGGGGCCCTAGGAAATTCTTCCCATTATGGTGGATCTCCAGTCGGTCAACCATTTCCTTGATTGCCACTAGCTTTGAGAATAGAGAAAGGTGCTTCTTATCCAACATTTATGCTCCTATGAACTTTGTAGGCAAATTTCAGTTATGGGCCCATATTAGATTCATCCGATCCCTGGAACCTTTTCTTCCATGGATTATGGTGGGAGATTTTAATGTAGTCACTAGCTTGGAGGAAAAAAGAGGTGGGCTAGCTAGGCTGGACTAATCTTCTAATTTGCTCAAAGATATGATTGGCTCATTGTTTCTCATTGATGTGAAGCCGACTAATGGTGTCTTTACATGAAATAATCGAAGATGTGGTGGTGAGGCTATCTTAGAAAGGCTTGATAGATTTCTAGTTTCATGCTATTGGATGGACAACAGGTGGATCACCAGTTCTAAAATTTTGGATTGTAGAGGATTGGATCAGTGGCCCGTTAAGCTTTCCATCACTTCATATAGGGTCAACAAGAATCCGTCTTTCAAATTCCAGTTGATGTGGCTCAGAGACTTTTCCTTACCTGATCTTATGGTGGATTGGTGGTATGAGGGGATGCCTAATCATGGTACGGCCATGTATACTTTTAGTAAGAGGCTTCAACATGTGAAGTATAGGCTGAAGAGATGGAATAAACAGTGTTTCAGTTATCTACATATTCAAAAGACTGCCACTCAAACCAAGCTGGATAACATTACCCACCAGATTCATGACCATGGGTTGAACTTTGAGATGAGTGAAGTTGAGTCTCTAGCTCTTCAGGAGTTTGAAGAATGGGAGCTCTGGGAGGATATTTTCTGGAAGCAAAAGTCTCGTATTGATTGGCTTCAGGAGGGGGATAGGAACACTGCTTTTTTCCACAACTCTATTAAGGAACAAAGGCATGTGAACTCTCTCTCCTCTCTTGTCTTAATGGATGGAACTCAGATCTTTTCTTGTGAAGATATCTCTAGGGAGGCAGTCAATTACTTCTTTGAACTCTTTTCTAGGGAGGACCCTGGAGCTAGGCTTGAGGAGTGAGACATCTTGGATTGTATCCCTCAGCTAGTCTTTGCAGATATGAACAACACCCTCTTAAACCCTATCTTGCTTCCAGAATTGGAGAAAATTGTGTTTAATATGAACAAAGGTAAGGCCCCTAGTCTAGACAGGTTTTCGATTGAATTTTTTCAAGAATTCTAGGAGATAATAAAGTATGATCTCCTAAATGTGGTCCAGGAATCATATAGGAATAAATAGATGCTGAAATCTTTGAACTCTACCTTCTTGGCTCTCATACCTAAGAAAGAGGGAGCTAATCAGTTGGATCAATTCAGGCCTATAGAATTATGTAATGTTGTCTATAAGATCATCATGAAATTGATTACTAAGAGGCACAAGCCATTCCTCGAGTCTTTGATTTGTGCTGAGCATGGTGGCTTTGTTGAAAAAAGACAAATCTTGGATGGAGTTGTGATAGCAACGGAGGCTGTCCATTCTATGGCCACTTCTAAGGAGAAAGCTATGTCATAAAACTTGACATGGCCAAGGCTTATGATCGGGTGAGTTGGAAGTTCTTACAAAAAATTCTTTTGACTTTTGGGTTTGCTGTGGAATGGGTCGAATGGGTTCTAAGCTATGTGACCTCATCCTCCTTCTTAGTTCTTATTATTGGAGAACCTTCTAAGTTGTTTGGTGCCTCTCAGGGACTTTGGCAAGGTGACCCTCTATCTCCCTACTTATTCATTATCATGGCAGAGGGTCTTGACATATTTTTAAAAGCTCAGGTGTGGCAGGGGATTATCCAAGGTTGGAGTTGGAGTAATAACCTTCCTCCATATTCTCACCTTCAGTTTGTAGATGATACCAGACTGATGGGCACGATTAGAATTAGTGAGTCAGTAAATATCAAGAAAGCTTTGGATATCTATTTGAAAGCCTTAGGTTAGAAAATTAATGATGATAAGTCTTCTATTTATTTTTTTAACACTCTTCAGCGTATTCAGAACATGATTGCTAGAATTCTTAGGTTCCCTTCCTCTAATGTATCTTGGGGTCCCTTTGTCCTTGGGTGCTCAACGAAGGGATTACTGGTAGGGGATTTTGGATAAATGTAGGAGTAAAGTTAGTCATTGGACTTGTAGATGGCTATCTTCTGCTGGGAGATTGGTTTTGCTAAAGACTGTGGTGCAGTCTCTTCCCATTTACAGGTGTTGTGTTTAGATTCCCCCTTCTAATTTTGTGAGGCATTTTGATGCTTTATCTCAGCAATTCCTTTGGTCTGATAGTCTTCTTTCCTTGAAGTGGAGCCTGGTCAAGTGAGAGTATGTGTGCAGGCCAAAGCATGCAGGTAGCCTTGGGCTTCGCTTGATGGCTCTTGTTGTCACATCATTGGCTGTCAAATTGTACTAGCAATGGTGTAATAGTCAAGATCAAGAGTGGGACAAGATTCTCACCCATAAGTACTTTCATAGTGCAGATTTCTCAGAGGTACCACGTCTTCCTTTGGTGGGTAAAGGCTCCTATACTTGGGATACTCTTAAGAGGGGAGCACAACTTGTTAAGGAGGGGCTCTTTTGGATTTGTAACAAAGGCTTAGATACTCTGTTTTGGCAAGACTTGTGGGATGGAAATCCTCCCATTCTTTCTAGTTTTCCCCAACTTCTCCCCCTTTCCCAAACTTTTACTAATGTTGGGTGGCTTAAGGTGAACCATTTTAAGACTGTTAAGCACCTGGGGCAGGTTGAGGTGACTTGTTGGAAGGATTCTTAGGAGTGGCTAATGGGTGGCTCTAATGAGGATCATGCCCTTCTTTCTCATGTTTTGGAGGATAGGTTTTGTAGTTCTCTCAGTGGGAGGGACAGCTTGGCTTGGAGTCCAAGTCCAAAAGGAAAATTCACAATTGCTCAAGGCTATGCTATTCTTGATAGGAAAATTCATGGTCTGGCTGAAGTGCACTGGTGGAAGAAGGTTTGGAGCAGCTTTTCATGGCCCAAGTGTAACTTTTTCTTATGGTTGTTGGCTCAGAAGAAATGCCTCACTTGGGAGAATCTTCACAAATGAGGTTTTTAGGGTCCCTCTATTTTTGTTCTTTGTTTACACAATGAGGAGTGTGTCTCCCACTTGTTTTTTCTCTGCCCCTTTTCAAGAGAGATATGGAATAGATGGTGGGAGGCTTGGTGTCATGGTTGTACTTATGCTAATTCTCTTATTGATTTCTAGGAAAGCTTGGGTAGACCTCCAGCGAGGATTTCTTTCTTACAGGTTGCCTGGTTGGTTGGTCCAGTCTTCATTCTCTGGAACATTTGGCTGGAAAGGAATCACAGAATTTTTTGTGATTCCAAACTTGGAAGTTCCCAATTGTGGAAGTTGATTCTTAATAGGCTCTAGGAGACAATTTATGCAAAGTGTGATATGTCTGTTAATATTGATCCTGGGGAACAAGTTATTATGAGGAACTTGAACTTGGGTGATAAATGCTGGGGAGGCACTCTCGAAAAAAGACCGAGCCATGGTAAGCATTGGGTGTGTAGAGATGGGAGGTGGTCCCCTCCCCCAACTGGGTTCTTGAAGATCAATATAGATGGGTCTTCTCGGGGGAACCTTAGGCATGTCGGTATTGGGGCTATTGGAAAAGGCAATGATGGTGGTGTGGTTTTTCTCCTCTCTGTTTACAAGGGTCAACATTCTAATAATCTGATGGAGGCCCTGGCTATTAAGGTTGCTATTGAGCATGGCTGCTCGTTAGGGTGGCAAAAGATCATCTATGAGTTTGACTCTCAAATTGTTATGGATATGTTGAATAACTAGAAGTTGGAAGATGTTAGTTGGCAACTTGCCTCTTTAGCCAGACAAATTCTTTGTCTCTATAGGTCCTTGGACTCTATCTCCTTTCATCATACCCCTTGCGAATGGAACAGAGTGGCAGATTGTCTAGCTAAGTGGGCTTCAAAGAATGTGGGTAGATGGGATATTAATGGTAGGGATGAGTTACCTTTTGAGTATTGTGAGATCATGGATCAGATGTTACTAGAGGACAAGAGTTTGTAATGTTGTTTTGGGCCTTTTGCCTTTTTCTCTGTATCTTGGTTTTGATTGAATAAATTTTTACCCCTCTTTTTCCAAAAAAAATAAAATACCCAACATGAAGATTTTATAGCAAAGAGACATGATACCAAAACTTCCTAAGTGATTGTGAAAGCCAACATTCACCATATGATGCTCATTTAATTAGAATGAATTAGGTTGAAATAACATCTTGTTTGAAATAAAAGTTTAGTTATGCAATGGTTTGAAATAAATTTGATAGACATCAAACAAGCATAATCACTAAATTATTTTTAACAAAATATCTCTTAGGAATTTATGCAAGGTGAGGAATATAATGCTTTGAAACAAAGAATGAAAAAACTTAACATAAGGATAATATGAGAAACATCTTCCTAATACTGTTACATCTTCTTGAGAAGGATACATCCACTTAAAGGACGTTGCAGATGATTGACACCAAAAATAAAATTAGGTCTACTCAAGAAATGATCAATGAAGTTATAATTAATGAGAATTGTTTTAGAGGTCCTCCCATGTCTATGGCAATGTTGTTCCCCTCAAACTCCTGCACAATGGGGTCCACCACATGTACCTCATATGTAGTAACTAGGGTATAGGTATCAATAATTAACACCTTACTCCAGTCCACCTCAACAATGCATATCTCATCCATATGGTTGACTAGTGCAATAGCTTGGAGGTTATGATTAGTATGGATAACAAAGCCATATTAGTGCACATTCAGCTGAAAGAAACTATGGCTTTGGGTAGCCCTACATTGGTAGTGATGGGAAAGGAAGTACATATGGCTAGCAAGGGTATCCCAAACAAGGTTATGAGAACCAGGCCTATGGGAATCAGGTCACATCACAATAGGGATATGGACAACAGGTAGATGTATAACAAGGATATGATCAGTAAGCCTATAGTAATCAAGGTTATGGCCCCTAGGAACTGCACAACTTGTAGCTACTCAACAAGATGGACTTCCATCACAAGGATACAGACCACCCCAATTTTCTTCAAATCAAGGGACTACACCACAAGGGAAGGGGTAGCCAGTTACACCTTAGCAGGTTTACAACTGACAAGCACCTACAATGTATGGTTATCCTCAACATGGAGCTTAATAGTTTGGATATGGATAACAAGCACCATCTCAACTTGCTTATGGGAAAAATCCTATACACATGTATTGAATGGTTATTAGTGATTATCTTAGTTCAATTTTTTTGATAGGATAAAGAGAATGTTGTCGCATTGATGATAAGTCACAAAACATAGTTGTTGATTAGATTGTGATCAAAATTTGAGAGGGTGATGACATGTGGATCAAGCTAATTTTTCCTTGGTTCAGCTACAAGTACATTTTCTAGAAAGTATCAGAGATGATGTTCCTCTCCCTACCCTAGAATTATTATTATTATTAAGAGGTATGTTAGTATTACTAGCTTCTTCATTATTCATTTGGGTGTTGTTGTTGCCTCTGTTGTTCTGATTGACATCCATATTTTTCATCATCTATATCACTAAGTGGACTAGCTGCTATTGTCCCCTAGCAAGATTATTCAAATTTTGCATATTTCTCTCATTGGTCTCTCTTTTCACCATGGTTTCTATTATTCCCTTAGAAAATAAATTGGCAATAGGATTTTCCTTTTAAATCTCTGGCTACTCTAATGGATTATTTTTCCTTGTTCTAAAATAATACCTTTGTGAACCCTCTTCCTAGATAATAATTTTTTACTAATAAAAAGTGACTCTACTTCCCATTGGCTGGCAAGATATTAAGCTTTGACACCACTATAAACTAATGACCAATAACCTATTGGGAGAATGTTTAACTTTTAAGACTTGATCTTAAGACAAGGGCTAATTTTCAAAACCTAAGGTTAATGGCTTGAAATAGTGTTTCACATCTGCGACAGAGTTGAATGGGTGAGAACCTTGCCAATTAATTAGAAAAGTTGACTAGGTAATTGTTGTATCATTGAAACATATACAACATAAGATTAATCTGTGTAGCATGTAAAAATAGATTTCACTATCAAATGCAACTCCTCATAGGTTGTTTTCAATGCCACTATAAGCAAACAACTTGTTTTCAAATTTCATTTTTGAATAGCTCATATGATATAGTTTCATTGGAGGCTTGTCCTATATTTGCACCCAAGTCTTTCCCCATAGTAAAATTCCATTGCCAAAAAACATGTAACCTCCACCTATTTCATCTTCAATAGTACAATATCTAATCATATTCTTTACAAGTCCATCCCTTTCTAGTTGTGATGGCTAGTTGATCTTAGCATTGCTAAGTCCCAAAATTTCATCTATTTTTTGCACTCTCTTGGCAACTCACTTGGCATTCTATCTATAATGATAGCAAAGAGAAAGATGAAAGTATTTGAACAAAAATGAATGAGTTGTTGTATTGGAAGTATTTCTAGCAATCATAGATTTATATTATTTTCATGAGTCCTTACTCAATGGAATATACTCAATGAGAACTGGCTCAATGATCATTGTTTCAAAGTGGCAATATTCTTGTGTGCTCAATAGAAAAAATGAACCTATAGAGGGAATGAATTATTTTGAGAGTATATATAATGATGACATTTTTAGGAGAGTCACCGTAATATGGAATCAATATTTATTAAACTGGATACTATAAACTATCAAACTAGTAAAGGTTAGCAATGTTATAGATTGCAGTGATGTTGGGTTGAGGAACTAAACATGGTGTTGAAGGTAGAAATAATAATTAATGTATTTCATTGGGGTTTTATGACAACAACTTACAATGACAGACAAAAATGTAGCAATTATTTTTCAAAGATCAACGATTAAAGAATTTTTTTTGAATGCAGTGACAATGCCCTTAGTGATCGAAAACTTTTAGTTTTTTTCAAATTCCAATGGAATTTTCCCTATTTTGACACTTGAATAGATGCTTGCCTTGAGAAAAAGGGATTTCAAATCTTACTGATTATCCATTTCCAAAGCTCCTATGTATGATTGGCCAAAGTTGGCTAGCCTATACAGCTAAAAAAAATTGTGGATTTACAGATGTATAAGTAGAGTAGAATTGCTATGCCTATTGTAGACCATCTAAAAGAATTTTATAGAGACACCAGCAAATTTTATTTGGCTCTAGCTTTCTACATCCTAATTTTTGAGTTGTAATCTTCCAAGTCATGTTAAATTAAGGATTCTACGATCATTGGATAGTAATCTTTCCATCAAAATTTATTCATAAGTAAAATATTTACAAATATTACCAATTAGAGAGATGATACATTTAGCTAGTGGGAATACTAACTATTGTTCTTTAGATTACTTGCCAATTAAGGCACATATTGGGAGACTCTTAAGCAGCTTATTTTGAAAATGCCCTTTTAGCGACCAACTATAACTTCAACTATTATCTTCTCACAAAAACCACATCATAGAGGACTATAAGGAAAATAAATCTTCCCTTTAAAATGCAATTATATCTATATGGTTTGCACAAACAATAGGAAGGGAGATCTAGCAAAAGAATCTCCCAACAAAGTAGAGGACAAATTTTAAGTTTAAAGGTTGTCTCTTATCGTCAGACCTTTACCATTGCAAAAAGGGTCTAGAAGGACTTATTGGAGGATTCTTCACACTTATGCTTAAATTTTTTACACTTGCACCTTTATCGTGACAAAAATGGTTCAGCAAGATTTACAAGAGAATCTAATAATAAAAGAAACAATGGAAAAGAGTGCCACAAGCATTTGCATGGAATCAATGGAGGTAAGCCCTACTCTTGAACTAGATCATGAAAATTCAAGAAATAGTATTATGATTTTGTGCTGAGAAATTATCCTTTTAGTTTCCTCATGAATGGGTAGGTGATATCAAGAAAACACAAGGAGACACTGAGAAGAGCTTGTGTTCTTCAAATTATGTGATTTTCATTTTGCTGATGAAAGAAACCATCAAATGATCTTCCAAATAGTTATATGGTTCTTTCATAATGCAAACTAGCTCATGAAATATTAGCACTTGGTTTTAAACTAATGGAAGAGATGTCATCGAGAAACTTAGTTTGTATCCAAAACATATGCATTAATGCATATGTTCTCGATAGACTATTTTTTGGAGTATCAAGAATTTCTTTGGTAAATTCATCGTGAAATCAAATGCTACAAGGGAAGAGGGGCTACCAATTATGCAAAGGATATGGGTAAATATGGATCTATTGTGTCCCCTTGCAAAAACATATTACACTACAATTAGAAAGAATTGAGAGGGCGGAATCAATAAACTATGAATGCAGTCACATTTGTTGCAGAATTGCAACTAATATGGGCATATTAAGAAAAGAAGAAAAAAGAAATATAATAATTTCAACCTAAAAAATAGTCAATTTCCAATCATAAGGAAATATGCAAACCTTTAGGGGGAAAACATATTGTTGCCATTTCTTTAATGTTTTCAAGTACAAGGCCACAATATGCCAAGTACATATTTTAAATAGTGAAAGGAAGCATTTGACTTGGACCTTTGCATCTCTCTAATGCAAGCATGTTTTGAGAGAATATAATCAACTAAACTAAAATTCTTACAACAACTAGAAAAAAATAATATTGAAACATTTTTACTATGATTCATACAACAACATATCATCTAAATTTTCATGTGGTCTAGCAAAGAAGATACTAATAGGTACAAGAGCTTAAAAGACAATTAGCAACATTCTCACTTGATGCAGAGGAAAAAGAATCTCATGACTTATGTTCTTTTAGAACCACGAAGTAGTTATCCAAAGTTTATACAAAAAAACTAAGAAGCATTCAATCTTATGCCATACACAGTTCTACCTGCAAAGTCAAATCAATGTAATTACATTTTACTATCGTATGCCAAAATAATATATGTTTTGAAACTTGTGTATTCATTATTTTTTTATCAAAGACTTCATTTCTCAGGCCAATATGGGAAATTGTTAAAAATATTAAAAATGAAGGAATACAACCCAATGCTGCCCCATTGGATATAGGCACTTCTTTGTCACCTAATGAGGAAATAACATAGAGGATGACCTTTTATAATAATAACTACTTGATGTGATTTGATTTATATGCCAGCAAAATGATGGATATTTTGTGCAATTTGGTTTATTTGTAGGCAAACTAGCATGGAAATTTTGTACTCTGTCAGGCATATTTTCCAAATAAATGGCCAATCCCTTCATATTGAAATACTTTCAAAGCACATTGAAATAAGGCCTATGGTGTGTCTTGGAAAACTCTAGACTTAAGGGGTTCTCAATAAGACTAAGCAAGAAACAAACTAACGTTAGAAGCAACTCAATACCATTTTTCATTGATTGAATAGAGTCCAAGAATGCGGTTGAAATAGAAAATAATACCATAACCACAAGAATGTAGCTGAAATAGAAAATAATATCATAACCATAATAATTATACTCAGAATCAAACTAGAGTCACTTAAATAACAAGGGAAAGAGTGTGAGGAGTACTAAAGGAAATTTTAAGCAATACTCAGAAAAATCTCAAATTATAAAAAGAAAATAGATAAGATAAGATAAGATAATTTTATTAATATCTTGTAGGAGACCACAAAGAGGATCTAAGGGACTACCAGAACACAACAAGAGAAGCCAACCAACAATGGGAACACCAAATGGTGCCCAAGTGAAATTAGAACAACCTATAAACAAGAGATGTAGGCCGTTGCCAGAAACTAGCTAGACGTGCCCCACCATGAAAAGAAATCTAGAACTATAGAATATGGTCTAGGGTGAGAGGAAGCCTTGTACGATCAAAGAGAGCCACTAAAGTAGAAAGCTGCTACCACATGTAACTCCTGCAAGGCCTCACAAAAGATAAGACTTATTTGTAATTATTTATTTGGCCTATAACACTTTTGAAACTATTGATTTGACTCAAAATTCAAACAAATAGTAGCATTAACTACTAAGTTTTGACCACCAAATCAAGTAACTATTTGACACACATTGTCTTGAGTGACAATACAAATGACTCATTTTTTATTTTTTTGATTGCTCGTTGTGTTCAGACAATTTCTAAGAGGTCTTGGTTGTTAAGAATAAAATCTTAACAAAATTGTTGTGATAATGAAAAACATTCTAACGATTGCCAAAAATCTTGTGTTCCATGACCACAAGAAGGTCCAATGGGTTACTGTCAAATTGGGTTGATTTTATACCAATATTAGAATAAAAGAAAAATAATTTCATCAAACATCTTGACTGTGAGACATTTGAATATGTCTGAGGGTAAAAGCATAGATCTGTGTCACCATTTGTGACACAAAAACTTGTTTGGTCAAATCTCATTTCTCTATCAAAACTCAATTTTAAAAAAAAACTAAAAATACCCTTTTATAGATTTCAGATTCAATATCATCATTATATAAATTTTTGAGTGTTTTGATTAGTTATAATTGTTGGAGTTGAGGAAAGCCAACTCCGAAGACGCCAAGATCACCTGCATGCAAACCTGTCAAAGAGAAGCCAAAGAAGGGGAGAGCATGGAGCACGGGTAAAAACCCTAAACGGACATGAGAGCCAAAAATGCAAACACAAGCAGAAATGTATTTACAATAAGAAATGGCTTCACAATGTTATCAAAATACAATGAGGAGAGCTCGAATATAAAGAGCTCATGGAAGCTTGTAGAACAAGCTAGAAGATAAGTGTGACAACTAGAAGGGAACAAACTCCCGTGTTGTCACAACATGCATTAAATACGAAATATTAAATAAATGCATGACCTAAGTAAACTTAAGCAATAGAATAAATAATTAAATATTAATTATTTACTCTAACACCCCCCCTTAAGTGCAACTTAGGGAAATGCCTTAAGCTCACAAAGCTAAGATGAAATGCATAATAGGTCCCGGCAACGAGGCCATGTTAGGTACCCAAGTACAATGCAAGAAGATGAAACCTCTGTAAACGGGAAAGAGAGAAAACCACATGGGAAAAACCCTCCCCTAAAAAGAGGTAAGAACCCAGTGAAGAACTGAAGAAGTCTCCAACTAGGGAAAATGTCCCCTAAAACAGGAACAATGAATGATCATGAAGAAGCAGCATCACTGAAGCATGAAGAAGTTGCAAATCTATCAAACTGCTGATCTAAAGAAACCTCCATGGAAGAAGAAGGCACGAGCCGAGCATGTCTATATGGTAGATGATCCATCTCATCGAAATGCATAGGTAGCCAGCCACTGCAATCGCCTTGTATGTAGGATCAACCACTGAATACATAGTTCACACTATCGAACCATCGAACCACGGATGCATTAGAACACAGCATAATCCCCCCTTAATGCAGACGGGGTGTGATGACAGGCAACTGAGAAGGTGAGCCAAAATCTTCTGCAAACGAACCAAGAACGAGGAGAGAGGGAAAGAGGTACAGACACCGATAAAGACACGGTCTAACTGACTCTGCATGGGCTAATGTCGTGGAAGGGACACTCACTTGACAAAGGGAGAATGCCTAAAACAGCAAACAAATAATCCCCCCCATGGTGCTTTATGAAATAGTGCAAGTACACCTGACTCAAAACAACGTTCATGACTCCCAGAATACAAAAGTGACAATTTATCTCAGTGCGAAAATAAAAAATGCTTCAAAAAGATAGCCACAATGATCAGAAATGAAAAGGAGCTGAACCAAAAGAAAGTACAGCCTAAAATAAAGCAAACCATGCCAGGAAAACGATCCTCGGGCCTAAAACACTCAAAATATCAACCATAGAGCAAAAACGCCAAAACTATGATAGAAAGAGAAGAGGCCAAAAGTGAGGAAAAAAAATGACAGTTCTGAAAAGTACACAGAATCAGCTTTCCAAAAATATAAAGTTTTCCAAAAACAGACATGGGATGCAAAAGATATGCATGCCGGAGTCAAAAACAGGACTTCGGACTTTAACTGAAAAAATAGGCAATAAAAAAGCATCAAAACCTAAAAATACCTACACCAAAATCTCCGTCTCGGAACCAGCTTTCCGGCGCTTCTTTCGGATCGGAAAAATACCTCCGTATGCAAGAGTTATGGCCAAAAAACCACAAGTAGGTCCAAAAGAGAACTTGAAGGAGAGTGCAAGCAAGGTTGATGACATAGGGATGACGTCATGCTGATGTCATCATAACCCGCGCTTAAAATTGACGGCCCGTCAGCCGTCGCAGCAAAAAAAGAGCCACGTGGCATAGCCACGTGGCAGTGATGACATGGCAGGGGTGACGTGGCGGGTCCACGTGGCAAGGTGCCACGTGGCGCCCATGCCACGTGTCACCCCCGCAGTGGCCTGCTCGGCTGACGGTGCTGCAGAGTGGCCGGCTGAGCTGTCGGCGGGCGGAGGCGGAGCACGGGCGGAGGAGACCGCAGGGCGGCGGAGCCGGTGGAGCCGCCGGCGGAGGTGGCCGCAGGGCGGCGGAGCTGGGAGGAGCCGCCGGCGGAGGGCAGCGGACGAGCGGCGGCCGGGCAGCGGCGGAGCCGGGAGGAGCCGCGGCTGAGCGCGGGCGGCGCTGCCTGCTGCGGCCGCTGCGGGCGGCGCGCGGGTGGCGCGGCGGTGGCCCCGCGGTGGCGCGGCGGCGGCGCTGCCGAAAATGCGTTTAAAAAATTTTTTTTCCGCTCTGCGTCCGTACGATCCGTACGGCAGCGACCCCGGGATCCTCAAAAAATCGCCAAAATTGCTCTGTCTCCAAAAATGACAAGCTTTATATGAATCCTGACTGCAAACGGCCTTCCGGATCCAATGGTGATTTCCGTTTGGACCCAAAGTGCTCCGAAAAATCGCTGATCCCCTGATTTGAAGAAAAAATGCACAAACAAACTAGGGTTTGTGACTTCAAATCACGGCTTCAAAATTTCTTCAACGAAGCAGTAGCAGGAAGGCTCTGATACCATGTTGGAGTTGAGGAAAGCCAACTCCGAAGACGCCAAGATCACCTGCATGCAAACCTGTCAAAGAGAAGCCAAAGAAGGGGAGAGCATGGAGCACGGGTAAAAACCCTAAACGGACATGAGAGCCAAAAATGCAAACACAAGCAGAAATGTATTTACAATAAGAAATGGCTTCACAATGTTATCAAAATACAATGAGGAGAGCTCGAATATAAAGAGCTCATGGAAGCTTGTAGAACAAGCTAGAAGATAAGTGTGACAACTAGAAGGGAACAAACTCCCGTGTTGTCACAACATGCATTAAATACGAAATATTAAATAAATGCATGACCTAAGTAAACTTAAGCAATAGAATAAATAATTAAATATTAATTATTTACTCTAACAATAATATGTTATAATCTCAAAATATTATAAGTCGATATTTCAACATTTCAGAAGATGCTCTCTCAAAAAATGAAAAAAAATAGTAAATCATATCAAAAAATTAAAAAATATATATTTATCACTAGAGGAGAGAATCCTCTTCACAAGTATGTAAATTTTTTTCAAGAAGGTATAGATTTGATAGGGAAGTTTTGACGGGAGGAAAAAAATGTTGGATTCTGACAATGTCAAACTTGAGTACTTATAACAAAGAAAATATACATCAAAAATAATTATTTCTTTTTTTGTGCACTAGCTATACATGCCATCTATAAAATGTTTTCAAATCAGAACAAAAAAAGATGATTTGCACATACTTGTTTGATGGGAACTACATCCTATATTTTTTACAGTTAAAAAAGGGACTTCAAAATAAAATAAAATGAATAAATTCTTAGTCAAAAAAATAATAAAAATTATAGGCATAAAATTCATAGAATTCTACACATTTCATTAGTTTACATCATCTTCATATTTTAAACACAAATACCATTTTTTTTGTCATTAATGTTGAACTGTCACATTCTGATATCACATTTCTTTATAAAAGGTGACACAGGTTTGTGCTTTTCAGGATGCAAACATGGGTAAGGTTCAACCAAGAAAAGAGTGAGGAATTTTTTTTGAAATATATTTTTATTCTTTTTGTCTTGATGAGAGATAATGTGAGTCCTCAACATTGTGTTGTGAACCTAACCATTTAGGTCATCTTAGATATGGATCACCTATTTCTTGCATAAGTGGAAGCGGTATCCTACAAATGGATATGTGTACAAATTTGTGCAATTTCACTAATAGGAGTTAGTAAAATTGATAGATTGATTATTTTTTATCCTTATTTGGCTATGTATGCCTTGCTTAGATTTTATTTCTTGATTTGGAACTACCTGTCAGAGTTTAGTTTGCAGAAAATTAAGTGTACCTTATGTTATGCAAAATGCACCTCTCCTAATCATTAGAATCGAGGGAAAAATGCATGAGAATAGAAAAGTAGTTCTTAGTCTCACATAGATCTCAAACCTCTATCATGGTTGCCTTATCAATAAACCAAGGTGTACACATATAATAGAACACACAAAAGAAAATATCTCACTAGTTTAAAATAAGATACTTCATCTGTTGGTTCTTAGAGTTCACTTATATCATAACTGATAAGCTATTATAATTTGAATTCCTTAAATTTCATTTACCTACCAAGTTTGTTTGTATAAATCAATACAATTTCTTCTTATGTCTTTATCCATATCTTGGGATTGATAAAGATATTTTATAATAGAACATTCATATATTAGAATTGATAAAGATAATTAATGATAATAATAGAAAAAACTACACAAAAAGATGTTTACATCATACAAAAACCTTCTTTCTAACAATCTTAACCATCTCTTGAAGAATGTTCCTTTTAGCAACTTGGTAATGTACAATTTCCCCACAATTTTTATCATTGCCTCTGAGAGCTACAAGAAATAAAGGAGACTTAATGAATAGTAACTAACATTTTCTCCACATATATAACAATGTAACAAAAAACCTTATCATAGTATTGGTAGTTAAAACAAGTTAGTTATTCTTAAAAATATATTGTTAGTTACATATTATGTTCACAATAAGGTTATTTGCTGAAGACAGTGATATAGAAACCTTTAGAATCCTTACATTTAGTTAGTTAAATCATAAATCAAGTAAATCTTTAAAAGAATAGAAATAGCTTGCAAATTGAAACTTTTCCACCAAGGAATGTTAGAAAGTAAAATAAGCACTTGCAAGAACAAAAAATCTCTTGTCAAATCTAAACATGAAACTACAAGAGAATAGTTGAAATATATGATCACTCTTTAAACCCATCTTGATGTGATGAATTTTTTTTCTTGTGATTTATGAATAGTGAGATCATTGTATCAAATATGTCTTCATATTTTGTATGTCAATAACAAAGTTGAGCCACTTTACTGATGTTGCATTTCTAATAATTGATCACAAAGAAAATCTCTTGCATATAAGTGATGAAATAGAGATTGGCCTCATCATATTTTGAATAAAATAACTTCCTTTATTTCCTAAAAACATTAGCATACATAATAAATCCAATTATATACAAATTATTAGCCATCTTAATAAAGAATGATGTATGCATTTCTATTTTCTACTGTTGAAAGGATTCCAAAATATCTTGGTGAAAAAGATTCATTTTTTATGAAGCCACATAATAGAAGCTAATAGAGTTTATGTGGCTCAAAAAGACAAAACTCCAATGGAAGTGGAAATGGATGCTTATATCTCATAAGAAGCTCAAGAATCCTAGTAGCTCTAGAATTCTTGCAAAGGTGGTTCCGATAAAATAATAATAATAGAAAACCATACCATGTTCATCACACCTATACCCTATTTGGTAAAATGGTTTAAAATATATTGCAACATGATTCATGAATGATACCCAATGCTTTGCAAGAAAAAGATTCCTGTGACATTCTATTTCATCAATTTCTTTGTCAAGGAAAAAATAAACTCTTTATTAACTACAATTTGATTTAACATTTATGAATTTTATTAAAACAAATCACAACAATCATGCATGAATTTCACACTTCTGTATTAGAGGGATATGATTAGAGGACTTGGTGTATGAAAGAAATAATATAGAGCTATTGTTGTGATATATATCTCTTGGAAAACAATTTTTGAATGAACACCAAGAGGGGATACAACTCTATTTTACTTTCAATCAATATGGAAATTTTTGTATCTTTGGTGATATTATAATTCCTAGAAGTTCCAATCTCCTGAAAGCTAGTCAATCAGTTGGTGAAGAAGATAAGTGATTCATAGATTAGTGTTTTTTGATGTCATTGTAAGTTACTAAATTTTAGTTGAAATGATGTATGGTAAGTGATAGAAACTACTGCCATTGATGTCAAAAATAGAAATGGATATTTATTATTAAATAGGCTTATATTGAACTCCAAAAAAGGCATACATGAAATTTTATTCATAAAGGAAGAATCATTAGTATTCAACTCATCTTTTCCTAGGACACCTCATTATAGTTTGGGGATGTGTTGATTAAGATCAAGTGTTGTTTATGCATTGACCAAGTGATTACCCTAAGACTTGTAGACCTAATACTTCATCTAGATAGATGTTAATAAACTTGAAAATATGGGGTTAGAAAAGTCATTGATTGTTTCCATAATGCAGATCCCCAACTTTTTTCAATACAAAAATTTAACCCCTTCCCATCTATAACACGGTCAAGCCCTCTAGAACTAAAACCAAAAGAGAAAGAAAAGGAAACCTTACCTTACCATTATCAGAGCCAAATCCTACAAATTCGCTACATTCCTCTTTGAATTGCCTAACACCATTCTTAGTATCCTCAAGTAGAAGTTGCACTTGCACCAACATCAAATAGTTGTGCTCATTCCCAAAAATGTGAGTCCCCATATCATTCTTTGAAAGCAATAATCTTTTCCAGGTAGTTCACCTCTTTTAGGAAGCCACTACACCATAAGCGAGGGTTATTCTAGGGTGTGGGTGATCACCAGATCATATAAAAAATGACATGTTTTTCTTCCATATACTCGTTCACCAGGCATCCCTCCATTTCCCTTTGAAATTCACGTTTGTCTTTCACCAGTTTTGAAGGGAAAGATGAGAAAAGAACAATTTTTTTCTACCCATTGAATGAATATGAAGAGGTTCATGATTTTTTAATTTTATTAGTACAAATATATTTGCTGTTTTATTTCAAAATATTAACACAAGTTTGTTCCTTTTTGTTGCCAATAAAAGGCTTTTGGAGGTAAAATACTTTTAAAAACAACTTGTGAAAGTTAGATTCAAAATGACAAGAACAAAAAGATCATGGTCTAAACTCTTATTCATAATTATAGGATGTCTAAAGATTTAATTTAGAGTTTAGGTAAGTGTTTTCATAGAGGTAAAATGCCATAGTTCTTAAGATATGTAAATTAGCAATTGCATTTAGGTATGCAATGTGATGTTAAATAGGTATGGAAGGTTGATTACTATGACATTTAATAAATGATGTTATTAAATATATTTTATAAAAAATAATATTTATATATATTTGGGAAATATAGTTTTAAGTATTAGAATAAATTTATAATTCTTTTTATTAAGAATATTGGAATAAACAATTGAGAATCTAAATGAGTAATAGAAATATAAGAGAATTAAATTAAGCATAAAATTGGCAATCCATCCATTTATTGATATACCTCTCAGAGGAAAAATGAATCCGTTTGCAATATTGATCGAAGAGTCCAAAATGATGAATAAAATTTCTTGGGCCATTTAACAAAGCATCCAATATCTAGGAAGATGCAAAGTGAAACTACAATTAGTATGGGAAAGAGAAGGTCCAAGGGTCGTGAATGAGTTATGGAAAATAAAATAAAACTATTTCATTAATAAAAAATTCTTCAAGAGAAAGTACAAATAACTAATTATTAGTGACTAATTATCAAGTCACTTATTTAGTCACTTGTGTTTCAATGACTAATTATTACTGAATAATTATCTAGTCATTTATTTAGTCATTTATTTAAGTAGTGTATTTAGTCATTTCTATTTGGTTGATCTTGTGATTTTATCTGGTGACTAAATTAGTCACTTATTTAGTCACTTATGCCTATTAATTGCAAAGAAATAGTGAAATTTGATCAGTTTTAGTCGTGTGACTAAAAAATTTAGTTGTGTGACTAAAATTTTAGTCACATAGTCACGTATTTGCCAAAATGTACTAGTGTAGGGAAGGAAATACCTTAGTAGATGATCTTGCTAATAAAGGCACTGATGGTTCTGAGACCTTGCACTGCTCTAACATTCAGGGATTTCCTAGTTAAAAATTGTTGAACTAACCCATGACTAATTAAAAGTATTAGATAACACATCAAGGAATAATAGACTAAAACTATACTTATAAAAGAATTAATACAAATCAAGATAGTTTAGATTTGTGTTTAAAACATAGTTTTTAGATAAGATATTGTTGCATCATTAATAATAATTATTAATAGCTTATCCTAAACTAAGCACTCATTTTAACTCCCTCTCGATCTCCATGAATTTATCATTAATATCAACTTTAACCTTTAAGCATCATTTATAATCATCAACCAACATGTGATTTGGCTTTGATCACAACCTTACACCCCTTATGACACAATCTGCTATTTAAGAATGACTTTATTACTGTTAGCTTGAAGTATGTGAATGGTTTAATGTATGTATTGCTTATTATTGTACAAACAACTATTTTAAAGCACAATGGGGTTGTTTAAATCAAATAGCATTAAAAGCCAAGTACATGGTTTTCTCTTTCTTAGCAATTTTCTTAAAGAAATGTATATTAATAAGGATTTTTGAGTAGGGGTTGTAATGATAGACCATAAATTTTTGTGATCAACTCCCCTTCTCACAAGCCTAAATAAAAATTAACAAATGCATTATGGAAAGCAGATGTTAAACTAGCATCCTAAACAATTCATGTGGATGGATTCTTTAGTAAAAGCATAACAAAGACCTAAATTACTAACTCATCCCAAAAGTTAAACAAAGATCTGGGAAGTTTATGGATTGGAACACTGGCCCCCTATTAAATCTTGGTAAAAACTAGAAATTTAGTTATTAATATAGAACCCATTAATGATTAACACCAAGTAGGATTAGTCTTATTATATGACTTCTTCAGTTAAAGCATAACAAAGGCCTAAATTACTAACTCATCCCAAAGGTTTAAAAAAAATCTAGGAAGTTAGAGGATTGGAATACTGTTCCCCTATTAAATCTTGGTAAAAATCAGAAACTTAGTTATTATTATATGGTCCATTAACTATTAACACTGAATGGGATTTTCTTGTATACACTCATGCCTTAAAACTGAACTATATAGAATGATTAAAACTTAACTAAATAGGAATAAGAGTCATTTACTAAGAACTTTGATGTGAAGAGGTTAATAATGATTTAATCACTAACCCCATGTGGGAAGTTAGTAGCTTTTTATGATGTAGATATTTGATCTAGTATTCTTATGGGTGGACTTGAAGAACACTTGGACATAGTCTTGCCCTTGCAAGTCTTAGTTATCCTTATTAATGAAATTTCTTTGTAATAAATGGTTACACCATATAAAATTTTGATGAATAGAGCTTCAAACTTATTGGGGAATGCCCCTTTTAAATCTGTATAATATAGGACTTTGGTCTCGGGCTAGATTGGAGATTTTTTTCTCTTTTCTTTGCTACCAGTGTCCGTTTGAATGGAGTGCTCTATTACTTCTTATATATAATATAATACAAAGGCTTCGATCGCTTACTGATTAAAAAAAAAAGAATTGTGTGAAGATTGATGACATGCAAATTAATTTTAAAAATATGAAAAATTATAAAAGTTATTAATTTTTTAGTGAATCTCACTATTTTATGTTTAAGAGATACTTTTAATTAATAAATAATGGAAAAATAGAAAATGAACTCATAACACTATAAAATTTACATTTTTGAAATCATAACAGTAAGACTTATAATGGGTTTTTGTTTTGTCAAAAAATTCAATGGGGACGACTGTATAAAAATTACAACAATCCCTAAAATTGTCAATTAAATGCCTTAGTCAAAATTTGGTTCATAAAGGTATAGGCTTGGTCCTACCAAGCCTATGCCATGCCTTTCCCCAAGGCAAAACTCGATGGGAATTTCCACCCATGGAAAATTTCTGCCCATGGCACTAGAATCGGGCACTTGATTTGCAAATAAAAAATCAGGTGCCCAATTTGAATTTAGCCATTAGTTAAAAATTGGGTACCCAGTTATTTAAAAATTGGGTGCCTGATTTTTAAATAATCGAGTACCCAATTTTGATGTACCCATTGGGCCCCAAAAGATGTCCCACAAAGCATTTTTCAATGATTGCAATGATTGAATGACAATTTCAAACTGCAACAATGAATTTTGTCATAATTATTCTATTTTCTTGTCATCTTCTACAATTTACAAGCTACTGATTCAAATTCAATACTGGTGCAAACATGAGATTGAAACAATGAAGAAAGAAGAAAATAAAAGTTCTAACAAATGAGTAGATTGTAATAGACAAAGGGAATTAAGCACAAAGTCAACGCGAGAGAAGACAAAGAATTAGAGATTTGAGCAATATTTCAGAGGAGAAAGACATTGAGGATACCATGATGGATGAAGAGGCTGAAGAAGAGAACCCTATACAAGGAGATTCAGGTGCACATTCTAATCAAACATTCAATACAGGCGTGTCTCCAAACCCTCAAGTTTTTTTCTCATGATGAAATTGGTGATTTTTTAGAAGTAGGTTACGATTTAGATTTTCTTCATGTGAATAGATTGCAAATGATCATGCACAACAAACTCCAATGAAAATGCATGCCCTGAAAGAAATACCAAGAAAAATTGAAAATGAGATTAAAATTTCAAATAACATTGAAAATGAAATGCCAATTGAAAATAACAATGGTATGAATGTAGACATGGAAACATCAAGTACTAAACAAACATGTCTAAATGATACTAAAGTGCATGAACATAATTTTCATTTTTCTAATGATGTACTAGATAATCTTCATGGATTGGTTTCGTGGAGACAAATTAGAACACATGATAATAGATTATATAGACATTTTTTTTATAATAAGAAATTTGGATTTCAATATCAGTTGATGTTGCAACTAATTAAAATGTCTTAAATGCAAAAATTAATGAAAACATTGGGAATGTATGGGTATGTGCAGGATCATGGTGTACCAAACTATGGCCTTAAGTGGTGGTGAAAAATCAGCAAATCAGGGTTATGTCAACTTGACACATAATTTTAAAGTGGTTATGGACTTTATATCAAAAAGTTGTAAGAAAATAATCTATAGGAATTGAATGTAGTTTCTAAACTACTAGGCCTTATTAGGAGAAAAAAAAATTGATTGGTCAAAAGTTTGGGTTTTAATACAGTACTATGAAAATTTTAGGGCAAAAATAAAAAGTAGGTGTATGTTTGACCACCTTAATCAAAATCAAACGATAATATTTTTTAATATAATTATAGATATAAAAAGTAGACTCAGGCCCAGATGTGACACATTTTTTGGTATATATATTCCAAATAAATAATTAAATATGAATTTTCTACCAAAATATTTTTGGAAAAAAAAATCTCCCGTGTCTGACCACCTTAACTAATAAATTTTTTTACCAAATTTAATTTTTAATTTATTTTTCTTATATTAGGTGAAGCATAGAATGTGACACAACTTTTAGATTTACAAAATGTTATACCATTTGAAAGTTATAGCTATTTTTAAATCAGCATGTCAATCAGCACTTTACAATAATCTTCATTGATAATTAACTAATAAATACTTATCGAATTCATAATTTGGCAGGAATAATATCGATGGAATCTTGAGAGCGATATTAAAAAATCCTTTTCATTTCATTCAATTTCGATTAAAATAACATTGTCAGATGGCTACCTAAAGTTTGAGTGTCACTAAAACCCTCCTCAAACATATTTTTTGGGTTGACCGGGCAGGTTTGGTAAATACCAGGCCTAATAGGATATCAGATATGGCTCAGTGACTTCTAATCCCTTTTTAGTGGAAAATTTCAAAAGGCAAGTTTTTTTAATTTTAAATACGCAGGGAAACAAATTTAAAGGGAAATAAACATAAAATAATAACTTTAGACAATTTTAGAGGAAACTATATATTTCGTGAATGTGTGAACATTAATATTATAATTATTATTACATTATACTAATATATATGATTATTATTATTAAATATAATATAGTTTAAATATAATATAGTGATATATATGATATATATTATTAATATTAAATATATAATAGTATTATATGAAAAAATTATTCTATATAATAATGTATATTGTTATTATTACAATTAAATCTATAATCTAGTAACATAAATGATTATTATTGTTATATAATCTAATAATATATTGTTATTATATTAAAATATAATATAATATAACTATTACATATAATATTGATAAGAACGATTCTAATATGTCCCTAGCGGTCCTAGGACCCCTAGGGACATATGTCATCATGTAATGGGTCGAAGGGGGTGATAGGTCAACCTATGACCCCCTTTGACACATAAGAATAATTCTAATATGTCCCTAGGGGTCCTAGGACCCCTAGGGATATATGTCGTCATGTAATGGGTCGAAGGGGGTCATAAGGTGACCTATGACCCCCTTTGACTCATATGAACGATTCTAATATGTCCCTTGGGGTCCTAGAACCCCTAAGGACATATGCCATCATGTAATGGGTCGAAAGGGGTCATAGGTCAACCTATGACCCCCTTTGACTTATATGAAGTATTTTAATATGTCCCTAGGGGTCCTAGGACCCCTAAGGACATATGTCGTCATGTAATGGGTCGAAGGGGGTCATAGGTCACCCTATCACCCCCTTTCACCCATATGAAGCTTTATAATATGTCCCTAGGGGTCTTAGAACCCCTAAGGACGTATGTCATCATGTAATGGACTGAAGGGGGTCATAAGTCAACCTATGACCCCCTTTGACACATAAGAATGATTCTAATATATCATTGTGTAATGGGTCGAAGGGGGTCATAGGTCAACCTATGACCGCCTTTAACCTATAAGAGTGATTCTAATATGTCCCTAGGGGTGCAAGGACCCCTAAGGACATATGTCTTCATTTAATGGGTTGAAGGGGGTCATAAGAACGGTTCTAATATGTCCATATGGGTCCTAGGACCCCTAGGGACATATGTCATCATTTAATGGGTCAAAGGGGGTCATAGGTCAAACTATGAATCCCCTTTGACCCATAAGAATGATTCTAATATGTCCTTAGGGGTCCTAGGACTGCTAGGGACATATGCCATCATTTAATGGGTCAAAGGGCGTCATAAGTCAACCTATGACCCCCTTTGACCTATAAGAACAATTATAATATGCCTCTAGGGGTCCTAGGACACCTAGGGACATATGTCATCATGTAATGGGTTGAAGGGGGTAATAGGTCAAACTACGACCCCCTTTGAGCCATAACAATGATAATAATATGTCCCTAGGGGTCCTAGGACCCCTAGGGACATATGTCGTCATGTAATGAGTCGATGGGGGTCATAGGTCACCCTATGACCCACTTTGACCCATAAGAACGATTCTAATATGTCCCTAGGGGTATGTCATCATGTAATGGGTCAAAGGGGGTCATAGGTCACTCTATGACCCCCTTTGATCCACAAGAATGATTCTAATATGTACATAGGGTTCCAAGGACCCCTAGGGACATATGTCATCACGTAAGAGGTCGAAGGGGGTCATAGGTCAACATATGACCCCCTTTGACCCATATGAAGCATTCTAATATGTCTCTAGGAGTCTTAAGACCCCTAGGGACATATGTCATCATGTAATACGTCAAACTGGCTTTTGACCCATAAGAACAATTCTAATATGTCCCTAGGGGTGCTAGGACCCCTATGGACACATGTCATCATTTAATGGGTCAAAGAGGGTCATAGGTCAACCTATGACTCCCTTTGACCCATAAGAATTATTCTAATATATCCCTAGGGGTCTTAGGACACCTAGGGACATATGTCATCATGTAATGGGTCGAAGAATGATTCTAATATGTCCCTAGGGGTCAACCTATGGCCCCCTTTGACCCATAAGAACGATTCTAAGATGTCCCTAGGGGTCCCAGGACCCCTAGGGACATATGTAATCATTTAATGGGTTGAAGGGGGTCCTAGGTCAACCTATGACCCTTTGACCCATAAGAATGATTTTTATATGTCCCTAGGAGTCCTAGGATCGCTAGGGACATATGTCATCATTTAATGGGTCGAAGGGGGTCATAGGTCAACCTGACCCCCTTTGACCCATAAGAATAATTCTAATATGTCCTTAGGGGTCCTAGGACCTCTAGGGACATATGTCATCATTTAATAGGTCGAAGGGGGTCATAGATCAACCTATGACCTCCTTTGACTCATAAGAATGATTCTAATATGTCCCTAGGGGTCCTAGGACCCCTAGGGACATATGTCATCATTTAATGGGTTGAAAAGGGTCATACGTCACCCTATGACCCCCTTGGACCCACAAGAATGATTTTAATATGGCCCTAGGGATCCTAGGACCCCTAGGGACATATGTCATCATGTAATGGGTCGAAGGGGGTCATAAGTGACCTTATGACCCCCTTTGACACATAAGAATGATTCTAATATGTCCCCCCCTAGGGACATATTTCATCATGGAATGAGTCAAAGGGGGTCATAGGTTGACCTATGACCTTGTTTAACCCATAAGAATGATTCTAATATATCCCTAGGGGTCCTAGGACCCCTAGAGACATATGTCATCACATAAAGGGTCAAAGGGGGTCATAGGTCAACGTATGACCCCCTCTGACCCATATGAACCATTCTAATATGTCCCTTGGAGTCTTAGGACCCCTGGGAACATATGTCATCATGTAATGGGTCGAAGTGGCTTTTGACCCATAAGAACAATTCTAATATGTCCCTAGGGGTGCTAGGACCCCTATGAACATATGTCATCATTTAATGGGTCAAAGGGGGTCATAGGTCAACCTATGACTCCCTTTGACCCGTAAGAATGATTCTAATATGTCCCTAGGGGTCCTAGGACACCTAGGGACATATGTCATCATGTAATGGGTCAAAGAATGATTCTAATATGTCCCTAGGGGTCCTAGGAGCCCTAGGGACATATGTAATCATTTAATGGGTCGAAGGGGGTCATAGGTCAACCTATGGCCCCCTTTGACCCATAAGAACGATTCTAAGCTGTCCTTAGGGGTCTTAGGACCCCTAGGGACATATGTAATCATTTAATGGGTTGAAGGGGTTCCTAGGTCAACCTATGACCCTTTGACCCATAAGAATGATTTTTATATGTCCTTAGGAGTCTTAGGACTACTAGGGACATATGTCATCATTTAATGGGTCGAAGGGGGTCATAATCAACATGACCCCCTTTGACCCATAAGAATGATTCTAATATGTCCTTAAGGGTCCTAGGACCCCTAGGGACATATGTCATCATTTAGTAGGTCAAAGGGGGTCATAGGTCAAGCTATGACCTCCTTTGACCTATAAAAATGATTCTAATATGGACCTAGGGGTCCTAGGACCCCTAGGGAGATATGTCATCATTTAATGGATTGAAGGGGGTCAAAGGTCACCCTATGACCCCCTTTGACCCATAAGAATGATTCTAATATGGCCCTAGGGGTCCTAGGACCCCTAGGCACATATGTCGTCATGTAATGGGTCGAAGGGGGTCATAGGTGACCTTATGACCCCCTTTGATGCATAAGAACGATTCTAATATGTCCTTAGGGGTCCTAGGACCCCTAGAGACATATTTCATCATGTAATGAGTCGAAGGGGGTCATAGGTTAACCTATGACCCCGTTTAACCCATAAGAACGATTCTAATATATCCCTAGGGGTCCTAGGACCCCTAGTGACATATGTCATCACGTAAAGCGTCGAAGGGGGTCATAGCTCAACGTATGACCCCCTTTGACCCATATGAAGCATTCTAATATGTCCCTAGGAGTCTTAGGACCCCTAGGGACATATGTCATCATGTAATGGGTCAAAGTGGCTTTTGACCCATAAGAACAATTCTAATATGTCCCTAAGGGTGCTAGGACCCCTATGAACATATGTTGTCATTTATTGGGTCAAAGGGGGTCATAGGTCAACTTATGACTCCCTTTGACCCATAAGAATGATTCTAATATGTCCCTAGGGGTCCTAGGACACCTAGGGACATATGTCATCATGTAATGGGTCGAAGAATGATTCTAATATGTTCCTAGGGGTCCTAGGAGCCCTAGGGACATATGTGATCATTTAACGGGTCGAAGGGGGTCGTAGGTCAACCTATGGCGCCCTTTGACCCATAAGAATGATTCTAAGATGTCCCTAGGGGTCCTAAGACCCCTAGGGACATATGTAATCATTTAATGGGTTGAAGGGGGTTCTAAGTCAACCTATGGCCCTTTGACCCATAAGAATGATTTTTATATGTCCCTAGGAGTCCTAGGATTGCTAGGGACATATGTCATCATTTAATGGGTCGAAGGGGATCATAGGTCAACATGACCCCCTTTGACCCATAAGAATGATTCTAATATGTCCCTAGGGGTCCTAGGACCCTTAGGGACATATGCCATCATTTAATAGATCGAAGGGGGTCATAGGTCAACCTATGACCTCTTTTGATTCATAAGAATGATTCTAATATGTCCCTAGGGGTCCTAGGACCCCTAGGGATGTATGTCATCATTTAATGGGTTGAAAGGGGTCATAGGTCAACCTATGACCGCCTTTGACCCATAAGAATGATTCTAATATGTCCCTAGGAGTCCTAAGACCTCTAAGAACATAGGTCCTCATGTAATGGGTCGAAGGGGGTCATAGGTCACCCTATGACCCCTTGGACCCATAAGAATGATTCTGACATGGCCCTAGGGCTCCTAGGAGCCCTAGGGACATATGTTGTCATGTAATGAGTTGAAAGGGGTCATAGGTGACCTTATGACCCCCTTTGACGCATAAGAACAATTCTAATATGTCTGACATATTTCATTATGTAATGGGTCGAAGGGGGCCATAGGTTTGACCCATAAGAATGATTCTAATATGTCCCTAAGGGTCCTAGGACCTCTAGGGAAATATGTCATCATGTAATGAGTTGAAGGGAATCATAGGTCAACCTATGACCCCCTTTGACCCATAATAATGATTCTAATATGTCCCTAGGGTTCTTAGGATCCCTTGAGACATATGTCATAATTTAATGGGTCGAAAGGGGTCATAGGTCAACCTATGACCCCCTTTGACCCATAAAAATGATTCTATTATGTCCTTAGGGGTCTTAGGACCCCTAGGGACATATGTCATTATGTAATGTGTCAAATGGGGTCATAGGTCACCCTATGAACCCCTTTGACCCATAAGAACCATTCTAATATGTCCCTAGGGGTACTAGGACCTGTAGGGACATATGTCATCATTTAATGGGTTGAAGGGGGTCATAGGTCACCCTATGACCCCCTTTGACCCATAAGAATGATTTTAATATGTCTCTAGGGGTGTTAGGACCCATAGGGACATATGTCATTATTTAATGGGTCGGAGGGGGTCATAAGTCAACCTATGACCCTCTTTGACCCATAAGAATGATTCTAATACGTTCCTAAGGTTCTTAGGACCCCTAAGAACATATGTCATCATTTAATGGGTCAAAGGAGGTCATAGGTCAACCTATGACCCGCTTGGACCCATAAGAACGATTCTAATATGTCCCTAGGGGTCCTAGGACCCCTATGGACATATGTCATTATGTAATGGGTCGAATGGGGTCATAGGTCACCCTATGACCTCCTTTAACCTATAAGAACAATTCTAATATGTCGCTAGGGGTCCTAGGACCCTTAGGGACATATTAGAATCATTCTTATGGGTCAAAGGAGGTCATAGGTTGACCTATGACCCCCTTTGACCCATTACATGACAACATATGTCCCTAGGGGTCCTAGGACCCCTAGGGACATATGTCATCATGTAATAGGTCGAATGGGGTCATAGGTCAACCTATGACCCCCTTTGACGTATAAGAATGATTCTAATATGTCCCAAGGTGTCCTAGGACCCCTAGGGACATATGTCATCATGTAATAGGTTGAAGGGGGTCATAGGTCACCCTATGTCTCGCTTTGACCTATAAGAACGATTCTAATATGTCCCTAGGGATCCTAGGACCCTTAGAGACATATGTCATCATGTAATGGGTCGAAGGGGGTCATAGGTCACTCTATGACCCCCTTTGAGCCATTTGAAGCATTCTAATATGTCTCTAGGGGTCCTATGACCCCTATGGACATATGTTGTCATGTAATGGGTCGAAGGGGATCACAGGTCACCCTATGACCCCCTTTGTTCCATATGAAGCATTCTAATATGTCCCTCGGGGTCCTAGCACCCTTAGGGACATATGTCATCATGTAATGGGTCAAAGGGGGTGATAGATCATCCTATGACCCCTTTTGACCCATAAAAATGATTCTAATATGTCCTTAGGGGTCCTAGGACCCCTAGGGACATATGTCATCATGTAATGGGTTGAAGGGGGTCATAGGTCAACCTATGACCTATGACCCTCTTTGACCCATAAGAACAATTCTAATATGTCCCTAGGGATCTTAGGACCCCTAGGGACATATTTCATCATGTAATTGGTTGAATGGGGTCATAGGTTAGCCTATGACCCCCTTTGACCCATATGAAGCATTCTAATATGTCCCTATGGTTCCTAGGACCCCTAGGGACATATGTCATCATGTAATGGGTCGAAGTGGATCATAGGTCAACCTATGGATCATAGGTCATGTAATGAGTCAAAGGGGGTTATAGGTCAACCTATGACTACCTTTGACGTATAAGAAGCATTCTATTATGTCCCTAGGGGTTGTATGACCCCTAGGGACATATGTCATCATGTAATGGTTCGAAAGCTATCATTGGTCAACCTGTGACCCCCTTTCACTCATAAGAACGATTCTAATATGCTCCTAGGGGTCCTAGGATCCCTAGGGACATATATATATATATATATATATATATATATATATATACATACATATATATATATATACACATATATATATATACATATATATATAGATATATATATATATATATACATATAATATTTATAGATTATAATGCTAATAAGATAATATATTATTATATATTAATAACATAGCTCATAATAATAATAATATATTATAGACAATAATAATGGTAATAATAATTATATATATAATATATATTACGTTATTATATTTAATAAAAATATAGAAAAAATAATAATAATATAATATAATAATATATATTATATTTTTAGATTATAATAAGAATAACAAAATATATTAATAAATTATATGTTATATCTTTACGTTACGTTATTATATATATATATATATATATATATATATATATATATATATATAAATATTTTACGTAGTAATATAACTAAAATAAATTATAAGTTATAAACTAATAACTCACAAACTCAATTTTCCCTCTAAGATGTCCTTGGAGTCATATTGGATATCCAATTTGAAATTGGATATCTAATTTGAAATCGAATATCCAATATTACTGGCATCCATTTCCAGCATATTCCCTATTTTCGCAGACTTGACAACATCATTTTTTGGGTTTTTTTTTATGAGTTTTACAAAAAGTTATGTTTTGGGGCCCAACCAATCGAAAAAATTTCAAAAATATAACCCTAGGTGTCCGATATTGTCATCTAAATGTGTAGCAGTAGTCATCGAAAGGCTAAATGCAAAAGGAAGATATCCAATGAAGACATTGCAGCAAATAGGGAAAGGGACAAAATGGAACACCGAAGAAAAAGACAAGGTATTCTGAATATCAGTCAAGTTGACAATGAATTAGTCAAAGGTGAAATCATAGAGTCAGATAATGAATATGTACAGTTGGGGAATGAAAATGTACCTATTGAAAATGATAATGCCGAAATTGAAAATGTAGAGAATGAAAATTTTGAAGATGAAATGCTACCAAGTCATAATCCAAATTGCATAATTGACCATGTCGAACATGACAATGCATAGGAACATAACGCACAAGAACCTTACATATCTCTTAATTATAATCAACATGAAGGTTCTAAAACACCAAAATGGATAATTGAAATTGATAAAAAATTTAGTAGCAAGGTTCTCACAAAAAACTTTTACAATACTATAAAAATAATCTTCTAAGCTTTGGTTAGCTACCATCTCCAAATGAGCTATTCATTAATATGATTTAACATCATTCTAATTTGTTGAGCTCTTAGGCCCACCCCTTGAAACAAGAGTAAAACTGATAAGAATTTCTTTGCATGCAGCCTCAAGCCTCCCCAAATGAACTAGTCATTACCAAGGTGGTTCAACATCACCCATTAGTGTTGAACCCTTAGGCCCACCCTTTCAACTAAGAGAAAAACTGGTTCTTAGTCTGATAACATTAATGAAATACAGGGAATACTAGTGCAAAGAACCTAATCATTTTTCTTTTCTTGATGTAATAAGGTCTAGGGATAGATCTAATGATCTCCCTGTGACCATCCACATTTGTAATGGACACAAGAGCCCATGGTGCAACTATAAGCCTTGGCCATCAATTGGTCCAATAAAGTGTATTTTGGTAAATTCCACATTTTTTAGGTAACTCTAGATGTTTAGAAAATTATTACAGCACCTAGGAGTTTGTAGAGTCCATTTGCAATCAAATTTGCAATAAAACTTGTCTTAGCACAAAAATTGCAAAAAGTGGCTTAGCAACTATTGTAATTTTCTTGAAAACTTTTCAAAATCTAACTCCTAATGGCTAGAACTATTTGAATTGTCAGTGCCATTAGCTTTGGGTGGGTGGGTGAACCCTAGTGACACCCTTGTTTCAGCCATGGAGACCATCCATCATCCCTGGCCACCCCGTATCGAGGAGTCCCCAAGGTTCTCTAAGTGTGTTTTGAGGTCGATCTTTCGAGGGTCATAACTCGGAGCTCGTGAGAGCTATCGATGAATTGTTGAATGCTATAAGATGGTAATGTTGAGTCCTAAAATAACTTATCTCATTTTTGAGAGATCACATTTTGTTTGGATTCAGCACAATGATCTCGCTCAATGCCAAAACTCGTAGTGTGCCTCAGTTCATAGGTGCACCATAGCGTAACTTTGAAACCGCTAATCTTGGCATTGGATTGTTAGTGCCATTAGCTCTAGGTGGGTGGGTAAACCCTAGTCACACCCTTATTTCAGCTACAAAGACCATCCATCATCTGTGGCCACCCCATATCGAGGAGTCTCCAAGGTGCTCTAAGTGCATTTCGAGGTTGATCTTTTGAGGGTCATAACTTGAAGCTCTTGAGGACTATTAATGAACTATTGAATGCTATAGGATGGTGATGCTGAGACCTAAAATAACCTATCTCATTTTTGAGAGATCACATTCTGTTTGGATTCGGCACAATGATCTCACTCGATGCCAAAACTCGCAATGTGCCTTAGTTCATAGGTGCACCACAATGCAACTTTGACATCACTGATCTTGGCATTGAATCGTTAGTGCCATTAGCTCTGAGTGGGTGGGTGAACCCTAGTGACACCATTTTTTTAGCCAGGGAGACCATCCATCATCTGCGGCCACCTCGTACCGAGGAGTCCCCAAGGTTCTCTAAGTGGGTTTTGAGGTCGATCTTTCGAGGGTCATAACTTAGAGCTCATGAGGGCTATCGATGAACTATCAAATTCTATATGATGATGGTGTTGAGGCCTAAAATAACCTATCTCATTTTTGAGAGATCACATTCCATTTAGATTTGACATAGTGATCTCGCTCGATGCCAAAACTTGCAGTGTGCCTTAGTACATAGGTGCACCACAACGTAACTTTAAAATTGCTAATCTTGGCATCTAATCGTCGATGCCATTAGCTCTAGGTGGGCAGGTGAACCCTAGTGACACCCTTTTTCTGGCCATGGAGACCATCTATCATCCGCAAACACCCCGTACCGAGGAGTTCCCAAGGTTCTCTAAGTGCATTTCGAGGTCAATCTTCTGATGGTCATAACTCAGAGCTTGTGAGGGCTATCGATGAAATATCAAATTCTATAAGATGGTGATGCTGAGGCCTAAAATAACCTATCTCATTTTTGGGATATCACATTCTATTTGGATTTGGCACAATGATCTCGCTCGATGCCAAAACTTGCAGTGTGCCTCAGTTCATAGGTGCACCACAACATAACTTTGAAACCATTGATCTTGGCATCGAATTTTCAGTGCCATTAGCTTCGAGTGGGTGGGTGAACCCTAGTCACACCCTTGTTCCAACCATGGAGACCATCCATCATCCACGACCACCCCATATCGAGGAGTCTCCAAGGTGCTCTAAGTGCATTTCAAGGTTGATCTTCCGAGGGTCATAACCTGGAGCTCGTGAGGATTATTGAATCATTGTCAAATGCTATAGGATAGTGATGTTGAGACCTAAAATAACCTATCTCATTTTTGAGAGATCACATTTCGTTTGGATTCGGCACAATGATCTCACTCGATGCCAAAACTCGTAGTGTACCTTAGTTCATAGGTGCACCACAACGCAACTTTGAAACTGTTGATCTTGGTATTGAATTGTCAGTGCCATTAGCTCCGAGTGGGTTGGTAAACCCTTGTGACATCCTTGTTCTGGCCATGGAGACCATCCATCATCCACAACCACCCTGTACCGAGGAGTCCCCAAGGTTCTCTAAGTGCATTTCAAGGTTGATCTTTTGAGGGTCATAACTCAGAGCTTGTGAGGGCTATCAATGAACTACCAAATGCTACAAGATGGTGATGCTGAGGCCTGAACTAACCTATCTTATTTTTGAGAGATCACATTTTGTTTGGATTCGGCACAGTGATCTGGAACATTGAAGGAGGAGGCATACTCAATTGACAAATATGAGCTATCTGCTTTGCCAGACGTAAAGAAATCTTCTCAATTCCATCTGAATAATAGTAGTTGATACCATCTATAAAAACATATCTATCAGGAATAAGGAAACTTCATGATCTTGAACATTTAATGTTTACCTCGAAAAGTTAGATGGTTGCCCCATTTTCATGACATGTATGGTTGAATCATTTGTACAGTGGAAATCTCCCATCCATTTTCTGATGGACTTGACAGTAACTTCATCATTTGAAGCAAACATCCAGACTAAATTTTTCCTCAATTGACTGGCCAAGAAGCCAAGGAATTCAAATCTTTTGTTGCCTATTATAATGCCTTCCTTCAAAATTGATAATATTCTATCATATACTTGTGATCTTTGTGGTCTTGCATGAAAACCATATTCATTTTTTGCAGTCAAAGAAATTGAATGAAGCTTATTAAAGTCCTCCTCCACAAAAGAGACTTTGAGAAAATCATCAACATACTTTGAAAAATGCCTTGTCACTTGAGTTGAAATATTCAAGTCGAGGCCCAAAAAGTAGACCCTAGTCAAAGTAATTAGGGCCCGATGGAATTTCAATGTGTCATTATGTCCATAAATTGTCAGAGACTTCAACTGATTTTGACTAGTTTGCAACTTCTTTACTTGATTTTGAAGCCATGTTTCTAGGTTGAAACATGTCAACTTCAATTTATGTAGTTCTATTAAGGCTAGACATATGTGCAAAGCTGATTTCTTCTCATTATTTAGCAAATAAAAAAAGTGACAATTCAATGTTGGGCCACTGAGTATCCCACGATGAATAAGAGAGTTGATTTGAAACAATATCTCATAAGGAAGATTAACACCCTCTGGAACATTAATAGTTGGAACCATGCGTGGAAAGGGAGAAAATGAATTGCCAGTTTCTAAAGTAAGTTGCTTTGTCATTGCTCTATGCAAAGGCAAGCTTTCAATGATTTTAGTAAGCTTGATACCATCAGGAAGTTTTAGACAAAATGCATTTGACTATCCAATGCTACAGAATGCTGAGAAATTTTTTGTGCTACACTAGATAATCTCAATGTTCTCTTTGTAAAATTTTTAAGGATCTTGGTCAACTATCAAACATGATCTCTACACTGCAACCTTCCTAAAAATTCTTGGACCAAACTGCCATGTGACAAAAAAAAATAACGTCACATGTTAACTTTATTAGCATTCTACTCCAAGTCTGCAAACACCATAATATTTGTAATAAAAAGAAAGTTGCGTGTGAAATAGGAGGTGAATTTAAAAGCTTGCTTGGGCAGAAAAATTTGATATCCCTCAGAAATTGTATACCTTTTTTACAGTTTTTGATAACAACTACCTTTTCCTCATTTAACAAATGCTTAGTTATCAAATGTGGGTGTGATAGAAAGTCAGCATGTAAGTATGCTTAGAAAAGGGTTAAGCAATGGACAATAAGATAGAAGGTTGAGGTGCTTCTTCAAGAATCTAGCATCATGTGTTAGTATTTAATGTTAAAAAAATTACTTATATGTCTTCTATTCCTATTATTATCTGTATAAGTCACACATCTTTTTTATGTTATTATAGTTTATGTTTAAAAGACAAAATACATGTTAAAAGCATTTGGTTAGCTCAACCACTTAGAATAAGACTTTTTCAGTGCCAAGGATGTTGAGAATAAATATTGAATTCATATGATATTAATTTTAAATGGGCTAGTGAACTGACTAATTTTGATCTTGAAATTTTTATGGTTAAATAGGTTTTGAGTTAGAGTAGTGCAAGGATGGAGATTTTTAAGAAGTTTTATCATCTATATTAGCATTTCTAGAATGAAATAAGTGCTAAATAGACCATACATTCTTATAATTCATAAATATGTACAAACTACTACTCATATAATATGAATCAATAATAAAAATTTGAACTGAAATATACCATTTATTAATAATGAACATGTTAAAAGCAGAATTTAAAATTGATGATTGACAAACTAAATGGATGTCTTCTTTTCTGTATTTGTCATTTGTTCATCAATTAGACCAGCATATCCATAGACAAAGTACTCCAATATATATCAAAATACATAGATCCATATACAAAATGTGGCTGATCATGCCATCAGAATGTGTATAATATCAATGTTTCTATATACAATGTGGCATATGCCATCTCAAAATGTCTCATGATGCATCCTATGAAAACTATACTATCCTAGGGTGCTGGTGGATGATCAAAATGTAGCCTCTTCACTGCACTAGGTGGATTGGATGCCTCCTACATAAACAAAAAAAGAAAACCCAAAGTTAGACTACTAAATTTATATGATTCTACGTATCTAACATTAAATTACTCAAATGCATAATGATCTTTTTTGTAATGGAGATTTATATTATCAAAATTTCATAATAAATACCTCTCTTGTCGACCTCCTATGCTGGTAAGGAGTCCTCTTGTATGCCCTCAACAATGCTAGTACCTCTTTGATTATGGGCTGTATATGTTCAAATACATTTGTCAGATGAATCTACAATTTAAAATATAACATTATAATCCATAGCATGCTAGATTTATAACATATTTAATCATGAATTCAAACTACAACTTACTATTGTAGGCTCCTCCTCAGGAGTGAGTGGTCGCATCATCAAATCTACATAACTCTCCCGTTAGACCTCATGTGCACTAGGAGTCTCCTATGAGATACAAAATAGTAGTTGTTAATATCACAAAAATCAGTTTTGAATTTATTTATGAAGATAAGGATAATAAAAAATAAATGATACTTATACATACAATGGGGCTCTCAGTGCGAATGGAAATCCCTGATGGTCTACGACGCATAATCTATATAGGCTAATCACCAGTAGCCATGCCCTATATACAATAAAGAATGTAATTAAATGGGATTACCAAAAACATTTTACAAGAATGCATCGATATTTAATCAAGTAGAAAGTGCCTAATTACGTTTCCTTTGTCAATGCGTGCTGGCTCATCCCTCGCACTTTGTCCCCTCGGGATAGGTGCTATTTGCAAGACAAAAGAAAGATTAGCAACCATATATGCTATAATATCAAATAGAAAAAAAATGTGAACACAACATAATGTACTATAGATGTCTCAAGGCCAAATGAAATGGTTGAGAGCACGGCATCATCAATTTTTTTGAGCTCCTCCTCGGTCATCAACTAAACATGAATGAAGATCACATACATATAAAAGTCAATATGGCTTAAAAATTAAAATTACTCTATTATAAAAATTAACTTTATATCACATGTCATAACAAAAAAAGTATACACATACTAACACCGAAGGAGTCCATGCCTCTGCATTACCCTCCTCTCTCACATCAGGGTCTGTAGCCTCTATGCGTGTGTCTGGTGTATCCTCGTTTAATAAAAAATGATACTTAGGAAGATCACCTATGGGACCCAAGAAAATATTCTTGCACATAATGCAAGTGTGAGGCACACAAACATGTGATGAGCTAGCCGATGATGAACTGGCACCAACATCATCAACACAAGAAGATAGGACTGACCTAGCCTAAGATATCATTAGGCTACTTAGCCTATGAATGACTTTGATGGTCTTAGAGCTAGCCTCTGTCATAATATCTAGATGCTGCACTCTAGGAGGAGGGGAGATATCAGTGGGGGGGACAAAAGTGCTAGCTTTCTTCTATTGGGAAGATGGTCTATCCTAAGGAGCTCCTAGTCCTAAGCCCATGTTGGGCTTCATGCTCCAATAGTTCACTTTAAGTTTCAACACAGATTCTACATATAATTTTCTAAGGAAATAAAATGGTATGTCTAAATTGCCATGTGGAGGGATATCAAAGACCATCCACCAACGATCCCAAAAGTTTGCACGTATGGTGTCATTTGTGCACCATTTAATGGATAGTTTGGATTTTTTAGGGTCGACTGGTAAACCTGTTTTCGGATTCGCAAAAAGGCTAGCCAAATTATCTTTGGTTATGTTGAGGGCTGCAACCTCATCATAGTCCAAACCATCATCAAACATCTTGTTCATTTCATCATGCCAATGAAGAGCAACATTTTGTTGGTTCGTAAGGGTTTCAATGTTATCCACTATGGTGTTTAACATGGATAACATAGGAGCCAATGCGGGTACATTATTATATGTTCTATGCAAACCTCTCAACTCAATGAGATTTTCATTTATCAAATCCTCAATTTGAGGAGGGTTTTGAGGGGATAGAGGATCATTTGGTGGATGATTTTGTGGGGGTACTGGATCATTTGGTGGGGGGTTATGAGGAATATTATTCCCTACCTCAGTGTCATCATTCTGATTAACCATTCCTATTGGATTGCAAAATGTAATATATATTATAAAAAGCCTTAATTTTAACCATTTTTTAAAAAAAACCCTAGATTCAACTAAAAAAAACAAAATCATGCTAAAATCTATTGAATTTAGGTTGAAAATGAGTTGGGAAAAAAGAAACATACCTTAATATTTGATATTTGATATTCAATCATATATCCGATCACCCTAGCACAAAATTGGCCGCAAATAACGTAATAATGGGCCTGCGGGTTTGTGTTTTTTGTTTTATGTTGTGCATAGATATCAGATATTCGATATATTATATATTAATTATAACATATAATATCTTATGTTTTTATTATTATATGATATTTTATATATAATATACTACATTATATTATATTTTATATTATATTATATTATATTTTATATATTTTTATATTATATTATAATGATATATTATATTATAATAATATAATATAATATTTTATATTATAATATACAGTAATATATTATTATTATATTATATTATTATAATTTATAATATATTATACTTTTTATTATATATTATATTATATAATATTAAATAATATATTATACTATTAATATAATAATATTTTTATATTATTATAATATAATAATATTATTATATTATATTATAATAATATTATTATATTATTATAATATAATAATATTATTATATTATATTATAATAATATTATTATATTATATTATAATAATATTTTTATATTATTATAATATAATAATATTATTATATTATATTATAATAATTATAATTATGGGATTGTGATTATCGAATATCCAATAAGGCTTAGCCTTACCTTCCAGGTTTGGTACTTGGATAGGTGGAAAAAAGTCAGAGTGGATTTTGAAGCACTTTTGGACTTCTTCAAACTGTATTTTTTTCACATCGCCACTTTTTGGCACACCATGATCTTGCACATACCTGTATGCAAAACCCAAAAAGAAAAATGAATCTTTAAAACAAGTTGTATCCATTGTTTCTAGTGCCTTTGATGTTATTGGAAATAGAAGTTGCACTAAAGATAAGAATACAAGACGATGAAAAATAAAAACAACTTTAGTTATCAAATCAACTATTGACAAAAGATTGATTAGTAAAATAAGTGGATATCTTAATGTGAATCGTAAAACTTTAGAAAGAGTTGTAAAGAGAAGGGTTAACTTTGAATCTGATCCAGTAAATAGTTTGTGGACTTCTAGTGGTAGATTCTCATGATCTGATATGAAACTTACAGTGAAGTCAAAAGTTTGTCTAAATTTTTTTGGCATGATAATACAAGAGTATCACCTAATTCAAGAGATGCTCTTAAATTGAGAGTTGACTCAAAAATATGTGATCCACATCCTAAACACCTTTAGGACATGACTCAAACTAAATTGTTCAAAAAATTTGTAGATGTTAAGGTGTTAACTATTACCATTAGTCAAAGATATTTTGAAAAGTCTAAACCATGGTATGTAAGGATTAACAAGGAAAGAATCACATTTTGTAAAACTCATGTTCAATTTCATTACCATTATGATGTATTTTCATCTATACGTGGTACCATGTATAGTAAAGAAATGTTGCAGGAATGTGGTATAAAAATACCACCTCAAACTATAAAGGATTTCATATTAGGGTTGTTTTTTAGGCCACCTAATGAAAAATACTTTCTATTCAATGCATGTCTTTCTACTACATGTGATATGTGTGGAAATATTTCTTTGTTAGATGAATGTTTGCATGAAAATGTTTTGACTACTTTTGGACAACAATTAGTTGATGTAAAAAGATTCAAAACTATTGAATATCCATTGAAGGATGGGAATATTTTAAAGAAGTGTGATCTAGTTACAAATAAATTTAGTTGTCATGTGTTTATGGATGAGTTTAAGAGTGTGATAATACCAAAATATGTTAAACACTCTCAATATGCAAGATGGCTTGATGAACATTTAGACATATGTAAGAATATGTTTCCAATTGGTACTATACTTTTAGTTGTTGAATTTGTAGAGAACTACACACTTGCACCACAAGATGAGGTATAACCACAATATTACAATTCAGTGAAAGATAGTATAGAGGAGGATCAAAAAATATTGAGAGAGTACCATTTCTATATGAGTGATAATAAACTTCATTCATTAGAGTTTGTCCAATATTGGTTCAAGGTCTTTATGATAATTTAAAAGAGAGACAAATTCAAATGACACAACATTGAATAGGGTGAGATAATTGTATAGGACAATTCAAGAATGCTCTAGAATGTTCTATTGGTTGAGTAAGACACATAGGCAAACTCATATCCAACATGTTTGGAGTTGTTTTGAGGCTGGACATGGTAAAGGAGAACATGATGGTGTTGATACATATGTGAAGAGAGCCCTTAGTAGAGAGAAAATAAAATTTGAGGAAAAAGCCAAATTCAAAAATGCACATGAGATTGTGAAATGGTATAAGAAATATATATACTTAGGATCAAGTCAGAACCCTACAATCAGACATTTCTTTTGCCTAGTTGAAGAGAAGAATATCCTTTCAAGATATGACTATGACACAAATAGTGGGTTAGCTAAATGATATTCATTTAGGAGTTTAGATTCTAACACTTGGATTATATGGACTAGGGAGCTTGCTTGCTTTTGTTAGTTTTGTCTTGCAGGTGAATCAGAAGAATGCGAGAATACATAATGGGTTGAAGATTGGCAACACAAATCACTAGCACCTATTGACACACATTTTCAAGATGATATAGTAAATGAATGTTTGAATTCTACTTTTATGTCGAAAGACTATGGTCGTATTTTAGACCTCATACAACCTGGTATGCACAATTTAATTTAATTTTGTTGTGATCATGCTTTAATTTATATTATTTATTTATGCACATGTAATTAATATAATTCAAGTACATTTCATTAATATATTATTTATATACGTACACATGTGATTAAAGTGTTTATGTACTTTATCTTATCTTGTATATGTTGTTATTGCACCTAATGATAATGATGAACATACTGAGTATTGGCTAGCTAGATATATGGAACCTAAGAAAAAAATGATATTTCATCAAGTAAATGATGATGGTTTTGAGTATCTAATTGGCTCTATCATTGTAGTTGGCACCTAGCTACGTACATACCTAACAAGAAGAAATGGTCTACCAACATTTGAAGACTACCAATCCAAAAAGAAGATTTTACACTATTCTCATTTGGTTTTGGCAACAAATATCAAATTAGAAAGATACAAAGGGAGATCCACCAATAAAGTATTATGGACAATTTCAATGGATGAGCACGAAACAATCATAGATGCATTGCAAAAAAGAGAGGATGCAGATGGTACAATGGGATGACTACATTTAAATCAAACACATGTAAGTTTATTCTTTATTGTGCTATTTTTATGTATGTACTTATATAATTAGATTAAATGTATGTATGTGTTGTCAATAGCACTTATATATACCTCTTATTTAGGTCTCAATTACAATTTATGAAAATTTAAATGTTTAAGGTGGATCAAACATCAACATCTTGTGCGATCACACATAGTGAGTACATACATTACACATATTTACATAATTCAAATAGCTCATATTAATCTATGCTTTTATTAGCACATGTTTTTGTTTTACAATTTTATTTTGTAGGACCTCACTTGAAGAAATGTGTTGAACCAATTTTATATTTTGAGTTCATCTTCTATTTATGTCATTCACATTGTCTTACATATATTGTGAAACATATTGTAAACATTTAAAAACAAGAGTTCACTTCTATTTGAAAGTTAAAGGTGTGTATTTGATATTAAAAATTAATTGTCGATTCAAGTAATGAACTCTTGTTTATTTCCATTACTTTTACATTCAAACATGTTTAAATTAATGTTTCTATATAAATAATTAAAATAATTAAAATAATTGTTCATGTACCATATGCTTACAAAATGTGTCATAACATGAATAAAATATATCACAATAAAGAAAATGGTTCATACTTACAACATGATAACATAATAATCTATACTACATATACTAGCATGATAAGTAGTTGTAAAAATATAGTACATGGTCTAACATGTCATAACATGATCTATGAAGTCAAAAAATACATATAATAAAGTTAATTGTCCTAATAGAAAGTGTATCAAAATAAACAATTTGTGTTATAAAAACACAATCTAAAGGTGCCAAAAGACCTAATCTATCTGATTTGTAGTCCTCTTTACTCCACGCAAAGAGGACTCAGATGGATCATCCTATTTAACATGAGGTGTCTCATCATGTGGGACACCCTGTGGGGCATCATGTGTCACATCTTGAGAAGACAATCTGTACATGCTTAATTGAAATGGGTTTCAAAATCTAGCTTGCAAATAAGTTAAATATTTAGTTCATAATAAAAATAATACCACGTGAGATGGGTGTCCCTCTATAACAGTAGAAGGTGCACTATGAAAGCTACCAAATGTGGTAGTGGTGAGGTCCTATAATTTACAATACATAAATTTTAAAAATTTGATAAAGATAATAATGAACTATGTATGTACATAAATCGCATAACTAACCTCAAAGGATTGTTTGTACCTCCATCTGGCTTAGTCCCATAGTCTCAACAACACTCATGGCAACATAGTCCTAAAGTTATGGATACATAAACCTTGCATCAAAATTATATATACATGAATTACAAACTATGTAAATTGAAAAGTACATAATTTACACTGCATTTTTTTGAAATAAAAACATATATATCATACCTGAGTAGTAGTCAATGTCACAGACGTGTCTAAAGATATGATACCATGATGATCATAGCCATGTCTCAAATGGTCAAGAGATGGAGTTGAAAATAAACTATACTAAGGCCTATATGGATAAGAATGATTCATCTCCTATTCGCAAAACCAACATATATAAAATTATACATGAATCAAAGTTGAAAATAAGTTAATAAAAATGTTTACATAAAAATAGTACAAATTATTTGTCTTCAAAAGTTCATATCATAGGTATTTGAGGCTGTGCCTTAGTGGTCGATGGATGAGGACTTGTATAAACATCGAACTATGTAATAGATGACAATCCCTACAAAATTAGATAAAAAGAACATATGAGCACATGTTATTAAATTTGAGTTTGAATGTACATTATTTACAGTGTAAATCAAAGTGCATGCCATATGAGGGATGCCAACATCTGTAGGTCTTGAAAAAAGACTATACTTCCTCCTATGAGGAACAATATCATCCATCCTTTATTATTTTAAAATCAACATACATTAATATGGTTAATACAATTACGCATATATGTAGACAGTAAATAATTGTGTACTTAATAATTTTTTATTAAACTCTTACCTACTACTCCTAATTGTATCTCTCTCCAAGCAGAAATTCAACACATGATGACACATCAATATCATCACTACCATCACCATGAGCAGCGTATGCATCATTATCAAAATCAGTGCCCTTAGCATCATGGCCATCATGTGTTGCATTGACATCGCTCTAGGGGCCTCTACATATACCTCCACAACTAGTACAGATGTGTACAAGTTGAAGAATATCTATCACCTACTCTCAATGAAGCAAGAGTAGATGACATTGCTAAATGATGGTGAGGCACTGGGACAACTAGTGCAGGAATATGTACAAGAGGCTAAGGACATATGTGATTCCTCGTATTATCACTTAGCTTTGCCCCAAGCCTATCTTGAGGCATCCCTCCACCAACCCCCTAAAATGATCTAATATAAAAATAATTGGGATTCAAATCCAATTCAAGCTCAACCCAAAGCTTCTTAAGAAAGTAGTTGAGCACCTCATGATTTGTGTGTGGTAGATGTCCTTTATTTAATTTGAACTAATGGACCTCTCTATAGGAAAGCCATCAGAATAGAAGGCACACATGCTTTGTGTCCATAATCTAAAGCTATCGATGTCACTATGCAAATGCTTGATAGAGTTTATAATGCCTTGCACACTATTTGCAAGGTGAAGTAGGTGGCGAGCGAGGGGGGGGGGGGGGGGAGGGCTCGTGCATAATGGTCTGAATATCGCTCATGAGGTCACAAAGGTTGTGCCTCATGCTCTCCCCCTTAGATCCTCTATGGTAGGTGCTAGAGGAGGACTAGGTGGTCATGGAGATGGGGGTGGAGGTGGAGGTGGAGATGGAGGGGGCAGGGGTGGGTCCATCAAATATAATCTGCATATATGTTTAAAAAACATAAAAAATCACAAAATTACTATTTAATAAAATAAATCTAAAATATGAATTATATAAATGTACATCTTTGAAACCATGTATCAATTATATAAATAAAGTTAAACACTTAAGTAAACTTTAATGTTAAGGCTAATTGAACATTATACCAAATTTAAGCCTAATCATAAAATAATACTCCAAAAAACTATTAATTAGTTAACTTAAATGTAAATTCTAAAAATAACTTATATTTATGTTTAGGATTATGCCTTAGCATTTATGATTAAGGTCCAATATTAAAACAATTAGGATTTAACATAAATAAGATTGTGGTTTGGGTTAGGATTTAGGGTTATCCATTTAGAATTAGGGTAGAGTAATTAACATTATGATTGGGGAACAAAATATAAGATTTAGGATTACAACTACTATTTCAAGGCTTATCATTTAAGATTAGACATTAGAATTTAGAAACATGGTTTAGGTTAAGATTTAGGATTTATGGGTGATAATTTAAGATTATAGTTTAGCATTTAGAATAAGTGTTTAAAAATTAGGATTAAAATTAGGGGTTACATTTTAGGATCACATGCTAGCTTTAAGGATTATGATTTTTAATTATGGTTAAGATTGGGATAATTTTGTGTTTAGTAATTTAGATTTTAGCATTTAGGGAAATTATTGAGCAATTAGGGCCTACCATTTATAATCACGGTTTCACATTTAGAATTAGGGCTAGGGTAAAGATTATGGTATGGGTTTACATCATTAAATTAGAAATATGATTTGGAT
Organism: Cupressus sempervirens; assembly: GCA_028749045.1. Lineage (NCBI taxonomy): Eukaryota > Viridiplantae > Streptophyta > Pinopsida > Cupressales > Cupressaceae > Cupressus > Cupressus sempervirens. The sequence goes on from CM053786.1 coordinate 318,404,438, forward strand.
TATGGTATGTATTTTCTAGGAAATATAATATGAGTGTTTAACATTTATATTTCAATGTTTAGGATTATGCTTTAAAGCATTTATGATTAAAGTTCAATATTAAAATAATTAGGATTTAACACAAATAAGATTGTGGTCTGGGTTAGGATTTAGGGTTATCCATTTAGAATTAGGGTAGAGTAATTAACATTATGATTGGGGCACAAAATATAAGATTTAGTATTATGAAGCCTACTATTTCAAGGCTTATCATTTAAGATTAGGCATTAGAATTTAGAATTATGGTTTAGGTTTAGATTTAGGATTGATGGATAATAATTTAAGATTATAGTTTTACACTTAGAAATAGTGTTTAAAAATTAGGATTAGAATTACAGTTTACATTCTAGGATCATGTGCTAGGTTTAAGGATTATGATTTTTAATTATGGTTAGGATTAAGATTACTTTTCATTATGGTTACTGTTATGGTTACTTGGCTAGGGATCAAGTGTTAGGTTTAAGATTTAAAGTTACAATTAGAATTAGGGTTTAACATTTAGGATTAAGTTTATCATTTAAGAAATGGGTTAGGATACTTGTATTAGGGTTTCAAATTAATGATTAGGGTTAGGTTTCTCATTTTTAATTATATAATGGTGAAAATAAATTAACTAGTGTTAGGGTTAGGCTTAGAATTATGGTGAGAGTGGGATTTTACATTAAAGTCAATACTATGTTTAGGGTTAGTGTGTAGTTTTATAAAAAAATATGTTCATTAAATTATTGTAAATCTTGTTGTAAAATTTATCTAACTAAACAATGAAATGATAAATGGATATGATGACACATAATTTGGAGTATGGAATTTAAAATTACATTTCATTTGGAAGGGAAACATTAATTATTGAGAATCACAATTATAATTTAAGAGAGTCTACATTTATGTCATAATTAGGGGTAAGGTTGTGTTAATGATTTGGTTACATGATTTTTTAGGATTAGAGTTTTAGTTAATGTTATGATTAAAGAGTTGGGCTTAAGATTAGAGTTACATGAATCTAGGGTTTAGAGTTAAAATTATGGTTTTAAGGTAAGGGAGCACATTAAATACTTAGTTTTATGTTTAGGGTTTAGATTAAATTATTGTAAAGTTATGGTTAGGTTGAGGTTAGACTTAAGAATATAGCTAGTTTTAATTTTTTGTTATATGGTTTACAAACTAATTTATAATTAATTACTATTCAGTTGAAATAAATCTAAAACATCAATGTAATTACATGTTTAAACAATATAATTTACATCTATCTAATCATTTATCACTAAATTTTTTATTAAATACATCAAAACATCTAAAATAATAATTTTTAAATGAACATCTACAAAGAAAAATTTAAAATGAACAGATACAAAACTATTTAAATGTGAGGCCTCACCTTGACCCGTCATAGCATAGATATTTTATTTATATTTTGATATTCGAGACCCTAATATTTTGACAATTACTAGAGACTTAGATGGATAGTGGATTGCTTTATCTATTGATTTTGATACTTTAGTAGTGTTTTACATTGTTATATGCACTTAGAACTTTTTATTGTGTAAGAAATGTTCAAACATATATGGATGCATCTTTATGACATGATATTATCAAATTTTGATGCAATGCAAAATGTTAATTTGATTCTGGTGATTTTTGATTTATAGATAAAAGTTAATTTGATTATGATGTTTTATGGCATGTAGATGGATGGTTAGGATATGCAGATAGATGTTAATTTGATAATGATGATTTATGACATGTAGATTTTGATATCTTAACATTTCAAATGGAAAAATTGAAAGGACTAGGAAAGGAAATCTAATTAGAATTATGTTAATATGGATATTATTATTATATGCACTTATGTTGTATATGTTTATTTGACCCCATTGGACTACTAATGCTCAAGTTTGATGTGTAGGAAAAGGAACCATGGAAATTTAATGGGGAAAAAAGGTATAGACACATGTTCAAATGACTCTGCTAAGGTGAATCTTTGTAAGATTTGTAAACCTTGTTGTGATGTGTTTATTTTGTAAACGTGCAATATATGTGTGTAGTATGTATTTCATATGTAGATTCTGGACGTGTCATGTGTGATGTATAGTGCATTTTGTGTGTGTCATTTGACACTTGTACTCATTATATGAAATGACATGTTATTTGATGTTGGATCATGTGGCCACCTTATTTCGAGTTAAATGCCTCAATTGAGAAATTTGATTTATTGCCCTAAATTAGTAAAGAGAACAAGGTTATCACCATGGAAAAATTTGGAATTTGAATTACCTAGCATTGGAAAGGCCATAAAGTGACTCTAAGGTGAGTTTGTGACAAAAATAAACCCTACCCATGTTAGTACTTTAAGTTAGGGGGCTAATAATGACCTCTAGGATGCCTAGTAGACCTAGGAGATCCAAAAAAAAAATGCATTCTTTATTGAATCCGAAAATGAGAGGGATATATAGAGGCATGGTTAAATTGGAAACTCATTTGGCCACTCTCTATCTTTAGAGACAACTAGGGTTTGGAGGAAGAGGATAAGGAGCTCTACTACAACTATCCATTGCCATTGCTTGGAGTGAGGTTGGTACCCATGATCCATGGTGTTCTTCATTTTTCATGTAGAATAGATATGGTGTTCTTCATTCCATGATGAATTTGGTGTATTGTAGATGTGGTTTTGTGGGAAAAGATCTTTTGTTTGAGTGTTGCATGTGAGAAGTTTTGTGTGAATCCTTCCTTGAATCTTGCTTTGCTTTCATGTTGTGTGTTTATGTAATGGGTGTGAAGCATCACTCACCCTTGGGAGGGAAGAGATGCTTGGGTGAAGGGGTTAGTTGGGCTCACACATGAAGTTGAGGAACTCTCCCATGCGTGGAAATGATTTAATATGTTCAATGGAATGTGGTCTTCTTGGTTACTTGCATTTTGAGAGTCAAGTTTCATTATAGGCATTAATATGACGTAATAAATCCATCCATTCTTATTTTTTTATTCTCCATGTTTATAGATTATTTGGATGCATTGGTGATCAATTCTGATTCTTACATGGTTGTAGAACATATGCATTGGTAGATAGTGAATTCATATTTAGTTTTCTTTTATATCATGAAATGGAGTCATCATGAAATTTGAATACTAGTTGTTTTAAAGTTGCATACATAAGTTTTTCTTTGTTTTTATGATCATGTATTAGAATCTTTGACATTAGTTTGGAAGCATTAAGAAATCTTCATGAACACAATCCTTTAGGTTAACTCCATAGACTATGCACTAGATTTGAATGTACATTGATCAAATATCACCATTCCACTTGTAACAATATAATAAAACTATGAAGAACATTTGGACAATAAGATCAACTTTATAACTAAGACCTGGAAGTGCATAATAGCTTGGTGGAAAAAGTATGGGATAAAAAACAAAACCCCCCTCCTATTATAGTCCATTAAAATATTCAGCTTGATTAAAATAATATTACAATTTATATTCTAATATATATATATATATATATATATGTCAGTCACTCATTATTGTGAAGACTAGCCATCCTATAGGACTTGTACCTTGGATAGACATTAAAACCCAAAAAAAAAATAATACTATCAATCACCATAAAATAAATTAAGTAAACATAGCTCCCTAAAAAGAGGCGACCAAACAATAATGGATGACAGATAATTTTAAATCACAATCATCAATTTCTTTTACCCAACTTTGGAGGCTTATTCACTCCACCTCCCACCTTGGGTGCTTCATCCACCTAAAACATTTAAGGTGCCTACAGTGGTGGGAGAAAAGTCCACCATCTTCATACTTGGCAGCTTCAAAAGGAAGTACAAGGCATGGGGGAGGGGGGGGGGGGGGGCAACGCACATATGAAAGGCCGCCACCTCACCTCCCTCCCACATGGGCAAGAGAGAGGAAAGTGGGCGACATGTTAGTGGTGGTGGGGAAAAATAAAATAGATAAATTGATTTAGGTTAGTGGGGTAGTTGGAGCCTAGGGAATAGATGGGTAGGATTATATGAGTTGAGAGTTTATATATATATATATATATATATATATTGGGATTGCACTTTTTGCTATTTCTTGATTATTTTATTTTATTTTATTTGTGTGAATTGAATATAGTTATTGATTGTAGTTGATTTTAGTTTCTTAGAAAATTTAAATGGTAGTAGGAGTAATATAAAATTTAAAATATTTGAATTGTAGTAAAATTTGTTATTGATTATAATTGACCTTAGTTTATTAGAAAATTTAAAGGGTAGTAGGAGTAATATAGAATTTAAGATATTTTAATTATAGTACAATTTGATTTTAGATATTTTGGGAAAGAATATTTAAAAGTTGAGTCCTAAAATGAAAGAAATTAGGCAAGATTAATGGGCACGTGACATCATGATCTAGGATTCAAATTTTGGTTGAGAATAGATTTGAGATCAACATTATTATGTTATTAATTAAGCATGGATAGATTTATACATGTTGTAATAAGGGTCTTCAATAAGGAAATGGATGTTGGATATTAGGAATAATTTAGAATATATGATCACGTAGATTTAGGGATAAAATTGCTAGTACATTATGTTATTTAATGTGGTCAACTAAATAAATTAAAAATTTATGTAATAATATGCAATGAAATTACTAAGTTGATAGATTAGGAAAAATTATGCTAGCTTGATTTCAATAAAGTATGTTTAATCATTTATTAAATAATCACATACTAAAATATCTTAGAGGTTAAAGACTAACATTGGATTTACCTTATCTTAATTGTCTCATGAATGGATTAGATTATTTACTATCAAACTTATTGCATCGGTAATAAATGGAATATTAGATATATGTCCTATACATTAAGCATCAAACAACTTGAATGAACCATACCATTACAAGAGGAACTTTACAACTTCCTTTTAACATTTTGGATATTGTGGATGCTGAAAGAAATTTAATATAGTGGCAAACCCTAGTAGATAGTCGACCAATGACCATTTTCCTTCATAACTCACACTCCTAGAATATGACACCTACACACCAAGTTACAATTAGTAATCATTTAGGAGTAACTTCAACCTAATGCTAGTACGAATCTTCTATATTAAACATCTAAGTTGAGAATGTAATTATTACCTCCATCAAAAACAAAATTTTTGTGTTTTGTCTTATAGGAAATTTTTGGTCATGACATTAAATTAATGGATATAATAATCTAAATAGAAAACTATTAACAATGGAAATTTACAATTTTACATATTCAAAACTATTAAACATGAAAAAAAGCAATGAATTGACAGAATTATAAAGCATAAAACTAAAAAAATTGAAATAAAATATTAGAAAATAAAGTAAAATACCTAGTACACTTAAAAAAAAAAGCTAGAGTCAGTAGAAATCTAAAAATGAGCTCCCATTTTATGCTTAAATTGGGCTCCCATTTATGATGCCAATGAAAACGAGTGAAAACCCCATAAAAAAATAGGTTTTATAGTTTTTAGAAATTAGGTACTTGATTTTTAAATCATGCTTTGGGTACTTGATCTGTATTAAAAAATTAGGTACTCAATTTTTGAATATGGATTGGGCACCTCAACCATAATGGGTACCTGATTTGTTAAAATCAGGTACTAATTTTTGAAGAGGTCCATTCCACAAAATTGACTTCCACAGAATTGCCACCCAACTTTGTGCATTCACCCACCTTACACATGTCACAATTTGAACTGCTTTGATATAGACCTATTTCTTATGACTATTTTTTTAAATTTCTTTAAAACTAATAATCTTATTATTTCAACTTGTGAAATCTGTTTCATTTTTGGAATATTACATCATACTCATGTTAATTATTACACTTTTTAAATCTTGTTTATATGTTCTAACCATCAACTCTACATATCACTTATTTTGGGTTCTCTTGACATAGACAAGTGAACTAATCTATAAAATAAATTGCTAAATAGACTTCACCTTTGTTCCATAAAAATGCAATTTTTTATCTATGTTACACTTTTATAAGTATTGTCCATGATAACATTATTATGTTAGAATAATTTGATGTGTATAAAACGTCAATTGAGTTATGACCTCATTTGATATGAAATAGAATGTTCATTGTTTTTATAAGTTAAAAAATTTTAATAAAAGGAGAATTCTTATATCAATTCAATGAGGTTGAAATTTTATTGGTATAGTGTTAAGAGTTTAGGACATCTATTTCAATGAATATATATGTAGTATGATTCTTTTATATATTTTTAAAATAATTTCATTATGATTCATTATATTGATATACATTACTAGTGAAATCTATTATTTTTTATTATCAAAGGTTAAAAAATCTTCTTGTAGAGAGTTAAAGATTTAGGGGCATCCATTATATTAAATTAGATAATAGCATTCTCCTTTCATTATATATTGTTCTATTAATTTCATTATTAATAGTGTGGCAGATACTTAATAATAATAATTTCAACTAATGCAAACTAAATGTAATTAGTCATGATAAATATTATCTAAAAGGGGTCTTTTCCACTTTGAACCTCAAATATATTGCACTTTTAAAGAATGACTTTACACCTTCCACATCAAAAAATTTGCACTCCTTTAATAAGACCATTATTTTATAAATATTTGTTCCAATTTATTTTTAAATTATTTTCTTATTTTTATTTGTGAAATTTGTTATTTTTCATAAAGAATTGTTATTTTTGTTTGTGAAATATGATAAAAAAATTCATAAAAAGACTCACTTGCACTTCAAACTCATTAAAATATACTACACTTTTTTATAAGTGACTTTGCACCTGATGCAAAACAATTTGTACTCCCTTCTAGAGTATAGTCTAGATGATTACATAGTTCTATTTGTTCCAATTATTTTAAAATAAATAAAATTCTTATTGTTTTTGATGTAGTAAAAAGAATCCAAAAGAGGGGCCGACCCCAAAGTACAATAGGCTGGAGATCAATTGAAAATCATACCCCTATGATTCTAGTGATTCCTTTTCTAGACATCTAAAATAGCTTATCAACCCAAAAAAGATCAAGGTCCTTCTTACTAACATTATTAATAGAAAAAAACTTACTACCCTAATATCTAAACCAAAAAATATTGTAGCAACAAAATCTATGGGTGCTGCTATAGAACTGACAATGTTTCGACCTATACAAATTTGCCATGCAGGGAACCGAGTTAAAAAAATACCACATCATCAAAAAACTTAAAAGAGAAAAATAAATTAGGGCTAGCTCCCCTCTCTATCACCCATGTCATATTTAATAGGCTTGTTATCCTTCTCCTTCATAGGCTTGTCCAATAGGGTCTTGAACTAGTCATCTTCCAAGAAGCTATAAAGGGAGCGAGTGGCTTTTCTTTCTTTTCCCACATCCTTCTCCTCATTGTTAACTTGTAGAAAATATAAAGCAATGGTTGTAGAATGCATAACCTTGTTGGTATGTTTGTCATTGTGCCAAATGCTTGAGATATCAATGAATGTCACAAACACAAGACTTACCCAAATCCATGAGAGGCAGTTAAGCCATGTCATGAACCCTAAAGGAGGTGCTAACTACCAAGTCAACAATCTCTCCCTCAAAACCAATTGAGGGTCCTGCATCGACAGAATGAAGGAGACCTCTAGAATATTTAAACCCATGATCCAAGGCTCTGATTCTAATTGTTGGTATATTTTCCATTGCGCCAAAAGATCGAGCTATCAATGAATGTCACAAACACAAGACTTACCCAGAAACACAAGAGGCAATTAAGTCATGTTGCAAACCCTGAAGGAGATGCTAACCACTAAGTCAAAAAACCTTTGTAGTGAACTCAAAAAGGGTCTTAAATTGTTGGTACAGGGCTGCTTGGTTATCTACCAGATCACTCATAGACTCTCCAGCCTATCCATCCTAGTTTTACTTTTATCTTTTTCCTCCCCCATATTCTCCCCACCCCTCTCTGCCTCCTTCATGGGGGAAGTGATATTCTCAGCCAAGATCTTGTTCGAGGATAAGTGACCTTCCATGGTATCAGAAATATGGATGGGCTAGGGTTATCTTTACTCCCAGAGCTAGGGTGAATCAATTTTATTTTCCTCTTCCTAGTGGACTTAGTTTCTGTCTCTATGGTTTCCATGCTCAGTTCCTTTTTGGAGAGGGGTTCTTTCTCTATTTTGAGCCTCTTGCTAGATTACTAAGTGACTTTGTTGCTACACCTAGTATCAATATTAGAGTCAATAAGGGTAAGTGCACCAAGTTGTGGTACCAAAAGGGGGTATAAGTGGACACTTTTTTCTTGAAATCAGAAATTTCTAAACTTCAACAAGAATTTGAAGATAGTTACGATCAAATTTTGAAGATATGACCAAAAAAAAGGTCACAATCCTTTGAATCTAGTTTCTAAACTACTATTTTTTTTTCCAAAATGGTTTAGTTTTAGGTCCTCAAAAAAGGAGGCCACAAAAAGTGGTACTATTTATTCCAAACAAACATAACACAGTACAAAGTGTGGCCCCCCTAAAATTTTAACTTTTTTTTGAAATTCTTTAATCACTCTAATCAAAAGTTAATTAAGACTATGTAGTTTACCCCAAATTATTTGGGTAATTTTATAATGTGTTTTTTTTTTAATGATTTTTTTAAACTAGACACATCCCAAAAATGTGAAATATCTGTGTGCTCCCCCTAGAAATAATTGAGAACTAATCTAAAATCAATTTTTTTTTCAAAGTGTGTAGAATGGAGTCTAGTTTCTAAAAAACTAAGTTGTTGCAAAATTCAATGAATGAGCTAAAATCTATAGCCCAATTAGTACATGGTGGTTTTTGACAAAAAATGAACATACATTCAAAAGAAATTATAGATGAAAGGCTTGAAATAGTTCAAATTAAAAATAAATTACATGGTTATATAGCTAACACAAAGACCTACAATGTCATGTAACTTGATCTTATTAATGCCCAACCACGAGGAATCTTGAAGGAGAGCACACAAGAAAAATCAATCATTTTTTGTATGTTTGCTGGAAAACATGTCTTAGACCTATTTATAAACTCCAAACCTTTGGGTTGGATCTCCAAGGAAAAACCAAGCCTTAGGCTTGGTTTTAATGCAAAGCTTTCAATAGTGCATACGTTCTATAACATGCACGTGCTATAGCACACACACACTATTCAAAGTATTTGAATTTCAGTCTCAATAGCACTTGCGCACTATAGTACGCATGCACTATTGAGACCTAAATAATACATAGAAGATGCAAAGAAAGAGCAAGAGAGAGCAGGGGGGGAATGGCTATGTGTGTGTGTGTGTGTGTGTGTGTGTGTGTGTGAGAGAGAGAGAGAGAGAGAGAGAGAGAGAGAGAGAGAGAGAGAGAGAGAGAGAGAGAGAGAGAGAGAGTAGGGGATGGGAGAGAGAGGAAGTCAGAAAGAGTAGGGGTGGTAGAGAGAGTATGGGATGGGAAAGAGGAACTGAGAAAGAGTAGGGGTGGCAGAGAGAGTATGAGATGAGAGAGAGAGGAAGTGTAAGAGAGTAGGGGTGGCAAAGAGAGAGTACTTGATGGGGGAGAGAGATTAAAATTAGGGGATGTGAGAGAGAGGAAGTGTGAGAGAGAGTAAGGGTGGCAGAGAGAGAGTACAGGGTGGGAGAGAGAGAGTAGGTGGTGGGAGATGGAGTGGGAGAGGGAGAGCAAGAGAGAGGAGGATTGGAGTGCATGTGTGTGAAAGAGAGAGAGTAGGGAATGAGAGAGGAGGGAGATAGAGTAGCTCAAGAGAGAGTAGGGGATGGGAGAGAGAGTAGGTGATGGGAGAGGGAGTGGGAGAGGGAGAGTGAGGGGGGATGGAAATGTGTGTAAGAGAGAGAGAGAGTATAGGGGATAGGAGAGAGTGTGAAAATGTGTGAGAGAGTAGGGGGTAGTAGAGAGAGAGTAGAGATGGAGAGAGTGAGAGTGAGAGAGAGAGTAGGAAGTGGGAGAGGGAGTGGGGGAGGGAGAGCAAGTGAGAGACAAAGTAGGGGATGGGAGAGGAGAGAGGGGGGATGGGTGTGTGCGAAAGAGAGAGAGAGAGAGTAGGGAATGGGAGAGGGGAGAGAGAGATAGAGAGAGTAGGGGATGGGAGAGAAAGAGAGTAGGAAATGGGAGAGGGAGTGGGAGAGGGAGAGAGAGGGGGGATGGGAGTGTGTGTAAGAGAGAGAGTAGTTGATGGGAGAGAGTGTGAGAGTGAGAGAGAGAGAGTAGGGGTGGCAGAGAGAGAGAGTGAGAGTAGGGGATGGAAGAGAGAAAGTAGAGAGGGAGAGAGTGAGAGAGAGATAGTAGGTAGTGGGAGAGGGAGTGGGAGGGAGAGAGAGGGGGAATGGGAGTGTGTAAGATAGATAGAGTATGGGATGGGAGAGAGTAGGTAGTGGGAGAGGGAGTGCAAGAGAGAGAGGGGGGGAATGAGAATCTGTGTAAGAGAGATAGAGTAGGGGATGGGAGAGAGTGTGAAAGTTTGAGAGAGGGTAGGGGATGGTAAAGAGAGCTCGTACTGGATGGGGGAGAGAGAGAGTTAGAGAGTAGGGGATGGAAGAGAGAGAGTGAGAGTAGGGGATGGTAGAGAGAAAGTAGAGAGGGAGAGAGAGTACTTGAGAGAGAGATAGTAGGTGATGCACGAGGGAGTGGAAGAGGGAGAGAGAGGGGGGATGAGAGTGTGTGTAAAAAATATAGAGAGTAGGGGATGGGAGAGGAGAGAGAGGGGATGGGAGTGTGTGTGTGTCTGTGAAAGAGAGAGAGTAGGGGATGGGAGAGGGAGAGAGAGAATAGGGGATGGGGGGGAGAGAGTAGGCAGTGAGAGAGGGAGAGAGAGAGGGGGAATGGGAATGTGTGTAATAGAGACAAAGTAGGGGATGAGAGAGAGAGTGAGAGTACGGGATGGGAGAGTGTGAGAGAGAGTAGGGGATGGGAGAGAGAGTGAGAGTAAGGGATGAGAGAGAGAGAGAGTAGAGAGGGAGAGAGAGAACTTGAGAGAGAGTGATAGTGGGCAGTAGGAGAGGGAGAGGGAGAGAGATAGGGGGATGGGTGTGTTTGTGACAGATCTAGAGAGTATGGGATGGGAGAGAAGAGAGTGGGGGGATAAGAGTGTGTGTTTCTATGAAAGAGAGAGAGTAGGGGATGGGAGAGGGGAGAGAGAGAGTAGGGGATGGAGGATAGAGAGTAGGCAGTGGGAGAGGTAGAGTGTGAGAGTAAAGGATGGGAGAGAGTTTGAGAGAGAGTAGGGGATGGGAGAGAGTGTGAGAGAGAGTAGGGAGAGGGAGATAGAGAGAGGGGGATGGGAGTGTGTGTGATAGATCTAGAGAGTAGGGGATGGGAGAGAAGAGAGAGAGGGAGGATGGGAGTGTGTGAGTGTCTATGAAAAAGAGAGAGTAGGGGATGGGAGAGAGTGTGAGAGTGTGAGAGAAAGTAGGGGGTGGTAGAGAGGGAGTACAAGATGAGAGAGATAGATTGAAAGGATGGGAAAGAGTGAGAGAGTAGGGGGTAGTAGAGAAAGAGAGTGAGAGAGAGTAAGGGGTGGCAGAGAGAGAGTACGAGATGGGAGAGACAGAGTGAAAGGATGGGAGAGAGTGTGAGAGAGAGTAGGGGATGGGAGAGAGTGTGAGAGAGAGTTGGGGATGGGAGAGAGAGAGTAAGAGTAGGGGTTGGGAGAGAGAGAGAGTAGAGAGGAAGAGAGAGATAAGTTAAGAGAGAGGTAGTAGGTTGTGGGAGAGGGAGTGGGAGAGGGGGAGAGAGAGGGGGGATGGGAGTGTGTGTGAGAGATCTAGAGAGTAGGGGATGGGAGAGGAGAGAGAGAGAGGGAGATGGGAGTGTGTATCTATAAAAGAGAGAGTTTAGGGGATGGGAGAGGGGAGAGAGAGAGAGAGTAGCTTGAGAGAGAGAGTAGCAAATGGGAGAGAGAGACTAGGTGGTGGCAGAGGGAGTGGGAGAGGGAGAGAGATGGGGATGGGAGTGTGTGTAAGAGAGAGTAGGGGATGGGAGAGAGTGTGAGGGAGAGTAGGAGGTGGCAAAGGGAGAGAACAAGATGGGAGAGATAGAGTAAGAGTAGGGGATGGGATAGAGTGTGAGAGAGAGTAGGGGATGGGAGAGAGTGTGAGAGAGAGTAGGGAGAGGGAGATAGAGAGAGTGGGATGGGAGTGTGTGTGATAGATCTAGAGAGTAGGGGATGGGAGAGAAGAGAGAGGGGGGATGGGGGTGTGTGTGTCTATGAAAGAGAGAGAGTAAGGGATAGGAGAGAGTGTGAGAGTGAGAGAGAGAGTAGGGGGTGGCAAAGAGAGAGTACGAGATGAGAGAGATAGAGTGAAAGGATGGGAGAGAGTGTGAGAGAGAGTAGGGGGTGGCAGAGAGAGTACGAGATGGGAGAGGAGAGAGAGAGTAGGGAGAGAGAGAGTAGGGAGGATAGAGAGTGATGTGTTTTGACATAGTGCATACACACTATGTGAAATCACCCAAAAATGATCAAAAAGAAACTTTGGGGCCCATTTCATCCATTCTCTAATTTTGGTCTATTGTGCTTTCTGTTATTCTGACAGAAATCATGGGTTTGAACATAGAAAACACTATTTCAAGACGTTTTGAAGCTAGCAAACGCCAAATTCAGTCATTGGATATGCGATTTGAAGACTTTTTGAATACTCCTTGTATAGAAAAGGTTAGTGCAATCCAAATTAAATATTGTTTGTTGATATATAGATAAAAATTTGATTATAATTTGACATCTTGTTTAATATATAGTGAATTCATTGAAATTTGTATGTCTGAATGAAATGTTATTTCGAAATGGTTAGAAATTTGACAAGTTGTTTGATATATATTGTGCATTCATTCAAAGAATTATAATTTTTATATGTATTTGAATAATTTGTAATTTACACATTGTAAGTGAGTTCTACGTGTTTGAATAATTTGACATGTAGAAATCATCATCATGCCAAGGAAGAAACCAAAAACTCAAACAAATGAAGATAGGGAGAGATATTTGGAAATTAAAAGAGATAAAATGAAACTACTACATGAACAAAAAAAATTGCAAAGCAATAATGAAGAATTGACTTTCGAAGAGGATCAAGAACCACCGATACAAAGAAACAAAGAGAAAGAATTGAAAAGACAGAGAGAATGAATGAGATTGTTACACTGAAGAAGACAATTGAATTGTGAAGCTACACCATCTTCCAATGTTGGAGTCATATCATCCTCTCATGTTGAAGAGACACTAATTTCTAGAATTCATTTTAGAAGACTAAAATATTTGATTGATATTGATACTAACATTTTGAAATCAATGCCTGACAAGATTAGCAAGTGTACTTGTCAAAGAAAAGTTAATCATATGTGGAGATTATTTTTTGAAGAATTAAATATTACAGGTCAATGTCAATTATTTTTTGAAATGATGAGGAATTTGAAATTTAGGCCTATCATGAAGATTCTTGGGCTAAGAACTATGGATTAGTCAAATGAAAAAAGCATTGTAAAGAATCTAATGAGTGCTTATGACAAAGTGGGTTCTAAATCATGCACCAAAGATAGTAATATCAAAAGATGGGTACTTACATCAACAATAGTAAGTAGCCAAATGAATAAATATCCACTCATGAGAAAGACAAGAAAAATATTAAAAATTGTTAGAGGTACTCTAAGGAGAGCCATGCTAAGGTGTGAGAGATTGGAAGATACAACAAAAAATGAGTTATGGACATTTAGTAGTAGACTACTACAAAAGGATAAAGAGATTAGTGAAGCTTTGATATCATTGATCAAAGATTTTTGAAAAAATAACACACGTGTTTTCCCTAACCAAAAAGATGTTGTAAGAAGGAGGATTGGTAGCCAAAATCACGATCCACATGTGAAACATTTTTTGGACTCAACTCAAACACAATTTTTTGCAAAATTTATTGGTATGTATCTTCAAATTCGAATAAGTCAAATATTTTTTGAGATGGGTAAACCTTTTTATGTGAAGATAAATCACACATGCACAACTTGTTGTTGTAGGATACATATTGAATTTTCTAACCATTTTGATGTTTTTAGGCATATATGTGTGTTTTTGCATTCTAAGCTTTTTTTGCAGGATTGTGACATGAATGAGCCACCAAGATCTTCAAGGGAATTCATATCCAACATTTTATGTGAAATAGGGGACATCCAACAATTTTACAAGAAATCATGCTTGGATGGTACATGCTTATTTTGTGGTTCTTTGCAACTTTTATCAACTTGTTAACATATGGATAGTACACATGCAATTGAAAATAAAATAGTAAATTACAAAAAATTTAAGAAAGTGACATATGCTCTAAAAGATGGGAAACATGGCAAAAGATGTGATTTAGTCATTTAAAAGATTCAAGTGTATGAGTTCATGAAGATTTTTCGTGAAAAGATTATTTATGAGTAGGCAAGGCATACACATAGAGCTCGATGGCTTGATTTGTAATTCAAGTTGTGCAAGTATAGTTTTCACTGTATACCATTGTTTTTGTTGTAGACTTCATAGAGAACTACACACTAAAACCAAAAAATGAGGTGCAAGCAAAGTATTATACTTCTCCACAAGTTTTCATATTTGTTCACATAACATTCATGTATTCACTTACAAGTATAGAGGATGATAGGAAGATTTTGAGGGAGTACCATTTTTACATCAGCAATAATCGATCACATTCTACGAAGTTTGTACAGGGTTGTTTTCAACTATTTTATGGAGATTTGGCTAATAGGGGCATCACATATTGTTAGCACATTATTTGGTTAGACAATTGCGTATCAATTCAAGAATGCAAGGATGTTCTATTGGTTAAGTAGGATGCACAGGTTGTGTAGAGTTCAATATATGTGGAATTTCACAGAGCCTGGTCATGGAAAGGGAGAGCACAATGGTGTAGGCGCATGCATCAAAAGGGCCTTAGCTCATGAAGAACTAAAATACAAAGATGGAGCAATATTGACAGATGCAAAATCCATCGTCTAGTGGTGTAATGCTACAATGGGTCCAGGTAAGGTAGGTGAGTCTACAGTTCATAGATTTTTTTGGTTGATAGCTAATACTAACATTGCACCATATCAGGATTGTTGCACAGTAACAGGATTCAATGAGTTGCATTCTTTTAGAAGCTCTGATGCAGGTTCATGGAGTATCCACACATGAAAAATGGCATGCTATTGTCCATCATGTCCAGAGGAAAATTGGGATGACTGTGAGTCGACTGAATGGGTGGACAAATGGGATATACGAGTTTTGGGCCCAATTGACACCTATCATCCCCCACAAGCACTGGAAATGATACAGATGGATTCATCTACTGACTTTGACTACTTTTCTGATCTAGTGCAACCTAGTAATATATATATATATATATATATATATATATATATATATATATATATATCTTTATAATTTCAATACATAACTTTATAACTTTTACCAAAGTATTTTTTGAATTAATGACAACATTATGTACATTTGTCATTGTAGGCCATGTTTTTGCTATTATTGCACTTGAAGACAATGAAGAAGGGACATATTATTATTTGTGTCATTGTGTCCAAGCCAAAAAAAAATTGGATCACTCGGTTATAGATGGTGAAGGTTTAGAGTACCATGTCAGTGCGGTGGTTGTAATCGGCACATGGCTTAGACGATATTCTATGAAGAACCCTAACTTGTTGTTATTCAAGGATTGGCAAACAAAGAGGAAGATTCTTCATTATTCAAAATTTTTTGTTGCATCAAATGTCCACTTGATAAAATATGGTGGAAAACCACATAATAAGATTCTTTGGAAAGTTCATGAGTCAAACCATGAGGCAATACTTGAGACATTAGAATGTAGAACAGATCCAACTGGCTCATTAGATTGAATAGGGAGAGAGGGAGAGAGAGAAAGGGTGATCAATTGGATCCAAATACAATTTACCTCTCCCCCGATACTATCCACATGACAAGATGGATTGTATTGTTATGATGTGTAAGTGATGAGATAAGTTTAAATCACAGATTTTATGTTTTGATTTGTTTAGAATCTAGATACATTATTTGAATTTATATTAGATTCTTTAATAGGACCCATTTTCAGATTAGTCATTTGAATAAGTGAAAGTTTAGAATTTTTTTTTAAGATCAAAATGTAATGAAAGAACATGAAAATTGTTAGAATGTGAATGCTTTGTGATGTAAAGTCATGATTGTGTGCATGTAACTAGAAACTTCAAACCGGTAAAAGCAAGGATATGGGAGAAGTTTCCAAGACTCATCAAGCCATGTTCAGTAAGTTGCTTGATCATTGCTAGAAGCTCAAACAAATAATTCTTTGCATTTGGAACATTGTTACCAATAATGATATTATGACTAACATGCTTTTATCTTTTAATAAAAATCAGGAGGAATCTAGTGGTTCAAATGCTGAAAGTGAGTCTACTAATAGAGGGACATTTAGGGGCAGAAGATCCAATGGCAGAGGAAGGTCTAGTGGAAGAGGGCCTAGTGTGTTCACTGGTAAGTACTTTACTTGTAACCAAGTAGGACATCAGTCCATTAGATGCCCTGAAAAGAAAAAACAAGGATATTACATTTATTTGGTTATGTTCCTTCTTACAATTTTTATTGCCTTATGTGTTTTGAGTTCAAATTTGAAAACAAGACACTGGCATGTGTCCTTTCTTAAATTATTGATGCAATGTCATAGAAAATAATTCTTTTCAAATCAATTTCTTTCTAGAGTTGGTCAATATGAAATATAGTTAGTATATTCTAAAACAAGTAAGAGAACCTAGAAATGATGCCTATTTTTCTTCGAGTTATCTTTATTCCTCTAACAATGATCTCAATCTTAGCACTAAAGATAATGCACAGTACAAATCTACTCATGCCAACTATTATTATTATTTATAATAAAGAGATGGAAAAATAAAAGTAATCCAACAGGAAGTAAAATAAAAATAGTTAAAACAATCAAGGGAAGTTAGCTATGTGGGACCTTTATATACTTCGCCACAAGCTTCTAAATATATATATTGTCATCTCGTGACTACCCTCTTTTAAGTGCCTCTTCACCTTCCATGTGACCATGGTTTGTTCCTTTACTTCTATCACACTCCAAATGTGTGCTCTTTTAATGCCCTTTAATTAATTAAATAATTCATTATTGTTATTATGTACTTAATGTTGCTTTTAATTGCCCATGATCACTTGCAAAAAGAGTAAACACACCTACAAATGGAAGTGGAAGAAAATCTAAGGGAGCTAAGGAAGTAAACACTATAATAGATCAGGACCAAATAGGGATATCATTAGATACATGTGCAAGGAGCTCAAATGATGAACCTTTGGTATGTAAACCCCAAAATACTATTTTTGGTTTTAAACTAAACTTGACTATGCATTTGACTTATTTATCCTGAAAATGTAGAATGCATGGAGATCATGTGCATGAACTGATTAGTAGACTTTGGGAGTCAGGATTCACTTCAAAAATATATGAAGAATATGCATAGGTATAGGAAACTTCTCAGATTGCTTAACATACCCGTCACCTTTAAAAATAGTTTCTACAAAACCAATACAAGGAATTTTACAAGACATTGTAGTGATCTTTAATAGCAGTACCTTCCTAAGTGGCTCATGATGGAGGTTATAATGTTTTAGAATGTTAGGACTAGTTTCAAGTTGATATCAGCCCAGTTGAAAAGGCTTGAGACTCATTGGTTTTTCTATAAACTTTGAGTCCTTAAGAATGATTCAGAGGTTAAGTAATCCTAAGCACAATGCTGATATCAACCCAATAGAATAGGTCTTACACCTAAACCTCTACACCTTGACACAACAACACAAATGGATCAGCATTAATCCATAAAATTGACACCAAGAAACTTGATTCAACAGCCAAGAAATGGTGGATCTTCACAAATTAACACTCTCATCATGTAAAGGGGTTTCCATATATCAACAAAACCAAAAAAACAAGGCCATACAGCAACATGGGTTCCATTGTTCTGTCCCAATAATGCAACACTTAGCATTAATTGATGCAACTTCAAACTTGACTCAACGCTCAAAAAATGGTGGATCCTTACAAACAAATTTGAATAGCATAATAAGGGATTCAATATGTCAGCAAGACCCAAGAATCAAGACCAAACAACATGTTCAACATGGGTTTCATGGCACTATTTGAGAATTCAGCAATTGAGGCTACTAGCCCATCCAAGACAAAATGTGCAATAATTATAAAATCTTCCAAAGGACCTCCCTAACTAGTTGGCATTATAGATACCCTTTATGGAGTTTGTTAAACCTTCAAAAGGAAAAGTTCTAGAACCAACTATAAGTCCTCAAAAATTGAATTATCATATGGGCCTTCCAAACTCCAATCAACACCTTAACTTGCTTCCAACCTCCAAATAGTGGTGTAGAGCACCTAATAAAAATGTTTGTTTTGTTCAATGTAATAAGGCCTTTGGATTGATTAAGAAAATCTCCTCAAGGCCATCCACCCATGTAATGGATACAAGACCCCAAGGTGTTAATATGAACTTGGGCATCATTTGGTACAAAAGGTAGAATTTTGGTTTATTTTATGTTTGTTAGGATAGTTTAGGTGTTTTGAGTCTTAGAATAACATTTAGGAATGGTTAGAATTGAATTAGGAAGAAGGTTTGTCAAAATGGCAAAAATTGTAAAAGTTGCATTAGCAACTTTTGCAATAATTTGACAACTTTTTCAAAAAACCACTCCCAATAGCTAAAACTATCATGGGATGGTTCTACCCATTTTTAATGGACTATGAAGGCTCTATACACTCAAGGTGAGAGACAACATGAACAAATATATGTACTTGCTCTTTAGAATCAATAAAATCTTCTATTTCTAGACTATTTTGACTAGTTTTCCCATATAGTATGGCCTACAGTGATTGGGAAGTCAAAACTTTTGTATTGATTTGATATCCATGCTTATTTATGAAATTTTGGTTTTGATTTTAAGTGTTCATTAGTTAGGATAATCAAGTTATTGGTTTTTCTTAGTCACTGCCCTGTGAAACCCTCAAAAGAAGGGTTTGGCCAAAGAAATGGCCCTAACTTGAAACTCCACCATTGGAAATTGTTCCAAATTTGTATGGCACAAGTTAGGGGAATGCATTATCATATTTAAAAGGTCTTGAGACAAGAGGCTATAGAAGATATTTATGGGAGCAAGCCCTCGGTCTAATATTACCCATGTATTAGACCTTGTTTGTGTAATTTGGTTGAGTAATGTGAAGAAAAGGAGTTGAGGACTTGGTGAATTAGCAAAACACTTTTATCTAGGTTAGGAGAACACTCTGGAGTTGGAAGATTGATTCCATTAACCCATTTCTTGGCCATTGCCTTGTAGACCACACCTAAAGTTGCTAATTAGGCCTAAGTGCATGGTTGGGGTTAAGGCATGTTGGAGTGAAGTGAAGTTTTCAAACTTTGGAGCCTTTTAATCCTTGAAAAAGGGTATCTAAAAGTATACTTTGTTGGCTAGGTCCTTTGGAAGTGTTTTGAATTATTGCCGAAAAACTGAAGTAGGATGCCTAATTGCCTAATAGGTCAAATGTTGCATTCTACTTTGTGGGTTGTTTGCAGTAGGTCTAATCAGTGATTTGCCTTATTTTGGTCATGTTAAGGTTGCCTCAAGCCATAATTGGTGTTAGAAAGCTTTGGAACACCATAAACCCACTTTTTCCAAATTGGGGCGTAGTAGGCCATTGTTGATCAAAGTAGTAAGAAGTTGGATTCTTGTCTTCTTTGGAGAGTTGGGTTTGTAAACTTGTTGGAAATTTGTAATATCAAAGTAGTATCCATTTGGAAGTGAGTCATAGCCTTTGCTTTACCCTTGTGGAGTTTGGAGGTTTGGGGGGTGGAAGATTGATTATTTGGTGCTTCCTTGTGGTTACTCTGCATCAAACAACAACTAGGCCTTCTTCTAAGGTTAATGACTAATCCACTAGACCTGTAACATAGGTAGACTCTATCTCTAAGTGGACTCCACTTTAGAATCCCAACCCTCAAACCTAGGGTGCTCAAACAACTTGGACCAACCATAACACTTAGGGACTCCCTATCACCAATAGGCTTAAAATGACAAATACTTCTTAAATGGTTCCAACACTCAACTTTTCTAATGGAAATGGTTTTTTATAGACTCAAACCAATAAGAAAACCCCAATTTTTAAGTTTCTCACACTCAACAATCAAATTGCAAAAACTGTTACCAACACTTCTTATTAGGACAATTCCTAGTTTCAATGGTCAAATTCTAAAACCATAGAAAGGACCATCCAATTTTTTTACATCACTAAACACCCTTCAACCACTCTTAAGAGATTCCAAAAGATCAATCACAAACTCTACTCCAGCATCAAGTTATGCCCACTTTGTGTCACAGTCCTAAATGGCCAGTTTAGGCCGGGTTAGAAGGAAAACATAAAAAAATGGGTTGAAAGACTTTTTTCAACCCCTTGGATCTCTTCTACACCTTTAATTTTTCCTTCTAAACCCTTCACTTGGGTCAAATCAATCAACTTGGAAGTTTGATCCTTCTTTTTCCTTCAAAACTAGACTAGACATAAGACTATGTTCAGTCTAGGGCTTGCTGGTAAAAATAGGTGCCCTACTCCTACAACCCTAAAACTATACCATCTGAAAGACCCATCTCCTAACTTGCATTCCACAAAGTGGGATTGAAATCCCATGTTGGGTTTGCAAGTTAGGAGGCCATCTTGCTGAAACCCTTAGATTTAGAGTAAATCTGGGTAACCTTCACAAAATTTGCTATAAATTTTGTTCTAGATAAGATAAACACTTCAAAAAAAATGAAATGGAATCCTCACTCAGTCATCTATCCAATCATACCAAAATTTCACCCCTACCAATCCATACAAGCCATACAATATTGAAACAATAGAGAAAAAGGTAGATATTATGAGTTTTATTCAATGTGTGTTGTTCACTCATCTGTACAATGGGTTTCTCCTCTTGTGGAAACCTTAAATAGATGTCCTCCAACTATCACAACCACTTATCAACACTAACACTAATCATTTTCAATACTAATAAAAAAGAACAATAAAATATTGAACTCAATTATAACAAAAGATAAATTATTGTACTTGAACTCATGAAAAACACTAGGTCATTGGTCAAGTTGATCACATATAAGTATGGATATATAGTATGGTTGGATATCTTTGTGAATATTCTTTCTATTTCACTTAGAATAAGGTTCTAATTCTCTCTACAACTCAAGATATTCCCATTTCACTAACTGTTGTCCCCATTTTGTGCCATTACCTAGGGTTTCATCTATTTTCCCTCATATCTTGAGATTCCACCATGGGAAATTAATGACCCTTGGTGGAATCTAAGTTAGGAAATTTTTTTTTTAATGTTCCTTTTGGTTTTAGGTCAAAAGAATGAGGCTGGAGAGAAAAACTTGATGCCCTAGGCATGCAAGATCCATGTGCATGCTAGAAATTTGTAGCAACATCTTTCATAACTCGCTATAGAGAAGGTTTAAAGGCTTGAAAATTGGTATGTGATCATCTAACATGATCCCCCTCATGTTTCAATTTTTGGATTAAATTTTTGCTCAAGGGGTAGGGTACTTCATTTGTTAGTTGATTCCTAATTGCCTACATTCCTAAGTGAGCCTTAAAAAACTCAGTTGCTGCATAATTCTCTTAAGATCCCAAGGCTTTAATATGTTGTATAAAACTGAAAAGGGTATCCAAATCAGTGATTCTTTTCTTTGGGTTGTTAGGATATATTTGGAATTTTCCATGTTCAAGGCCACAAGTCTAGTCTTGAGCTTGTGAAGCAACTAGCCAATGAAAGTTGCATAGTTTGAATCTAATGTTAGATTAATGTTAGTTTGGATCTAAATAGACCCTTTCCATTCTTGGAAATCACCCCTGGTCATTAGTTGTACTTGTGGGGTTTTGTGTCAACTAAGCCTTGTCATGCCCTTAAGAGCAACTAGTGATTAGTTTTCTTTATGATAGGTTTTCCTTGTGATTGGGGATTCCTAGGAGTGGTTGGGTTTCTTAGAAGGTTGTAAAGGTCCTTAGGGTCATTAGGTTAAGTTTTAGGAATCTAGGAGTTAAGATGTCAAAAATTGTAAAAAATTGCAAAAGTTGTCAGAGCAAAATTGCAAAAATACTGATAACTTTGCAGTAGTTTGGGAATTGGTGAAGGGTGGAGCATTTGGAAATAAGTCATTTTATTTTTGCTGAAGCTTTTCCAAGTCATAGATTGGAATCAAGCAAAAAACATAAAAATTGCATTTTTTGTGCAAAGTTGCATTGTTGAAAGTTGCTCAAATTTGCAACTTATTGGAAAATGGGTCGTGGGATCAAACTATCTACTCTATTAGCTCTAGGTGGCTAGGTAAACCCTATCTCCAACCTTGTCTCATCCCATTCAACACTTGAACATTCTCGAGCACGTCGAACCGAAATGTCCCTAAGGGTCACTAAATGCCATAGAGCTGCAATATTTGATAGGGCATATCTCAGAGCTTGTGCGAGGTGTGGATGGGATTCTAGTTCCTATAGGACCATGTTGTAGAGAACTACACTAACCTCTCTCACTTTTTGGAGATCATACTCAATTTTGATTTTGTGATGCTATCTCGGGTAATGTTGAAACTTGTAATGTTGGCTAGTACAAAGTTGCCAACTACCAAATCTCTCTCACCTTTTGTCGTGGGATTGAACTATCTATTCCATTAGCTCTAGGTGGTCAGGTAAAACCTATCCCCAAGCTTGTCCCATCTTGTTGAGTTCTCAAACGTTCTTGGACATGCAAAATTGGAATATCCCTAAGGTTCACTAAATGCCATAGGGCTGTGATCTTTGACGGTGCATATCTTGGAGCTCGTGCGAGGTATGGATGTGATTCTAGTTCCTATAGGACCATGTTGTGGAGACCTACAATAATCTCTCTCACTTTTTACATATCATACTCCATTTTTATTTTACAATGCCATCTTGGGTGATGCTGAAACTTGTAGTGTTGGCCAATACAAAGTTGCCAACTGCCAAATCTCTCTCACCTTTTGTCGCAAGATCGAACTGTCTGCTCCATTAGCTCTAGGTGGCCAGGTAAACCCTATCCCAAACCTCCTCCTATCCTGTTGAGCACTCAAATGTTCTTGGGCATGCCAAACTAGAATGTCCCTAAGGGTCACAAAATGCCATAGGGTTGCAATCTTTGATAGGGCATATCTCAAAGCTCATGTGAGGTATGGATATGATTCTAGTTCCTATAGGACCATGTTGTGGAGACCTACAATAACCTCTCTCTTTTTTTAAAGATCATACTTTTTTTGATTTTACGATGCCATCTCTGGTGATGTTGAAACTTGTAGTGTTGGCTAGTACAAAGTTCCCAATTGCCAAATCTCTCTCACCTTTCATCATGGGATTGAATTGTCTACTCTATTAGCTCCAGCTAACTAGGTAAACCCTATCCCCAACCTTGTCTTGTCTTGTTCAATGCTCAAACATTCTTAGGCATGCCGAATTGAAATGTCCCTAAGGGTCACTAAATGCCATACAGCTGCGATCTTTGACAAGGCATATCTCAGAGCTTGTGTAAGGTATGGATGGGATTTTAGTTCCTATAGGACCATGTTGTAGAGACCTACACTAACCTCTCTCACTTTTTGGAGATCATACACCATTTTGATTTTGTAATGCCATCTCAAGTGATGCTGAAACTTGTAGTGTTGGCTAATACAAAGTTGCCAACTGCCAAATCTCTCTCACCTTTCGTCATGGGATCAAACTATTTTCTCCATTAGCTTTGGCTGGCTAGGTAAAGCCTATCCCCAACCTTGTTTCATCCCATTTAGTGCTTGAATGTTCTCGAGCATGCAAAACTAGAACGTCCCCAAGGGTCACTAAATTCTATAGAGTTGCCATCTTTGACAGGGCATATCTCAAAGCTTGTACGAGGTATGGCTTTGATTCTAGTTCCTATAGGACCATGTTGTAGAGAGATACACTAACCTCTCTAGCATTTTGGAGATTATACTCCATTTTGACTTTCCAATGCCATCTTTGGTGATGCTGAAACTTGTAGTGTTGGCCAATACAAAGTTTCCAACTGCCAAATCTCTCTCACCTTTCATTGTGGGATCGAACTATCTACTCTATTAGCTCTAGGTGGCTAGGTAAACCCTATTCCCAACCTTGTCCTATCTCATTAAGCAATCAAACATTCTTGGGCATGCCAAATTGGAATGTCTCTAAGGGTCACTAAATGCCATAGGGCTACGATCTTTGATAAGGCATATCTCAAAGCTCATGCGACATATGGATGTGATTCCAATTCTTATAGGACCATGTTGTGGAGACCTACAATAACCTCTCTCACTTTTAGAGATCATACTCTATTTTGATTTTTTGATGCCATCTTGGGTGATGCTGAAACCTATAGTGTTGGCTAGTACAAAGTTTCCAACTGCCAAATCTCTCTCACCTTTTGTCGTGGGATTGAACTATCTACTCCATTAGCTCTAGGTGGCTAGGTAAACCCTATCCCCAACCCTGTCTCATCCCATTCAACACTTGAATGTTCTCAGGCACACCAGACCAAAACATTCCTAAGGGTCACTAAATGCCATAGAGTTGTGATCTTTGATAGGGCATATCTTGAAGCTCATGTGAGGTATGGATGTGATTCTAGTTCCTATAGGACTGTATTATAGAGAGTTACACTAAACTATATTTCTTTTTAAAGATCATACTCCATTTTAATTTTGTGATGCCATCTTGGGTGATGCTGAAACTTGTAGTATTGGCCAATACAAAGTTGCCAACTACCAAATCTCTTTCATCTTTCATTGTGGGATCAAACTGTATGCTCTGTTACCTTTGAGTGGCCAGGTAAACCCTATCAAAATGAATAGTTTTAAAGTCAATGATTCAAACAATACAAATAGTGTACAATGTTCATGGATATGTGAGCTTGGATATGTGTTGCAAGATGAGTATAGACTTTATGTCTACAATTGCAATACATTATGTAATGATTTGAGTAAGCTACAAATGTTTTAGTAAAGACTATTTGTAGGATAGTGATAGAGAAATATGTCAGGTATTGTTACTATATTTTGGTTATAACTTGTCGGTGACCTAGAATTAAGGTTTGGGAGCATAAAGCATGGTAGAAGACTTGGAATAGTGCATGATTTGGGATTTTCAATTCATATGGTTTGTGTTGTGACAATTGCTAGCATGTGGTGTACAAATTACTGCTTCTAGGAGTTTAGGGGATGGTGTAGTGTATTGTTTTGATTAGTGAGTGTTAATTGATAAGTATGAATCCAATGAGTCCTGAGTGTTCTATTCATTCTCATGAGAGATGGGTTCATGCAAACTACTACTCATGCAACATGGGTCAATAAATTTGACTCAAAAACAACATAGTTGAATCTTGATAGAAATATCACAATTTGACATGTTGTGGAATATATATGTTACTTATCAATAAAAAAGCTTAAGGGGATTACTAATGAATGGTTCATAAGGCACAACACTTGATGAAGCTTTTACAAATGGAGTTGCAAGAAGAGTGGTTTTAACCATGGGGGAAACTTTTTAGTTAAGCTCACTTGAGTTGGAGTAGTACTAGGATGGGCAACCTCCTAAGAAGTATTCATACTTCACCTCTTTAAGCATCAATTAGATTCAATGAGTGCTAAGTGTTCTATTCATTATCATGAGAGATCAGTTCGTGTAAACCACTACTCATAAAACATGGGTCAATGAATTTGTCTCAAATACTACATAGTTGAATTTTGATAACAATATCACAATTTGACTTCTTGTAGAAACGTCTCCTACTTATCTATCAATGAGCTTAAGGGGAATTCTAATGAATGGTTCATAAGGCACAACACTTGGTGAAGGCTTTGCAAATTGTATTGCAAGAAGAGTGGACTTAACCATAGAGGAAACTTTATAGTTAAGTGTGCTCAAGCGAGAGTAGTACTAGGGTGGGTGACATCTTAGGAAGTCCATGTACCTGAACTCTATGAGAATCACCTTGATCCAATGAGTGCTAAGTGTTCTATTTACTCTCACGAGAGATGGGTTCTTGTGTCCCACTACTCATGAAACATGGGATAATGAGATTGACTAAAAAATTGCACACTTGAATTCCATTAGTACTATCACAATTTGACTTGTGAAAAAAGATCTAAGCCTACTTATCAATAACACAATTTGCTAGACCATTTAACCTATCCTAGCATATACATAGATATCCAATCTCCATGGTGATAGATTGATTGATTTATGAGGTGCACATATACATGTGATGCTAGGAATAAGGTGTCTCAACATTGTATAATTCCTATTCTTATTATTATTATTTTTGTAAAATGTATTTTTGCAAATAATATGTAAATGTGAGTTGGCA
Source organism: Cupressus sempervirens (assembly GCA_028749045.1). Lineage (NCBI taxonomy): Eukaryota > Viridiplantae > Streptophyta > Pinopsida > Cupressales > Cupressaceae > Cupressus > Cupressus sempervirens. The sequence goes on from CM053786.1 coordinate 318,430,953, forward strand.
TGTTGATCACTTACATGTGTCAGCATCTTGAAGTGTGTGAAGGAGATCATGGATGAAATGGTTATGACGGATTTCTATGACGTGTAAGAGCTATTTAAGGAATGAGCTATGATAGGTGTAAGAGCATCTTATGACATGGGGCCTATTTGGGCACCCAAGAATGAGTGGTTGGTGTGTGCAAGAGAATATGCCAAAAATAGGCTGGTATGATGGATTCCCTTACACTTCTCTTGTGACCACTATTTTTGGCAGATTCTATGACAAGATGTCATTGCCTATTCAAGGGATGGATGCCCTTTTCTTGGTATTGCATTTACACGTGGCATTGTGCATGGTTCTTGGTGGTTGAGCCATGAAAAATGCCCAACTCCTTTGTGGGCATTTTGTTGGGACTTAAGATGTTCATAAAGGTAGTATTGGACGTTGTAAATGCAAGAGAGAGGAAGAGGAGAGTATGCAGGTACTGAGGTGCTGCTGGAGTCTTCTATTGTTGCTATTAAACTTGCATTGCAAGTGTATTGTAACCTTGTGTTGAAGATAATACATTGTGCAGGTTTTGAAGGGGTGGGGTTGTTTCACCAAAAGATTTTTAATAGGATTTGCACCATACTTTCCTTAAGAGATTAGTGTAGGAAGTTGTTTTTGCACCTGAGTTTTCTTACAAGTGGTATTAGAGCCTGATCAACTTTTGATCCTAGTTGTTGGGTAGGGTTTTTTGAGCTAATCTCAAGTTGAGTAGGAGTCTTGTGTAGAGCATCCTAAATCTCATTTGCAAATTGATATGGCAAGTTCATCATATGGAAGAATGGAGGTGGAGAAATTTAATGGTACTAATTTTGAGCTATGGAAACTCAAGATGGAAGACATGTTGGAAGATCATGACCTATGGGAAGCAACTTCAAATGCTATGAGACCAGCAACTGTAGCTCAAGTAGATTGGGATATCAAAGACCGTAAAGCTAAGGATCTCATAAGACTCTATTTATTCGATGCAATCCTTCTGAATGTTCTAGATGAGAAAATTGCATATAGTTTGTGGAAAAGACTTGGGGCCATGTATCAAGCCAAATATTTGGTGAACAAGTTGTTCCTGAGGAAGAAGTTGTACTCTCTACGAATGGAGGAAGGTGGATCCTTAACTGATCATTTAAATGCATTTAATCTACTGGTTACACAATTGACATTAGCTGGTTTCAAGTTAGAGGAGGAGGATTGTTGCTACACACTTTTGTGTTCTTTGCCGGATTCATGGGACCATCTTGTGATGGCTCTTGGAAGCACTTTAGTCACTTCAAAATGGATGATGTGGTGTCTTCACTGCTATTAGAGGAGATGTGGAGAAAGGCTTCCATTTTGAAAAAAGAAGCCCTTGCTATTCGTAGGAGATCCACAAAAAGAGGGAAGAAAAATGATAATAAGCCTGACAATAAGGGTAGATCCAATCTTATGGGAAGTCAAAGACTTCCAATAAGTCCAAGGAAAAATGTTGGAACTATAATAAACTTGGGCACTTTCGTAAAGATTGCAAAAAGCCAAAGAAGAAGAAGAAAGGTTTAGATTTAGCTTCAGAAAGATCTCAAGAAGATAGCGATGCATTTATCGTAGCTTTGGCAGCCCATGCATCTGATGATGTGTGGTTGGTTGACTCGGGTGCATCTTTTCCCATGACCTCTCATCGAAATTGGTTCTCAAAATATGAAGAGTTTGATGGTGGAAAGGTGTACTTGGGTGATGATTCTCACCTAAAGATAGTTTGACATGGAAGGGTCACTATCAAATTTCTTGATGGATAAGTTAAGGGAATCAATGGAGTTATGCACATTCTAGGTTTTGCATGAAACCTATTATCTGTAAGTATGTTGAATGATGTAGGTGTGCAAGTTGTTTTTTTGAAAGAAGGATGCAAGATGATGAGAGGATCAATAGTGCTTGCAAGGGGTACTAGGAGAGGTACCTTATTTTAGCTAGACGCATGTATTCCTCTATGTAATAGTTCTTCATCCTCACCATCTGAATGAGCAATGAAGAATTTTGTGGTTATTGGTTCTGATGGCAATGCAAACACTTTGGAAGGTAAGCTTCCTGCAGAAAAGACAATGTTGTGCCATATGAGATTTGGTCACATTGGTGAAAAGGGTCTCATAACCTTGAAAAATAAAAATTTCATTGAGGGGTTAAATGATTGCAATCTCGATTTTAACTTCTATGAACACTGTGTCTATGGTAAACAAAATTGTGTTCAGTTTTACTCTAGTTCTCACAAATCTTCTGATGTTTTGGATCTTATTCATTCTGATGTATTTGGTCTTGTAAAAGTTCCTTCAATCTCCAAGTCTATATTTTTTGTATCTTTCATAGATGATTATAGTAGAAGGACATGGATTTATTTCCTTAGAAGTAAGACACAATTCTTTAGTTGATTCAAGGAATTTAAAGCCCTTGTAGAGAATCAGACTAGTAAGAAGATTAAGTGTGTGAGAACTGACAATGGTGGTGAGTTTTTCTCAGTAGAGTTTGAACAATTCTATAAAGAACAAGGTATTGAGAGGCATAAGACAACTCCTTATACCCCACAGAAAAATGGAGTTGTAGAGAGAATGAATAGGACACTGATGGAGAAGGCTAGGAGTATGCTTAGTGGAGCTAGTTTAGAACAAAGGTTTTGGGCCGAAGTTGTGGCCACTGCTTGCTATCTAGTTAATAGATCTCCTACATCAGCCCTTGTTGGTAAGACACCCATGGAGGTATGGTCTGGTAATTAGACATCTTTGTGTTTTTGGTTGTGAAGCTTATGCACATGTTCCAAAGGAGAATAGATCTAAGTTGGAAAGCAAAGCTGCTAAATGTATTTTCATCGAGTACAGTGCCGGTGTGAAAGGATACAAGCTTTGGGATCCTGTGACTAGTAAGGTGTTGTATAGTAGAAATGTTATTTTTAGAGAGCTAACATCTTCTCCTATTGTGCTATAACCAGATGAAAAATAAAAGGAAAAAGATGTTGTTTAGTTGCCTACTACCCCTGAGAAGATTGAACAGAGAGACCATGTTGGGTCTAATGATGAGGAGAGCTCTAGCAGCTCTGATAGTTCAGAAGAAGAGGAAGGACAACCTCAAACTCAGCCCTTGAGGAGATCCATGAGAGAAAGAAAGAAACTAGAAAGGTTTGGTTATTCTATGTTAGATTTCAGTTGTGCTTTTGCTTTGATTACTAACACTGATGAGCCTAGATCTGTGACAGAGGCTTTGGGCATGGAAGATGCAGGTTCCTGGATTGAGGCTATGGATGATGAGATGGCTTCATTAGAGAAAAATAAAACTTGGGACCTTGTACCTTTGCCTAAAGGGAGAAAATTTGTTGGCTGTAAATGGTTGTTCGAGAAGAAATTCTATGTAGATGGCAGTGCTGAAAGGTACAAAGCTAGATTGGTTGCAAAGGGGTATTCACAAATAGAGGGAATAAATTATGGTGAAATATTCTCTCCTGTTGCAAAGTTGACATCCATTAGATTTTTTTTATCTCTTGCTACATCATATGATTTAGAGATAGAACAGATGGATGTGAAGACAACTTTCCTTCATGGTGATTTGGAGGAAGAGATTTATATGTCACAGCCTGAGCACTACATTGTTAAATGTAAAGTATCCTTAGTTTGTAAATTAAAGAAATCTCTATATGGTTTGAAGCAATCTCCTAGGATGTGGTACCTTAATTTTGATGCCTTTGTGTTGTCAATTGAATTTGTAAGATCGAAATCAGATCATTGTGTTTATTTCAGAGTTGAAAATGATCGCCTTCTTATTGTTGCATTATATGTTGATGATATGTTGCTATTTGGGAAGGGTAAGGGTATGATTTCTTATTTTAAATCTCAGTTGTCAGCATAATTTGAGGTGAAAGATCTTTGGATAGCTAGATACATCTTGGTTATGCAAATCAGTAGAGATATGTCTAACATAAAACTTTGGTTGACTCAGAGTAAGTATGTGAAGTCTGTGTTGGACAAGTTTAGCATGGCAGATTGTAGACCACTATGTGTTCCTATTCCTGTGGGAACAAAGTTATCTGTAGATGATTGTCCAAAATCTCCTAGTGAGATGGAGGACATGAGTAGAGTACCTTATGTTAGTGTAGTTGGCAGTCTTATGTATGCTATGGTCTGTACTAGACCAGACATTGCCCAAGCAGTGGGAGTCCTGAGTTGGTTTATGGCTAATCCTAGACGGGTACATTGGGATGCAGTTAAGCGAGTATTCAGATATTTGAGAGGTACATCAGATTACTCCATATGTTATAATGGTAACTATTCTGGATCTCTGCATTCAATTTGTATTCATGGGTTTGTGGATTTAGATTGGGTAGGTGATATTGACCACAAGAGATCCACCAGTGGCTATGTGTTCACTGTGTTTGGTGGTGCCATCAGTTGGATGAGCAAGTGACAACCTATGGTTGCTTTGTCCACAATAGAAGCTGAGTACATGGCTACTACTCATTCTTGTAAGGAAGCCATTTGGCTTAAGAGATTGTGTTTTGATGTGATAGTTAGAGTGCTATTTTCCTTGCGAAGAATCCAACTTTCCATACTAGAACGAAGTACATTGATGTGTAGTTTCACTTTGTGAGAGATATGGTGGAAGATGGAAAGGTAAATTTGGAGAAGGCAGATACTATGAATAATGTTGCAGATGCATTAACGAAACTAGTGGGCATAGAGAAGTTTAGATGGTGTTCGGAGTCTATGGGCCTTTTGGCCTATAGCGGTTAATTCCTGCTATGTTGCTATTGCTCTTATAAGGTGTTCGACAAGTGGGAGAGTGTTAGGAATAAGGTGTCTCAACCTTGTATAATTCCTATTCTTATTCTTATTTGTTTTTTAAAATATATTTTTGCAAATAATATGTAAATGTGAGTGTACATGTCTAGTTGGCATGTTGATCACTTACATGTGTCGGCATCTTGAAGTGTGTGAAGGAGACCATGGCTGAAATGGTTATGATGGATTCCTATGATACATAAGAGCTATTTAAGGAATGAGCTATGACAAGTGTAAGAGCATCTTATGACATGGGGCCTATTTGGGCACCCAAGAATGAGTGGTTGGTGTGTGTAAGAGAATATGCCAAAAATAGGTTGGTATGATGGATTCCCTTACACTTCTCTTGTGACTGCTATTTTTGGAAGATTCAATGACAAGCTGTCATTGCCTATTCAAGGGATGGGTACCCTTTTCTTGGTATTACATGTACATGTGGCATTGTGCATTGTGGTTGAGCCATGAAAAATGCCCAACTCCTTTGTGGGCATTTTGTTGGGTCTTAAGATGTTCATAAAGGCAGTTTTACATGTTGTAAATACAAGAGAGAGCAAGAGGAGAGTGTGTAGGTACTAAGGTGCTATTGGAGTCTTCTATTGTTGATGTTAAACTTGCATTGTAAGTTTATTGTGACCTTGTTTTGAAGATAATACATTGTGCAGGTTTTGAAGGGGTGGGGTTGTTTTACCGAAAGGTTTTTCCCCACCGGAAAATCTTTATGTTATGTGTTTCTTTCTTTATCTATTTTCTATATGCATGGTTGGCTGCAATATTGTTGTTATATGATATTGAATTTGTAAGTGTAAAAGATTTTTAATAGGATTTGCACCATACTTTCCTTAAGAGATTAGTGTAGGAAGTTATTTCTGCACTTGAGTTTCCTTACATGTGAGTGCCCATTACAATTGGTATTCTATGATAGAAGATCTAAAATATGGAATTAATGAGACCTTGATAATCCTATAGGCTCTACATAATAACTAAACCTTGAGAATCCTATTCTGGCTCTACATCACTATCTATCTCTATCACATGACAATCCTTCACTATTTTGAGGCTAGGTTAATGGATTTACCCCTCCCACTATTTGTGATGTGGATGTAACTTGTGGGAGAGGGTGTTACAATTGTAATGAATCTATATATGATGATTTTGTGTGCAGGGTAAGAGTTTTGACAGAGAGAAAGAACCAAAGACTCGCTGGGCAGTAAAGAGCATGGGCATGGGTGACTACCCCAAGTAGAGAAGTAAGATTTTTCTCTAGATAAGGATAAGTTTTATGTTTTATATCATCTATTGGGATGATTTTTTAAAGTATGTTTGATCAATTTACAAGATCTAGAAAGATTGGGAGATGAGTTTTTGGGAAAGCCCTAGGGTAAAGGGCCTAGAAGTGAGGATTTGGTGAAAGGGTATGTAGAAATTCTAGAGTGACCAAAAAAAATTTGAAATCATTTCATTTGATTCATATTACAAGACTATTTGAGTTTTTTAAGGTTCCAACAAATAATGGGATATGAGTTTCTTTGTAAATGGCCACTAATTAGGTCTAGTTGTGTAACTGAGATAGCAAGATTTGAGAGATACTTTCCAAAACAACTATAATTGAAATTTTGGTATGTTTTAGAAGGGGATAAAGGTTATCTAGAGCACCAAAGGGTTTGGGAAGGTCAATGGAAAAGTTTGGAGAAAACTAAGAATTACTATCTGGCAAGGGCTAGTTGAGTCAAGCCTAGAATATGCAAAATTGGTAAAGTGTAAGAGGTGAGTTGCTGAGAGGTTACAAGGAGTTGGAACATGTTATATGAGATGTTTTGAGATCACCCAAGGTGTTGGGGTCATGGTGTGAAGCCTAGGATGGGTTTTGCTATGTTGGAGGCACTAGGGTACACTAGGTGCATAGGTAGCAACGTGGGTGTTTTGAAGACAAACTAAAGAACTGAGTTATGACCTCTTAGACATGGTTGTGGAAAGGTATTGCCAACTTAGATACCTCCTCTTAAACCCTAGTAGATTTAGATTCCTTGGGTAGATTCCAAGAGTACAAAGGAATCCCAGAGTTGAGTTGTGATTCCTAGGGGAATAGTGGGAGGCTCTGCATAAGGTGCAGGGCTTAGGATATCTTCTAAGGACTATTCAAACACCAAATCCACCTTTACCTAGAAAGGTGGTATGATGCAGAGTCCTTGAAAATGCTTCATGAAGACCTTGAGTGCCTTGAGTACCTTGCACCACACACACACACACACACACACACACATACATACATACATAGATATATATATATATATATATATATATATATATATATATATATATATATATATATATATATATATATATATATATATATATATATATATATATATATGTGTATGTGTGTGTGTGTGTGTGTGTGTGTGTGTGTGTGTGTGTGTGTGTGTGTGTGTGTGTGTGTGTGTGTTATTTAAAAAGTAAAATAGACTAGTAGTAAATTTAACTTGCTTGTAAGTTTTGTGGCCTATATACACCTAAAGAATCAAAGGCATCACAAGTCTCAATTTCAATAACCACAATATTACAAGAAATCCATCCAATAATCTAAGAAATCTATAGAGTAATTCTTCCTTGTATCCCCCTAATAGGGAACCTAAGAGATCACATAACTAATAACGGTAAAAGTGGAATAAATTTAATTCTATTTTTAACACAAAATTGAAGCACATACATTTAATTTTCAATTCTTCTAACATTGAATATTTTGATATATCTCCTTGATTAAATATATGAATATTCTATATTAACTCAACAACCAAGTTCTTATAGGTTCCCAAACATATACATAAGTTCCCATAAGTAAAAACCATCATAAATATATGAACAAGATTTCATTATAAATAATTGAATCCATTGTTACAATTAAATAGCATAAAAATCACATAAGCATACCAAGGACAATCATCTTGATATACCCATTCTTCTTTATTGCAACTAAGCATTTGTACATATACATATTACAAGGAGCAAGTAATCATTATATATAATGTTTTCATATACTTCTAAAATTTTTCTCCTCCAACATGATATCTATACAAAATGGATACATAAGTATTATATCATAGTCATGATACAAAAATATGATGTTGCAAAATCTAGTCACACACAAAAAAAGATGCAAAATTGGAATGTGTGAAGAAATATCATCCCAAGCTCTTGAAAAACTCTAGAAAAATACTCAATGGATAAAAGACTTTCCACCCAACCATGGAAACTTACTATCCGGCTCCCCTAAGATAGGAGATAACACAAGGCCCCACACCAAGTTCAAACATAAGCAAGGGGATAAAATAGCTATTTGAACACTGATAAAGTTTATTGTTAATCAATATTGTATCAAAAATTCAAACTGATTAGGTATTGAATTAAATTGATAAACAAATGATAGAGAAGGAAAACTTTAAACATGAATAAGATCATAAATCATATGATGATGATATATTGGAAATGATAAACCTATGCTTAAATAGTGATAAGGTTTATTGTTAATCAATATTCTATTAAAGTTTCAAGCTGATTAGGTATTGAATTTAATCTCATACATGAACATATCTAATTTAATGTCATGCATGAACATATCTAATTTAATATCATACATGAACATATCTAATTTAATGTCATGCATGAACAAACATATAATATAAAATGATAACCAATAATGTCGTACATGAACAAACATATCATTTATTAACCAATAATTTCATAAGTCTAATAATGTGATGCATCAAATAAATGTCATACATCAAATATAAAATGTCATATGTACATCAATTGTATATCAAGTATGTCCACTAACATAAAATCCAACATATATGTCTGTTGATGCCTATACATGTACATGTCTATCAACTATATCTTCTCCTTCCCACAAGGGGAAGGAAACAAATCTCTAAAGGCCTTCAATTGTTGTGTAGAGGGAGACAGTGGTGATGATGGGGTCCTCCTCACATGCTCACTTGTCCTCTTGTTGAGGCTCTTCTCCAACTCGAGCTGATACAAACAAGGTAGAAATGAATGAATAATTATTATACTTGAAATCAAATATATGTAAACATAAAATTAATTATTTTCTTACAGCCATCATATAGTCGCTTTGCAAGTCCACCTTGAATGCTCATGGATGATAAGGTGTGACAAGACCCTACAAAAATTGAATCAATATAATCACTTATAAATAACATTAGAAATTTTGATACTAACTATTATAAACAACAACTAAAACCAATAAAGTTCTTTCATACCTTAGTCAATGGTTGTGAACTAGCCATAGCTGCAACCACTTCATGATCGACAGACTATCAGAGATGAGGAGGAGTGTCCAATGTCATGAGTTGCATATCATACAATACAAGTTACATGTAACATGAAACATGAAACAAATATAATCAAATGAATTAAATTACCATGAAACAAAGGTACCTCTACGAAGCTCGTATGATCTCTATGCTCCGAGTCTATAGTAAATGTCAATAGTCCTATAGAGAACTGATGCACATGCATTATTTTTTTTGTCAATCCTTAATATGATTACTTTATAAATATATGTATTAATTTAAATGATTAAATCAATCAATACCTCTAGACTCGTGGATGAGGCAAAAAATGGGGCTAGGAGATCGCTACTAGGCCCACCAACACTCTGACCCTGAATTTTGAATAATGTCAATAGATGCTAATTAATTAATCATTCACTATACATATGAAATGTGATCAAATTAGTAAATTATAATTGTAATTTACCTATGTGTCAATGCAAAATGTGTCATTCAAGAATTGATCAGTGACGAGCCCATCATCTGCACCATCTCGAGCACAAGTACCAAATGTGCATAAAAATTTGCATGATATGCACATGTGACCGCGGTGCACTGAAGGCTCCCCCTCAACTAATGGACTTGTGTAATGGATGAGGGTCTGTGTCAAAACATTAATGGTCCCTAAAGCATTGGCCTCTACATGTTCCTTCACAACTAAAGGAATAGTCACATGCTCACCCTATGGCTTGACCACAGGTGCCCTAATTACATTATGATCACGACGTGACCCCAGCCTCTCAAATGATGACCCCCCACCTCTACCCTGGGAGTCTAATATATCAAAATAATTGGGGATCTCCCCAAGGATAAACTCACAATACAATTTCTTTAAAAAATACATGGGGACCTCATGATTGTTGCAAGGAGAGGCATTAAACACCATCCACTATCTATCCCGAAAATTATTTCTAATAGCATCGTGTATGCACCAATGGATGGGGAACCATTTAATACCCTATCTAACGGTATTTTTTTCACTAGGTTTTCTAAATAATGCACATATTCTACCTTTTGATATTATTATTTTTTTAACATCTTGATATGACAAATTATTTGCATAAAAGCTTTTTTGTTAATCCCTCTTTACCCACCAAACATCTAACAGACCACTAATTGAAGCTATCTGGGTCTTAATGGATTCGAAGGATGATGCCAATTGAGCCCTCAATGGATTGGTTTGTCCATATTCTTTAAACTGACCAATGAGTCCTTCTAATTCTATTTTGCCTCTTTCTATTTCATTTATTATATTTTCTTGTGTGCCAGGCAGAGGTCTTGCAATTGGTTTAGGTTGCAAAATTTGTTGTTCTTCTTGGGGAGGGTTTTGGGTTTTATTTTCTTGAGGGTTTTGAGCTTCTTGGGGATTTGTTGGTTGATTATTGACATTTCCTGATAAAATACCAATTGAAATCTAAATAAATAAACAAATCTAAAGAAAAATTGTAAAAACCCTACAAAACAATATAAAAAACCTATAAAACAATATAAGAAACATATCAAACAATGCAAAATGAAATTTAGATCACATACAGCATGCTTGTGATCTCGTATTTCATTGGCAAGGAGGCATATTGGCAAGGTGGGTGGTGAAAACTTTGATTTTCTCTAATTTGTGTACATGCTACTGTGAGGAGAGGGCAAAAAAAAGAGTTAAAATGAGTGGGCTAAAGGTATGCAGCCCATTTATAAGATTTTATTTTTTCAATAGCATGTATGCACTATGGCCTGAGTTACCCAAGCCATAGCATGTACACACTATTGAAAATTGGAAAAAAAGAAAAAAAGGTTGTCACCTTTTTGGCACAACTTGGTGCACATGCCCATAATTCTAATGTCCTTTCCAGTTCTAGGGGATTTTTTGACAGCTCTATTCAAGGTTAACCCAAGGCTTAGGTTGGTGGAGACCTGGGGAGCAAGGTAAACTTTAAGCAACCCCCCTCAAAAAAGAGATATAAAAATATTGGCGAATCTTACATTATTTTGAAAAAAAATAAAAAATTCTATTATTAATTGGCGAATCTTTAACTATTTAAATATTTTTTATAACTAAATTTAATAAAAATGTGGCAATTTTAAATATTTTTAAGAACTAAATTATCAGCCAAAATTTCATAAAATTAGCCAATTAGCAAATATTAGCCATTAAAAAATACCCTACTGGGGAGTGACAGTGGTTAGGGGATTAACCAAAAAGGATAGATTGAGGGTGTGTTGGAATTTTTAAAGCTTGAGCATAAATGCCTGGTATAGGATATAAAAGGGTTTCCCTTCTTCCCTCTTTTTTCAAACATTAAACATACTATCTTCCATAGAATACAAAATAAGATGCAGGGAAGAGATTAAATCATGGTTTCTAAAATGAATTAACATGGGGAAGTGATAATAAGAAAGCACCTAAAAAGTGGTCTTGAAGTGTAATGTAGTGCATGATGTTGTAGCACAAAACATCCCAAGGCTTAGGAAGGTCCTCTCTAGAGAAGCCGCGGTGCACGTGCACATGTTCCTCCTTAGGGAAACGAAATTTCCGCAGACTTGTTTCATCAGAAATTATGCATTGGTTACACTAACTCTTGCCTTCAAGAGTCATGCAAACACCCACTTTCACAATGAGCTACTCTATAATTTCAAAGGAAATCCCATTAATGGTCACCTTTATGTTAGCCTAGGAGTCCACAAATTGTAAGGACACATGCTCATCAAACCCTTCAATACACTCCATGAATAAAAAATGGCCTCCTTCCTATATATAGACCCATCTCGCCTCATTATCTTTGATGTAGTCTTCAATTTTATCCAACTCAATATTGTTCGAGTTGGTACTCATGTTGCCTTCTCCAAGCCCAATCACGAAAACCTCAGTTTCCACTGGCATAACCCTATTGCAAGACATAGCTTGAAAATAGATGATTTTTAAGAATATATTGATGAGAATGATCTATTTTAAATAGTCAATTCTCGTATTATGATCACAAGGCATCATATTTTCCAACTTCCACTATGTCTTTGAATGCATGAAGAGAATGTTTCCCATCATGCTTAAGGAGTGCTAGATGTATCCCCATCCTATACTATGATACACATGGGGATTTCTATTATTATCTTTCAAATCATCCTTCATTGGCGACTTTAATCCTCTGATAAGATCCCCAAAAATCATTTTCTCACCTTCATCATAAATATTTTTGGTGGGAATCTTAAAGGGAAATAATTTCAAAACCATTTCTTTCTTTAGATTCATTACACCACTCAACCCATAGAGTTTCTCACCCTCAGGGGTCAATGAAAATATGCCACCTATTGCACATCTTCATACTGTGCGAATATGACTTCTTTCGCTATCCACAAGATGTTGGGTGGATAGTGGGATTTAGCTAACATCATCCCAATTTTTTGTCCCATCAAAGCTATCTCCCATTAGATCACAATCATAAAAATTATTATAGTTATTTAAGAATTTTATTTTAATTTTATCATATTAGATCACTATCATAATTAAGTAGAATTTTTATATATGTATCTATTCTAACCATCAATGTTTAGAAATAACTTATTTTGAGTCATGTTGGCATAGAGAGATGAAATATTTTATAAATTAAATTATTGAAGGGATTAAAAGCTACAAAAGTAACATATTTTCATGTTTCTTTCTATTTCAGCTCTTCTATTTAATCTTGACCAAAAAATTTACAAACCTAAGCCTTTTCTTGCAACACCCTACTAGGAAAATAATATAATTGATAGATAATGTAATTTTTTTTGTACGAAAAATAATGTCATCATAAGTAGTTTCAACATAACATCATGATTATTGAAAACTAAAACACCACAAGTAAACATCACACACACATAGAAGTCAAATCAAGGTCCTAAACATGAAAAAAACATAGTCATATGGAAGGGTATTACATCCTCCCTCTTAGAACTTGACTTAATCCTCAAAGTCACATGACTAAGATATAAAAATGTTACACATATTAATCATGCTAATAACATCCATTTTCAAAGAAACAACTTTAAAAACTTATTTTTTCTTAGAATATCATTTTTCCTACCAAAATATTTACTTGCAAGAAAAAATTATCCATGTCATATTATTCAAAATCATAATAAAATAAGTAACAATCTATTGGAAATATAAGGTAGACAAGGTTACTGAGAGGGGAGGGGTGAATCAGGAACCAATTAAACTTTATCTTACTTCATCAATTAATCCTTCATATAATATTCAGATCTAGTTGCATGCATGAAAGAATGAAAGTAAATAAACATTCATAACATGTTGACACAAGATATGGTAAACTAGAAACCTTCCAATTAGAAAGTAAAGCTAGGGTGGGGATGATACCCATAAGCTTTAGTGGTACAGTTTAAAGTTAACCTATTAAGGCTTACAATTGACCACTTCTGGTGATTTGCCCTAGTAGGAGCAATAAGGACTTTGAGGTCCACCTTGTTAAAGGATTTACAAACATACAATGAAGTGTGCACTTGGTTAGGAGATTTAGAAAAAGACTATTAAGTCCACCTAGTTAAAGGATTTGGCTGATGCACCTGTTAGGTTGAACCAATGGCTGATCTTTGATCTACAACTCTTATTTTTTGGTTGATATTCCTTGTATTGTAATGATCACCTAACTATGATAGATAAATCTCTATTGTCCCTTATACTACTTGTAGCCCTTTTAATTCACACTCCTACTCATCATATATTATTTACATTTATACTTGGATATGATATAATGCATCACATATATACCAATCCAAATCATAACTTACGAGAGTTGGCTACAATACCAATCATATTTCACAAAGTTGGCCCAACTGCCATACCTCAGTTTTGAAGACAAACTCGGTGATGTTCTGATACATGAATAACACTGTCAATGCTTGGAAAGGTCTAACACATGATTGGACTTAAAGCTCAGCCCATACTAATCACTTTTGAGTAGCTCAAACTTCATCAACACTGTATGACTCGATGAACATTGAGAAACTCGGTAGTTGCTAAATCACTTGGTTGACACTGCATGACTTGGTCAACACTAGATTCACATTGTTAACACTACAAGCTTAGTAGATGCAATATAACTTGGTTAATGTACCATAAATCAGTTAATGTGCCATAGCTCAGTTAACACTATGATCTTCTTCACTTCCACTGAATAGCTTGGTAGCCTCTACTATGCTCATTTTGCACTATACATTGTTTATGAAGCTCGGTAAATATTGTGTTGCTCAAAAAACATTGAAAACTAACCTAGGTGCTTAGTAGACACTATATTCAAACTACTTGGCTTGGGAACAACTAAATAACTTGGTTAACACTGCAAACTAACTAATGAGATCGGTAGCAACTATAGAGCTTGGTAGCAATGTAACCATTTGACTGAGTGTTGAGTCACTGACAGAAAATTGACCTTTCTGTCAACACTATCATCTTGAACACAAACAATTTCTACATTTAATAAGATTTGATGATATTTGTATTAATGAAACACATTGATCAATTCTATCTCTAAAACACAATAATGAATGAAACTAGATATGCATTCTACACAAATATGTTGATGTACATCATCGATATAACACATCACAAGGTTCAAGAACAATTATGGAATTAGTTTCCCTATGTCTCATTCCTCATACACAATCATAATACAAGATAAATTTTTTTTTTAAAAGGAGAAATTAGTATATCCACCAAAGTTCAACATCAACAGAAATTAAGTTATCAAATTCAACAATAAAATAAGAATTTTTTAATAAATTGTAATGAAAAATTAAATGTAAAATAATTTTCCATAAGATGTGACTAAACCATCATAGACAAGGAAAAACATACTATTGGTTCCAATAATTAAATATTAAAATTATCATAAAATAGCAATTGCATTGCTTTGTGAATAGAAAGTAACCACCCAATAATGAAGAGGTGAACATTTGTTTATTTTCACAAGATAATATTGAATGTAAGAGAATCTCTTAGGAAAAATTGATAAGATGCTCAAGAACTATGAGGATTGGGACTAAAATTTATGAACCAAATATATAGGCTCATTAAGGGGATACATAGACTACTTCTTTCCTTGAGCAGTCAAATCTAAGGTTTCTTCACACCGCCATTATTTGTACAACAATATGCACTCTACCCAAAGAAGTGGTAATACTGCTACATCGCTTACATATATCTTACCAATAACCCAAGGGTTGGACCCTAGGAGGGAGATAAGAATGAAAAAAAGACATAGGTGATAAGATTTTTCCCTACCTAAATATAACCTCCATAAGAGCATAAGAAACTACTAGTTTTGCACAAAACTCACTCAAACACAATTATTGGGTTACTCGCTTTCATAAGTGAATAAGTTTTCATTATTAACATAACTACAAGGGATTATATAAACCAAAAAATAGAGACTTTGTTCATGTATAAATATTTTAGAACACCTAGAGAATCAACATAGTCAAAAAATTATCCTATACATTTAAACATTAGGGATATAGTTACCCTAAAATAGTGTCAAATTTTTCATTTTCTAATAGCTAGCAATCTATAGGTAAATAATAGAATAGCACTTGATCATTTCAATATTCAATTACCAAGCAATATGTTGATAAAGAGAAAAATAAGATTAGACATGAAGTCAAAGGATAAACATACACCCAATGTAGAATGTTCAAGGAAGATGCTTCCAACAATTTATTGCAGATGTTTAATAAGGATTCAAGCCACTCTAAGGTAAAACATAAAAGAAAGGTAATCATTAAAGGACATGACCAAAAACTACTCATCAATAATACACAATGAGCACATGAGTCCCAACATTCCCAATGTAGAAACTCAAGCTATAACACTTGTATCATCTTAAAATGGAAGAACACATGATTTAAGACTCTTTAATAGGTCTGTCCCATAGAAATTTATTGGACCATGGATGAATATGTGCTCAATGTGCTCTTTCTCCCATTTCTTTCTACTTCTTTTGATTCCATATACATGTCCTAGTCCTTAGCCTTCTGGATCTCTCCTTGAGCCCTTCCTTTGGAATAGGTTGACTTGTTGTTAATTAGGTTAACCTGTTCCCTATGTATTTGGGAGTGTAGGGATCAAAGTTAATTAGGGTTTACAATCATTTAATTTTGTTTTCCAATTGGCTTGTATTATTTTCCTGCCTAGAAACTAGTATATAAGGAGGCTTGGGATCTTCATTTTCACACCACACCTAACCTAGACCTTACGTGGAAGCTAAAGGCATTCATTGTTCAAGAAAGGAAGTTTTCATAAAGCATTCAAAGATCCTTTATGATCATTTCTTCTTCAAGATCTAGCATTTGTTGGTCATCAAGGAAGGATATCTACATTGAGTCATTCATCAGCTTCTTCATCGATGCATATTTACATCCATGGCTCCATGATATTTATTTTTCTAGATCCATTGAAGTTGTGGAGATGCCCTACTTTCTACATACAAATTCACATAACACCTTATCCTTATATCTCCCTAAGGTGAACTCTACCCATGCTTTTTCTAAAACTAGAACATGTTGTCCTTTATTGAGCTAGGTGACCTTGTATGGGCTGGTATGTGGAATTATTTTTAGGTTTAATTTGTCAACTACCTCTTCATTGATTATGTTTTCAGTTGAACCTAAGCCATGATGACTCTACACACCTTTCCCATGATTTTTCATTTGATCCTAAAGTGTGCTCTTCTCTGACTTGGTTCTTCTTTTGTTGGATACTTAATCAATGCTCTCCTTATCATCAATTTCTCCCCTTCCTCTAATTCTAGGGGAACCTTAGAGTGCTTGTTGTTGCTACTAGATTCTTCTTGCACATAGTTGACTCTTTTTGTGTTTCCTTGGGAAGTTGAGACTTTTTTAGGGCACCTATATGTAGGGTGTCCTAGCTGATTACAATGATAGAACTTCATGGTGGAAAAGTAGGATCCTTTCCCTTGATTTCAACTCCTTCCTCTCCAAGTAGTGTTAGAGCCTCTACCCCTACTGAAGCCTCCTCTTCCTAAACTTCCTTCTTATTGTTTAGTAACCTTGTTGTCTCCTTGTGACCTAGAATTTGATCCTCTTCCACCATAGCCTCTTTGACCTCTACCTCTATAGTTTAAGTATGTCTTCTTCTTGTTCTTCTCTTCTACTTTGAAATTAAGTTGGAAGAACTTATGGACTATGGTAGGTGTCCATAGGTTGATCTCTTCTTGTATGTTCCATCTTAAGCCTCCTAGATACTTGGCCACTTTGATAGTTTCATCTCCCTATAATCTTGACCTTATACACGACTTTTGAAACTCTTCAGTGTAAGTTTCCACATCCATGTCTTTTTGTTTCAAGCTTTGTCTCTTCTTGTGTAATTGAAACTCATAGTCCTTTGGTAAATATTGTTCCTTTACCTTTGTTACCATGGCTTTCAAATTTGCAATGGACTTCTTTCACACTTTAACTCTTTGTGCTACACTTACCCCTTAACACTCAAAGCAATTCTTTATCCCTTCAATCCATTCCATCACCAATTTAGGGATCATCTTTCCACTAAATAAAGGAACTCCTTCTAGGGACTTTTCACCTAATTCCTTGACAAATTTTAGGAATGGATCTTCATTTATTGAATGGTTTGGATATCTTCCTCATCTAACTTTTCTTTACCCTTTTTGTTTCTTTCACCTTCTTTGTCTTTCTTCTTAGCTGCCTCAACAACTTCTTCCAATTTGGTCTTCATTTATTCTAGGGTTTCTTAAAGGATACTATTCATCTACTTCTATTCACCCATCTCTTTATCCAATTCTTCATTGGTTACTATATTTGATTCTCCAACTGACTCTGTAGTATGAAACATCTAACCACAAACCCCAATCTTCTTGTTCTAATACCACTCTGATGTAAGACAAGGTAGGTAGTTTTCTTAGGCCTTAGCTTCTCAAGAAATTTCTTAGGATTTCCCTTAGCCTATTAGGGTTCCCTTTGATACCCTAATCCCTAGATGATCTCTTCCCTATCCTCTTCCTACTCCCTACCTTGTTACACCAATGGGATTGCTTCTTGGACTCATTAATGCCTCTTCAAGCCACTTTGCAATTTTTTTTTTTTAATCTTTCTTTACCATTTCTACCACTATAAGGAGTTAGGGGTTCCCTTATGGGGTTTTGGACATCATCCAACCTTTTAGACTCAAAGCCAATAGGGTTTTCTACTGATATTTGCAAATTTGCCCAAGTTGCACCAATTAGGGCTAATTGAATTAGCCCTCCTACTTGGGTTTTTGGGTTTTAACTCCAATTTTCTCTGAACAAGATGGAAAAAGAACTTTAGATTCAAGTACCCTTTTGGAAAACCTCAAGTATTTTTTGGGTCTTAGGTCTCCAAACCAACCATACACCTTGAAGAAATTTTTATGCCTATAGTTAAGGGTTTCACAATAAATATGAAATGATTGACTAGGGTCTAATCATTCCCTCAAAAAAACTTATTATGAGACCTTATGCTTTGTCATATATTGACAACACTCACCCCTCCTCCTTTTCCAACTCTTAGGTTGAAGTATCCTTTACATTCAAACCCCAAAACCTTCCTGTCAATATTGTGATTGCCTAACCAAGTATCAAAGACTTACCTAGGACATCACATTCGAATTGCTCAAACAAATTTTTAGGGCCCCAAAAAAATGTGCATTATGTATAATGGCCCTACTCCCATTTTCCATAAATCCATAAATAACTCATGTTAGGAACTCATGGGGGAGCCATTCTTGCATAGATGGTCAAACTTGGACCAACACATAGGGTATTTACAAATGAATTTCAAAACCTACTTGAATGAACACCTAAAATTTGCAATCTAAATGGAAAAGTAGTGTAATAAAATGCACAACAAGAATCCAACACTAGAATGAGTATTTCAATCCATTATTCTATATAGGAAACCAAGAAACCTAAAACTATTAAAAGTTGGCCTGTAATTTATGGATTCACTTGCACAAAATTTGTTTATTACAACTTCTAACCTTGGGGATGGGTTTATTTCATGGTTTTATAAGTTCCACAAGATTTTTTAGGTAGTTTTAATAAACATCAACCTCTTTCTTGCATTATGCAACTTTTTTTTGTCAAAAAGTTGTCAAGCAACTTTTCAAAAAATGCACAATTTTGATAACTCTTTGCATCTTTGAGCAACTTTTCTTTCCTTCACTTGGGAACTTCCAAACCTATCCATAATCATCCATTAATGATGTCTACAAATGATTTATCCTCCAGGACAACAATTTTCATGATTTTTTCTATTCTTGATTATTTGACAACTTTTTGACATCTTTTCTATTTCTTACTCCAAATGACATGTAGGATCTACAATCCATACAATAGGATGTAGATAGGTGAAAACCTAAATCTTCATCATGCTTTATGGTCCTAGACCCATGACCCCTAACCCAAGCAACACTAAACAATAAAAAAAAGAACTCCTAGAATGGAAAATTGACCTAGTAACTGTAAGGAAACTCAAGTGCAGAAATAATTCCCTGCACTAATCTCTTAAGGAAAGTATTGTGAAAATTCCTATTAAATCCTTACAATTACAAATTCAATATTATGTAAAAAATAATATTGTAGTCAACCTTGAATACATAAAATAGATAGAGAAAGAAAATACATAAACACAAAGATATGCTGATAGGGGAAAACCTTTCAGTAAAACATCCCCACCCCTCTAAAACCTACACAATGTATTATCTTCAACTCAAAGGTTACAACACACTTACAGTGTAAGCTCTTTCAAGACACATAAGACTTATCTAGTAGCAACCAACAATACACTACTTACTTTCAACTATCTACAGCCCTCAAAGTGCTTATATAATGTGCTTTTCATTTTTAGGGCATCTTCCAAAGATAACTCTTACGTGTCATAGGAATCCATCACAATTGTTTCAATCATGATTTCCATGCACACAATTAAATATTCCAAATATAGCTCTTACGCATTATAGGAATCTGTCATAACTATTTCATTCATGATTTCCTTACACACAATTAAATATTCCAAGATAGCTCTTATGCATCATAGAAATCCATCATAACTGTTTCAATCATGATTTCCTTACACACAATTCAAGATGCCGACACATGCAAGTGGAGTGACACATCAACATGCCAACTAGACATGTACACTCACACTTGATTACATTATTTACAAAAAATACATTTACAAAAGAAATAATAAGAATAGGAATTATCAAAGGTTGAGACACCTTATTCCTAACATTCTCCCACTTGTCAAACACCTTGTAAGAGCAATAGGAACATAACAGGAACTAACTGCTATAGGCCAAAAGGCCCATAGACTCTGAACACTATTTGAACTTGTTTATGCCTACTGGTTTCATCAATGCACCTTCTCCAAATTGACCTTTCCATCTTCCATCATATCTCTCACAAAGTGAAATCGCACATCAATGTGCTTCATTCTGGCATGAAAAGTTGGATTCTTTGCAAGAAAAATAGCACTCTGACTATCATAACAAATAGTAATTTGTCTTGCATCAACACCAATATCAAAACACAATCTCCTAAGCCAAATGGATTCCTTAAAAACATGAGTAGCAACCACGTAATCAGCTTCTATAGTGGACAAAGCAACCACAAGTTGTCACTTACTCATCCAATTGATGGCACCACCAAACATAGTGAACACATAAGTACTAGTGGATCTCCTACTATAAACATCACCTACCCAATCTAAATCCACAAACCCATGAATACAAACTAAATGAAAAGCTCTAGAAGAGTTACCATGATAACAAATGGAGTAATCTAATGTACCCCTCAAATATTTGAATACTCACTTAACTGCATCCCAATGCACCCATCCAAGATTAGCCATAAACTAGCTTAGAACTCCCACTACTTGGGCAATGTCTAGTCTAGTACATACCATAGATACATAAGCCTGCCAATTGCACTAGCATAAGGTACTCTACTCATGTCCTCCACCTCACTAGGAGATTTTGGACAATCATCTACAGATAACTTTGTTCCCATAGAAATAGGAACACACAATGGTCTACAATCTGCCATGATGAACTTGTCCAACACAAAATTCACATACTTACTTTGACTCAACCAAAGTTTTTTGTTAGAACTATCTCTCCTGATTTCCATACCCAAGATGTACCTTGCTGGACCAAGATCTTTCATCTCAAACTGTACTGACAACTAAGATTTAAAATTAGAAATCATACCCTTACTCTTCCCAAATAGCAACATATCATTAACATATAATGCCATAATGAGAAGGTGATCATTTTCAAATTTGAAATAAACAAAATAATCTAATTTTGATCTTAAAAATCCAATTGACAACACAAGGCATCAAACTTTAGGTACCACATCCTAGGAAATTGTTTCAAACCATACATAGACTTCTTTTATCTACAAACCAAAGATTCTTTACCTTTAACAATGTAGTGCTCAGGTTGTGACATATAAATCTCTTCCTCCAAATCACCATGAAGGAAAGCTATCTTCACATCCATCTATTCTATCTCAAAATCATATGATGCAACAAGAGATAACATAAATCTAATGGATGTCAACTTTGCAACAGGAGAGAATATTTCACCATAATCTATTCCCTCTACCTATGAATACCCCTTCACAACCAATCTATCTTTGTACCTTTCAACACTACCATGTACACATAATTTCTTCTTAAATACCCATTTTCTACCAATAGGTTTTCGACCTTTAGGTAAAGGTACAAGGTCCCAACATTTTTTTTTATCCAATGAAGTCATCTCATCATCCATGGCCTCAATCCAAAGGTTGAAAACCTTGTTTTTGGTGTTACTAACCTTGTACCTTTACTAGATCTAGGCTCCAGTGTTAGTGACCTCTTTCATAGATCTAGGCTCATCAGTGTTAGTAATCAAAGAAAAAACACAATTGGAATTGAACATAGAATAACCAAACCTTTCTGGCTACTTTCTTACTCTCATGGATCTCCTCAAGGCCTAAGGTTAAGGTTGTTCTTCCTCTTCTTCTAAACTATTACAGCTACTAGAGCTCTCCTCATCATTAGACCCAACATAGTCTTTCTATTTAGCCTTCTCAAGGGTAGGAGGAAACTAAACAATATCTTCTTTCTTCTCTCTTTTATCTAGTTGTAGCACAATAGGAGAAGATGTTAGCTCTTTAAAAATAACATTTCTGCTATACAACACCTTACTAGTCACAGGGTCCCAAAGCTTGTATCCTTTCATACCAACACCATATCCAATGAAAATACATTTGAGAGCTTTTCTTTCCAACTTAGATCTTTTATCCTTTGGAAGATGTGCATAAGCTTTAAAACCAAAAGCATGAAGATGTCTAATTGAAAGATTCTTACCAAGCCACACCTCCATGGGTGTCTTACCAACAAGAGTTGATGTAAGAAATTTGTTAACTAGATAGCAAGTAGTGGCCATAGCTTCAACCCAAAACTATTGTTCATGACTAGCTCCACTAAGCATACTCCTAACCTTCTCCATCAGTGTCATGTTCATTCTTTCTGCAACTCCATTTAGCTTTGGGGTATAAGGAGTTGTCTTATGCCTCTCAATACCTTGTTCTTTATAGAACTATTTGAACTCTACTGAGAAAAACTCACCACCATTGTTAATTCTCACACACTTAATCTTCTTACTAGTATAATTCTCTACAAGGGCTTTAAATTCCTTGAACTGACTAAAGGCTTGTGTCTTACTTTTTCAGGAAATAAATCCATGTCTTTCTATTGTAATCATCTATAAAAGATATAAAAAATATAGACTTGGAGATTGAAGGAACTTTTACAGGACCAAATACATTGGAATGAATAAGATCCAAAACATTAGAAGATTTGTGAGAACTAGAGTAAAATTGAACACAATTTTCTTTACTATAGACACAATGCTCATAGAAGTTGAACTCAAGATTACAATCATTCAACCCCTCAATGATGTTCTTGTTTTTCAAGGTTCTGAGACCCTTCTCACCAATGCAACCAAATCTCATATGCCACAACATTGTCTTTTCTATAGGAAGCTTTCCTTCCAATGTGTTTGCACCCTTAGGTACACATGTTGCACTCCCATTAGAACCGGTAACCATAGTTTTCTTTATTACTTGTTTAGATGGTGGGGATGAAATGATATCTTCTCTCTTCTTTGAAATAGAAGAACTATTACATTGAGAAATGCATGCAACGAGCTAAAATAGAGTAGCTTTCCTAATACCCTTAGCAAGCACAATAACACCTCTCATCATCTTGCATTCAACATACTTATAGATCATAGGTTCTCTGCCAAACTAGGGATGTGCATTACCCCGTTGATCCCCTTTACTCATCCATCAGGGAATCTGATAGTGGCCCATCCTCATCCAACTATCTTTCAGTGAGAATCCTCACCTAAGTACACCTTTCCACCACCAAAAAATTCATACTTTGAGAACTAGCTTCGATGAGAGGTCATGTGGAAAGAAGCACTTGAGTCTATCAACCACACATCACTAGATGCATGCACTACCAAGGCTGCAATAAAAGCATCATCATCTTCTTGAGATTTTTTTGAACCTGAATATGAGGCCTTCTTCTTCTTTGGCTCTTTACAGTCTTTATGGAAGTACCTAGTCTTATCATAGTTCTAGCATTTTTCCTTAGAATTTCCAAGAGTCTTCAATTTTCTAGGGGATTTGGATCTACCCTTTCTAGACTTGTTGTTATTTTTCTTGCACAAATAGCAAGAGCTTCCTTTGTCAAATTTGAAGACCTTCTCCTCATCTCCTTAGATAACAATGAAGACACCACATCATCCATTCTGAAAGTGACTAAAGTACTTCCAAGAGCCATCATAAGATGGTCCCATGAGTCTGACAAGGAACATAATAGGGCCATGCATCGATCCTCCTCCTCTATCTTGACACCAAATGATGTCAACTATGCAATTGATAAATTAAAAGCATTTAGATGATCTATAATAGATCCTCCTTCCTCCATTCTTAGAGAATACAACTTCTTTCTTAGGAACAACTTGTTCACCCAAGATTTGGCCTAATACATAGACCCAATCTGTGTCCACAAACTATTTGCGATCTTCTGAGCAAGAACATTCAAGAGAATTGAATCAACTAGATAGAGTCTAATGAGACCCTTAGCTTTTTGATCCTTGAGATCCCAATTTGCTTGAGATATTGTTACAGGTCTACATAAAGTGAAGTCACCTCCCATAGATCATGATCTTTAAGAAAGTCTTCCATCTTGAGTTTCCACAACTCAAAATTATCGCTATTAAATTTTTCCACCTCCATTTTTCCATACGATGAACTAGCCATCTCAATCTACAAATAAGATTCAAAATGCTCTGCACAAAACTCCCAGTCAACTTGAGATTTGCTCAAAAAATCCTACCCAACAACTAGGATCAAAAGTTGATCAAGCTCTGATACCACTTGTAAGAAAACTTAGGTGCGAAAATAACTTCCTACACTAATCTCTTAAGGAAAGTATTGTGCAAATTCTTACTAAATCCTTACAATTATAGGTTCAATATTATGTAAACAATAATATTGTTGTCAACCATAGATACAAAAATAGATAGAGAAAGAAAACAAATAAACACAAAGATATGTCAGTGGGGAAAAAAATTTCAATAAAATAACCCCACCCCTCCAAAACCTACACAATGTATTATCTTCGACTCAAAGGTTACAACACACTTATAGTGCAAGCTCTTTCAAGACATAGAAGACTTATCCAATAGTAATCAATAATACACTACTCACTCCCAACTATCTACAACCCTCAAAGTGCCTATATAATGCGCTTTCCATTTTTAGGGCATCTTCCAAAGATAGCTCTTATGCGTCATGGGAATCTATCATAACAATTTTAATCATGATTTCCTTCAACACAATTAAATATTCCAAAGATAGCTTTTACACATCATAGGAATCCGTCATAACCATTTCAGACATGATTTCCTTACATACAATTAAATATTCCAAAGATAGCTCTTACGCATCATAGGTATCTATCATAACCATTTTAGTCATGACTTCATTACACACAATTCAAGATGATGACACATGCAAGTAGAGTGATACATCAACATGCCAACTAGACATGTCCACTCACACTTGATTACATTTTTTGCAAACAATACATTTGCAAAACAAATAATAAGAATAGGAATTATCCAAGGTCGAGACACCTTATTCCTAATAATAACAACTCAAACACAAATTTGACCTTGAAATGTCCAAACTCAAACTCTTCACTTTTCTAGAGTTAGCACATGTCAAAACTCCAGCTAGAAACCAAAACAAAGAACTAGTAAAGGGAGTTTTATTAAGGTGCTCCTGAACTACTTCAAGTCTAATAGTTATCTATCTTTTGTCTTCTTCAACCCTGAGCTTGTCTTCCATTTCTTTCTTCTTTTGTTCAATTGTTTCACAAAGTGTAATAGATTTAATTTCTTGTTATGTTTTGAGATCTTTTACTTCTTTCACTAGGGCACTATATTTCTCTATCAATTCTATCATTGCTTCATTATTATTACTAGTCTTTCCACTATCTAGAAATCCTTCTGTGTCAACTTTTGTGTATCGAGTGTAATTTAAAGATGAATAAATATCTTCTTCTCTTTAGGGTTTTCCTTAACTCCTCTTTTGTTGTCTCTAATTGTTGCAACACAATCTATATTTCAGTCATCTGATTCTTAATGATCTTCCCTATCTTGTACACTTCCATTTCCATGATCTTATCCTCTCAAACTATTAGGCTTCCTTACAAGAGAACTAGGTTCTAATACCAATTGTTGGAATAAGTATATGGGAAACACATTATTAAGAGGGAGGGTGAATCAGGATCTTAAAATTTTTATCTTCAAAATCAATAATATAAATTTAGGATCTAATAATTTTATCTCATAGATCTATAACATAAATGAAATGAATCACATCCATAGGAGTTCAACACATAACAAAATTATTTGATAACCCATAAACACTTCAAGATGAAGGTAAAATTGGGGTGGGGATGAAACCCACAAATCTTTACTATTGCAATGTAATAAAATGAACTTGTTAAGGTTACAATGTTTGATCATAAGATATGATATACCTTATGAGGGATCTACCCTGTTAAAATCTTAAGAGACTATTAGGTCTCACCTTCTTAAAGGATTTTACACTCACAATAGAGTAAGGACTCAATTAGGAGATTTACATGGGCATGTTAGGACCACTCTTTTAAAAGATTTACCCTATCTCTGTTACAAAATAATTGATTCAGTACTTGACCCTTAGTATGCTCTACAAGATGATTTTGGGTCTCCTCCTTCCTATATCTCTTATCTGATTCTCCTAATATGATATCTTTGTCCAGTTATTCACTTCTTTTATTTCTCTCTGCTAGATCTATCTATGAAGCTTCTTCTTACTCCACATGTGCATTCACATCTTGATAATAATTTGCAACATTTACAATCTTCCTCCTCCTTCTCTATCTCTATATTCTATATGATTCTAGGGTTAGAATATTCCTCCATAAATAGAGGTTGAGTGAAGTTTCTAGATCTTGATTAATGGCTTAAAATTCATCATCTTTTTCCATTTACATCTCATTTTATGATTGGTTGAATTTTTCACCTTGGGATCATTACCTTCTATAATGACATGTAAACAACATTAGATCTGGCTCTACAAATATTAAATACCATATAAATATCAGAAAAAATGGTTTACATATGATTTGTGTCATTACAAACTCTTATATCAAAACTTAATTACTCTGCACTTAAATGCTCTGATGCTTAGTCATGCATAAACCTTCATGTTGTTACTTGGCTTCTATATGTCTATTTTCTCGACTCTTACTAACTTTTCAATATGCTTTGTCTTCATTATATTGCTTGGCTCATACTATATTCCTCAGCTCACATATCTACTCAATCCCTACTAAATGCTTGGTAATCATTGCCTTTCTTGGTATAAGTATTGTGTGCTTGGCCTTTACTAGATAATTTAGTCACAGTGGTGACCTTGCAATCTTGCCTAGTAAATGACTAGAAAATGACTAAGTGTTTGGACACTAATCAACAACATAGGCTTAGAGATCAACATATCTTATGTATATATTCTAATGTGAATTATTTCTTCAAATTCTAGGGAAGAAGATCAAAGGTAGACATGAAGTCAAAATATTGCAATTCTATTGGATATGGATATAAGAAACATGGTCATTGAGAATGAAATTTAACTATTAAACAAGTCACTCATATAATGTATACAATTATCAATGAAAAATTGATTTCATGTCTAATTGAACAAGGGGGATATGCTAAGAGATATGTTCTTGTAAAAGACATCTTGAGTGGCAATTACAAATTTAAAAAGCACCATGAAATTAATGTATTAGAATCTTACAATCCATGTCAAACTTTTCATGATCTTATTTTGAAGTAGATTTTGGATGAGAAAATCAAGCAAAGCATCATCAAAATCAACAACCTTGTGCACAAGGTATCACACCATATATTTCATGTCAACCACCTATATCAAATTCTTCTAGTATGTTTCTCAAAGAAAGAAATATAATGAAATTGTTGAAAGTATAATTTCATTTTATGCTTATAGATCCCTATATCCAATAAAATTTAGTGCATGTATAATTTTTGATGCAATTTCATGTAGAAATCAACATGTAACTTCATATACTTGTTGATAACATCTTGAAGAGGAAATTGACATGAGGTTACATCATGTTCACGGATTGTCATCACCATTGGAACCATAACTACCTATACAAAAAAACTAAAATGATTCATCATCCCTTATGTAAGTCTCAAACAAAATTTCAAACTTATAACCAACCTTTGTATAGGGTATTGGGGCATGTAGCCCCTAGGTTTGATACAAATAAAGGGAATAAGAAGTTGATCTAGAGTCTAAATGAAAAAAAAAAAAATTAGATAACTATGGTTAAATTCCCTTTTGGAAAAAAAAAGTATATATTTTAAATTGAGTTGGTTGAGGGTTTTGATTTTTAGAGACTAATCAAGAAAGTACTGTACACTTTTCATAAGCATTTTTCAGTTGACTCCTCAACCATTTCCTTAGGTTGACTCATCAAGTATGTTTAGGGTTCAATTTTTAAGCCAACATAATTCATGCAATGTTGGCTTAGGGTTAGGTTTCTAAAATGAGTATATAGCTTCTTGCAACAGTATTGAGCTGTAAGGGAGATTGAAGGTTGTAATGGGTTGAAATTACTGGATAATAACATTCAACTCTATGTTTGATGGACATAACACAAGATTTTGTGAGCTGCATTAAATTTGTGTCTATTGTTATTTTAATGTTTTCTTTATGAACATTTGTTTAATTAGTTATATTTGCTTGTCACTACTATTTTTTGTCAGAATAATCCAAATAGAGGGTTCTATGAGAAAAGGTGAGTTTTAGGAAAGAAGAGTAATCCATGCAATATTCCTTTTCCCAAGAATTTATATTTTTGGGATCCCATAGGTGTAGAGAAATAAATGCATAATAGATGTTGATGAACTTAACATATCATGCACCAGTTGGTATGCATTGAAGGGAAATTAATTTGATTTATACTTTCCTTATTTACTTAGAACAAGGTCAACTTCCTATTATGAAGAGCCCAAATTTGGAAATAAATATATAATTAATAGAACTATTTATTGCATTATTGGCCTGCCTACTTCAAATTTGTGACCATCAAAAGGCTACTAAAGAGGGAATTTTAATTGAGGAAGGAGGAAAAAAATTAGAAGATAATTGTTTAACAATTGAACTCAATGATTAAG
The DNA here is from genome assembly GCA_028749045.1 of Cupressus sempervirens. NCBI lineage: Eukaryota > Viridiplantae > Streptophyta > Pinopsida > Cupressales > Cupressaceae > Cupressus > Cupressus sempervirens. The sequence continues at coordinate 318,459,977 of CM053786.1, forward strand.
AGAAAAAGAAGTGTTCATCAATTTAATAATACATTGAGACAATCAAAAAGGAATTATTATAGTGAATATGGAAGAAGATCATGGCAATGAATAAAGAAAGAGATTTTATCAACCATTCACTAATTGGATATACTAGATCTAATAAGCATCAAGAAAATGGAATAGAATATTCTAATAGATATAAGACAAGAGTGGCCTTGGGGTATCATAAGTCAGAAATCACAATATCATATATCCAAGGCATAATACCTTTAACCATAATGCATAACACCACTTCATCATAGCTGAGGCATTGGTGCTAATATAAAACAAATTAGTTCATTAGACATTAATGATCAAACAAATAGATGGATCAAACTAGAAACTATTTTTATTTTAGGTGATAACATTCCTCTTCAAAGGTGGTATGTGTGAGATGTATGCTTAATATGCATAATAAAGATATTATCCAACATATTTTCTCTTATGAATTGAAAATCTTTCTAGATTCTTAGTGTTTTCTTTTTCTTTTTTCTTTTTTATTGAATTGAAAAAACATCTAAAAGAGAGTAATACTAAATACACTATTTTTACATATTCATTTATCACTTTCCATATCAAAACAAAAGATATACAAAATATCATCATTGTAAGAGATGAACATACAATACCAGAAATACATATCATATATTGACCTACTAGAATTGGAAAAATTGAGACTAATAACATATTTTAGATCATAAAAAAAATGGAATATCAAAGCAACATATGTCCCAAAAAATTGTAAACCCTATAACTACACAAGGAGTTGGAAACATTAATTTATTACCATAATAACTTAAAGAAACAAGATAAAATTAAAATGGGAAAGTTATAAACACTAGTCAATGTTATCTATCAAGTAATAATGTCCTATTTTACTCTCCCAAAAAACAAGATTCATGTATACAATGATAAGGAAATATGAGAAGGAAACCATTCAAATATCCTCATCTAAGTAGATGACCTTATAATGCTCATATATGGTCCCTTAAGGCCACTAGGGTGCAAGGAGCACCCCAACCTAGGATTAGAAGCAAAGAATGTTGTGAAAACTCTATTGTAATTTCTCCAAAGCCTTATCATTCATGAAATTAAGCTATGTAACTCTAATCATAAGGAGGGGGATAGAAATGGTAATGAAAGAGGGAAATGGATATAAGATCCCCCACTAGTAAGCCCCCTCATATGGATGGAAAAGGGACTCATAATGACCAAGTGGGACAATATCTGCTCTTGGGCCTAGGGTGGATGATTTTTTAATGTACCCTAGTATGCCTCTTATCATAGCTCCCCTATGGTTGAAATACATTGATAAATTCAATATATCGTATGATAAAATTAATGCTCCTAACCCTAGTAGGAAATATCTAAGATTTTGATGTCCTTCATTAGGAAGACATATTTTATGGATTATGTTTTAATGATCCATAACATGTTGCAAGATCTTAACTAGGTATACGATGTTACTAATTCTATTCTACTTCTTGTTCTATTTGGAATTTTTGATTTAGGGTGAAAGCTAGGAAAATTACAAAAAGGGACATAACATATTGTAGATTTTAATATTTTTCTCAAGAATTACCTCAATAGCAAGTTGATAGCTCTTAGTGAGGTATCTAAAAAGGACAAATTATTGAGGTTTGAAGGTCTAAAAGGGAATGAATATTTCTGTCAAAGTGTAGAAGAAAATTTTCAACAATTGTTAATCTCAAAAGAAGCTAAATTTGTCACATTTGAGGAAATGTGTAATAAAAACCATTGCAAACACAAGGTGGAAACTATAAAAGATAAGATATTTTCCCTGATGGAAAACCGCACATGGGATTTGGCCTCTCTTCCATCTCATCAAAAAGATTTGAAAAATGGTATACATATGATATGAAAGAATAAGGTTGGTGGAAGAGGTATCAAACCAAATTGGTGGTGAAAAGTTATGATCACCAAGAGGATGTAGATTTTTTTCTTTGTTTTAAAGACCATTAGTAGTGAAAATGACTTCCACTTAGGTGGGTGGGTTTAGTTGTATATTTTACTTTAAATTAAAGAAAGTTGATATCAAGACAATTTTTCTCAACAAAGATTTAGATACCTTATATATGCAAGAACCATAAAGATTTGAAAAAAGAGGTTATGAGGATCTAGATTGCAAATTAACTTGTAGTTTATATGAGTTGAAGTAAATTCCCCTGATAAATGTATTTTATTTAATTTTTTTTCATGATTGGACAATTCTCCACTCAATGTGAAATTGGTCTTCATATCTATTATAGAATAATAGAAAATGGTGAATTCATTTTTCTTTTGTTATATGTTGATGACATGCTAGTGCTTAGAAATAAAATGACAAAGTTTACAATTCAATAGAACAATTAGCTATTTGATTTTCTATAAAATATTTAATGGTTGTCAAGAATGTTAAGCCCATACGCATACTTCTTGATGATCACTTGAATTTTTTCCACAAATAAAGTGAACTTATGAAACAAGTGTACACAATTTATTATTTATAAATTGTTGGGAATTTCATGTATATAAGACTTGATATTGCTAATATAGTAGATGTAGTCAACAAGAACATGATAAATCTAGGGAAAAAATCATTTTCAATCTATAAAATGGCTATTGAGAGGGTTAAAGTACACTTGAAATCATTTTTTTATATTTGAAGGAAACGATGGATGATTTTGAGGTATTTTTGAATAAGACATGCCAATTACTTGAACAAATCTCATTCAACCAATGGATATATGTATTCACTTTTATAGAGGAAATGATTGTTTGGGTCTCCAAACTATAAAAATGTGACCTATCTCTTTCCTCCATGGAAGAAAAAATACAATGATCTCATCCAAGAAGCTATCATGCAAATCATTTTTAACAAGGTGATTCATTTAAAGAAGAGTAAAATTAAGAGTTTTAAAGTAAATATATCTATGTTATGTGATAGTGTTCATACAAGAAAAAAGTTATAGGAGGGTGAAGGGCTTAGTGACATAAATTTATGTCAAAAGCTATAAACAAATTATTGGTATGATTGACTTAGATCAGGTGATCAATGAGGGTCACTTATCCCTTCTCTCAGAAAGAAAAGTGGTTAGTGCCCTAAAGATAATATCTTATGCATAGTCTATTTTATGTTATCCTATAAATTTCTATAGTGCTACTACTATTTTCTGTTCTAATATTTTATCCTTTTTATTTCCATAAATAAATAATGATGTGATTGACTTGGATTAGGAGGTCAGTGTGGTTCATTTATTATTTCCCCAATAAAAGTGAGAAATGGTTAATGCCTTAAGGATAATGTCTTATATATAGATAGTATTTTTACTAATCTTATATATTGTCTACTAGGTATGTGTAGGATCATGGTGTGCCAAAAAATGGTGATGTGAAAAAAGTGGAGTTTGAAAACGTCTAAAAAATTTCAAAATATGCTCTAAGTTTTTCCACCCTTCTTGATACCAAGGCTAAAAAGTTTAGGCCAAGCCTTTTCTTGCATCTGATCGGTTATTAGGTATCCAATATCATATCGGGTATAGTTAGCCTTTTCCACCCATCCTATATATAACTAAAGATGATATAGTTAGCCTTGTTGCAGACCCAAAAATTGATAAACTAGTAGAATGCACAAAGCCCAAATTATCAACTAAATGGTGCAAAAATGAGGTTATGTGAACTTTTGGGATCGTTAGTGGATGGTTTTTGATAGCTCTTTACACAAGATTTTAGAGGTGCCATTCTATTTCATTAAAAAACTGTATACCAAATTTGTGTTGCACCTCAAGGTGAACTATTGGAGCATGAGGCCCAAGATGGGCATAGGAGGAGGAGCTCCTCAAAATAGACCATTTTCTTAGTGGAGGAAAGCTAACACTGTTGTGCCCCCTACTGATGTCTCCCCCCTCCTCTAGTGCAACATCCTGATATCATTGCAAAGGCTAGCTCTCAGACTATTAGAGCCATCAATAGATTGAGAAGCCTATTGATATCCTAGGCTAGGTTAGTGTTGCCTCCTTGTGTTCATGATGTTGGCTTGATTTCATCATCAATGAGCTCATCACATGTTTGTGTTTCCCATACTTGCATAACATGCAAGAATATTTTTCTAGGTTCCATAGGTGATCTTTTTGAGTATCAGTTTATATTTGAGGAGGATACACTAGACACATGTATATAGGCTACACACCCTAATGTGAGAGAGGAGGGGCATGCAGAGTCATGCAATCCTTCTATGTTGATATGTGTATACATTTTTGTGTTATGACATATGTGATTTAAATATAATCTTTATAATAGAGTAATTTTAACCCATACTGACTTATACATGTATGTGATCTTCATTCATGTTTAGTTGATGACTGAGGAGGAGCTCAAATAGGTTGATAATTTCATGCTCTTAGGTATTTCATTTGGCCTTGAGACATCTATGTTACATTATGTTGTGTTCTCATTATTTTTCTATTTGATATTGGAGCATATATGGTTTCTAATCTTTCTTGTCTCTTGCAAGTATCACCTGTCAGTGGGGGGCAAAGTGCAGTGGGTGAGGCATTACCCATTGATAAGGGAAAGGTAATTAGGTGCTTTTAAAGTGATTAAATATCAATTCATTCTTGTAAAATTCTTGTGGTAATGAATTTAATTACATTCTTTATTGTATAGGGTGTGGCTATTGGTGAAGAGTCTAGACAGATTCAGTGTCGCAAACCCTCTGGCATTTCCATTTGTAGTGAGAGCCCCATTGTATGTATAAGTATCATTTATTTGTTATTTTCCTTATTTTCATAAACAAATTCAAAATTGATTTATGTGATACTAACAACTAGTCTTTTGTATCTCATAGGAAACATCTAGTGTACAGGGGACTAGATGTCAGAGTTTTGTATCTTTTCTCACACAACCATTATATCCAAAGGGGGAGTCAATAGAGGTAAGTTGTAGTTTTAATTCTTGATTATATGTTATCAACTTAGTATGCTATGAATTATAATGTTATAGTTTAAGTTGTAGATGTTACAAACAATAGTCCACCAAGATAACTAAGAGGGGGGAGGGGGTTGAATCAATTATCCAATAATTAAAACATTTATCAACCTTAAATAATCTTAGCCATTCAACCAAAGTAAACAAAAACCCTAACAAGATGCACATATATAATTACACCAGATATCATGTTAACTAGGGAAACTCTTGATCAGAGGGAAAATCCTAGTGGGAATGATACCCACAAGATGATGTACTAATATAAATATTCCTTGTTAGAGGATGAACTCTGTTAAGATTCTATTACAACATTTAGTACATATGAGTCCCTATTAGGAGACTTTGAATCCCTACTAGGAGATTCTAACCCTATTAGGAGTTGTGCAAACCCTGTTAGGAGTTGTGAAAGATAGAGGGACCCACTATCCAAACAACTTCTAGGGCAAGACCACTAAACTCGCTGTCCAACTAATCTCTCAACTATTCCTTGCAAAATAATTGTCTACACTAAACTTTGACTTCTTTCCTCAGTCATGCCAACTAGGCCAATCACTATTAGACCTTGTAGACTAGGTCAGGAACCTTGGATCCAAGTATCAAACTTTGAAACACATAATAAAACCTTGACAATGAAGTTTCCTTTACCTCCACTCTTTTCTACTTATCTTTGCATTCTAGTCTTTGTGCTACTTACAATAATTCACATTCATCCATACATGATAAAGAAAAATATCCTTCCTTTATACTAAAGCCATAAAAGAATTCCTTGAGTCAGCTATTATACCTTCTCAATTAATTATTATAGGACCACATTAAGAACACATTACACTTAGTGATAACATTAATCTTTTTCCTTCTAACTTGAATAAATTTCCGTACATGTAATATTATGATGAGTTAGCTTAGCCATGTCATCTCCAACATGTCTTCTTCACATATTTTACTTCAGCTTCTCAGAATAATAACTCTACTAGGAGATATAACAAGTTCACCAAAACATGCCTCTGTAAACTCTATCTCAAAATAGTCTTCACTTAAACTTGCATAACTTCTTCTGGACTTAATATCTTATACTTCTAAGATTAGTTGCATATACTAGATACATAGTATAATATCCTTTTAACTTCACTAGTGAAATTACTCAACGATATGCTTGTACCAACTTGATCTTTACTATTGTTCTTCTGTTAAATACCATAGAAAATTTCTTATGTTGACATCAATGAAAAACATAGTCATGAATGTCACATATCATCATGATAATGATCTAATAATGTTTCTACAATACCCCCCCATAGGAATATCATCAACATTCATGCTTTCAATAATCTCGCCCTTTGGCATTGATGGCAACATAGATGAAAAACATCTAGTTCCAAGAATACCAATTAAAAAGGATGGTTAGCCTTGCTTTTCAAATCCTTTTCATCAATCATTTTCAAATCCTCTTCATCAATCATTCTACCCATTACTATACCTCAATGTATTTTACATCAAACTATTTTTCCATGTTGTACTTCTCTTGTTGTACTTCTTCCCAAGTGTTTTTCTGAACTATTTTTCATGTTGTACTTCTCCCCCATTGACATCAATGTCAAAGGTTTCAACAACCATCACACTCTAGAACAACTCTTTCTGACTTTCTCAAGTGTCCAAAAACATAGTTAAAAAACATCCAAAAAAAATCCTAGATGACTTTGTCCATCATAGATACTCCTCCATATAGGAAGCATCAACATTTAGTCTAGACAAACAATAGTGCTCTGATATACTGAACTGAATTCACTCTTGCATCATCTACTCTGATGTAGGAAGGGGCATAAACCCTAGCATACATCACAAATACTCAAAAGCCTCTTTAGGAAGAGGTTTAGTGAAAATATTTGCAATCTACTCTTGGTGATTACATACTCCAATCTAATTTCCTTTTCTACAACTTTCTCTCTCAACATGTGATACTTGATAGAAATATGCTTAGTCTTAGAATGCAACATTGGATTCTTAGATATATTTACTGTGCTTGTGTTGTCACAATGTATGACAACAAGTTCACTGAATTCTATCCTTATATCCTTTAACATTTGTTTCATCCAAACAACTTGATTACAATTATTTGTTGCTGCAACATATTTTGCTTCTGCTATACTTTGTGAGATACAATCCTTCTTCTTGCTTAGACAAGAAACTAATCTTCCTCCAAGAAAGAAGGCTCCACCACTAGTGCTCTTTCTGTCATCCATACTACCTACCCAATCAGCATCAATATAAGCATATAAAGTGAAATTATTAGATCTTTCACACCACAATCCAAACTCTGGTGTTCCTTTGGGGTATCTAAATATCCTTTTGACTACTACACGATGTGCTTCTCTGGGATCAGCCTAAAATCTTGCAACAATTCCAACTGCATTTGCTCTATCCAGTCTTGTGTGAGTCAAATATTGCAATCCTCCAATCATAGATCTGTACTTCTTCTGCTCAACAGTAGGTGTCTCGTCCTTTGTAGATAACTTGTGTCTGGTTACCATAGTTTTTCCAATAGATTTAAATGTTTCCAAACCAAACCTTTTCAGTAAATATTTCAAGTACTTAATATGAGAAATAAAGATTCTTTCTTTGTCTTGTACAATCTATAATCCTAGAAAATATTTCATTTCTTCTATCATGGTCATTTCAAATTCCTTCTTCATTTAATCTACAAACTTGCACTTCCATTATCATTTCCTCTAAATACGATATCATTAATAAATATTACCAAAATCATCAATCCATCATCAATTTCTCTCCAATAGAAATTACTATCTACCATACTCTTGGCTATATCCAAGCTATGTCAAATGCTTGTCCAACCTTGCATACCAAGTTCTGAGTGCTTGCTTCAAGCTATACAATGCTTTCTTCAATCGTCATACTATGTCCTTATCATCAGTTAAAGGAAAACCTTTAGGTTATTCTATGTATACCTCTTCTCCAATTTCTTATATGCCATATATGCTAAGAATAACCTTACCACTTCTATTCTTGTGACAGGAGCATAGGTTTCATCATAGTCTATTCCTTCTTGCTGTGAGTAACCTTTACATACCAATCTTGCCTTGTTCCTTACAACTTCACCTTGTTCATTCATCTTGTGCCTAAATACCCATTTAATTCTTATCACATTCTTGTTTGCTAGTCTGGGGACCAATTCCCATGTCTCATTCTTCACTATTCGATCCAATTCCTTTTTCATAGCTTGCTTCCAATTGTCATCTTTACATGCTTCATCTACATTCTTTGGTTCAACTTGAGATATAAAACATAGTTTTTCATTGATTCTTTTTCTTTTCATTACACCTTTATCTTTGCTTCCAATGATTTTCTCGAGTGGGTGATTCTTTGTCATATTTTTACTCGAAGTAGGAGTTGTTATCTCAACTCTTAGCTCTATTGTAGGTTTCAAGCTTTGTTCTTGCCTCAGCTCACCTTCATTCTGCAAATCATTGTTAGTCTCAAATAATACTTCATCATTCCTTGGTTTAGTAACAACATCATCATCTAAATTTTAATCAACTACTCTTTCTTGTATCCTATATGTGTCATCAACTCTTACATTTGCTCTTTCCATAATAGTCCTAGTTCTCAAATTATAACATCTATAAGCCTTTCTTTTCAATGAATAACCGAGAAACATACCTTCATCACTTCTAGTATCAAACTTACCAATGTCATCATCTCTTTTGATATAACACTCACTGCCAAAAATTTTGAAATACTTAATTATAGGTGCGTGACCAAACCACAGTTCATAAGGGGTCTTGTTTGTATCTTTCCTGAATTGCACTCTATTCATAGTGTATATTGTTGTATCTTCTATTACTTCCTCTTCATTAATCAATCTAGGCTCATTATCACATTCATTCAAGAATCTTTCCATACTTGCTTTAAATTCTTCAACTTTATCAAAAAGTAAACTCTTTCTAGTTTTTCTTATTCTCTTAGGACATCTAGTCAAAAAATGATCAAATTCTTCACATGTCCAACAAACAAATTTTTTCATACTTTCTGGATCTCTTTTCATATGTAGATCAATACCTTCCTTTATCTTTATGTCCTCTTCAGATCAACTACTACTAGAAAAGTCTCCTCTAGCACTTGTGCTACTTGATAAACTAGGTCGAATATTCAAGGCATTGAAAGTTGTTTCTATTCTTATCAATTTTTTGGATTGTCTAAGTTCACTCTCAACTGCTTCAAGTCTCCCAAGTAATGTCTCCTTTGTGAAATATTTGGTACAAGATATTGTCAACAATATCATTTGAATTGCTTTCTTAAATGGTGGTGTTAAGCTCTTTTTTATATCTCCTAGATCACCTCATCGTCTTCTTTGGTTCCTCCTTGAGATCTAATACCTATAATAATTTATGATATCCTACCTACATATGTTCTTATAGATTCATTTGTCATCATTTTAGCATCTTTAAATGCACAAATCCAACTTTGTGGCCTCAATTTCTTAGAATGCTGACCACCTTCAAAACTATTTTCCAAAGCTTTCCAAATCAAATGAGAAGTATCAAGTGATTTTACTTGGTTGTACTTAATTTTAGGAAGTGCAGACAATAGTGCTTGTCTAGCTCTCATGTCACACATGAAAAGTTCCCTTTCTTCCTTGGTACAAGTTTTCCAAATCACTTTCAGCAATGATTGTCTTTGCTGATTTTGTCAAGATCCAATATCCTTGACCCATACACAATAGATGGGTCTTCATCTTTTCCTTCCAGCTATCATAATTTGTTCCATCAAACTTCAGACTATCTTTCCTAAATATGTTTTCAATGGATCTCCCAAAGTTGTTAAACTTTATCTTCAAGGACTTGATGCTCTAATACCAATTGTTAGAAACAATAGTCCATTAAGATAACTGAGAGGGGAGGGGGGTGTGAATCAATTATCCAATAATTAAAACATTTATCAACCTTAAATAATCTTAACCATTCAACCAAAGTAAACAACAACCATAAAAATATGCAGATAGACAATTACACCAGATATGTTAACTAGGGAAACCCTTGATCAGAGGAAAAATCCTAGTGGGAATGATTCCCATAAGATGATGTACTAATATAAATATTCCTTGTTAGAGGATGGACCCTATTAGAAGTCTATTATGACATTTAGTACATATGAGTCCCTGTTAGGAGACTTTGAATCCCTATTAAGAGTTGTGCTAACTTGTTAGGAGTTATGGAAGATAGAAGGACCCATTGTCCAAACAACTTCTAGGGAAAGACCACTAAACTCATTGTCCAACTAATCTCTCAACTATTCCTTGTAGACTAATTAATTTACTAAACTTCAACTTCTTTCCTCGATCCTTTCAACCAGACCAATCACTATTAGACCTTGTAGACCAAGTCACAAACCTCGGATCCAAGTATCAAACTTTGGATCACACAATGAAATCTTGGCAACAAAGTTTCCTTCACCTTTGCTCTGCTCTCCTTATCTTTGCATTCCACTCTTTGTGCTTCTTACAATCATTCACATTTAGCCATACATGATAAAGTAATATGTCCTTCCTTTATATCAAATTGATAAAATAATTCCTTGAGTCAACTATTATACCTTCTCAATTGATTATTATAGGACCATATTAAGAACACATTGCACTTAGCAATAACATTAATCTTTCACCTTGTAACTTGAATAAATTTTCATACATGTAATATTATGATGAAAAATCTTAGCCATGTTATCATTGACTTTGGATTCTCAGAATAATAAATCTGTTAGGAGATATAACAAGTTCACCAGAACATGCCTCTAAAAATTCTATCTCAAAATAGTCTTTACCAAAACTTGCATTACTTCTTCTAGACTTAATATATTATGCTTTCGAGGATAGTTGCATACACTAGATACACAATATAATCTCCCTATAACCTCTATAGTGAAAGTACTCAATGATCTTTCTATACCAACTTGATCTTTACTATTGTTCTTCTGTCTGATACCACAAAAAATTGCTTATGTTAACATCAATGATAAACACAATCATGAATGTAACCTATCATCATGAAAATGATCTAATCATGTTTCTACAATACTTCCCCATAGGAATATCATCAACATTCATTCTTTCTATAGTAGATTTATCTAACAAACATACTTAAATAGATGTAGGCCACAATCAACGAGGTTCAAGCATTATCGAGGACATATGAGAGGACTCCTAACTGATGCAAGAGGTCGACAAGAGAGGTATTTGTGATGAAATTCTAATACTATAATTCTTCATTAAAAAAAGGATCATTATGCATTTGAGTAATTCAATGTTAGATACATAGAATCATATAAATTTAGTAGTCTAAATTTGAGTTTTCCTTTTTTGTTTATGTAGGAGGTACCTGATCCACATAGTGTAGAAAAGAGGTTGCATTTTGATCATCCTCCAATAGCATATGATAGTATAGTTGTCATAGGATGCATCATGAGACATTTTGAGATGTCATGTGCCATATTTTATATAGAAACATTGATATTATACACATTCTAATGGCATGATCAGCCACATTTTCTATATGGATATATATATATATATATATATATATATATATATATATATATATATATATATATATATATATATATATATATATATATATATATATATATATATATATATATATATATATATATATATATATATATATATATATATATATATATATATATATATATATATTTGCATAAATTGTCAATGGACACATGAAATTTGACATATATTTGTGTAATTTTTCTATGGATACATGTATTTTGATATATATATATATATATATATATATATCATTCATTTTGATTATGTTTGTTCTATTTGATGTCACTATGACCAACCTCGAGGTTGCATTTTGATCATCCTCCAATAGCATATGATAGTATAGTTGTCATAGGATGCATCATGAGACATTTTGAGATGGCATGTGCCACATTTTATATAGAAACATTGATATTATACACATTCTAATGGTGCTCTATGTTTGTTCGAAAGATCAACCTCGAAACATACTTAGACCACCTTGGAGACTCTTCGGTATGGGGTGGCCATGAATGATGGAGGATCTCTGTGGCTGAAATAAGGATGCCACTAGGGTTATTATAAAGTAAAAAAATTATTTGTTACCTCCCTCAAGTTTTTAGCATTGGGAATAGTGAAATTTTTGTGTTAGAATGTATCAAAATCATCCTTTTTTAGGTCCCTCCACATTAATTACATTAAGTAAAAATGTCTTTGTTTCTTACATTAAATCAAAAAGTTTACATTTACAATATTTGAAGTGCTTCATCATTATTACTTCAATACACAACTATAAAAAATCGTAGTGTCAAAAATAGAATAGATTTTGTTTATTTTGCTCCTTGTTTAGTTTTTTATCTTCATGCATGGCTACTTTTCATGATGTATCTACATTCCAATATCATAAAAAATATTAGTAAATAATCACATTAAACAAGATAATCATTGGTTCACTAGATCATTATGAACAAAAGAACATAAGAAGTAAATATACAAGTAGTCGAGTGTTCCTATAGGGTCCTCTCTCTATTTTAGGGTCTCCAATAGGGCTTCATGATCAACATTAGTAATGGTAAAAAGTTATTTTAATTTTTTTCTTCCTTGATTCTTCAACAACTTCACATTTTTTGCTATAATAAGATGTGAATATATGGGAATTGTTTTGTGCTTTTGATAGTCTTTGAATGCAGAAATTCTATTCCTTCTAAGCATGTATGTCCACAACCATGTTCTAGCAATAACAATTGAACCATTAGGATATGTGAATCCATCATCATCTGTGATCAGTTGTGCAAGATTTTTTTTACCTCTTACACAATGTGCTAACCAATAATTTGATTTCTCACCATTCCCTTATGTTGCAACCAATGGAAAGACATGTCCTAGCTAAAGAAGATCCGATAGATGGTTATGCTCAAGTGAAATTTCCATGTCATCATTTATAATTTAGGGTATGATAGAAAATGGAGTAAGATAATGTGGAGCCCATGTGTCCACCCACTCACTTGACTCATAGTGATCCCCATCACACTTAAAACAACTAGGACAAAATCAAGTTAGCTGTTGTGTCCAAATGGTCCATGTACTAGAATCAAAGCTCAAAAATGAATGCATTTTTGATGAGTCTCTAAAAGTAGCATAATCTAATCTATCACTTATGGAACCTTGCTCAAACAACTAAAAGAAGCTACGTACTACTTAATCAAGAGTCCCTCTTGTGAGAATGTTGAACTACACCAATCAACAATGCTATGAGCATCAAGAAACTATGCTCTTGAAATCTTTAATTGCTCCCTAACTAGATATTTCTTCATACATGCCCCTACTCCATCATGTTCCTCTTTCCCATGGTTGGACTCAAAAAAACTCCAAATATGAGGCATCCCCCTCTCTATGCATGAATCCTACACAATCAATAAAACATGCAAGAATTCTTGAATTGACCTTTGAAATTATTTAACCAAATGATATGTCTATCCATAGAAATGTGATGCTCCTATAAGAAATAAAAATGTTTCTTGAAAAAATGTTGCACAAACTCGTGAGAGTGAGATCTATCATCACTAATGTAAAAATGGTACCCTCTAATAATCTTCTAATTATCTTTCACACTATCAGGGGCATGTCTATATGTTATGTGGACAAAAATAGAAATCTAAATGGAGTTGTAATATTGAGATTGTGTCTCATTTTGGGGCTGCAATGTATAGTTCTCTACAAAGTCAACAATTGATATGATAGTGCCAATGTGAAAAGTCTCCTTACACATTCTAAATTGCTGATCCAACCATTGAGACTTGTGACTATGCCTTGCATACTTGTAAAAAGATTTTTCTTGAAATCTAAAATAAAACTAGCCACAGTGATTCCTTTTGCAACCAATTTACATCTAGAGCCCTCACCTCCACTCTTCCATGTGTATTTCACCATTTCATATACCATTTTTTTTTCTATTTTCCTCCTAAGATCTTGTTCACACTCCTCATGGAAACATGTATCAAACTTGGATAAGCCACCACATTCTGAACACTTCTTATTAAGCAAGCATTTCTATAAAAGAATAAACCATCAATCTATGACATAAAATTGATCTAGCAAGTCTCTTGATGATTTGGAAGCCTGATAGCACCACAATTCTCCAACATTTCTTTACTATGCAAATTATAATGGATGGAGCATAATAGTTCATGGTGCATAGAAAACTCCACATGATATTTTCAACAACATGTATTTCGAATTTTAAGTGGCACACAATAAAATGGCTTCAAATATTCAAAAGCCCTTTGTGATATATGAAATCTTGGATGACTCTCTCTAAATTCTTTGAACAAGATAGTTTGACTTACCTCCAAATAATGTTTAGGATGTGGTGTGCGGTCTCTAATGCCAATTGTCAACTTCAACATGTCTTTAGCATTGGGTGATACTCTTGAGCTAGAGTGCCAAAACTATGTAATTTCTTGCTTCACATCATCAGATAGCTTCTTATCAAAACATGGAAGTCTCCCACCAAAAGCCCATGTTTCATTTTGAAGAAGATCATCAATTATCTCTCATCTACTAAGTGCTCTTCTCAAAGTAGTATGATTTAGGTTCAAGTCAATACAAGTTTGTCTCATATATCTACCCCTTCTCAAATGATGACTTACCAAAGAGGTTGTAATAACCCTTCAAACAACTCTCTTATCCTTCTCCCTATTATTTTTCCAAATGCTATTGAGGGCACTGAAAAAGACTCTTTACAATAATGAAATTTCTTTCCAATTTTGTATTGACATGAATCTTCAATTTGGAAAGCATAGGTCTCATCTTTTACATCTTTAATAAGTGCATAAAAAGTTGACATTGCTCCACCACTATCTTGTTGTCAAAAAACATCTTATATAGTCTTGAAGCCCATAATTGAATGGTTCTTTGTGATTTTTTTCCTTCCAAATTGGTAATAATCATTTCATCAATTTCAATTATCCATTTTGGTGTTCTAAGACCTTCATGTTGATTATAATTAGGAGATATGTAATATTCCTATGCATTTTTGTTCTTGACATGGTCAATCATGGCATTTATATTATGAACTGGTAAAAATATTTCTCCAAATTTTCTTTCTCTAAATTTTCAATCTTGGCATTATCATTATCAATTGGTACATTTTGATTCCCCAACTATACATATTCATTATCTAACTCGATGATTTCACCTTTGATCAATACATTGTCAACTTGATTAACATTTAACATACCTTGTCTCTTCCTTTGGTGATTTACCTTGTCCCTTTCCCTATTTGCTGCAATGTCTTCATTTGACTTCCTTTTGTGTTTAGCCTTTCGATGACCACTGCTCCTCATTCAAACAATAATATCAGACATCTAATCATACATTCTAACAACTTTTTCGATCATATTGGCCCCAAGCAATCAATTTTCTTCAAACCCATGAAAATGACCCCCAAAAAATGTGATTGTCGGGTCTACACTGACATAATATTTTGGAAAAAGTATTCCAGTATTCAAGTACCCAATCCCATATTGAGTATTCGATATTATCAGGTATCCAATTTAAGATTGGATACCTGAAATGGTCACCTAGGTTTTGGAGGGAAGTCAAAATTTGGCAAGTGTGGGCAATGTGAACAAAATTGTATATTATTATATATTATCATTTTATTAAATATAATATAGTAACATATATGACTATTATTATTATAGTTAATAGTCATATATTATGATTATTATCATATTTAATAAATAGTCATATATTATAATTATTATATAAATATTGTAATGTATTGTTATTATTATTATTATATAGTTATGGGGTCGTATGCTAGGGTAATATATCTATAATTGAAAAAGTTACAATTAAAAATATAGAGCAATGAATGATCTTGTTTAGAACAAAAATATTATTTATTAAGCCCATAAGGGTTATGTACGGTGAGATGTCCACCAAAATTCTCAGATTTTCTGGTCCTTCTCTTATGCAGAAAAATAAAGACAACAACAAACGATGGTAAAGTTTTCTAATGGGCCAAATGGGTTGTAGGATAACCTATGACCCCTTTTGATGCATTTCATGACAACATTTGTCCCTAGGGGTCTTATCTATTTGATTTTCTTGAATGGGTCAAAATGGGTTAGAGGATAACCTATGACCCCTTTCGATGCATTTCATGACAAGATATGTCCCTAGGGATCCTAGGGACCTATTTGGTTTGCTCGAATAGGTAAAAAATAATCATAGGATAACCTATGACCCCTTTGGATGCATTTTATGACAACATATGTCCCTAGGCATCCTAGGGACCTATTTGATTTTCTTAAATGGATCGAAAGGGGTCATAGGATAACCTATGATCCCTTTCAATGTATTTCATGACAACATATGTCCCTAGGGGTCCTAGGACCCCTAGGGACCTATTTGGTTTATTCAAGTGGGTTGAAAGGGATTGTAGGATAACTTATGACTCCTTTCGATCCATTTCATGGAAACACATGTCCCTAGGGGAGGGACCTATTTGATTTCCTCAAATGGGTTGAAAGGGGTCATAAGATAACCTATGATCCCTTTCAATGCATTTCATTACAGCATGTGTCCCTAGGGGTCCTAGGATCCCTAGGACCTATTTGATTTTCTTGAATGGGTTGAAAGGGGTCATAGGATAACCTATGACCTATTTTGACGTATTTCATGACAACATGTGTCCCTAGGGGTCCTAGTTTTATTTTCTCAAATGGGTTTAAGGGGTCGTAGGATAAGCTATGACCCCTTTCGATGCATTTCATGACAACTTATGACCCTAGGGACCTATTTGGTTTTCTCAAATGGGTCAAAAGGAGTCATAGGATAACCTATGACCCCTTTCAATGCATTTCATAACAACATATGTCTCTAGGGGTCCTAAGACCCTTAAGGACCAATTTAGTTTGCTTGAATGGGTTGAAAGGGGTCATAGAATAACCTAGGACCCCTGGAAACCTATTTTGTTTGCTCAAATGGGTCAAAAAGGGTCGTATGATAACCTATGACCCCTTTCGATGTATTTCATGACAACATATGTCCCTAGGGGTCCTAGGACCACTAGGGACATATTTGATTTTCTTGAATGGATCAACAAGGGTCATAGGATAACCTATGACCCCTTTTGATGTATTTTATGACAACATATGTCCCTTAGGGTCCTAGGACCCTTAGGGACATATTTGGTTTGCTTGAATAGGTCAAAAGGGGTCATAGGATAACCTATGACCCCTTTCGATACATTTCATGAAAACATATGTCCTAGGGTTCCTAGATTTGATTTGCTTGAATGGGTCGAAAGGGGCTGTAGGATAGCCTATGACCCCTTTCGACACATTTCATGACAACATATGTCCCTAGGGATCCTAGGACCCCTAGGGACCTATTTTGTTTGTTCAAATGGGTCAAAAGGGGTCATAGGATAACCTATGACCCCTTTTGATGTATTCAACTATATTATATTTAATAATAATAATACATTACTATAAATTATATAATAATAATATATGACTATATATTTTCATATAATAATAACATATTACTAGATATAATAATCATAATAATCATATATATATATATATATATATATATATATATATATATATATATATACTAAAGATAATAATAATAATAACAGTAATATAATATTACTATATATAATACTCATAATAAGAATCATATAATAATAATAGTCAATAATAATAATGATTATTGATTGGAAACCAATTTTTGAAAAAAAAATTGGCCACCAATTTTTGGGTACCTAATCTAGTATTGGGTACTCAATTTGAAATTAGGTACCCGATTAGGTAACCTCTTTGGTCAACTCAAAAAATGGGTTTGAGATAGGTTTCACTGACACTTAGACTTCAAACTTAGTCATCTAAAAATATTTGTTTCGTCAAAATTCAATAAAATGAAAAGGTTTTTTGATAACACTCTCAAGATTCCATCAATATAATTGCTTTCAAATTCTGAGTTCGATAAGTATTTATTAGTTAATTTTTAATGAAGATGTCTATAAAATGTTGATTAACATATTGATTGAAAATAACTGTAACTTCCAAATGGTATAACATTTTTGAAATCCAAAAGTTGCATCACATTCTATGCTTCACCTAGTATAAGAAAAATAAATTTAATTTTGTAAATTTTTCAATTAGGTAAGGTGGTCAAACACATGAGTTTTTTTATTCTAGAAAAGTTATAGTAGAAAAATCATATTTAATTATTTATTTGGAATATAAATATCCAAAAAATATGCATCACATCCGAGCATGACTCTACTTTTTATATCTATAATTATATTTAAAAATATTATCATTTGATTTTGATTAAGGTGGTAAGACATACACCTACTTTTTATTTTCGCCCTAAAATTTTTGTAGTACTGCATTAAAATTCAAAATCTTGACAAATCAAATAATTTTTTCTCTAGATAAGGCCTAGTAGTTTAGAATCTACATTCAATTATTTACAGATTCTTTTCTTACAACTTTTTGATATAAAGCCCATAACTAGTTTAAAATTATGTGTCAAGTTAACATAACCCTAATTTGTTAATTTTTCACTCCACTTAAGGCCACAGTTTGGTTGAGCATGATCTTGCACATACCCTACTCTATTACTACTATTTTCTATTCTAATATATTATCCTCTTTAATTTTCATTAGTGTTTCAATTTCTACCTTTCATAGAATTTGAATATTTCATCTTTTATAATTTACCACATGTTTCAAAAATAAACAATTTACTGTAAATGACTTAAGATACTCTATTGTTACCACTTTTTCTTTGTAATAGAAAAAAGGATAAATAAATAAATTTTAATTGTCGACTTCAATCAAGGAGGTGATCATGGATGTTAAATCTATGAACATAGACCAGGAGGAGAAAATGAAAATGCATACAGACACTATTGGAAAATTAAATAAAACTAGTTAGTAGATCTATGGTCTACTATAGTGCAGTGGAGAGATGCAAGACATGACTTAAAAGTTAGTGCCTTCAAATAGGGTGTTATTTAGAAGAAGAAAAATTGCATTTGAAGTTGTTGATGTTATCCCTAAAGATGTTAGTGATGTTGATTATATGTTTGATCAAGGTAAAACAATTTCATCAAAAATATAGGGGTGCTTAGGTCAAACCTGTAGTACACCAAGATTTGTGTGTAACCATTCTCAAGTTAGGTAAAAGATACGAATGACAAAATAAAAGAGACAAAGAAAAAGATTTTAGAAAGTTGTTTCTGATTGGTATTAGTTTCCCTATTATTTTTTAAATAATTTGTTGCAAGTTCTACTTTACTTCTTTTTATTTTTCCTTAATAAAAGCCCTAAAGAATTATAATACACATTCATAAGATACAAAATCGAAAGTATATAAACTATATCTAATGACTAAATACAAAAATTAATAATTGTTTATTAATAGTTACTCAAAAATATATGTTTAACATTAAGTACTAATTTAGATGCATCAAATAAAATACAATCTTTTGCTAAGAAGTAATCATTGAAGAGCCAAATTTTCTTTGAAATCTCCAATACAATTAAGCACTTCCAAATATTACTCGGGATACCATGGCAAAAAATTTTGTTCCTTGCAAATATAATCTTGTTAAATGATCTTTAATTTCTTAGCTATTACATTGTAATATCTGTAAATGGCACTATTTTTATTTTGCTTGAATGGTTATAGATATTACCCAATTATCAAAAACATCTTGTTGTCTTCTCTTGAAAATGGCTAAAATCTCAAGAAGATTTTCTACCCAAAGGTGGAAGCCAATAGAAGAGAAATTGCAAATACTGGAAGCATTGTATATTAATATTTCTAACAAACCAAACACTAAGAAAATATATCATATTGCTGATCTTCTTAACACATATGGAGATTTACAGGCAAAAGATGTGTATTACTGATTTCAAAATCGTTGGGGAATGGATTGGAACAAAAAACAAGGAAGATTGGAAGAAGCAATGACATTAGCCATGTTCAAGGCTGCCAAGACCAGAACTGGTAAATTAAAAAATAAAAATCATTAACATTTCATAAGGTGAGTATGAATGCATTATAGATGTTCATTGTTCATTTATTTTATAAGCTAGTTAAAGTAAATGGTATGTGATCTAGGTTGTTTGAATGATTTGAAAAGGCTTTATCAATTCACTATGTTTGAATCTTATACATGTAAGAAATGATATTCTTTGCATCTGATTGACATACTTACACAATTGATAAGTAGGACATATTATTATTGTTATTATGATTATGTTGTGGAATTTTTGAATCAAAATTCTGATCTATGTTGCATGAGTAGCCATCATAAGAATCTATTTCTTAGGATGTTGCTATCCTTAATACAAAATATGTTGTTGATATTTTCAACATTTGAATCTAACAGAGTGGAGAATTGGACATTTCTGACAAAAGATGGAACCCTTGACTATTAATGAGACCTTGAAAGGATTAACTACTTTGAAACATAATTCCTCTGGTAATCAAGTGAGTGGATTTGTTGTATCATTTTATTTTTTTGTAGTACTAGAGGGAAGCAGATAGATAATTACAAATATGAAAATATTGAAATAACACATCCTACAAATAAGATAATTGGGAGAAGAGGCTAGGCATTGTCTCGAATTGAGGCCAGGGTGGAACCATCTAGACTTCCTAAATGTGGAGGATTTGAAGAGCCAAATAAACCACAACAAACTTTGTAGTTGTTCAACTATTCAAATATGACGAGGAATAATTTTATGAGAGGTGCCAGTTTGTTTGGAAGAAGATGGAAGATTTGTCAAATGTAATTATTGACTCTACCATTTGCTATGATGACTCTACCAAATCACTCAGTCATTAAAGGGGTTACTCAGCAAAAGAACAAAAGACCAAGAGTATGCCGAGCAATGTTAACACCTATCATGATAGTGTGTTAACCCACCTATGTTTGAAATTCTTGATAGATAGTTGTTACATTTAATGTTGTAGGTAAACGTTTCACTTTCCTACCCAGTTTTGAGTTTCAAATCTAGCACCCTTTGAATGCTTTATTACATATCTTGTAAATGCATAATGTAAGTGACAAATTGAGATTGAGATTGAATGAGGAAGTAATATAAATAAAATTTCTACCTATGAGTTCTTTTTATGCTTTGTTTTGTTTTTCCTCTATTTTATAAATATGTAACATGGTATCAAAGCATTCAACATTTCTAATATGGTATCAGATCATTCAACATTTTTCTAATATGGTATTAGAGCCCAAGGTTAATGATCATGGAAAGATAAAGATTTCAGAGCACAAGGATCAAACTATTAGAGAGTTGAGGACTACAAAATCAATGGTTGAAGAGTGTTGAAGAAACTAGTAGAAGAAGAGTCAAAACCCATGTTTAAGAATCTAGGAGAGATGGCGAGTTTAGTGCTAATGGTGGATTTGGGCCAATGATGAAAGATGTCTGATGATTAAATCAAGATGAGGGTTTGTGTCTATGATGCTTTTCAAAAGACAACATAATGGGTGGAGATTGCTGAATAAAAATATAGAGAAAGAGGTAGAGGTCAACATTTACAAGGAGAGCTATAGATATGAAAGCTAATGGGTGAAAAGTGATGGTTGAGAGCAAAGGAGTTCAATAGGAAACAAGTTGTATGTGTGCAACAACAAAAACAAAATGTGTTTTTAGTGATCTGTGCATCTTCACAGTGGGTTAACACGTCAGATTTCTGAAGTTTTTTGTCTAAAAAGGTGTTAAATGAATCAGAAAAATCAAAGCCTGTATAATGGTGTTTGATGAAAGTTTGGTATTGCAAAGAGAGCTAAGATGCTAAGAGATTTGAGCTTGTGACTGAGTGGTTAAAACAGCAAATAGAAAATGTTCTTTTTTGAATAGGTCAAAGTTCCAGTTCTCTTTGAGTAAGTGTATTGGGTGTGAAGAATGTTTGTAAGAACTGAAGATTGTTGCAGACAAGAATGCAAGTCCATTGAGCTGATTGAAAAAGTGTTGTTGTCCAAAGGAAGTTTGAGATCTATGTAAATAGAAACAAAAGTGTGTGAAAAAGCTAGAGAAGAGAAATAGAGGATTTCTTGCTACTATTAGAGATTAAAAGAAAAGGCATTGTTGAAGGAGGTCACTAGAATCTCATAGAGAGAATGAATCAAGTGTCCTGCCATTCTATACTATTATTTTCTGATTTTAAAAGGTGAGATAATGATTTCCCCTATTTTGTTCATTTGGAAGATTTGAAAATTTTGAATTATGAACAACAGAGAGTTCTAGTTGTCTTGGGTTAATTTTTTTCTTTTAAGAGATTTGAGATATTGTGGAAAAGAAGAAAAGGGAGTGTTCTAAAAATTTTATAGAACAAGTGAGTCTAAGTTGTTGTGTTTTTCAATGGGGAAAGCTGGAAAAAGAGTAAAGAAGGAAAAAGATAGTTTGGAAGAAGAATTGATGAATGTTAAAGAGTCAAATTCAAATTTGATGAAAGGGTTCAAAGAAGTTGGAAAATAGAATTATGAGTATTTGTGTCAAGTTCAAGATCTAGAAAAGGAATTGATCAAAGCTAAAGAGAAAAATGAGAAATTAGAAGAAATGTTAAAGTTATGTGATGATATCAAAAAGAAGAATAAAAAATTAGAGGAAAAGTTAAAAGTGTTTGATGATATTGAGAAAAAGAACAAAGTTTTAGAAGAAAAGATGATGAAATTGGAAGAGGAAAATAATATGTTGAAGATAGAATTGTTTAATTTGAAACAAGAGAGTGGAAATTTGAAGTCTAATCCATATTTATGTGATATATCATGTGACACAAATGATTTGTATGATTATGTGAATGGAAAATGTGATTATGTTGAAGCTGAAAATGTTTGTGATAAAGAGTGTAAGCAAGAAAATGGCAAAAAGTGTGCAAATTTTGTTTTTTATAATAATACTAGTGTTGGCTTGAAAATAATGAAGAAAATGGGTCATGAAGGAAGAGGATTAGGAAAGAATGAATAAGGAACAAAGGAGCCAATTGAGGTCATTTGGAGACCAAAGAATGTAGGTCTCAAATATGATAATTGTGATAATAATATTTGGTATGATGTGTGTGTGAAGAAATCAGCACAAACAAAGGAAGACAATGTATGTGCTAATTGTGATAGAGAAGGTCACAACAAAGAGAATTGTTCGGACTTGCATCCATGCAAGATTTGTGGGCTAAAAAATCATTATGAAAAGATGTGTTGGAATAGAGAATGGAAAAAAGAACCAATGGTAGACTATGTAAAGATGAATTGTGGATGGATTGATGGTTGTAGTTGGAAAAGGCTCACAAAAAAGTTTAAGAGGATGTATAAATTTTCATGTGTGAAAAATGTTAGCAATTATAGAAAGGATGAAGGGCTGCCACAACTATTGGAAGATCAGATGTTTTAAAAAGAGAAAAGATAACATAAAGTGAAGATATATTAGTAGAAAATAAAGAAGTTTGTGTGCCAATGGTTTAGTGAGAAATGAAGAAATTGTAAATGTGTAATTAAAAAGGTAGCAAGTCCTTGTGAAAAGTGTGTTGCATGTGTTTGAAAGAAGAATGTGGATGAAAAAAAAGGAAGATGAAGAAGAAAAATACAAAAAAATAGTGAAGAAAAATCTAGTGTTGAAGATCATAAATAAAAATAATGAGTGAGAATGAAAGATAAAATGCATCAAGATGTGATGACAAGTAATGAAAGCAATGAAGAATGTGAAGACACCATTGTGCTTGTCCAAAAATGAGAAGTAGAAAATTGGTTGTTGTGTCTGAGAAGTGCAAGTTGAAGTGTGAAAGATGTAGAAGTGTGTGCTAAGGCACTACAGATAAGAAAAATAACAAAAAAAATGGAGAAAAGAATGAAACAGAGAAAATATGGAAAAAGAAAAAGTGCAGCAATAGGATATAATGGAAATGAACAAGAAGAAAGAAAGAAGAAAATTTGAAATGAAGGAAAAGAAACAATGTTGAGGAAAATATTTAAAGAATACAATGACAAGAGTGTTGAATGACTAAGAGAAAGTGAAAGATGGCAAGAAGATGCTATTGCTAAAGATGACAAAAAAAAGAGGAATTAGAAATATGTTTGTTGAATGGCTAAGAGAAAGAAAATGCTTACAAAGGAAAAAACATTCATGTTTGTTCCCTATAAAGATAAAAGATAGGGTTTTTTGGGTGAACTAATTGCGTTCCACCCTGTAGAAAAGGAAGCAAGTAGATTTGGGAGAACCAGTCATATTCTACCCCACAAATACAGAAGGAGAACCTATCATGTTTTGCCTTTCATTAATAGAAGAACTTTGCAAAGAAGGAGATGGTAAACTTGTCATGTTTACCCTATAGAGTCAAAAAGAATACTATAATAGAAACCTTCAAATGGAGGAAAATATTTCTTAGCGAAACAAAGAAATAATATGGATTGATAGAGTTTCAAAGAAGCAAAAAATCTGAAAATATAGTAGCATTCATGGAGTCAAAATTAAGGGGGTTTGTTAAATGTAATTATTGACTACCAATTTTTGTGATGACTTCATTTGTTAAACCTCTTGTTAACACTCAGCAGATGAAAGACCAAATCACTCGGTCATCAAAGGGGTTACTCAAAAAAAGAACAAAAGACCAAGAGTATGTCGAGTAATGTTAACACCTATCGTGATAGCATGTTAACCCACCTACGTTTGAAATTTTTGACAGATATTTTTTGCATTTAATGTTGTAGGTAAACGTTTCACTTTCCTACCTAGTTTTGAGTTTCAAATCTGGTGCCCTTTGAATGCTTTATTACATATCTTGTAAGTGCATAGTGTAAGTGACAGATTGAGATTGAGATTGAGATGGAATGAGGAAGTAATATAAATAATATTTCTACCTGTGAGTTCTTGTTATGCTCTGTTTTGTTTTTCCTCTGTTCTATAAATATCTAATATGGTATTAGAGCATTCAACATTTCTAATATGGTATCAGAGCATTCAACATTTTTCTAATAAGATTTGGTGTCATTTCCAAAGGGATGTGCTTCGCTTTTTATTGTTTTCATCATATCTTGTACACTCAAACCGTAAAAAATCTAATATATTATTGTTTTCCTTAAAAAACATTAAATAGATAAATCTTATAGAAGTTTCAATGTTTTTATTATAATTTATTTTTTTACAAACATCTTGATTTTTTTAATCTTAAAAGGGCAATGTTTTTAAAATCTATGAGGGACAAGTGACAGATAGTGCATTAATGTAAAATTCCAAAAATTGAAAATATAATGGGTTTTTTTCCAAAATTTTCAGCATGGCATGTCTTATAATTGTAAACAACAACAACATTGAGAAAAAATCAATTTATTTTCAAAAATCTGAAGAAAAAAAAAATCACTTTTGATGCATTATGTTTAGAGAAATAATTGTTGACCCTTAATGAAGTACACCTTGAAAATGTTGTCCAAGTTGTAACAATCAATGTAGAGAGTTATAGAACATCTAACACATTAGTTGATATACCTTGTATCATACAATCACTCAACCTTATGCTACAGAATTTAGATACCTTTTGTGATTTCTTCATATATTGCTAATCAAAGATAGGCACCTTAGCATTTTTGATGTCATTGTTCTTTTTAGGTTTCATTTCTTTGATGAATTTGGAGGAAGTAGTTTTCAATAGTAATTTGAAAGAGTATTGTAAATGTGTCCTATGAAGTAATGAGAAGCATGAAATCGTACAAGATAAAAAGGTTCATAAATATGCCAAGTCTAGATGTATCTTCAAAAGTCTAAAAGTGCACGCCTATATTAACATGTTTTCAATTCACTATATAAGTAATGTACAACAAGAGAAAGATGAAGGTTAGTGTATGTTGAATAATCAAATGCACTGCAATTAAAAAAATCTTTTTTTGATGACAACAAACACTCGCCACAAGATTGAGATAATTGATGCTATGAAATTTTATTATGGTTTCCTATTTCAAAATGTCACAACATCTCCTAATGGTTAGCTTTGTACTACCCACTATCCCTGACAAAGTACATCATGGAAGAAGAAATAATGTCATTTTAAAAATCTATCCACAACAACCTACACTAGAACACAAAGGCTAACAAATGCTCCAAGGATTAAAAAATGTTTGATTTGTACGTACTCTAGAGGACTAAATGGGTTAAAGAAAGATTGATAATCAGTTTCATGAAATTAATTTTTTTTAAAGGGAATAAAACATTTTCACCTAGCCTTGATATGCTAACATCTAAATTAGCATGCAAATCTATCAATGTGCTAAGTAATTCAAAATTTGAAGTCTCCATTATACAATAGAAAATAATGATAATACAATCAAAATTTCAAATTAGGTCATGGAATTATTAAAGTAAAGGAATCCCTCACCTATATCCAATCATGCCAAGTGTGTTTTCATGGTTGTCAAAGAAATTATTTAAAAGGAAATATATATAGGAGACATTAATTTATGGGATAGGCTAATCTCCAAACAAAATGCACTAAAAAAAAGTTTATTTCTAGATTCATGAAAACATAGTGATTTTTTTCCAAATTTATTTTTATTTTCAACTACAAACTATGCAGATCATGAAGATAAAATGCTGAAAATTTTGCAAAAATCTATGTCTTTGATTTTTTGAAAATTGGTGAACTGTACAGTTTGTAAGGAGGATATTCACGTCCTTAATTTACACCCAAATTTTTTTTCACTATGTTAAGAAAACTTGTAAAGTGACAAGTTCTTGAAGGCTATCCTTATACATCACATACTAAGGTCAAATTTGAGATCAAAAACATGAGTCAGTTTTGACTTTGGTCCATAAATTTAATCCCTTACAATGAAGGAAGTTTTGATATTTTTAATGTTTGATATTCCCCAATACAAACAATTATAGAGAAGGTAGCAAATTGAAATACTTTAAAATTCACTAGAATATGCGGCTAGGAGTTCTGGACCAATGGAAAATGGTAGGGCAATGTAACTCATTTTGCAACCATAGATGAGAAGTGAACTAATTTCAAATTCACATAGAAAAACATTGCAAAATTTTTACAATATATTCAAAATTTTAGTCAAGTTGGAGAGGTAAGTCAAAAAACAAATCAATTTTTAATTAAATTTAATATCAATTTATTATTAATTTTTTATATTTAATATTTAATTAATAAACTTTTTTAAAAGAAAAAAGAAAAAAACTTAAAATAATTTGATTTAAAGAAAACATAATTAAATATTAAATTAATAATTTTTTTAAAAATTGAAAATAATCAAGAATTGATAATAAGAAAATAGAAATTGGGATAACTTTCTTTTTTGAATTTTTTTGGAGTGGAGTTCTTAAATGTTGTGATTTATTTCTCATATTTAGTATTTAATTGTGCAAAATTAAAAAAAATCTAATGAATAAATCTCCGTAGTGAAATCCAAACACCTAAAATTGACATTTTGATAGCAACATCAAGACAAGTGACATCTACGAACCTGGCTTAACTAGCACACTACCATTTCTACCATGAAAATATCCCCCACGTTGTTCAATATAAAATAAATTTACTCCCATCTCCATTGTTTTTTTTGCTAACAAATGGTAGCAATATAATGCAATATAAATATAAATAAATGAATAAGTATACAAACAGTTTGATATAAAAATAGAGAAAGAAATATTTATTGATTTGTATTATATGTGTGTGTGTGTGTGTGTGTGTGTGTGTGTGTGTGTGTGTGTGTGTGTGTGTGTAGATACACACACACATGATCAATAATAGGCTATTGCAAATGTTTTATTAATTTTTTAAATAATTCACAATCTTAATTTTCCCTGTTCAAACTGTAGGTACTTGGGGAAAGAACATGGAAGAAAACCTTAGTATAGTCTAAGACACAACCATTGTGTTTACTAATGGTTTCAGTTGCCTCTTATTGATATAAGAGGACTTTGAGAAGTCATAATTTCCCTTACAAAACTAGCTTATTACATTATTGAACTTATAATTTTGCCTCTGATTTTTGAGGTCTATGAGGTTGTTTCATTATTTACATAGAATTATCAGTTACTTATGTGTTATAAGCAATACCTGAACCTTGTAAAGAATTCGTGAGAGTAGTATTACTTTCATTGTGATATCAAATATGTAGCCCAACACAATATGATTGCATCTTTTTGCTTTGATGTTGCCTATTACTTCATGCACTCTCCCTTAATGCCAAGATAATTGTTAGATCATGATATTGTTAAGGAAAATAGACAATAATGAATTGTTAGAGAATTATAAGACTTTAGATGAAAGGAATTGCATATATGTTTTTTTTAGGAAAACTAGACAGAGTCATTGAATATTTTATTTATATAAAAAGTTTGATAACTCCACAGGGAAAGAACTAGAAAGAAAACCATGCTTCATCATTGTTGTACAAATAAGGAAAGAGAGAAGAAAGAAGAGAAGAGGCATTAACCCGTTTGTCAACAAGCTGACACTCGATAGAACTTCACATGACCAAATACCAAATTAGGAGATTCATGATGCATAACATGAATAATGGCCTTCACCATGTTAACAACATTGTATGCAAAAGAAACAATGAGCTCTAGAACAAACCCCACAAGATTTGAGTCCATGCTCTAAGAAACAATAATAATGCTCTAGTAACTTACTAATCAAACAATGAGTCATTTTTTATGATGTTACTTAACTCTAGATGATTATTAGGAACTTGGGAAGGTGATAATGAATCAATCAAACCTTAGTCACACCCCAAATTTGCTAGCCAATCTTCCACCTAATTACCTTCATGAAGAATATGTGATATACACCCCTCTAGAAAAGATCTAATAATTTCCAAGATTGCTCCATAGTATACTTAAGACACCTATTATGAATATGTGTATCAATGCGTGCCTTGATAATAACCAAAGAATCACTTTCAATATGAATATATATATGAATAGCATATATGTTACATTAATCTTCTTTACCCTATTTTATGCTTTGAAATAACTGCTAATTTCCTTATTCATTATGTCTTGGGTAATATTGTTAGTAGGGTTTCATTTTGAATTAATTAAATAGTTTTATCAAATCAATTAGTGATAAACTATAAAAATGTAAACATGTTCACATAGATGAGTGAGAATGGGTTGGATATCTAATTATCAATGAAAGTCATTTATTAAGATTTGACTATGATCCACTCTACTTGTTTAAAATAACATTTGTAAAGAAGTGTGATTTTGTGAATTACCCATAATTGATTAAAATATACTTAATCAATTTATTGTTTCAATATAGTTAATAGTAAACATAATATAAAAAAATATTTTAAAAAAGGGATGACCTGCATCATAAACAAAAATAAAATTCAACTAGGGCAAAGAAAACTTGTCTCAAATCAAATAATAGTGAAGCCAAAAACTATAAGGGTGAAGAGATTGGGAGAACAATATAAACTATTGAACAAGACTCTCAAAGAGAGAGAAAAAGTATTTTTAAAGACTAACTTGATTTGAAGAACTATCTTGACTACCTATTTATGACTCCATTGAAAGAATTCAACAAAATAGCTCTTGCAACTCGATAAATAGTAATCATAACCAGACATTGAGAATCCTGCTGATAAGACTAATTATATCTTACTTGTCTAAGAGGGAAGACCCTAACCATCCATTAAGAGGCATCGCCAACCAACCATCATAGAATATGGGAACTAGGGAAGATGGAAAAGAGAAAGTTCTCACATTCAATCCCTTAGTGTCTATATTACTACCACTGAATCTCAACTACTAAACTCCATCATCAAAAAGTGTATGATCTTAATTATTTGAAGCTCCAAAAAATAAGGCCGACCTCAACTCCTATTCTTTCCCATCAAGTGAAATATCATATATAGTTGTAAAAAAATTAGTAAATCTACAAATACTATTGAGGAAAGGTGCAAGAATGGAGAGTATAAGATGTTATTATTAAAATAAAGTTAAACTGGTGATGTTTATATTTAAACTAGTACATAATGAAAAAGAGTGTCCATTGCCTCTTATTTTCAGCAGAGATCTTAACATTTCCTTATTATTGGCTGGCGATTAAAAAGTCATTTAAGAGATTTATAAAATATCACTTTCCCTTGCCAAGGATATACATTTTGGAAATCTCAATAAAATATACATACATTATTGAATCTATGGATTATCAAAGTAGCTTACAAAACTAGGAATGAAACTTGAATGGAAAAAGGAGTAAAATATGCAAAGAACTCATATTATGAAGATTAAAGAGATCATTTATGTCGTAAGATAATGGTTAATATATATCTACTTTTAATAATATATATTTAATTGAATTAAACCATCCAAAGTTCACTAATATTAGGTAATAATTTTTCATATATACACATATTAACAATAGTATTAAGACTTTATAGTCAATAATTTGGGTATCATATAAAATTTATGTATTTATTTATTAATATCTTATTCACAAATATCTAGGATAGTGTTAATCTTCTTTTGATTTTGAATCATCCATTTCTAGGATTCTATCTATCAACCATATTTTCTCCTTTATCATTGCTTCACTATCTTCATCTTTTGATTGATAATCAAAATCATAAAAGGAATCTTCTTCATCTAAGACTACACTATCCAAAGTGTATTTTGACACTACATCAAAATTGAGATTAGAGTTTATTCTATAACTCTTATATATGTATCTTATCTGTAGTTACGGGTGAACCCACAATATTGGGTTACACTTTTTTGCCTAAACTAACACTAAACTATGAATTTTCAAGAAAACTTTCACTTTCTGATGCAAATTGCCATTTAATGGTTAGGAATTTGAAGATGAAGTAAATTAGAGTATTTTAGGATTTTCTGTGTAGAATCCAAATATATATTTTATTTATTTTTAATTGATCTGATTGAATTATTTTTTCTCCCACAAAAATCAGTATATTATCAAAAACCTAATTTTTAAAAAGTGACATTATTTTTTACACACAACTTTTTTTCTATAGTAGATATCAATGTGATTCTTTTGAATTTAGTATGTTAACATGCATACCAAAACCATGGAGGTGATTTGATGTCTTTATCCTTAGTGTTTCATATTTTATTAGAGTTTAAAGTTGACCTAACACAAATTTGGACATACATGACTTTTGACACATGTAACTTATTATATATTTACCCAATTAATAAAAATCCTTTTTTTGATTGAAAAAGGACTTGAATATGGAGACTATAGTTATTTTTCAAAAAAAAAAAAACTCTTAGTTACTATTTTTCCATGAGCATCCAATATATAGGTTTATTTTTAATAACAAACCTCTGTTCAATTCACATGCAAAAATGTATACCCAAAAAGTTCAAAATTTAGCAAATTCATAGTCATTAGAAAGCTCATTCAGAGTACTTCTATCATGAAAAATGACATGAATTTAGTGCTCCATCTGGACCTAGTAATTGAACCTACAAGTCATGAAAACATAGTAAATCTTATAACACTTGGGAGAAACTTGCAATTACCTAGTTTCGATAGAAACAAAGTTGTCTAGTTTCTATCGAAACTAAGAAAGCTAACCCGTGTGGTTAAATGGCTTGGCCTTACTTTTTATTGAAATTACATTAGATAATTTCAATCAAAAATACCTAATGTAGTTTTAATCAATAGTAAATTCAGTCTTTAGGGGTTTTTTAAAAAATAAAAATTGTCATATAAATAAATTTATTTTGTGTTTTTCAATTGTAATTCAAATCCAATTAGATAATTCACAGTTCAATTGGGAGGGAGTAAATATTTTGCAACTTATCTATTTTTGAATTTTGGAAGAAAAATTTGTGACATGGGCAATAAAGGTAAAGGAGCAAGTAAATATTCATGAAGAAGAACTAACAAACAAGAAGATGAAAATCATTGAAAAACTTTAGCAAGATACTATAGGAGGCAAGGTATGCACATGTGCAATATTTTTTCCATTGCATATTTAGTTCATATAGCATGTAATCATATTCTAGATGTTTCGTATGTATATAGTTAGGATTAGAGGTTATCAAATTAGGAACATGGTAAATACAAACTTAGGGTTACTATTAACTTATTATTAAGGGTTTATTAAATTATGAATATCTAGGAATATGGTTTATTACATTATAGTTTTTAAATTATGAATATTTAGAATTGGGGTTTATTACATTATGGTTTTTACATTATGAATATTTAGAATTAGGGTACATTTCAATTA
Organism: Cupressus sempervirens; assembly: GCA_028749045.1. NCBI lineage: Eukaryota > Viridiplantae > Streptophyta > Pinopsida > Cupressales > Cupressaceae > Cupressus > Cupressus sempervirens. The sequence continues at coordinate 318,492,304 of CM053786.1, forward strand.
TGGTGTTTTAAATTATGAATTTATTTAGGACGTAGTGAAATAGGACAACCTACTAAGGTTGAAGAAGGTTCATCCCAAGTTCAAACATATATGTATATGCACATCTCTCACAAGTACAATCTCCCTCTAGATTTCTACTTGTCTAGAGGTGAACTTTATATCTTTGGTTTTGAATTTTAGAGAAAAATCCCCTTACAAAATTGCTTGATTTTATTTGTTATATCATGCACATGTAGTAATAGATGATGAAAATGTTGGGCATGAGGAAATTGAAGATGAAGCAATGGATGTTGAAGAAGGACCATCTGAAGGTTAGATAAAATTGTACTTAATAGTTCATTTGCTATGTACATACACATATGTGGACCCTAAAGAGAAATTGTATCTTAAGTCTTTATTTTAATTTTTCTTACAACCCAAGATCAAACAACAAATGAGAATGTTAATCTAGCTCAAAGTTTGAAGAGAAAAATGAATCATAGAAACATAGATCATTGAATTAAAATGGATGTGGAAAAATTGAGCAAATATAATTCTACTCAACCTACACATACCATGAAGAGGAAATTGAATAAAAGGCCTAAAGAAATAATTGCACAATTTGAGAATCTTGATATAGTGAAGAAAAATCAACTATTATCAATTTGACTTCTTAAGGATGAATTAAAAGAGCCATTGAAACTACTGGGTATAGATACAAGTGTAAAAAAGAGAAAGACTTCTAAACTACAAAAATATATTGTTGAAAATGTTAAGGATGGGTTACATTCCATTGGGAAAAAATCTAGATCTGTAAATAAATCAATTGCACAAAGGGTTATATTGACATCTATTTTAAATAAGAAATTATGGAAAAAAACACAGATATCTTCACTATCATTTCATATTGGGTATAGTCAAAAGTTGATATTACATTATCTGGAAAGGAGTTCTAAAAAATTTGGATGATAGTACATTAGATGATAGTTCCTCGATCTGATAGGATTATGGAAACAATTAAGTACATAGTCATTCAATTTTGGATTGATAATACTCATCCTTCACCAAATAGAAGAGATATCATCAAGAAGAGGATTGGGAATAAAGAGTATCTTCAACATGCAAAATATTGGTTGGATGTTATGTAACAGGAATTGTATCTCTCATTTTGTAATTTAAATTCTAACACAAAGATTGGACAAACAATGTTTGAAAGATCAAAACCCTATTTTGGAACATGTTGTTGTTGATATCATGTTGAATTTGATTTGTACTATCAAGGGTTCAAAAAGATGATAGAAGAAAGTGGTGGTTCTCAAAATTATTTTCATAAATGATTGATCCAATTCATAACATCAATCTTATGTGACAAACCAAATGATCATGCAATAGGTGGAATAGATTGCATAGGAGGAACTTGTGAAACATGTGGTAACCTGGCCAAATTTCCTTTGAGAGATGAAGATAGTGATATGATGACGATGGTAAAATGTAAGAGATATCAGTACATAAAGCCAGAAACAAAAGTTGGAAAAGAATCAACAAGGTTGGAATATGCAGAGGATGACATACCTATTAGAGAATTTATGTCAAATTTTCATAAATTGATATAACCATATATACGTCATGCTTTTTTTGCTAAGTGGAAAGTAGAACAATTTCAAACACTAAGAGAATTTTTCTACTCAAAACAATTTTACCTATTGTTGACTTTGTAGATAATTACTCCTTCATTTCTCAAAAACAACTTCAAGCAGAATACTACTATATAGAGCAAATTACTATTATGGTTCAAGTGTATTATCAACGTGCACAAATTTATTTGAATGGTGTGGAAAGTACATATCAAGCACAATTTATTAAAAAAGAGTATCACTTTTACATTAGTGATGACAAAGAACACGGCACACATTTTGTGGAATATTGTTTTAAGATATTTTTTTATTATTTGAAAAAACAAAGGCATAAAAATGGAAAAAAAAATTGTATGGTCAGATGGATGCGCAACACAATTTAAATTAGCTAGACCATTTTATGCATTATGTAGATACCATTGATACCTTAATATACCACACATTTGGAGTTTTTTCGAGAGTGGACATGGAAAGGGCGAGCATGATGGTGCAAGAGCTTGTATCAAATGTACTTTAAGAAAGTATCAAATGGACTATAGAGGATATAGCATTAATAATGCTCATGATGTGGTTGAATGGAGAAAAACACATTTTACGGTGCCAACAAATATAGATAACATGTCATCACTAGTGGATAGAGTCATACCATTTCGAGTGTTTTGGGTGATATTAGGTATAAATTAATTTGAATATTATAATTGAATCAATTTTATATTTAATATGTTATGTGATAACTAAATTATGGTACACATATGCATAAAAATAATTTTTTATATGTATGTATGGACCTTACATTCAGGTTTTGATAGAAGATCGATGCATGAATGCAAGAGGGTAGAGAACACGCGATCTTTGCATTTAGTTATGAGTACATATAGTAATGTCTGGTCATTGTACACAAGAGAATACTCATGTTTTTGTCCTAATTGCATTGATAAAAAATATGATGGTTGCATTAATCAAGAAGGTGGATATGTGGGTAAATGGACTTTGGTGCCACTAGATGTTATCAATATGAATGAGTTTGAGGATGAAAACTATGATGATATTCCATTGATTTCTAGTGATTATGACCATATTTCATGATTGATCTGAGTTGGTATGTATTTCATAATTTTTGTTAATTTATTTAATATATATACTCATGTACATTGCACATGAAATATATATACAGATGCTTTGTGTAGGCAATTTTTTATAAGTCATGGTAGAATCTAAAAACGTAGGTGTTAGCTATTATTTATTGTATTGCACCATACAAAGAGAGAAGCTAACAAAGACTTAAATAAATGATGGAATTATGTTTCCCATAGGTTAGCATATAATTGAATCATGTATGTGTATGTATGGATCTATGTTTTTTTATGAATTCAAATTTATGTACTTATTTGATTGACCTATATGTAGGTTCTGCTATTTTATAGGGAACATATTTGAAGTAAAATAGAGTAAATCAATTGTTTTCTGGATTTGATTGTGTGTGCTTTTTTACCATCAACGTTTCAGATTAAAATATAGTACTTAAGAATGGGATTCATTTCATTGATTATCAACCTAATAATAAGGTATGTCAATATAGTAACTATGTTATTGCCATTGGTCTAACTCTTCATCCAATCAAAGGACCTAGAATACGTAAGTGGAGGCTCAATATTGATGATCATTAGAAATTATTAAATGTTCTCCAACTACAAGATGACCCACTTGATATGAGATACAAACAACTTTTAGTTTGAAACAACTTGAAATTTTTGAAATTTGGTTGAACTATTTGAAATATGAAATTGGGTTCAACAATTTGAAATTTGGTTGAACTTGATCATTTTCAATTTGAAATTTGGTTGAATTAACTATATATTACTTTAACTATTTTATTTAACTTATGAAGTTTAAGTTGTGATTTGTAACTAATTATGGAAATTAGAAACTTGTATGCAACTAATTGGACATGCACCTTTGAAGGGGAAGAAATTCAAACACTTGTCTTAAGGGGTTGAAATTAGCACTTATGTCTTAAGGGGATGAAATTAGGACTTGTAACTAATTATATATTACTTTTAATCTTCCATTTTACTTGTGAAGTTTAAATTGTGATTTGTAACTAATTATAGAAATTAGGAGCTTGTATGCAACTAATTAGGACATGTGCCTTGAGGGGAAGAAATTTGAGCACTTGTCTTAAGGGGATGAAATTAGGACCAGACTTTGATCATATCTATTAAATATCACTTACATTATTAGGAATTAAGAATTATGTAACTAATTAGGAATTATGTAAAGTTAATTACCTAACCCTAACCCTAACCAATTTCATATGTATACATAAATTTTATAAACCAACATAATGTAATAGAATCTAACATGTAAAAGAACATGTAATATAACATAATCCAACATAATCTAGCATAATTTCCAACATTATAGAATATTATCCAACATAATCTAGCATGTAAAAGAACATTATCTAACATAATCCAAAATAATCCAACATAATCTAATATAATCTAACATAATTTCTAACATAATCTAACATGTAAAAGAACATAGTCTAACATAATCCAACATAATCTAATAGGTGAAAGAAATGTCTAGAGAATGTATATATGTATCTCAATCATCAAACATGTATGATCTGGATGAAAGTCTAGATCAAATAATCTATAATATAAAAAAACTATAGATCATCAGGTGCAAGACTATCATCATGATGTCTCCTCACAATATGGTCTAAAGATTGACTATCAAGATGCTCACTAGGATGTGCTGACCCCTATATATATTTCAGAGAAAATGAAATCAATGTACATAATTTCATATTTAATTAAATCTCTTTTAAATTTACAAATTGCATGCAATTTATATATTACATTTAAAACTCACATGTGCCTAATTCAAAAACAAAAAAATCACCTATCCACTATTGACATCATCAAATGAGTCTTGCTGATGTACATGATCTAGCATCAAACATGGAGTAAAAAGAGTAATGTCCCCCTACAATACATACATACATGTGTGCAACAAATCAAATTAAAACATGTATTTAATTACAAAGGCACAATATGTATAAGTGCATAAATGATTAGTTCAACAAATGTTCAATTGAAATTTTAACATGAATGTAAAAAAACTATAGATTTACCATTGTAGATGTTGGCATCTCATAATACTTAGACTCCCTTGCATCAATCATGTCCACCAATAAATCCAGATTTCCTTAGGCCCCATCTAGCTCCATCTCTGCATCTACACTAGCATGATTAGTGGTTGGCACACATCCTAATAATGACGAGCCAAGTGGACTGACTAGATGATATGGCATAGAAGTAGAATCATCACATGTCAACAAGTCCATTTGTCTTGTGGTCAACAAGCTGAATTCAACATCATCAAGGCTTGCATCTAAATTATGACCATGCCCTACATTGGTTGAAGGGTTTATACTAGTATGTATATGTCCCTCTGCAAAAAAAGAGTGGTCACTAGGTCGATCATGACGTGTACTACCGCCATAAAAACTACCTAATTGATGAGAGGAATATGGCTAAGGATTTGTCCCAATACCACCATGGATACAATGTTGAACATCTAATATGGGTATGCCAAGATGCTTTGATATGAATCTATATGAATATAATAGATCCTCAGCAAGACTACTCATAGTATCTTGTGCCAACACTCTAGTGAGACCCTCTAAGCTAGTCAATGAAGGGATGCCTACTACACTGTACAAGTCTCCTAAAGATGAAACACTAAATGATGATGTAGAATATTAACATGACATCAAATACTAGCCAATCTCATCACTCAAAATAAATCTAATAGCTATGAAAATATCTCCAACTCCCTGAATCACTCCCCATAACTATGTGCTATGCATGGCCTCATTAGCTGACAAACCATATATAGGGGAAATAGCAAGGGCCCTCTCTTTGACAATCGACCTATGTGTCAGTGGTGGATGACTCGACTATCTATCAACTAGTATACCATGTCCCTATCCTAAATGTGATGGTAAATCAGCATAGTTCACCACCCTACCTAAGTGAATGCCATCATAAAGTTGTCATGCAAAATAGATTGGAATTTGGTCATTATTTGGATAATGACCATTAGCAGTAAGGAAGCATGGGTATATAATTGCAACCATATGTAGATCTATACACTTAAGGCAAGAGTACCCCTTCACATACTTTAGTGGCAGATAATGAGGAAAATATTCCCTCTTTAATGTCTCTTTGGGCACTCAGCCCTATACCTGTGATAGTGAGAGCCCTAAAGAGACCTCTCATCTCTTACTGTCAAGGAAAATTTGTATAGTACGTGCAAAATATTGAGCAACACCGTGAATCTCATCTCCAATATATGTGAGGCTCTGTAAGATGCTTTGACATGTACCACTATACACACTAGAGCATGTGCCAGTAGATAAGGATTCATGAAGTCTATGAATCTCTTGGTTAGTGTGATCATAGAGCATGTCAAGTGGGATAGGCTCTAGATCTACAGGAATATCATGCTACTAGTGGGGAACAAACTACTTCTCAAGAGTAATAGGAGGCTATTATTGCTCGAGGGGGATAGGAGGTTGTTGTTTCTTGGAGGTATAGGAGGTCGATGTTGCTTGGGGGGGATACGAGGCTGCTCCTGGGGGGGGGGGGGGGGATGAGGCTGCTGATCTGCCATGTAAAGGTCAATGTATGTAGTATGTGTGCATATATATAATGTGTAGACCTAAAATTTAAATTTAAATATGACATTTTTAATAAACTTGAAATTTATCAAGTACAATAACATTAAAGAAACTAGAATTTTGTAAGCATGAAATTAAACATATAATACATAAAAAAATGAAATGAACATAACATATGTATAGTACTACATGTGTGAACTTGTACATCCTAAATTAAAAAATGACATTTATTAAACTTGAAATTTATTGTACTTGATGACATTTAAGAAACTAGAATTTTGTAAACACATGAAATTAAATAATTCATGTTCAAACATTAAATGAACATATGTTATGTACATGTACATAGAATTTCATAAACATGAAACACACATAACACATGTACATGTGTACATTGTGTGTGTGTGGAAACTTCATAAAATTGTTTCAATTAAGTCTAGATGGAGTTTAGATCACATGGGTGGACTACCTAACACATAACTCTAGGTTAAATATAGAACTAGATTCACTATATAATTTAATAAGTATATTGTCATGAGCATGGCAAAGGTTACTAGGGAAATAAGTAGGACTATGGTTAGAATTAGAGTTAATGTTATGTTTAGAGTTAATTTTAGGGCTAGGCTTAAAGTTAAAACATTAGGGTTAGGTTAAGACTTATTAATTGGGTTATAGTTAGGTTTAGAGTTATAAAATTAGTACTACATATTGTACTTGAACCATACATGCCTCATAGGCATAAATTAATTTGATTAGGGTTGGCATTCAAGGTTAATGTTTTATCATGATTATGGTTTATATTATGGTTCTAGGGTTAATTTTAGTGTTACCTGCTTTAGTATTAAGATTGAGTTTAGGTGACCATTATTAGCGTTTAATCATGGTAAATTTTCATTAAGTTAGGGTTATGAAAATATTTAGGGCTCCTTTGTTCAGAATAGTGTTCTATATTGAGTAAGCTATTATGGTTAGAGTTAGGGTTAGTGTTATAATTGTGTAGCTTATATAGTAAGATCATTAGTGTAAAACTTACGTTAGCATTATGAGTAGAATTATGATTAGGTTTAGGATTGAGCATTAAATGTTGAATAAGTTAATATAATTAACCCATCTTAGAGTTTGGATTGTGGTTAGGATTTCTAGAGCTATATCATTAGAATCATGCTCAATGTTAGGGAAATTCAATATAATGTTTAGGGATCTTTAGGATTAGATGTTTAGGGTTAGTGTATAAATCTAGATCAAACTTTTTAGTTAGGATTCATAAATTAAGGTTTTTTAGGGTTAAGAAGTGAGGATGGTGTAGTAAAAATTTATAGTTAGTCTTCACATCATGGTTAGGTTTAGGGATAACTTTTGGGTTAAAATGATACAAATTTAGGTTTAAAGGTTTATGTTTAGGGTTTAGATTTTATGGTTATGGTTAGAATAAACCTAGAAATTCTAGGGTAAATTAATAATGTTTAGAGTTAAGATTAAGATTAAATTTACATGAGGGTTGGCATTGTGTTACATGACATTTCTAGGGTTAGGATTGCACGATTATATTTATTTTTTAGATTAGGTTAAATTGTCAAGGTTTAATTAGACTTTTAAGATTGGTGATAGGAGGTCAAAGTGAAGTTGATAGTAGGGTTCATATATGTGACCTAACCCATTGAAACTAATGTTAAAGGGTTAGTTAAGTGAAATCAAATTATTAGAGGTAAGGTGAAGATTTAAACACACACACACATGTATATATGAACTTAAATTTTAATATATTACAAGTCCATGTGTGTACATTAAAAATTTAAATGTATGTGTACATATGGTATATATATACACATGACATATACACATATATGCATGATATATACATACATACATACCAAAAAAAATGAAACCAAAACCATATAAAATGAAACTAAAAATGTATAAAATGAAACTAAAAACATATAAAATAGGTTAAAAAAAAAGGGAAAATCATACCCTTTTTGAAGGCTAGTAAATTTGGATGCCTCGCCTCTTCCTTGCTTTTGATCAAAACTTTTTGCCCATTGTCAAAAATGACATGTGGGGTCACGCATGGCTATTTAGACATTTGTATTTTTCTTAGTTTTGATTGAAACAATATAAACTAGTTTTGATCAAAACTAATTCATATAGTTTCAATCGAAACCAAGGAGCCCGATAGTGAGGTTAACAAACCCCAGTTGAGCTTCATAATTCTGATCTAAACTACATAGAAAGTTTTGATCCAAACTTTCTATGCAGTTTTGATTGGAACTACTTGTCATGGAAAGTTTCGATAGAAAATTTCATTTGATTAAACTTATTAATTTGTATGAAAACTATAAAAAAAGATTCTATTGAAACTAAGAAATAAGAAATGGTTGGCCATGTGATTTTGGAGGATTTTATTCCTCCTGAAAAATTGTAACCCACTATTGTGGGTTCACCCCTACCTTAACACAATTACTTGAGGTTTTAGTGCTACTGTTGGAAGCAGTCTTGAAATCAACTTGTAATGTTGTATGGGGACATAGCTTATTCATTTAATGGTTTAGACATAATTATGTCATCATTGATCATATTAGGACCTAGTTTGAGGGGTGTGTCTAGATGTAGATCTATTATTTCTTTAACATTCATATCTATAATTTTATAATTGTTTATATGTTCTTTATGTTCCTTGATAGACATAGCTCTTTTGTTCTAAGATTTTGGCAATTTTTTGTCCATCTAGCACTTCCTCTATTTTGCACTTAGTAGCTTTCTCCTAAGATGTGAATTTGTTCTATATATTTTTTACCAACTTCTCTTGTTCTACCATATTCATGCCAAAGGTGGTTGAGGGATAATATATGGGTTATAATGATCTATGTTTGAGGGGATATATTTCAAAGTGGCCCTAGAGATTTGTTGATCCATCTTAGGGAGGGAAACATGGGCCAGAGAATGCAGCTTAGTGGATTGATGAATTACATAAGCTATAGGGATGGTTGTTCCTAGGATTTGTAGGCTAAAAGGTTAAGTTATCTTTTTTTTTTTGAGGTTTTATGGGTAGTAGTTTGGAGGGATCCATCAATAATAGTTGTTAGTTGGGTGAGGGATTTTGATTCAGAGCAGAGGGAAGATACTTCACTTCAAGATCAATGAGGGGTCTATCAAGGGTATTGGTGGGCGGAAGGGGGAATGAAGTGTTTGGGTTAGGGATCTCACCCTCCTCTATTTCTAGATCCTATTGTTGACTAACTAAGATGAAGACCTCATTTTTAAGAAACAGGAGGCAAATATCTTCTTGTACCTAATTACGAACACCATATATCTCCTTATAGAATTCTTCAAAGATCCTAGGCTTTGTAAACAATATTTTTATTGCACTTCATTATTAGAGGATGATGGGTACAACTCATAGTCAAAAACAAAAACAAAAAGGTATTTTAGTTTTTTGTACATTCTTATCTTCAAGATTTGTATCATTTCATGATAATGCTATGTCGATTTCTAAAACCATGTAAAGTATATGACTAACCCAATAATAGATGATTTCTAAGGGGACTAAAGAATGAAATTTTGGAGATAAGATTAATAGGATTGAGGGCTCTATTGGATGGATAATCAACAAAATTTTTCTAATTTTATACATGTTAAATAGTTTTCCACAAGACCCCTAAAACCTCTTATCAAATGACCAATTTGGCCAAGAATTCTATTGTGCATAAATTCCATTGAGAAATTTTGAAATTCTATTTAATGATATAGTGACATGAATGAGATTTTAGAAATATCAAAATTCATTTTCCAAAGGTAGAATCTAACAAAAAATCCTTTAAAAAAAAGAATAACCCAAGAAAGAAAATTATTCCTAAGCTAATATTTAGGCATTCAATGAAAATGAAACCTTCCTTGAGTGTAGTGAAACATACCTGATTCTTTTATTCTATAGAGAACTAATTTTTAAAGTTACAAATTTGCACGTAGGTTGCCTCTGTAAAAGGCTACCATACCATAGTCATTGCACCATTTCCAAATTTCATTCGATATTTTATTTCTTGAGAGTAAATAATTATTAGAAATAGGAAATACTAATGGGGGGTGTACGAGGAGGGTGAATTGGTATTTCAAAATCTTTTTCCCAACAATAATCTCTATAACAATATTTAAACATGCATATGGAAACAAACTTAACAGTAAACATAACAGTAACACAATGTATCTCATAACACCATTATTCATCAACTAGAGAAAACATGGCCAAGGGAAAACCCTGGCAGGGATGGTACCACAAAATGATCCACTAATCAAAAGTATCTTGTGAAAGATATTGATCCTGTTAGAAGTCTATTGCATATGTATAGTATATTTTTGCTTATTAGAGGACTAGGCCTTGTTAGAAGCCTCAACATTGTTAGTGGTTCATAATATATTTACAAAAGTTGCAAGATGAGCCCACTACTTAAACATGAATGTACAATGATATATTATGTAAATAAAAGGTATAGATACAAAAATCTCTTCATAGTGCTTATATCTTTAATATCTTATTTGTCCTTTGTATCTCTCTTCACAAAACTTCACATATACTATCTTTTCTCTTCTATAAAATAAAGTTTGCATCATATAATTATCACTATACAATGACATAGTCATCACATATAGAAATCTTCCCTTTATAGACATTTGTTTTGTCATGTCAACCTTCAAGTCTTCACACATGTCCCAAAATATTAAAAAATTGACCTTTGCCAAGTTAGGGTTAACATCTAGGATGTTTTCCCATAATAGTTAAGTAATTATTTTGGTGAACCAAAATTTTCCTTTACACAATTTATCATTTCCTTGACTCTGTTTTGTTCTTCATGTACATTACTATGACTACTAAATCTTTGATATCTTTGTCCATATAAATCATTATGACATGTTCTCTGAGATATAGAATCCTCATAATATGTACTATCTTACCTCTAGTATTCACATTCCAATTCTCTCTCTATGAAGCTTTCAATCAAAAATGTGTCTCTACTGACAATTATTCTTCACAACACAAACAATTTTTTGAGTTAGTTCCTCCAAAACATAACTCCAAAATCTTCTCACTAAATATAGCATATATGTTTCCATACATGAAAACCTCATAGTATATCTATAGTCTCCTCTTATCCAAATTTCTAACAACCTCCCCTTTGGAATCAATGGAAAACATATGGAAAAATTGGCTAAGTCCCACAATTTCAAAATTTCAAAATGTGAAGTTCTTCACGTGGCCATACAAAATTTTCAAAATGTAGATCATTTCTATTTATATACCCTCTTTTATATTATACATACTCCCCCTTACATTATACCTTATATCCCTATTTACAATGTATACTACCCGCCTTACATCTTGCATTACACAATTTTCACATTACTACACCCCCTTTGACATCAATGACAAAGGTAAGTGTCCAAAACTATTTACAAATCAAAATTTTGAATTCTACCTTCTTGACTTCAAGATGATTGGGTAGATAGGCATGAGATACACTCAGTAAAGTTTTTCTTAAAATTTGTAAACTCTATATCCCATGAATCTTAGAGTACTTTAGATACACTAACTAAAGAGAATAGTCCATAGGATTCTATCTCTACTAAATTCAATTCTAAATATACAAACTTCTCATATGATGCCTTGTTTTTAAGGCATTCATATAAATACTTCTAAATATGACTTATTCTCAGCATGAGGTGTTCCCTCAACAATGACAATCTCTTCATTATCTTTTCTCTCTTTAGCTCTAACAAGACAATGTCATCATTTACTTTCCCAATTCTTCTTTCCAAATCTTTAGTTGACACATTGGGTAGTTGTAACTCATTCACAATGTTTTGCAACTCTGCTTGTTTTCCCTTTAGTGCTAATGTGATGTCTTTGATGTAGTTGTGTGAAAGGGAACACTATCCATATAGAGTCTTCCCCTTTATCAATCATCTTCTTAACTCTTTGATACAAGAGTCAACATTCATTAGATCTCCTTTGACGTTGTTGCTGATTATGCCAAATATTTTTGCATCGTGACTAACTTGTTCTTTTACTAATGCAACTTCCAAGAGAGTGGTAAACTAATTATCAAATGTATTTATCACCTCTTGAGCTCTCTTCTCTAGATTTAATTCACTTACTTTGACTAGAATGATGTCTTGCAACTTATTAATCACTTTCTCAAGAATTTCTTGAGTCCTTTTGATGCCTTTAGTCTTCTCAATGATTTTGATTGTGGAAAATGTTGATAGCTAACTAAACATCTCAATCTCTAGATCTCTTGTGGGTGCCAAAGATGTTTTGGACATCATGCTTCCCAAGAGTAATTCTAATGGAGACTTGGATGAACTTGGAGCCTAGGATACTCATTCATTCTCTTTGACTTTCTAGTTCTATATATTTGTTTCTTTCTCTTGGTGGCTCTTATTCCTCTTCCAAATTTTCATTAACTAATTACAATTTCATTTGTTCATGCAATACTCTTATTTTTCCCCTTTTAATTGGCAAATCCATCTCCTTCTCTTTTTAGTGTTTGAATTTTTTCTTTCTTCCTTAACATGATGATGATGTCTATATGTCAAATTATTCAACCATATGAATTAAAATGATCTATAAACATCTAACTATGAAAACATATGAACTACAATGATATCTATGAATAAAATATATTACAACTTGCCAGATTGGAATATTTGTCTCTGTAGTAAGAATAGACCATTAAAAAGTACTCCATTGACCTCAAATATATTGCAGTCTTGATTAGCAGTTGAAATAGTGTAAAAAAATGTTTATTTTGTTACTCCCAACACCAATAATAGTGATTTGTGACTTTCAACACCATGAAACCAACATTTCTATCATAATAATAAAAAAAAAAGATTACAAAATGGAGAATGTGGGCCTGTCTCAATAGTCACATTGCTATTTAAGTATTTTTTGTGTATTTACATAGTGTGATTGTGCAAACACACTATGTGAATACACATTTTTCTCCCTTCCCATCCATCCAATTCTCTATATTCCTACCCCCTATTATCTCCATCCTATCCATTCTATCTCACTCTCTCTCCATCCTATTTGAGCCTCTCTCTCTCTTCCTATCCCCTACTCTCTTTCTCTCCATCCTATCTTTGAGTGAGCTTCCTACCCCTTTAAATGCATATTATCCCATAATCTCTCTCTCTCTCTCTCTCTCTCTCTCTCTCTCTCTCTCTCTCTCTCTCTCTCTCTCTCTCTCTCTACTTCTTCCTATCTCTTACTCTCTCTCTTGTCAGATCAATCAGTCTCCAACTCTCTCTATCATATCCCCTCTCTATCCTCCTAACTCCTACTTTCTTTCTCTCTATCATATCTCCTCTCTCTCTTCATATCCACTACTACTCTCTCTCTCTCTCTACTATTCATTTTCTACCTCTCTCTTCCTATCATCTTCTCTACCTCCCTCCCTCTCTTTTAGCTATGTAAATATCCTAAGTTGTGTGTGTTCCATATAGTGTGTATGTACTATTATTTACATAGCACACACATGCAATAGCATCTATGCACTTAATAATGCATTCAACTTTTCTGAACCTAAGGCTTGGACTTGCATTGGAGATCCAACCCAAAGTTTGTAAGAGTGGGGTTTTTGTTGCACCAAAACACCAATCCATCAATGCCCAATACAACCACTCAACTTGTAGTATGCAATAGACAATTAAGCCTTTATTAGGAATCTCAAGGGGACTACTAAACAAATTTTCAAAAATCTCTCCCTCGGCCTTACCTGAGGATTTGAGGATTCAAACCCATGACTAAGCTTTGATACCACTTGTTAGAGTGGGGTTTTCGTGGCACCAAAAGACTGATCTCTTAATGCTCGATACAACCACTCAAATTATAGTACATTGGAGTTGGTTAAGCCCTTGTTAAAAATATCAATGGGAGGGTTAAACATATTTACAACAAAGGTTTGGTCATTTCAAACTAGTTTCAAATGTGATTTCCATCAAGCATACAAAAAATGCATCATTTTTCTTGTGTGCTCTGCATTAGGTTTCACCATGCTTGAATACCAATAAAATTAGGTTATATTATATTGTAGATCTTTGTATTAGCTATGAAACCATATAATTTATTTTGAATTTAGACTATTGTAAGCCTTTCAACTATAATTTTTTTTCAATGTATGTTCATTTTCTGTCTAAAACCAACATGTAGTATTTGGGGGTTATATTTTAGCTCCTTCATCTTATTTTTCAACAAGTTATTTTTTTATAAACTAGACTCCATTCTACACACTTTTAAAAATTTGATTTCGATTAGTTCTCAATGATTATTAGGGGGAGTACATATATATTTCACATTTTTGGGATGTGTTCACTTACAAAATTCATAAAAAAAATAAGCATTTAAAAATTACCTAAAAAATATGGAATAAACTACATGGTGTTAGGTAACTTCTAACCAAAGAAATTAAATAATTTCTGAAAAAACTTTGGATTTTAGGAGGACCACACTTCACACTATATCTTATTTTTACTGACAAAGAAGTACCACTTTTTGTGGGCCCCTTTTTGAGTGCCTTAAATTCCACCATTTAAAAAAAATAGCAGTTTAGAAACTAGATTCAAAGGACTACAACTTTTCTTCTGGTCATATCATGAAATTTTTAGTGTAACTATATTGAAATTCTCATTGAAGTTCAATAATTTTTTATTTCATCATAAAAGTGAGATCTTATACACCTCCTTTGGTACCACAATTTTGCACACTTACCCAACACTCAAATCCATAGCCTTGCACAATCATTTTAAATTCAATGAGAACCACATTTCTAGGGAGAAGTGTGCAAATATCAATGTCCACCAAAATTGGTATAAATTTAGAGAGACCCATTGACTTCATAGTCACATCCATCTTTATGGAATGACCAATAGAGTTGTCAATGTCTTCAAAGAATGAGTTCTCAAAAATTAAAGGCTGAGATAATGAATTTGATCCCACACTAGATGTATGCTAAGTGGTTTGCTAAGAGTATTAACATAAATTATGTAGGGTTTGGTTGAAAATGTGTGGGGGACAATATCAATGTTACTAGGGACTAGTGGTCTCCATGATCCAAAGATAAAGATATAAACGAGAAGGTTTGAAACCAAGAAATCTCAAAACCAACCAACAATGCTAGTAGACATCCATATTTTCCACCATATTTGGACTAAAAAACACCACAAAGGGATGTCTTGGCATAGGAAATGGGTCAAAATTTCTCATTTAAAGGTGCCTATTTTCTAATGCAACAAAAATCCATCCACCAATAGTTGTAAACCTAGTACCATATCTCTAAGAGGAACCTAAAAAAAGTGGTTATTACCAAGGATTCTTAAAATTACCCCCTAGAGGGAACCTCATGATTCATCCACAAGAAACTCAGGGGAAAAAAATGAAGTCTTAACATGAGTGGTCATCATTCTTGCATTGTAAGAGGACTAAGAATTTCCCTTTTTAGTGTGAGCTTGCAAATTTTCTTTTTTACCCTTCTTCTTGAAGAGGATCCTTTCATTCCTCTTAAACAAAGACCTGTAGGTGTGTTAATATAGTATTCAAACAAAATGAAGGATGATAAACTTCTTTACCAAGGAGAATAATAAGAAGACAAGAACATTGGAGCTTGTACACTTAGATGTCTTTGGCCCCACAAAGATACATCAATTGGTAAGTATAATTATCTCATTATTTTTTTAGATGATTGAAAAAGAATTTTTTGACTAATATCCTAAAAATAAAAAATCTTAAGTGTTCATCATATTAAAAAACCCTCAAGTACTTATAGAAAACTAGACCAACTATAAAAATCAATAATTAGAAATGGATAGTAAAAGTGAATTTTGTTTGACAGAGTTCAATTAATTTTATGAAAAAAATGGTAATGAAAGGATTAAGATTGTTCCTTTGAATACAATGCAAATAAGGGGTTGTATAACACCATTTTATAAAGATCTCATATTTTTAATTGGGTTTTGAAATTCTTGAGTGGGTGAGAAAGAGAGTTGTATACAATCTTATGTAGGTGTTCTAGTGTGAATCATTACTTTACATTCTAGGAGAGAAGAACAAAGCTAGATGTGAAGTCAAAATATTGCAATTCTATTGGATATGAATATAAGAAACATGGTCATTTAACTATTAAATAAGTCACTCATATAATGTATATAATTATCAATGAAAAATTGATTCCATGTCTAATTGAACAAGTGGAGTATGCTAAGAGATATGTTCTTGTAAAAGACATCTTGAGTGGTAATTACAAATTTAAAAAGTGCCATGAAATTAATGTATTAGAAATTTACAATCCATATAAAAAAATTCTTGATCTTATTTTGAATTACATTGTTGATAAGAAAATCAAGCAAAGCATCATCAAAATGAACAAGCTCATGCACAAGGTATCACACCATATATTCCATGTCAACTGCCTATATCAAATTCTTCCACTATATTTCTCAAATAAAGAAATATAATGAAATTGTTGAAAGTATAATTATTTTATACTTATAGAGTCCTATATCTAATAAAAATTAGTGCATGTGCAAGTTTTGATGCAATTTCAAGTAGAAATCAACATGTAACTTCATATACTTGTTGATAACATCTTGAAGAGGAAAATGGCATGAGGTTACATCATGTTCATAGATTGTCATCTCCACTAGAATCACAATTACCTATACCAAAAATCTAAAATGATTCATCAACCCTTATGTAAGTCTCAAACAAAATTTCAAACTTATAATCAACCTTTGTGTAGGGTATTATTGTTGGAATAATTGATTAATTGTGTATTATCTTTGATGTTACACAAAATGTCATATCATTACTAGTCAATGTATGTCGAGCTCACTCGGGCATTGAAGATAATTTTTTGTGTCTACCAGGGTAAAAGTACAAAGTTGTGTCACCTTTTAGGTTGACTTATCAGAATGACTAAATTTGAGTATTTCTATTTAAAAAAATCTTTTTTTCAAACATATGACCTTGATAAAATTATTCTACCTAAGTTATATATGGTCTCACACTTTTCCAATTGGAAATGTCTATTAAATGCATGTTTTATACTAGTTAGTATCCAATTACTAAAAAAATATAATTATTTTAGAAAACTGATGTTTCAATAACTCTTACTACTTATTATGATATTTTTTAATAATAGATAAACACCATTTTATAGAGCTCAAAGTCAAGAATATTCTCATATAGAGTTAATAGTGTTTTAATTAGATATAGGATATTGTAATTAAAAAAATTTACAAGTACATATTTTAACACTCGAGAAGATGTCAATTTTGAGAAAGAAAAAATATTAAATAATATAAAAAAAAATTAAAAATTATATGATGTTCTAGAGGAGAGAGTCCTCTTCCAGAATATATATTTTTTCTTTTGGTTGGAATAGATTTATTTTGAATAATGTGGTGGGAGATGAAAACTATCGATTTAAATAAGTCAAAATTTGAATCATTATAAAAGAGAAAATATAGGTCTCAAGACTATTTTTATTTTTTATTGTTCTAGCTAAATATATTATCGGTAACATAATCTAAGATCAAAGGGAAATAAGTTTATTTCCATATAGTTTTGTGGTGGGAACTAGACCCCTAATTTCTAGCATTATTTAGCAACTAAATTTTATCTTTAAAAAATAGGAAAGTATATCGTTTCTTATTCCAAATAATTATTAAAATTTATAATCTTAAAATTCATCTATTTCTACACATTTCATTAGTTTACTTCATTTTAAAAACCTAAATAATAATACTAGTTTTATGTCATTGAATGTGCACAACTACACTTTTCTTAGCCTTTTCCTTTGTAAAAGGGTGGCACAAGTTTGTGCTTTTACCCATTGAGTATTCTAGAATTTGCCTAGTTTAGAAGATAGTATCTACCGAGTTCACTCAGGCATTAAAGAAAAGGCTTGCAAAAGTTGAGTGTTAACCGAGCTCACTCAGTTAATGAAGGAAATGTTGGGTGGAACTAGTGTTAACTGAGCACTCAGTTACCAAAGGAACTTTGTGAATATGTAGTGTTGATTGAGCTCACTAGGTTAACACAGGAAAATCATTTTTGAGTTAGTGTCTATAGAGCAAGGTTAGCTAACAAAGGATTTTCTTGTTTTGGCATATTAAGTTCAATTGATTTAACTATTGGTTCTAGCTAACCGAGGAGATGAATATTAATTATTCTAAGTAATATTCTATCTGACTTGGCAACATGAAAGATATAAATATAAGGTCAAGTTGAGAGTTAAAAGTGTGTGTTCATGGAAGATAATTGAAAATTTAATGATGCTAATAGGAAGTGAATCAGAAGGATAAGCAAAATATCCTTGTGAAGCTGAAAAGATATATTCAATCAAGAAGGATCAAGTATAAGTAGAATATCCTTATGAAGATGAAAAGATATATTTGATCAAGAAGGATCAAGTATACAAGCCAAAATTCAGATCTATAATCAACAATTAAATTTCATCTAAATCAGGTCATCTCATTGTTACTCTCTAACCATTGTAGCAATTATCTAAATCTCTTAATAGAGTTGGCTTAACAACTATTTAGAAATCCTCTAATAAGGTGGCATTTATATTGAATTATCCAAAGACCTCTAACAAGGCCACTCCTAACAAGGTTATTAAATCCTCTAATAGGGTCAAACCTAACAGTCTATTTCATAACCTTTAACAAGGTTGGCTCCTAATAGAGCTCACTTCAGAAGAGTGAAAATCAGTAACTAGTTGAAATTGCGTTTCCATGTTAAATCTTGGTGTCAAATGTGTTTAATGCTTTTTTTTATGTGTTTGCACCTAAGTTAAAATAATAATAGATAATATCTTAAAGATTTCTATGTTAAGTATTTGCCGAGCATTTTCAGTGTTTACCAAGTTACAACATTTTTCATGTGTTTGCCGAGTTTCAGCAAAGTTCATTTTTCAAAGGTTATTTTTTAATGATATCTAAGGGATTTGTGATTTATTTTGTGGTAATTTATTTACCCCTCCTCTCCTAGTTACTCCTCTTATATTTCCAACAATTATGGCACGTACCCCCTAGGTTTGATACAAATAAAGGGAACAAGAAGTTGACCTAGAGTCTAAATCAAAAAAATAATAATTAGATAATTATGGGTGGATTCCTTCTTGGAACAAAAAATTATATTTTAAATTGATCTTGTTGAGGGTGTTGATTTCTAGTGACTAATCAAGAAATTACTACACATTTTTCTTAAGCATTTTTTGAGTTGTCTCATCAACCATTTCCTCAAGTTGACTCGTCAAGTATGTTTAGGGTTAAACTATTAAGCCAACATAATTCATGTAATATTGGATAATGGTTAGGTTTTTTAAAACTAAATATATAGCTTCTTGCAATAGTATTGAGTTGTAAGAGAGATTGAAGGTTGTAATGGGTTGAAGTTACTGTATAATAATATTCAACTCTATGTTGATGGACATAACCCAAGATTGGGAAAATTGCATTAAATCTGTGTCTATTATTATTTTTAAGTGTACTTTATTCCTTTTTCTTATTAGTTATATTTGCACATCAGTACTATTTTTTGTCAAAATAATCCAAATATAGGGTTATATGAGAAAAGGTGAGTTTTAGGAAAGAAGAGTAATACATGCAATATTCCTTTTCCCAAGAATTTATATTATTGGGGTCCCATAGGTGAAGAGAAATAAATGCACAATAGATTGGTTGAGAATATATGTGGATGAAGTTAACATAGCATGCCCTTGTTGGTATGCATTGAAGGGGAATTAATTTGATTTAGACTTTCATTTTTGACTTTGAACAAGGGTCGACTTCATACTATGAAGAGCCAAATTTTCAAAATAAATATAAATTAGTTAATAGAACTATTTATTTTATTATTGGCCCACCTACTTCTAAAAGTTGTGACCATCAAAAGGCTACTAAAGAGGGAGTTTTAATCAAGGAAGGAGGAAGAAAATTAGAAGATCATTGTTTAACAATTGAACTCAATGAGTAAGAGAAAAAGTAGTGTTCATCAATATAATAATACATTGAGACAATCAAGAAGGAATTATATTAGTGAAGATGGAAGAAGAATATTTCAATGAATAAAGAAATAGATTTTATCAAACATTCATTAATTGGGTATACTAGATCTAATAACCATCAAGAAAATGGAATAAAATATTCTAGAAGAGATAAGATGAGAGTAGCCTTAGGGTATCGTAAGTCAAAAATAACAATATCATATATCCAAGGCATAATAGCTCTAACCATAATAAATAAAACCACTTCATCATAGATGAGGCATTGGTGCTAATATAGAACAAATTAGTTCATTGGACATTAATGATCAAACATGTAGATGAATCAAACAAGAAAATATTTTTATTTTGGGGTATAGCGTTCCTCTTCAAAGGTGGTATGTGTGAGATGTATGCTTAATATTCATAATGAAGATATTATCCAACATATTTTCTCTTATGAACTGACAATCTTTCAAGATTCTTAGTGTTTTCTTTTTCTTTGTTCTTTTTGATTGAATTGAAGATACATCTTAAAGAAAGTAATACTAAATACACTACATTTAAGTATTCATCTAGCACTTTCCATATCAAAATAAAAGATACACAAAATATCATCCTTATAAGAGATGAGCATAGAATACCAGATATAAAAATCATATATTGACCTACTAGAATTGGAAAAATCAAGACTAATAACATATATAAGATATTATAAAGTTTTCAATTTCAAAAAATGCTCTGCAACTTTTTGTTTCCCGCTCGATTGATTTTTTTGAATTTGGATGAGTTTGGATGCTCCCGAGGAGCTGGATGTGGTCTTGGATCCCTACCTAGACCTACATCTTGTTTAGACTGCATTTAGGGTTCCCACAAGAATGTTGACACTGCTCATCCTGTTGGGGGGGTGTTAGTGGATTCAACGACTCTATTTGTGGGCTAGGAGATTCAAACAAGCCATACGAGTGCTCAGTTGGTGGGCTAGGAGATTCAAGCAAGTCATACTAGGGTTCTAGGTTGGAAGGAAGTTATTCTTGGAGAGAAAAGTGGCTAATACCCCTTTGGATTCTCCTAAAGTGATTAGTAGTAAGGAGGGGATGGAAATAGTGGTACTAGACAGTTTGGTTGACAGTGTGTCAGCTAATCTGAAGCTCTGCTTCATAGGTAGATTTGTTTCCTTCTGCCCATCAATTGAGATGGTTAGGAAGTGGGTTAGTCAGAAATGGAAGTTGAAGGGGAGTGTAATGGTTTTTGCCATGTTGGGAGGCCTATTTTTCTTTAAATTTAAAGTAGCAAAAGATATGACAATGGTGATGGTTGGTTCTATGGAAAGCATAGCCTAGTCATAACAAAGTGGCATCCAGTGTTGGACCTAGTGAAAGAGCTAAATAAGATGGCTCTAGTTTGGGTTAGGTTATAGGGCCTTCCACTTGAGTTTTGGGATAAGAGAATTCTGAAATCCATTGGGGATTCCTTTGGGCACTTTGTAGCTATAGATATGGTAACTTTGTAGAGGTCTCAACTGGTCTTTGTGAGGTTTAATGTAAATTTTGTGGTGAGAACTAACTTACTTGAATCTATTACACTAAGCTTGAAGTGGGGTAAGAAGTTTCAACCCATCATTTATGAGAATGTAGAGTTGTTTTACCAAAAATGCTCATCATTTGGGCATTTGATTGTAGATTGTAAGAAGCTAGATAGGTTGGTTGAGGAGAGTGTTGAGGGTGTTATAGAATAGAGGGATCCTCCTTAGGAGTTAGGGGCAAAGGGTACTAGTTCTCTTGATCATGATGGCAAGGTGGTGACTCCCCCTCCTAGGAAGGAGCTAGAAGTGAAGGTCTCTCAAGTAGAAATGGAAAAGGGGTTGAATTCCCTTACTAGGAAGGAGCTAGAAGATAACCCACATGCTATGATGGGGAGGGTTAGAATGGAAGAGTTGGAGGGGAAGTCTGGTTCGATTCAGGACTTGGAGACACTTTGCACACAAAGAGAGTTGGGAGGTTTGGAGGAAGGGGAAATTTCTTTTCTCTTTTTGCAAGGAATTGAGGAGCTCCTTAGTACCCCTTTGAGGAACTTGGTGATTGAGGAGGTTTGTAGAAGAATATAGATAAGGCCTTCGGGAATAGAGAGGAGAACAACTTGAAGGAGGGGGAGGTTGCCAAGGTCCTTTGCTAGAATGAGGATGAACAGTCAAACAAGATAGTGGATTCTTTGGCCCAGCTAGACGATATGGAAGGGAAGTGGAAAAATCAAAGAATATAGATAAGAGTTTAAAGGAAACCTAAGATGGTAGTGGAATTGAAGTTGGACGTAGGGAAGTGAGGAAAACAAAGTAAGAAAGTGAAGCAGATGGTAAGGGAGGTGGCAAGTGGCAGGCATGCCACTTTGGAATCCCTATCAAAAGGTAGAAAATGATTATTCTATCAAGGAACATGAGGGGGTTAAACAACCCTCATAAGTAGTTTTCCCTTAAATAGTAGTTGGAAATATCCTACTCATCTAGGAGGTTAATATGACTATGATTAATTTGAAGAATATTGAAAATTATGTTTGGCCAGTAGTGAATTTTTGCTATAGTGAAGTGGAAGGTGCATTAGGAGGAGTGGCTACCTTCTAGAACCCAGATGCTGGTAATGGAAGTTTAATTTATAGTTCTAAGTTCTATCTTATAACAAAACATAAGATTGGAGATAAGACATGGAATATTATTAATGTGTATGCTCCTAACACCAGAAGTGGAAGGCACATCTTATGGGAGGAGCTATCTATTTTTCTCTCTCAAAATAAGAACACCTTTTGTATGGGAGATTTTAACTCCCCTTTGTAACCTTCAGAGAATATTGGAGGTATGATAGATTTTAATGATAGTATGAAAAACTTGGCTGATTTTATAAATAATAATGATTTAATGGATATGGAGATACGTGGAGTGAAGTTCACATGGTTGAATAATAGGAAGGGTGTTGACCTC
Organism: Cupressus sempervirens; assembly: GCA_028749045.1. Taxonomy (NCBI): domain Eukaryota; kingdom Viridiplantae; phylum Streptophyta; class Pinopsida; order Cupressales; family Cupressaceae; genus Cupressus; species Cupressus sempervirens. The sequence continues at coordinate 318,515,620 of CM053786.1, forward strand.
ATTCAAGTCAAATTGGATAGACTTTTGGTCCTGGCTAGATGGGAAGAATTAACATCCTCCTCTCTTATGGGACTACCAAGGATAGTCTTGGACCATGCCCCTATCTTTTTTAGCTAGAAGGAAGATCTCGTGGGGGGCCCAAGACCTTTTAGATATGAAATAATGTGGCAATCGCATCCTAACTTCAGCTCTAGGGTGGCTGAGTGGTGGGGGATTAGAATTGAAGGAACAACAATGTATAGACTCTCTATTAGGCTGGAGAATGTAAGATGAAATTTGCAGCCCTAGAAGAAAAATTATTTTGGTGATATCTTCAAGACTAAGGTTGAGGTGGAAGGGAAGTTAGTTGAGCTCTAGAAAGCTATGGGGGAAAGCATACCCAAGGATAACATTATCTAGGAGGAGGATAAATACAGAAAAGTGTGGAAGGAAATGGTGGTAAGGGAGGAGACTTACTAGAAGTAGAGGTCCAGGGTGTTATGGCTCAAAGTGGGTGATATGAATACTGCATTTTTTCATAGAACTACCTCAATTCATAAATGGAGAAACATAATTGATAACATCAAAGATGACACTATGTGAAGTTATTCAAGCCTGAGGAGATAGGGAGATAGGCAATGGCTTACTTCAAAAACTCTTACCTAGAAGAGCAAAGAGACTTTAGAGATGAGGATAGACAATAGCTGATTGATTTGATGCCCACCATGATATCGGCTAAAGAGAATGAGGAGTTAGTGTAAATGGTGACTGAGGAGGAAGTCCATAGAGTAGTGTTCTCTATGAAAGCTTATAAATCCTCGGGACCAGATGATTTCCCACTGGCATTCTTTCAACACTTTTGGGAGGTTATCAAGTTGGACCTCCTTCAGGAGGCCTACGATTTGTTTAGAACTAGGAAGCTTCTTTAATGTCTCAACAAAGCTTTCATTGTACTAATTCCCAAGGTGAAAGACCTGGAGGTCCTTTCTGACTTTAGGCCGATTAGTCTATGTCACACTACTTATGAGATATTCTCTAAAATCTTGGCAAATAGGTTGAAGCCACTTCTACATAAGTTCATAGAAAAAACACAGAGTGGGTTTTTCCTAGGGTGACAAATCCTTGATGCTACTATAACAATGCATGGAATCTTGCACTCTATGGAGAAAAGTGGTAATCCTAGTATGGGCTTGAAACTCAACATCTATAAAGCTTATCATAGGATTAATTGGACCTTCTTGTATAAAGTTATAGAAAGGATAGGCTTTAGTCAAAAGGTTATTAGATTAGTGAAGTTGATGGTGGAAACTATCATCTATTTTGTGATGGTTAATGGGTCATCATGGGGAAATTTTGGTGGGGAGAGAGGACTTAGATAGGGTGACCCCATCTCTCCCTACCTATTTATTATGGTTGCTAAAGTCCTGGGAAGAGTGTTTATGAGAAACTTGGAGGGGGGATAATCAAAAGCATTAAACTTGCATCCACTCTACCTCTTAAAGTGATTCAACAGTTTGTGGATGACACATTTCCTAGTTGGGAGCCCTCAATGACTTAAGCTAGAGCTTGGAAGTCGGTGCTAGAGATATATGCAATGAACAAGGGTCAAAAGATCAATTTTGACAAAAGCAAGGTGTTCTTCTTTAATATCCCCAACCTACAATAGAGGATTGTTAATATTTTAGACTGCAACATTGTTGAGTTACTCGATATTTATTTGGGTCTCCATTAATTGTGAAAGATGTGAGTAACAACTTTTGAAATGGGATTCTGGAAAGAATGGAGATAAAGCTGATTGGATGGAAAAGGTAAAACCCCGAGTAGTGTAAGCAAGCTGCAACTGTTGATTTACTCCCTCCAAGGATTACCAGTGTACTTCCTATCCTTATTTAAAATTACTCAGTGTATGGTGAATAAACTGGAGAAATCTCAACATAACTTCCTTTGGTCTAGAGGGAACGAGAAGATTATAATAAGTTTGATTAGATGGGAAATGGTTTGTAAACCAAAATAGAAAGGTGATTTGGGAGTAAGGAAGATAACTGATTTGAACAATGTGCTTCTCACTAAGATGGGGTGGAACCTGATGAAGGGAGAAGCCAATTGGTGTAATATTATGAGAGCTCAATACCTTGGAAATCTGATGTTCTCTCACTGTACCTAGAGAAATGATCTTCCTATGGGCTCCAAATTTTGGGGAAATATTGTGAGAAACATCACCCTTTTGAAGGAGGGTGTCAGGTGGCTTGTGGGGAATGGTAACCATATTAATTTTTGGGAGAATCCATGGCTTACAAATAAACTTTTAATAAAAACTAAGATTGAGTCTCTCCAGTATTATCTACAAGACTAGGGGGTGGAATGGTAGCTGATTTTATTTATCAAGGAAGAAGGTGGAAAAAGGCAAAGCTGCAATATAATTTAGTGGTTGGAAGGGAGTTGATTGATGAGCTTAATTCTTTTCTGGTGAAGTATAGAATCCTAGGAAGAGATAGGATTGATGAATTCATTTGGAAGTCTACCTTGATGGGGGAGTTCTTGGTTAAATCTACCTACAAATTAATGGTCGACAAAACCCTTGAAGCTATTGACTAAAGGAATATTTGGTTTAACCACTTAATCCCAAAGATCAATATTTTCTAGTGGACCACCATTCATGGGAAAATTCTCACTATAGACAAGTTGATGAAGTGGGGATTTCAATTACCAAATAGATGTCATATGTGTAAGATGGAGGAAGAAAATATCAACCACTTATTCTTGCATTGCAAGTATGCATCAAAGTTGTGGGAAAGAATTCTTCAGATGTTGGAGGTGAGTTGGGTGTTTAATGTGGACTTCGAGTAATTGGTAATAAACTGGTGAGGCCCCTTTACCTACCCCCTCCTTATCTATCTATAGAAGATCATTCCTCCCCATGTATGTTGGGGTATTTGGAAAGAGCATAATAATAGGGTGTTCAGAAATGAGGAGAGAGAAGAGGTTGTCATGGTGGAAAGGGTCTATAAATTGATAATCGAGAACATTTGCACCAAGTGGAGAAAACCAGTGTTCTCCCTTCTACCCTTGAGTTCAGGGTGGCCAAGTGTTGGTCATTGGTGGAAGCGATTATGGAAATCAATAATTCTAATCTTCTGGCTAGAAAAAGAACTCGGTGGAAACCCCTACCTACAAATTGGGTCAAACTCAATTTTGATGGTGCAGCTATCATGCAAATCATTTTTAACAAGGCAATTTATTGAAAGAAGAGTAAAATTAAGAGTTTTAAAGTAAATATATCTATATTATGTGATAGTGTTCATACAAGAAACAAGTTATACAAAGGTGAAGGGCTTAGTGAGATAAATTGATGTCAAAAGCTATAAACACATTGTTGATATGATTGACTTAGATTAGGTGATCAATGAGGGTCAACACTACTAATATTTTATCCTTTTTATTTCTATAAATAAATAATGATGTGAGTGACTTGGATTGGGAGGTTAGTGTGGTTCACTTGTTATTTCCCCAAGAATAGTGGGATATGGTTAGTGCCTTAAGGACAATGTCATATATAGATAGTATTTTTTTAGTTTGATATATTTTCTACTCTATTACTACTATTTTATATTCTAATATATTACCCTCTTTAATTTTTGTTAGTGTTTTGGTTTCTACCTCTCATAGAATTTGAATATTTAATCTTTTATAGTTTACCACATTTTTCAATAATAAACAGTTTACTTGTAATCGACTTAAGATACTCTATTGTTACCACTTTTTCTTTGTAATACTAAAAATGATAAAAATATAAATTTTAATTGTTGACTTCAATTGAGGAGGTGATCATGGATGTTAAAACTATGAACATAGACCAGAAGGAGAAAAGGAAAATGCATAAAGACACTATTGAAAAATGAAATAAAATTGGTTAGTAGATCTATGGTAGTGTAGTGGAGAGATGTAAGACATGACTTAAAGTCAGTGCCTTCAAATAGGCTGCCATTTAGAAGGGAAAAAAAATGTGTTTAAAGTTGTTGATGCTATCTGTAAAGATGTAAGTGTTGTTGATTGTGTGTTTGATCAAGGTAAAACAATTTCGTCAAAAATACAAGGCCACTTAGCTTGGACCTCTAGCACACCAACATTTGTGTGTAGCCATTCTAAGTCATCCAAGAGGTAGAATATATGACTTACAAAATAAAAGAGAAAAAGCCAAAGATGTTAGAAAATTGTTTTGATTGGTATTAGTTTCTCTATTATTTTCCAAATAATTCGTTGTCAGTTCTACTTTACTTCTTTTTATTTTGGCTTAATAAAAGTCCTAAAGAATTATAATACACATTCATAGATACAAAATCCAAAGTATATAAACTATGTCCAATGACTAAATACCAAAAATTAATAATTGTTTATTAATGGTTACTCAAACATATATAATTAACATTAAGTGCTAATTTAGGTCCATCAAATAAAATACAATATTTTGCTAAGAAGTAATCGTTGCAGACCCAAATTTTCTTTGAAATCTCCAGTGCAATTAAACACTTCTAAATATTACTCGGGATACCATGGCACCAAATTTTGTTCCTTGCAAATAGAATCTAGATAAATAATCTTTAATTTCTTAGCTGTTACATTGCAATATCTGTAAATGGCAGTATTTTTGTCTTTAACCTATTTTTTCAATCAATATTTCCAATATTTTGTTTTGCTTGAACCGTTATCGATGCTTAAAAATATTACCCAATTATCAGAAACATCATGTTGTCTTCTCTTGAAAATGGCTGAAATCTCAGAAAGATTTTCTGCCCAGAAGTGGAAGCCAACAGAAGAGCAATTGCAAATACTGGAAGCATTGTATATTAATGTTTCTAGCAAACCAAGCACAGAGCAAATATATTATATTGCTGATCTTCTTAAAACATATGGAGATTTACAGGCAAAAAATGTGTATTACTGGTTTCAAAATCGTAGGGGAACGGACCGGAACAAAAAACGAGGAAGATTGGAAGAAGCAATGACGTCAGCCATGTTCAAGGCTGCGAAGACCAGAGCTGGTAAATCAAAAACAATTTCATAAGTTGAGTAGGAATGCATTATAGGTGTTCATCTTTCATTTATTTTATGAGCTGGTTAAAGTAAATGGTATGTGATCAGAAAAGGCTTTATCAATTCACTATGTTTGAACCTTATACATGTAAGAAATGATATTCTTTAGATCTGATAGACATAATTACACAATTGATAAGTAGGACATATATTAGGATTATGTTGTGGAATTTTTGAATCGAAATTCTGATCTATGTTGTATGAGTAGCAGTCATAAGAATCCATTTCTTAGGATGTTGCTATCCTTAATACAAAAGATTCTGCTGATATTTTCAACATTTGTTCTTCATAGACATAGTCGGCGCCCATTTCTTATGACATGGATGGAACACTTAGCACTCATTGCATTTAGGTGATTTTTATATATTTGAGTTGTCATAACTCCTCAAGCTCGTCTATCCCAATACTACTCCATTTTTAGTATGATTCATAATTCCTTCATAATTAAACCTATTTTACTAGCAACCGGAGAAGTAAGCTTAGCTAAAGAATTTATTCCATATTATTTTTATCTTGGAAAACTGTTGGATATTTCACCTTGATAATCTCACCCATAGTACTCCTAAGCTTATTTATCATATGTTATGTCTACAATCCGTCCATGTTAACATTATTTTTGAAAGATTGTTGTCATGATTTCTGTGATTGTTGTCATTTTCTTTAGTTAATGCGTTTTGGTGTATCCGGCAGAGTGGAGAATTGGACGGTACTGGCAAAAGATGCAACCCTTAACTATTAATGAGACCTTCAAAGGATTAACTACTTTGAAACATAATTCCTCCATTAGTCAGGTGAGTGGATTTGTTGTACCATTTTTTAAATTTTTTTTTGGGTAATTTAGTATTTTTTTCTGATGATTATAGTTGGACAGGAAACTGATATAAAGGAAAAGTGTTGTACTGGAGGGAAGCAGACAGATAATTGCAAATATGAAGATATTGAAATAACAAATCCTTCAAATAAGATAATTGGGAGAAGAGGCTGGACATTGTCTCGAATTGAAGCCAGGGTGGAACCATCTAGACTTCCTAAATGTGGAGGATTTGAAGAGCCAAATAAACCACTACAAACCCTGCAGTTGTTTCCACTTAAGCCAAGCACTATTAAATATACAGATGATAATGTATTGGACTCCGATTGTTCAGCTATTCGAATATGACGTGGAATACTTTTATGAGAGGCTCCAGTTTGTTTGGAAAGAAGATGGTAGATTTGGTGTCATTTCCAAAGGGGTGTGCTTCCCTTTTTATTGTTTTCGTCATATCTTGTACACTCAAACCTAATTTTTTTTTAATATATTATTGTTTTCCTTAAAAAACATTAAATACATAAATCTAATAGAAGTTTCAATGTTTTTATTATAATTTTATTTGTTTAAAACATCTTGATTTTTTTAATCTTAGAGGGCAATGTTTTTAAAAGCTGTGAGGGACAAGTGACACATAGTGCATTAATGCAAAATTCAGAAAATAAAAAATATAATGGATTGTTCTTAAATTTTCAACATTTGTTCTTTATGATCCTATATTTTATAATCGAAAGTAACAAAAAAATTGAGAAAAAATCAATTTATTTTAAAAAATCTGAAGAAAAAAAAATCACTTTTGGTGCATTCGGTCTAGAGGATAGCCACCATCCCTTAATGAAGTATGCCCTGAAAATGTTGTCCAAGTTGTAACAATCAATGTAAAGAATTACAGAACATTTAACACATCTAACATGTTAGTTGATATATTGATATACCTTGTATCATACAATCAATCAACCTTATACTCCAGAATCGAGATACCTTTTGTGATTTCTTCATACATTGTTGATCAAAGATGGGGGCCCTTAGCTTTTTTTGGTGTCCTTGTTCTTTTTGGATTTCATTTCTCCAATGGCTCTAAAATTGATCTCACGCCTCTTGTTCAACTTGAGAAATGGTAATTTTATTTTACTAAATCCCAAGACAAGTTTTGATCCTTGTTTTCCAAGATTCCAATTATAAAAAGGCTCATAACCAATCTAGTTTTGAAGTTGAATTCCTTGAAGAGAAGTAATATTTCAAGTCTTTATGAAGCCCCCATTTTGACATGTCAAGTTATTGATGAATTTGGAGGAAGTAGTTTTGAATAGTAATTTGAAAGAACTTTGTAAATGGGTCCTGTGTAGCAATGAGGAGCATGAAAGTGTACAAGATAAAAAGGCTCATAAATGTGCCAAGTCTAGAAGTATCTTCAAAAGTCTAAAAGTGTGCGCCTATATTAATGTGTTCTCAATTCACTATATAAGTAATGCACAACGAGAGAGAGATGAAGATTAGTATACGTTGAATAATCAAATGTATGGGAATTAAAAAAATCCATTTTTGATGACAACAAACATTGACCACAAGCTTGAGATAATGATGTTATGAAATTTTATTACTATTACCCATTTCAAAATGTCACAACATCTCCTAAAGGTTAGCTTTGTACTACCCATTATCCTTGACGAAGTACATCATGGAAGAAGAAATAATGCCATTTTTTTAAATCTATCCACGACAACCTACACTAGGTAAACTCTCAAACATAAAGGCTAAGAAATGCTTTGAAGATTTAAAAATGTTTGATTTGTACGTACTCTAGAGCACTAAATGGGTTAAAGCAAGATTTGTAATCAATTTTATGAAATTAAATTCTTTTAAAGGGAATAAAACATTTTCACCTGGCCTCAATATATTGACATCTAAATTAGCATGCAAATGTATGAATGTGTTAAGTAATTCAAAATTTGATGTCTCCATTATACAACAAAAAATATCGGTAACACAATCAAAGATGTCAAAATAGACTTGGTCATGGAATTATTAAAGTAAAGGAATCCCTCACCTATATCCAATCATGTAAAATGTGTTTCCATGGGTGTCAAAGAAATTATTTAAAAGTAAATATATACATGAGGCACTAATTTATACCCAACAAAATTTTCACTATGTTAAGAAAACTTGTAAAGTGACAAGTTCATGAAGGCTATCTTTATACATCACACTAGAAGGTAAATGTTGAGATTGAAAATATAGTAATTTTTTTTTGCTTAATACTTTTAGTCTAAGAATAAAATCTTAGTGTGTGATGTTTAAGTTGTCTGGTCCATAAACTCATTTCTTAAAATGGGTCATGACAATTTTTATGTTTGATATTCCTCAATACAAACTATTATAGAGAAGGTAATGAATTTAAATACTTTAAAAGTCACTATAATATGGGGCTAGGAGTTGTGGAGTAATTTTTACAATATATTCAAAATTTTAGTCAAGATTGAGAGGTAAGTTAGAAAACAAATCAAATTTTTAATTAAATTGAATATTAATTATTTTTATTTAATATTTAATTAATAAAAAAGAAAAAAGAAAAAAAAAAGAAAAAAAAGTGAAATAATTTGACATAAAGAAAACTTAATTTTATAAATATTATATTTTTTAGAATTTAGAAAAATTGAAAAAAACTAAAAACTGATAATAATAAAATAGAAATTGGAATAAATTTATTTTTTGAATTATTTTGGAGAAAAATTCTTAAATGTTGTGATTTATTTCTAATATTTAGCTTATACGCTTTCCTTCTGGAGTTGCCTCTAGTAAAAAATTGACTCATATCAGCAAATAGTTGTTAGAAAATAAATATTGATTGTCATCAACGAATTTAGAAGTCAGCAATGACAATCAACATTTTTTCATTTTGGGATTATTTAAGTGTCCACATTTGATTCCCAGAGGGCAGAGATGAATTAAGTTGCAAAGAATTGTTTTGCAAAATGATACTCGTTGTCAATTATATATCGATCCCAGTGCATCCCATCTTAGTTATATTTTATCAATTAATTTTTCTATCATATTCAAGCTTTTTCTATGTGTCATAGCAAATAGTTTTACACACTACAATTTTTCATAGTCAAAAGCATTGTTGAAATCTTGATTTATAATTCTTTTTGATCAATTGAATTTGAATGCATCACAATGGGCTCTGAATTGTTAGGGTGAGTTATTAATTTTTATACATGTGGAAAGGGCACATTCTCCCACATACTTTTTTTTTTGATGAATAGTCCTTTTCTATTAAAAAAATATACTCAGATTACAATTCACAAAAAAAGGGTTAGGGATACAAGATCACCTTGCAAATGAGTTCACACGGCTAAAGCTAGACTAAAAATAGGGCCACAGTCGAAAATAGAAACTATTCATAAAAAAAAACATATAAGGCAACCTCAGGCTGCCAAAGCAGTGCCAGCAAAGTGTGGTGGATCATCTTTGTCATGAAAAATCCAGTCATCTTTAGGATTGGGGGGCAGGCTGGGAACAGTCTAGCCATCATCAACAATAGTAGTAATAGTGGCAGCCTCTGCATCTTTAACCTCTAGCAATGGAGGAGAGATTGCCAAGTCCAAGCGAGGCCACTTCCTAGAATGTGCATGATGAGTACCAAGAGGAGGAGCCGGGGACCAACTAGAACCACCATGGGTTGGGGAGGCTGAGCGGTGCCTCCAACCACCAATCCCCACCACTAGGAGAGTTGTGGTGGGAAGCTTGGGAGTGTGAGGTGTGCGAGTGGCAGCTTGAGGAGTGGTGTTGAGGATAGCGACCATGAGGCATCGAGGTATCTGCTGAGGCATCAGGAGGAACTCTAGCAATAGTGCAGGGAGCATTGCCCCAATGGTTCAGTAGCTCCTATAGGTGAGCTACCTCAAGGGCAACTTTGTTAGCTTGCACTCAAATCTACATAATTACATTATTACAAATGCATGCCTTAGTATACATAGCAATGTTAGCATCCAAAAAACTGTCTGTGAAAAGAACAACATTCCTATCTTTCCATAGAGAAAATAAAATTTTTAGCCTAAAGGTATGCCAAATCTAGGCGAACTTCCAAGGAAATTTGGGAGAGTCACCCAATAAGATCATGTGCCAAGAAAAGACTCAAGCTTGAATGTCTTAAAAATATCATGAATCCAATGCCAATAATTTTGAGCATGCTTACAAAACTAGAAAATATGCAAGAAAGACTCTGGTTGTCCACAAAAGGGGCACCTAGGATCAAGAACCCCAATGTGTTTGAGTTGAGGCCCCAAGGGAAGACCTTGGAAGGCTAGGCACCAAGCAAAATGCACAATCTTGGGTTCAATTATAGCATTCTGGAAATGGTATCAAAGTGTTTTCTCCATTGAGAAAGAGAAGATTACAAATGCCATCTCTGGTTTAGTGTATCCACCATCGGAAGATGAGGCAAAAGCCATCTATATCCCAAACTTGGCTTGTAATTAGAAAATGGAGTGGTAGGATACCACTTCCAATCAAGCCACCAAGGTCAAACAGATTGGATCCCCACTTTATGAACTAAGTGCACAAGGATGGAAGGAAGCAGAAGGTCAAAAGTATGCCAATTTAAATGGATAATGTAGTACTGTACTTGCATATCTTCCCAAGTCCTGAAACTCATGGTGACCCTTGAAAAGAGGTCCTTAGGAGTTCTGATGCCACATTTAGAAAAAGGCAGAGCATTGGCTCCTTGAGTCTTGGCGAGGGGATTACCTTGAATGGCAAACAAGGGAGACCACTAAATGTTCTATTGATTCAAGGAGAGGCCATTGCAAAATTCATCTCCAGCCCATTGAAGCCAGGGCTTAATAGCCTCCTAGGCTTTCCAGATGCTCTTGATGAAAAATGAGCCCTAAATGGCCATTGGCTCATGCATGATGAGAAGGGTTTGGAAACCAACCCCCTTCCATGTAGGCCTATTGATAGGAAAGCTGGAAGAAATGCAATGCCGAACCAGAATCTTCCAAGCTTCATCTCTTAAAATAGCTGTAATAATCCATTTTGCACAAAGATCAAGGCCTTGTTTCTAAGTGGAAAGTAGGCCAAGACCACCAGACTCTTTTGGGAGACAAAAAAAATCCCAAGCTACTATATGAAAGCCATGATGATCAAAACCAAAGGCCCAGAGAAAATACTTGAGCAATCTTTCTAGCTTCGTGTATGAAGCTTTGGATGGAGCCCAATAGGAGGAGTAATACACATGAGTGGCTGCCAAAATCTTAGAGAAAATCTAGAATTTCCCAGTGAGGGAGAGTGGTTTTGTGATCTAGTAGTCAAGCTTCTTGCTAATCTTGGCCAACACAACATTCCAAAGTGCTAGAGGCGACGCCTAGAATGCAAAAGGAATGTCAAGAAAGTGGAAGATTTCCCCATGTATAACCCATTTCCACTCAAACTGCCTAAGCCAAGGTGGAGCTGGCAAAAATGACTGACGGAAGTAGAGCATTTTATGCCATTGAATGGCAGAACCAGAGGCTTGACAAAAGGTGTCTAGGCAAATTAAAGCATTATTGATGTTTTCTTCGTCCTCTAAAAGAGTAAGAAAGGAATCATCAAAAAAGTATCCATTGACTAATTGGGAGGATGATTTAGGCAAGGAAATGCCACGAACCAGTCTTGAGGACATAGAATGTGCTAGCAAATAGCCAAAACCTTCTGCAACAAGGACATAAAGCACAGGAGCAAGCAAACAACCTTGCCTGATAGAATGAAAAATTCCAAAAGCCTCAGATTGTGAATTGTTGATGGTAATGCAAGCATTAGCATCTCCAAAGAGCATCTCGACAAACTGAAGGAAATTGGGGCCAAAACCCAGAGCCTAGAGCATAGCCAAGATGAAGGGCCATTCAATGCAAACATAGGCTTTAGCAAAATCTATCTTTAAAAAGATAGCCTTCTGATTGGACTTGTGAGCCCATTCCATTCCCTCCTAGACAACAATGATGTTATCAAGAATATTCTGGACTTGATGAAGCCGGTTTGCTCAGGCCACACAATTAAAGGGAACATGTGCCTAATTTTGAGAGAGAGTGCCTTGGCAATAATCTTATAAAACACATTCAGAAGGGTAGTGGGTCTCCAATTGCATATGTCCTCTAGATCACTGGCTTTAAAGGTATGAATTTGATATTTCTTTTGTTTATAATGGCTCCTAAGCTTTTAGAATGATAGGCTTCAAGATAAACTTTGTGTAGATCAGGACCTATATGCTCCTAGAGGTGTTTGTAGAATTCACAAGGAAACCCATCACACCCATGGGACTTGTCATCAGCTATGGAATAGATTGCCTCTTTAAGGTCTCTAAGGGAAATAAGTTTCTCACAGAAAGCACGTTGCTTGACTACTAGGTAGTTTGGAGTAACAGAAATACACTTTCTGAGAGCTTCCTCCTGAGCAACCAAATTTCCCTGCGAAGCAAACACATTCTCATAGTGATGAACAAATGCTTGCAGGATGGTAGGGAGACTAGATAGAACAACATTTCCTTTTTTGATCTTTTTAATCCCAACATTGGTATGACAGGTGCGAAGACCAAAATTTTGATTTGTTTTCTAACTTATTTCTGTTAAAGTGGCTTACTATTTCTAACTTTTGGAAAAATTACAAAATAACATATCTTTAGATTTAAGATTCCAAAATCTATAGAAAAAGATAGTAAAATTTAATTTAATCAATGACTATATTAGAAAAGAATTACCCACTTGATTTTGCTCATGAGAGCTTTGGCCTTGAGAAGAAGCTATTCTGGGAACTTATTTCATGGTGGGTTATAATCAAACATGAACTAGAGTGGGTTGATGTTAGCCACTTCAAAGAACTAGGAGTTTGGGTCCAACCCAAAAAACATAAGCTTCTCATGACTCTTTATCACCAAATTGGACGTCCTTCCTAATTCCACAAATCTATAAAATGTTTCTTTATATGACCAAGAAATATTTTATAAGTTTTAGATACTAACCATTCTTTTGGTCTTAATTCATTCATGGAATTCTTGTAAAGGCACAACATTCTTTGTACAATAAATTTATATTTTCATCAATGAGAATTTCTATGACTACATAGAATTCTATGAGATCAAGCAATTGTTCAATGAGAGACATATGTTGGGAGAAACTATAACCGCATAAATATATGTCAAATGAGAATATATAGTTGTAAGAAATTTATGGCGTTGTTCAAATAATTATATTCAGTATCATTTGGACCTTTATTCATAATGAAACCATTGAACAATGAAGTCAAATTTTTGAATTTTTTATATTTTATTACTATTACACTAAAATTCCAATGTGTTGCATTGACTATCAAATTTTAGACATCATATGAACGTCTAGACTCTAAGCTTGAAATTTTGATGGCATGTCCAATTGAACTAAAAGGCCTAAAAAGTCTTATAGGCTAGGCTTCTAAATTTGCCTAGTGCATATGTCTACAATCAAAACCCTAATAGAAGAAAATGCAAATACTTTGTTAAATATGATGGTTAAGTACTATAAACTAAATTATCCTCTTTCTTCAAATTCCTGAATTTTTTTGTTGCTTATCAATTATAGCATTTTATTGACTTATATATTGATATATGTTTGATTATCGACCTTTTTTTGTTATTAGCCGATAGGCTTTCTTTCTGGAGTTGCCTCCAGTTGGAAATTGACTCACACCGGTAAATAGATGCCTAAAAAATGGTTTCAAGCTTTAAAAAATGGATTTTGCAATCATGTTTTTCCTAGTATAAAAAAGGCATTTCTTAGGAATCAAAGCACATTAAATGAAGCAACATTGACTACTATATTCTGACTTCTCTGATCTAGTCTCATAATGAAAAAATCTTAGAGAAATCATGTTTGGATCCTCATGAGATTGTTGCCATTAACAATTTTTCAGTACAGATGTAATCTCAAGAGATTCATTAGATTTAGTACAGTTGTTGGGCAATAATAATCTTTCCTTGCAATCATTTAAATATTTTGTGCAGTTGCTTAATTAGTTTGTGCAACCATAAGAAACTTATGGCATTGTTCAAATAATTATATTCAGTATCATTTGGACCTTTGTTCATAATGAAACCATGGAACAATGAAATCAAAATTTTGAAATTTTATATCTTATTATTGTTACAGTTAAAATTCCAATGTGTTGCATTGACTATCAAATTTTAGACATCATATGAATGTCTAGACTTTAAGCTTGAAATTTTGATGTCATGCCCAGTTGAACTAAAAGGCCTAATAAGTCTTATAGTCCAGGCTTCTAAACTTGCCTAGTGCATATGTCTACAACCCGTTAAATCAAAACCCTAATAAAAGAAAATGCAAATACTTTGTTAAACATGGTGGTTAAGTACTATAAACTAAATTATCCTCTTTCTTCAAATTCATGAATTTTTTTGTTGCTTATCAATTACAGCATTTTATTGACTTATATATTGATACATGTTTGATAATTGACCATTTTTTTGTTATTAGTCGATAGGCTTTCCTTCTGGAGTTGCCTCTAGTCAAAAATTGACTCACACCAGTAAATAGATGCCACGGCGGTAAATAGATGCCAGAAAAATGGTTTCAAGCTTTAAAAAATGGATTTTGTGGTTATGTTTATCTTTCTATAAAAAAGACATTTCTCAGGAATCAGAGTGCATTAAATGAAGCAATACTAACCACTATTGTAGCTCGTTAAGAGGACGATGTGTTACTATGGTTTGAAACTTGTAGGTATAGACTGGATGATAAATTACTGTGGAACCTGACACAGTGTTATTTACATCTCTTTACATTTGTGTCTCAGTTGGACAACAATCAACACTAATATGGTAATCAGATGAACTGTACACACAATTAATGTCATTATTTTGTTAGTTTGACTTGTGCACTGATTGAGGGGTTGAAGATGTAGCAAACTTGTTTTGGTCATAATTCATTGTGATCTCTTTAATCCATCCATCAATCTCAATAAATTGTATGCTCTTTCACAACTATAATTTTTACTTCTCCAATCTTTATGGACAAATGTTTTTTATCAAATTCCTAAGAGAAAGTATATTCATTTGGTAATTTATGCAGTCATAATTTTGATTTCTTAGATATGTATGGCTTGTAAATATGATGTATATGTCATGCAATCATTTGTATCATTGTATGTTTATGTTTTATTTGGTGCAATCAAGCTAGCCTAGGGTATGTAATTACTGAAGAAACACTTGATGGGGGATGATGTTACCTTTTCTTTCCTGTATATTGCTTTTGTTTGGAATTGATCGAGGAAATATTTGTTATTCATTGGATGGGGGATGGAAGACTAAATAGTAGAATGCCTAATTTATTTATTTTAAAAGAGGCTTCAAATTTCTTTATAATAAATAGACTAAGATCAAAAATTATAGTTTGGAGAGCGGGCTTGTGAGGAAATCTATCCACTTTAGCACAATAGAACAAGAGCATCCCTTAGTAATAGTTTGATTTGCTTTACCCCCTTACATTCACTTATACATAATTGATGTCTACCCAACTTTCAGTGAGATCCCCAACTTACCTCTCAACCCAGCTGTGTAATGTTGGATGCTAATATGCAATGTTTACTAAGAATTTGTTTATTATTGATTGCTTATATTTCTAGTAGGATTCAATGTTTGGGCTGATGAATCTCTTTACGGGTAGAATATTTTGATTTTCATTTGATTATAAGAGGAATCCCCTGACCCTTTATTAAGTGCTATATTGTGGATGTGCAAAGTCAAAATCCTCAAGGGTATTTTCGATTTTCAATTTGGGAAAATTTGTAGTATTGATTTTATGCATGTCTAGGATTTATATCCACTGCCAAGATTGGCAAGCCTATTCTATTGAATTTTTTATTTCATAGGTTTCTAAAAAGAACTGGAGAAAATATGCTGATGTGTTTGTTGCATACCCATTACAAAGATCTGTAGAAACATTTAATTGAACTAATTTTTTTTTCTTTATAAATTTTGGGCACGTGGCAGTCCACTGCATTGCAAGGTTTACAGATCCCTTATGTTCACTTTTGGACTAGTAGTGATTTGAACCAAATGCACTTCCATAGTTTCCAAATAATGTGGTAGTTTCTCCTACAACATAACATTTTGAGGAATGGATGAGAATATTGGACAAGCTACCTAGAATGTACACCTTTCCTCCAAAGAAAAATATTCCTTGAAATATAGAGAAGGAATATCCCTTAAGTAGACAACCAACACGTCACCTTGTTCCCAGATTTCTCCACTATCCGGTGAAGACATCAATGTAATCTGATGGCTTGAATTCTCTCTTACTTCTTTCATATGACCATGGTGCTTAGATAATGAAATCCTACAAGTAGACATGAAAAATGGTGAACAGCTTAAACATCACACATTAAGGCTTGATTCCTAGTGCAAAAGTGTTAAATAGTCAAAGTTTGACTTACTTTTCCAGGCTTAATTTCTTCCTTAGTGTGTGATGTTTAAGGCTGGCCGAAAAATGGACTTCTTTACTTTTTGGAAAAACATTAGAAACTGCAACCCGAAATGACTTGTACATGAGAGAGTTCCCAAATTTCTTGAATCAATTTCTCCTTCATTTGTAGGTTATAACTATGCTCCTACTCATCTTCACCAATCCTAGTCTCTACTTCATTGCCAAATCTTTATTCATTTTAACATTTCTTCAACACATGCAATAGCCTTTGTGACATTTGCACACTTAGATATTTTTCCCTCATCTTGATGATTCCAAACATGCAATGACAAGAAGAAAATATCAAAGCACTCTCCAATGGAAAAGCATCCAAACCCTGTCAAGCAAGGTACTAAACCCCGATCAATCCTTATATTCATTCATACCTTTCCAACATAAATTTATGTATCCAATTTGAATGTGTTTTGCTAAAAAATCTTAACATATCATATTTTAGTGCAAATCTATCTACAACATTCATAGAAAATAGTGTGGCAGATATTTCAATTGTATCTTCTCAATGCATTACTGCACAAATTTTTTTTTTTTAAAACTTCTTTTCTCTTTTTCTACCACAATTGCCAAAGAGTAGTGGAAATGGGAAGGTTAAAGAATTTATTTATTTTTATTTATGTCTAAATAAAATGCACCATGGGACAAATGCCATTACAGATGAGCATCAATGTATACTTTTATGACTTTTAAATAGTAGATTGTTGTTCACCTTTTATATATCATCTTTCTTCAAGCAAAAAAATGTGTTACTTAATCTAATTATTTTGTTGTTTCTAATTATATTACTTTTTGTTAGACTTTTCTTGATTTTCAAACCATGTGATCTATTCTAAAAAATCAACAATATTTACAATGATTAGTCTTAGAATAAGGCAATTTAAATTGTCTATCTTGGTGTCTTTTTTAGTTTTAATTGGCAGCTAATGTTATGGTACTATTAGTTATTGTTCTATATCTAATATTTTTGTATAAATAATTTAATAGGTGTAAATTTAGTTGTGATAGCTAAATTATTTGTACAAAAGTTCTAATTGTTGTGTACTATTGAACCAATAAAGTTGTACAATTCTTCTAATTATTATTATTTTCTCATCTACTAGACAGATGAATAAGCCAATATTGACACACTTGATAATAGTGTAGTGTCATCTTGATTGGTGAAATGCAGTGGATAGACTATTCAACATGCAAAGGAATATTGAACATGAGTCCTTTCCTTATCATTTAAATTTTTGCTAGACTTGATCTACAACTTATCATTTGACATTTATCTCTTCTCTTTATCATTACTAATAATAAATCATAAAGTGTGATAAAATTTGTTGATGAAATTTAATATAGACATTATCAATGACAATAGTCAAATTTACAAACTATCCATCTAATAATAACTAAATAATAATCTCTTGGTTGAGAAAATCTCATAACAACACTTTTGTCTTGTTTGACTATCATGATGAGCAAGAAAACTTCATAACAAACACTTAAAGATATGAGCACCTTGAGCATAGATTGGCCTAAGAGTTTCTATCCAATAATATCATAACTATAATGAGCGAACATTGGAAGCTCAACAAGTTTTGGTCCTTTTTGTATTAAAGATTTATAAACTTGAAAATTTGGTTGACAATATTTTTGTTGTAAATTTATGTTATGATTTTTCCAATTTCTCTCTCAAGGATACAAAACCTACTTGTGTCATGTTAGAGCCCTCTTTGATCCCACTTTTGAGGTTGTGACAATCTTTCCTTTTTAATGTCCTTGTATGCATAAATTTGAAGATGAGAAATCATTTAGCAACTTTTAGAAAGAAAATCCTAGCTCAAAAAATAATGATGGAACTTATTTAAAATAATAAGTAGAGGGATACAAATTAATGTACTATTCATATGTAATATTATAGTATAAGATATCGTATTAATAAATATCTCTAACTAGATATCCCAAATAATATTTAATAGGGCATCCTATACTATAATAACTATTAATATCTTATAGAATATAAATAGTTGATTATATTCTATGAATATAATATTAATAATAATATACTAATAACTGTGTCCCACTTATGATATTAGCCCAAGAAATATTAAAATGTGGGATACAAGAGAATATTGTTTCATTATTAATAAGATTAATATTAATAGAATGTTTTACTAATTACATTCTACATTTTACACCATTTAATAATATGTACTTACTCTTTTCAATCAAAACCATTTTCCTTTTTTGTATGGGTTTTTGTTGGTTGGTCATGAATATGACTCAAATTATGTGTGTATTTAAATGCAAAACAAATTGTTTCAACAATTGTACATCTCAAACTAATTCTTCAATTGGAATGTAGTACATTAAATAAAATATTAATGTTGTTCAGTTTCTGAATAAGTAAATTGTACATTACCAAATTGAAATCCTTCTTTTTTTTTACACCTCTTTAATTTTTCTTTAAAAAGAAAAAAACTATCGACGTACCTCTGGCACCTCTTTCTGGTGCAAGTGATAGTTATTATTTAGTTGTGAAAAATAAAAAAACCAATGGATAAGTCTCCATAGTGAAATCCAAACACCTAAAGTTGACATTTTTACAGCAACATCGAGACAAGTGGCATCTATGAACCTGGCTTAACTAGTGTATTCAAAGCTTTGACCTAGAGTGTGGCCTAGCTACGAGTCCCTCTTTTAACTTAATCACATTCACTCTTTTAACCCTAATGATTATTGTAGCATGTCCTTTTTCACTATTTGAATATTTTGTTATGATCTACATTAACACTACCATTTTTGCCATGAAAATATCCCCACACTTTGTTTGATATAAAATAATTTTACTCCCATCTTCGTCATCTGCTCATAACAAATGGTAGCAATATAATGTAATATAAATATAAATAAATATATAAGTATACAAATAGTTTAATATGAAAATAAGGAAACAAATATAATCATATATTATTATTCATATCAGCTTTTCTTACTTATTGATTTGTGTGTGTGTGTGTGTGTAATCGATAATAGGCTATTGCAAATATTTTATTAAATTTTTATATAAATCACAATCTTATTTTTCCCTTTCCAAACTGGAGGTACTAGAGGAAAAGAATAGGGAAGAAAACCCCTAGTTGCCTCTTATTGATACAAGAGGACTTTGAGAAGTCGTTATTTCCCTTACAAAACTAGCTTATAATTACATTGAACTTATAATTTTGCCTCTAAATTTTGAGGTCTTTATTTTTATTTCATTATTTACATAGAATTATCAATTACTTATGTGTTATAACCAATGCCCCAACCTTGTAAATAGTTTGTGAGTACTAAAACCTTCATTGTGATATTAGCTATGTAGCCCATCACAATATGACTGCATCTTTTTGCTTTGATGTTGCCTATTTCTTCATGCACTCTCCCTTAAGGCTAAGATAATTTTTAGATCATAATATTGATAAGGAAAATAGATAATAATGAATTGTTAGAGAATTATAAGACTTTAAATGAAAAGAATTGCATATATGTTTTTTTCTAGCAAAATTGGACAGAGCCATTGAATATTTTATTTATATATAACTAATTTGATAAATCCAAAAGGAAAGAACTACAAAGAAAACCATGCTTCCTCATTGTTTTACAAATAAAGAAAGGGAGAAGAAAGAAGAGAAGGGCCATTAACCCATTTGTCAACAAGGTGACACTAGGTAGAACTTTGCATGGCCATATACCAAATTAGGAGATTCATGTTGCATAAGGTGACTAATGGCCTTCACCATGTTAATAACATTTTATTTAAAAGAAATAGTGAGCTCTAGAACAAACCCCACAAGATTTGAGTTCATGCTCTAAGCAACAATAATAATGCTCTAGGAACTTACTGATCAAACAATGAGTCATTTTTTATGATGTTACTTAACTCTGGATGATTATTAGGAACTTGGGAAGGTGATAATGAATCAATCAGACCTCAGTCACACCCCAAATTTGCTAGCCAACCTACCACCTGATTACCTTCATGAAGAATATGTGATATATGCACCTCTGAGAAAAGACATAATAATTTCCAAAGATTGCTCCATTTAGACACCAATTATGAATATGTGTATCAATGCATGGCCTAATAATAACCAAATAATCATCTTCAATATGAATATGAATTACATATATGTTACATTAGTCTTCTTTACCCTATTTTATGCTTTGAAATAACTACTAGATTCCTTATTCATTATGTCTTGGGTAATATTCTTAGTAGGATTTCATTTTGAATTAATTAAATAGTTTTATCAAATCAATTAGTCATAAACTATAAAAATGTTAGCATGTTCACATAGATGAGTGAGAATGAGTTGGATATTTAATTATCCATGAAAGTAATTTATTAGGATTTGAGTATGATTTCTAGAGAAGTTTTGATTTTGTGAATTACCCATAATTGATTCAAATATAAATCAATTTATTGTTATAGTATAGTGAAGACTTAACACAATATAAAAATATTTTTAAAAAGGATGACCTATAGCATAAATAAAAATGAAATTATACAAAGATAGAGAAAACTTGTCTCAAATCAAATAACATAGCAGAAAAAACCTAAAATGGTGAAGAGATTGGAAGAACAATATAAACTACTGAACAAGACTCTCAAAGAGAGAATTTTTTTTAAGACTAACTTGATTTGAAGAATTAACCTAACCACCTATTTATGACACCATTGAAAGAATTCAATAAAATAACTCTTGTAACTTGATAAATAGTAACCATAACCAGGCATTGTGATTCTTGCTGATAAGACCGATCATATCTGACCTGTCTAAGAGGAAAGACCCTAACTATCCACCAAGAGGCATCGAAAGCCAACCAACACAAAACATGGAAACTAGGGAAGATGGAAAAGAGAAAGTTCTCGCATTCAATCCCTTTGATTCTAATTACTACTACTAAATCTCAATTGCTAAACCCCACCATCAAAAGTGTATGATCTTAATTATTTGAATCTCCAAAAAATAAGATCGGCCTAACTCCTACTCCTTGCCATAAAGTGAAATATCATATATAGTTATAAAAAAATTTAGTAAATTTGCAAATCATATTGAGGAAAGGTGCAAGAATGGAGAGTATAAGAAGTTATTATTAAAATAAAATTAAACTGTTGATGTTCATATTTAAACTAGTACACAATGAAAAAGAGTGTCCACTACCTCTTATTTTCAACAGAGATCTGAACATTTCCTTGCTATTGGTTAGGGGTTAAAAATTCATTTAAGATATTTATAAAATATCACTTTCCCTTGATGAGGATATATATTTTGGAAATCTCAATAAAATATACATACATTATTGATTCTATGGATTATCAAAGCTAGAATAAAAAATCTAGGAATGAAACTTGAACAAAAAAAGGAATAAAATACACCAAGAACTCATATTATGAAGATTAAAGAGATCATTTATGTTATAAGATAATGGTTGATATATATCTACTTGTAATAATATATATTCAATTATATTAAACCATCCAAAGTTCACTAATATTAGGTAATAATTTTTCAGATATATACACATATTAACAATAGTATTAAGACTTTATAATCAGTAGTTTGGATATCATATAAAATTTATGTATTTATTTATTAATATCTTATTTGCAAATATCTAGGGTATTGCTAATCTTCTTGTAATTTTGAATTGTCCATTTCCAAGATTCTATCTATCAACCATATTTTCTCCTTTATCATGCTTCACTATCTCCATCCTTTGATTGCTAATCAAAATCATAAAAGGAATCTTCTTCATCTAAGACTACATTATCGACAAGACCCCTAAAGCCTCTTATCAAATGACCAATTTGGCCAAGAATTCTTTTGTGCATCAATTCCATAAAGAATTATGGAAATTCTATTTAATGATATAGTGATGTGAATGAGATTTTAGAAATGTCAAAATTTATTTTCCAAGGGTAGAATCTAATAATCCTTTAAAAAGTAGAGTATCCCTAGAAAGAAAATTTTCCTTAAAATAAGATTTAGGCATTTAATGAAATTGAAACCTTCCTTGAGTGTGGTGATACTTACCCGATTCTTGTATTTTGTAGAGAACCAATTTTTAAAGTTCAAATTTTCAAGTAGGTTGCCTTTGTAAAACGCTACTATACCATAATAATTACACCATTTCCAAATTTCATTTGAGAATTACTTTCTTAGGACTAAATAATTATTAGAAATAGGAATTACTAAGAGGGGCATAGGGGGATATCTTTAACAATCTTTGAACATGAAAATGCAAACAATATCAAAAGTAAACATAACAGTAACATGGTACAACTCATAACACCATTATTTGTCAACTAGGGAAACCTTGCCCAAGGGAAAACCCTAGTGGGGATGGTACCCACAAATTGATCCACTAATCAAAATTATCTTGTGAAAGATATTAACCCTATTAGAAGTCTATTGCATCTGTATAGTGCATTTTTCCTTGTTAGAGGACTAGGCCTTGTTAGAAGCCTCAACCCTATTAGGGGTTGGTGTTATATTTACAAAAGTAGCAAGATGAACCCACTACCCAAAAATGCATGTACAATGATATATTATGTAAAATAAGGTATTGATACAAAAATCTCTTGATAGTGTTTCAATATCTTCAATATCTTATTCGTCCTTTGTAGGTCTCTTCACAAAAATTCACATACACTGTCTTTTCTTTGCTATAAAATAAATTTTACATCGTATAATTATCACCATACAATGACATAGTCATCACATAACTTTGCATATAGAAATATTTCTTTTATATACATCTATTCTATCAGCCTTTAAGTCTTCATACATGTCCCAAAATAAAAAATTGACCATTTCCATGTTAGGGTTAACATATAGGATGTTGTCCCATAATAGTTAAGTAATTATTTTGGTGAACCAAAATAATTCCTTAACACAATTTACCATTTCCTTGCCTCTATTATGTTCTTCATGTACATGGCTATAACTGGTAAATCATTGATATCTCTGTCCATATAGCTCATTATGACATGTTCTCTAAGATATATAAATCTCATACTTTGTACTATCTTTCGTCTAGTGTGCACATGCCAATTCTCTCTCTATGAATCTTGCCAATCAAAAAGGTGTCTCTACTGATAGTTATTCTTTACAACACTTAGACAATTTTCTGAGTTAATTCCTCCAAAAGATAACTCCAAAATCTACTCACTAAATATAGCATATATGTTTCCACATATGACAATCTAATAGTATCTCTATACTCTCCTCTTGGGTATGTGCAGGATCATGGTGTGCCAAAAAGTGGCGATGTGAAAAAAAAAGAGTTTGAAGACACCTAAAAGTGCTTCAAAATCTGCTTTGACTTTTTTTTACCTATCTAGGAACCAAACCTGGAAGGTTAAGCCAAGCCTTATCGGATATCTGATAATATCGGATATCCGATTTTAAATCAAATATCCGACTAATAATTAAAATCATATAATAGTATGATATATTATTTAATATTATTATTATTATATAATATTAATATTTACTTAATGATATTATTATTATTTACTATGATATTATTATTAAATAATAATAATATCATATTAAATAATAATAATAATATTAAATAATCTATCATACTATTATATTATAATAATAATATTATTATTTAATATTATTATTATTATTATAATTATACTATAATATAATAATATTATTATAGTTATTATTATACTATAATATAATATTATTATTATAATTATTATTATACTATAATATAATAATATTATTATTATTATTATTATACTATAATATATAATAAAAAAGTATAATATATTATAAATTATAATAATAATATTATTATATAATATAATATTTTATATTATAATATATAGTAAATTAATATAATAAATATAAAAATATATAAAATGTAATATATATTATATATTATATATTATATATTATATGTTATATTGTATATATTGTACTCATCTGTGTCATATCGGATATCTGATACCTGTGCATTGGATTAAATAAAATCACAGACCCACGAGCCCTTATTTTATGCAAATTTGGGGCCAGTATTGCCATCGCGGATCGGATATTAGATACAAAATCGGATATCATATATCAGGTATGTTCCCCCCCCCCCCCCCCCCCCCCCTTGACTCATTTTAAACCTAAATTTAATAGATTTTATCATGATTTTGTTTGTTTTAGTTGAATCTAGGGTTTTTTTGACAAAAATGGTTAAAATTTAGATTTTTTTTAAATATATATTACGTTTTGCAATTCAATAGGAATGGCTGATCAAAATGATGACACTGAGGCAGGGAATAATATTTCTCGTAACCCACCACCAAACGATCCAGTTGTTAGAATCTGATAAGATTAATAACCCAGAAAACTAGTGCAAAGAGTAAATATCTAAACTATGAATGCAAATGATACAAAATCAAAATAGCATCATAGAGTTAGTCTCCAAGAGAGTAATGCAAATGCTAGAAGCAAAATAGCATTAAGAGGATGCAAAAATAAGAGATACAAATACAAGCCAGGTATCATGCTTATATAGGCTAGGAAGATGGAGGAGGTGGCAACACCAATCAATAAGGAGCAACCATCTATCGGACTAAAGATAGCAAATCATCTTCCCAAGATAGCTAATTGATGCTCACATGTAGGAAGGTGACACCTCACAACCATTCACCTAATAAGACATGCTTTATTAACCTAAGCGAGATTATTAAAAGTGTAGGAAAAACCTAGCAAAATAGAAAAAATAAAAAACTACACTAACACCCACCCATAAGCGAAGCTTAGGTGGATGTAGAAATGGGTCCCGGAAAGTCAAACCTGATGAGGTACCCATGTACATAAAATTCCTCCAAAAGAGAGAGAAAAGAGACTCCCCAAAGAAAATTAGGACTCCAAGTGAGAGGAAGAGGCCCCCCCAAAAGATGAAGCATCCCACACCCCCAGCAAAGCTTGCAAATTTTGTCCAGTAGATCCACTTACATCGAACAAGTTTTCTTCCCTTAGGAAAACGGACAACATCCCAAGTGTGGTTCCTCATCAAGGAACTATACTCTTCCTGCATAGCTATATCCCACTCAGAAATACCAGAAGCCTCATGAAAGGATTGTGGATTTGAGGCAGTAGCAATGGAGATATGTAGAGCATCCTTGAATTGTGAACGAGTTTGCTTGGTGTCTGATGGATCCCCAACCCAATCACCTGCAAACTGCAAGGTCTGTCTAGCCCAAAGTGGACCAGAAGATGGAGAATCTAGAGGAGAATCATCAACCTATAAATGATGACTAGAAGAGGAAGGAGGTGAGTCCTCTGAATCACTCTCTGCATCAAAAGTGGAGGTAGAAGACTGCTCAAGTGAATCTGACCCATAAAAAGATCTATCATGTATTCCAAGTGACTCCAATGTCAAAGTAGAAGGCAACCCTGTGACCATGCTCTGCTGTTTAAGATGATGCAAGTAGTGGAAGTTAAGATGGCCAAACCGCTCATGCCATAATCTACTCACATCATTAAAGTGAGTGAGTGAAACAGTCAAAGGAGGATCAGGAACAAAGTGAGAAAACATATAGAGTCATGACTAATGATCTGCTCTCCCAACTGCAACTATAGAATCATTGTGCAACTCACATATCTCCACTGAACTAGGAGTGAACTCAACCCACTTGCCTAAACCTGTGTGAGTGATCTGGTGTACCGATTGGAGATTAGTTGACAATGAGGGTACATAAGGAACATCATGGAATGTACCATCCGCCACATCAACAGACCCTCTCCCACACACCTCAACAAGAGTGTTATCACCCATCAAAATAGAAGGCATAGTACACAGCTCCAAGGATGCAAGTTCTTCCTTAGATGAAGCCATTTGGTGTGAAGCACCCGAATCAAGAACCCAAGTGGATGGTGAGGAAGCAACTACAAAAAGGGCCTTTCCCTTTCCTTTCCCCTTGTTGTTTTCTTTTTCCTTGTTAGACCCTTCATTAGAACTTTGTTTGATAGACTCAGGAACACTGATATTATTCTTCTCAAGAATGTATGTCAAGTGATCAAGTTGTTTCTGCAAACATTTGTGTTCATCATGACCAAGTCTTTTACAATAAGCACATTTGACCTTTTCTTTCTTAGGCTTATCGCCCTTGGAAGATGGTGTATCAATAGTTACTTTTGAAGAAACCGACATCTGATCTTTCTTCTCCTCGCTATTCTTTTGTTTCTTGTCCTTACTATTGTTTTTACTACTTTTTCCTTGTTGTTCTTTTGTGCCTTGGTTGGCAGCCCAGGCATGTGACTTAGAGGACTTAAGAATGCCCATCTGGATTAGCTTGTCCTATTCTAGAGTGAGATTGACAGCAAAATCATCTAAAGATGGCATGGTGAATTGAGTACCAAGTGCACCCTTAGTAGCATATAAGGTAGAGACAAACACAGAATATTCTGAACTTAGCTTAGAGAGAATACTAAGAATCAATTGTTCATCTTTCTTTTCAATTCCATATTGTTTTAGCTGCAGCCTTAGTGATTTCAATTTGGTGAAGAAATCTTAGATTGTGTTGAAATTGCCTGAACTCAAACTTATTAATTCATTTTCCAACATATGACCCCTCATTGAATCTTGTGTGCCAAATAGTGTTTCTAGCTTTATCCATACTTCATTTGGTGTATCCAAAGACTCAATGTGAAATAGTAAGTCAGGAGAAACAGACAAACACAATGTTCCAAATGCCTCATCACATTTGTTAAACCACTTAGGCTTATCTTCATCTTTAGCAAGTTCAATTTCAAGTCCCATAGTTATCCTATTTAATCCATCTTTCCTTAAGTGAATTGTCATGCGCGATTTCCACTCAAAATAATTTTATGGAGTTAGGATGGGCATATTTGTTTGATCCATGATGAAGAAATGCAGAGAAGAAATGCTAGAAAGAAGAGAACCCAGCCATGACAAAGCCCCCCCCCTTTTTACTCAATCAAAGAACCCCCCTCCAAAGAAATATGATTTGGCACTTTATTCTAGTGCGTTTACAACTACCATTAGAAAGAAATACTTAGTGGTCTTGATTTTAATGCATTACAAACCCTCATGAAGAGCATATGCTAGAAGTGAAACTTAGGCACAATAATCAAGGAAACAAATAGCACCACTGCGATTTACTCAAAAAATCATGCACTTTCAAAAAAAGAATCACCTCGATACGAGGTCGTATGAGAAAGTTATGATCCTTTGAAGTTTCCAAAATGAGAACTGTGCACAGTCGTGACTGAGAATCTACAATTTTTGAAGAATTCATGCATGAAAATAAAAAAACAACTCCACTAATGGATAGAGCACAAAAAAATAGCCAATTTCATAACAAGAATCATCAAAATCGGAGTCTATATGAGCAAGAACGAGACATTTGAAAACTGCGTTCAAATCTGAGATTGCCAATGGAGAGGGGTATGGCTGTAGCTTTGCATGCTCAATTCTGCAAAATATACAGCTTGCATGCAAAATCTAAAAGACACCCAGATGGTTTTTTCGACGCTGCGAACAAAACCCAGAAAGCGTTTTCCTTGCTGATGTACAGAAGATGTTGTTGTAGTGTACATCAAACGCCTTTAACTATAAAAAATGGCTCCAAAAATCAAGAAACGACCCCAGCAACCAAAATATGACATGCAAATGCTGGATCAGCTTTCTAAGTCCATCAATGGCATGCTGGAACCTGCAATACTGATTGAAAACTCCAAATATGCAAGTTGGTTGTCAGATTTGAGATTGAAACCCCAGAGAAAAATCATTTTTGTCAAAACTTTTCTGATTCTTAGGATCATCCAAAGATGCAAGAGAAGAGCATACTTCATTTTTCAAAAAACTACAATAAAGTTTATTAGCCCCCCCCCCCCCCCCCGAATCTCTCAAATAAGGAAACTAAAATCTACTCTTGTACATAGAAAAGCTCTGATACAATGTTAGAATCTGATAAGATTAATAACCCAAAAAACTAGTGCAAAGAGTAAATATCTAAACTATGAATGCAAATGATACAAAATCAAAATAGCATCATAGAGTTAGTCTCCAAGAGAGTAATGCAAATGCTGGAAGCAAAATAGCATTAAGAGGATGCAAAAATAAGAGATACAAATACAAGCCAGGTAGCATGCTTATATAGGCTAGGAAGAGGGAGGAGGTGGCAACACCAACCAATAAGGAGCAACCATCTATTGGACTAAAGATAGCAAAGTATCTTCCCAAGATAGCTAATTGATGCTCACATGTAGGAAGGTGACACCTCACAACCATTCACCTAATAAGACATGCTTTATTAACCTAAGCAAGATTATTAAAAGTGTAGGAAAAACCTAGCAAAATAGGAAAAATAAAAAACTACACTAACACCAGTATCCCCATAAAATTGTCCACCAAATGATCCTCTACCTCCTCAAAACCCTCCTCGAATCGAGGATTTGATAAATGAAAATCTCACTAAGTTGAGAGGTTTGCATAGAACATACAATAATGTACCTACACTGGCTCCTATGTTATCCATGTTAAACACCATAGTGGATAACATTGAAACCCTTACAAACCAACAAAATGCCGCTCTTCGTTGGCGTGATGAAATGCACCAGATGTTTGATAATGGTTTGGATTATGATGAGGTCGCGGCCCTCAACATAACCAAAGATGATTTGGCAAGCCTTTTTGCTAACCCAAAAATGGGTATACTAGTTGACCCAAAAAAAACCAAACTATCGATTAAATGGTGCACAAATGATGCCATACGTGCAAATTTTCCAGAGCGTTGGTGGATGGTCTTTGATATCCCTCCACATGGCAATTTAGACATACCATTTTATTTCCTTAGAAAATTATATGCAGAATTTGTTTTGAAACTTAAAGTGAACTATTGGAGCATGAAGCCCAACACGGGCTTAGGACTAGGAGCTCCTCAGGATAGACCCTCTACCCAGTGGAAGAAACTTGGCACTTTTGTCCCCCCCCCCCCTGATATCTCCCCCCCTCCTTGAGTGCAGCATCTAGATATTATGGTAGAGGCTAGCTCTTAGAACATCAAATCCATTCATAGGCTAAGTAGCCTAATGATATCTCAGGCTAGGTCAATCCTACCTCCTCGTGTTGATGATGTTGGTGCCAGTTCATCATCGGCTAGCTCATCACACGTTTGTGTGCCTCACACTTGCATTACATGCAAGAATATTTGTCTAGGTCCCATAGGTGATCTTCCTGAGTATCATTTTGTATTAGACGAGGATACACCAGACGCACGTGCAGAGGCTACAGACCCTAATGCGAGAGAGGAGGGGAATGCAGAGGCATGGACTCCTTTGGTGTCGGTACGTGTATACATTTTTTTGTTATGACATATGTGATTTAAAGTTAATTTTTATAATAGAGTAATTTTAATTTTTAAGCCATACTAACTTTTACATGTATGTGATCTTCATTCATGTTTAGTTGATGACCGAGGAGGAGCTCAGACAAATAGATGATGCTACACTCTTAGCCATTTCATTTGGCCTTGAGACATCTACTGTACATTATGTTGTGTTCACATTTCTTTTTTCTATTTGATATTGTAGCATATATGGTTGTTAATCTTTCTTGTATCTTGCAGATACCACCTACCCTAGGGGGACAAAGTGCGGGGGGTGAGCCAGCATGCATTGACAAAGGAAAGGTAATTAGATGTTTTCTAATTGATTAAATATTGATGCATTCTTGTAAAATGTTCATGGTAATCTCATTTAATTACATTATTTATTGTATATAGGGTGTGGCTACTGGCGATAAGCCTGTACAGATTTGGCGTCCTAGATCATCAGGGATTTTCATTCGCACAGAGAGCCCCATTGTATGTATAAGTATCATTTATTTTTTATTTTTTTAATTGATGCAGAGGAAAGTATGATTGTTGTTCTATACAATTTCTGTGATTTTTTCCGTACCAATAATTATTCATGTCTTGCATATGTTCATTACAACTTAAATAGGCTTATATGCACCTGTCCAACCGACAAAGTTGGTTATAAAGGTTTATTTAATCAAACAAATACCAAATTACTACTTTCCCTCCAAAACTAATATGACCATTTGAATTTGAAATTCAAATTTCAAACTATAGCTTTTGTGCATTCCCTAACTTTCTAAACTATTCCATTGACTCAAAATTGGTCATATGGATTTATTAAATGCAACTAAGTAAATTTTCAGAAAATTAAAGTTTTTATTATTTTTTCTCCAAACCACCGTACACTCTGATCTCCCCCTTTCAACTGAGATCACATATGACATATATAAAGGTCTACATGACCATTGGAACAACCATATAGGCGTTCCCAACCATAAAACAAACAAACAAACACTTTTTGCTAATACTGTTTAGACTCTAAATACCCTATTCTAAGGCCTTTTGGTCCCATGGAGTCACTTGGTTTATAACCACACCAAAATGCTTGTGGGCCTTACATGTGCCTTTATTACAAAACATAGACCAACTTGTAAAATATGGACCAAACCTTTATTCCAACTTCCTAATCTACTTGAATCCTCACTTTCATGGAGTGGCAAGGTGTCCAACAACATAGATACTTGTTCCCCCCTGCCACATAGGTTAGGTGCCCTGCACCACCTTTCCTCACTCTCATTCTAAACACTAGTCCACCAAGTGAGTGATGTTCCTCTCAGTCTTGTCATTGCTACTTTTACCTTCTTATCTGCCTCTATGTCTTCAAGATCAAAGTAGTTCTCAAGGGCCTCTATCCACCATAGCACTTCTTCACTATCCATTTTACCCTGGTATATTGGAAAATCAATATGGTTCTTCCCACCATTACCTTGTACTGCCTTAATGATTCTCATAAATCTCCTTTCTTCAAGATCATCTGTTGTCTCATGCTCTTGCCTTGCATTACCTTCTTCTTCATGGTTCTCTCCATGATTTCTTCCTCTAACCTCTTCTCCTCTAGGTTCTTGCCTTTCCTTTTCTAAGGATTCTATCCTTGCAATAAGCTTCAGCCTCTCTCTTCTCATCTTTCTTTCTTCCCTCACTCTAGATGCTTCAAGTTCTCTCCTCTCTCTTTTCTCTTTTGCCAACTCTTCTCTCAATTCTTCAAGTTCTCTAGCCATTTGATTTTTAGGAGGCATTTTCACAACAAGTTTTCTTCCTTCCCAAGGGCCAACTCACTGATTCTCTTTCTTTCCTCACCAAGAAATCTCTGGACACCACTTATATACCTTTCAACTCTGGGACACACAAGGAGGAACTAGACACACCAAGGCTTCAACAAAGGGACCAGCACACTAAGGATTTTCAAGATTATAGGTCTTGGTCACACTCCTAAACACCCAAAATTCAAAACCCTCCTTAAAATGGCTTAAAAACTAGGGCCTGCTTGTTCAAACCCCAAAAGTCAATTCTAGAACGTTTTGACTTGTCTAATGACAAGATATGATCATGACAACCTACATGAACCTATCAAATAACTCATCTACCATATGAAATCCTAAAATCCTATCTCATGCCCAATTACAAATTTCTTCCACATATGAGTCCAACATTATAACTTTGTATGCTTCCATGAGCCATAATTGGTGCAAGGATTGCCCAATTGACTTCAAGAGATGTTCCATGACCTCTATAATGCCTTGGATCTTCAATGTTCCCCCGATGAGCATGGGATGCTCCTGCATCACTTATCTTCATAAATAAATTCAAAACTATTTTTCGTGATATTAACAACTACTATTTTGTATCTCATAGGAGACTCCTAGTGCACATGAGGTTCGACGAGACAGTTATGTAGATTTGATGACTCAGCCACTCACTCCTGAGGAAGAGCCTACAATAGTAAGTTGTAGTTTGAATTCATGATTAAATATGTTATAAATTTAGCATGCTATGAATTATAATGTTAGAGTTTAAATTGTAGATTCATCTAACAAAGGTATTTGAACATATACAACCCATAATTAGAGAGGTACCAACATTGCCGAGGGCATACGAAAGGACTCCTGACCGGCACAGGAGGTCGACGAGAGAGGTATTTATTATGAAATTTTGATAGTATTAATCTCCATTACAGAAAAGATCATTATGCATTTGAGTAATTCAATGTTAGATACGTAGAATCATATAAATTTAGTAGTCTAACTTTTGGTTTTCCTTTTTTGTTTATGTAGGAGGCATCCGATCCACCTAGTGCAGCGAAGAGGCTGCATTTTGATCATCCACCAGCACCCTAGGATAGTATAGTTTTCGTAGGATGCATCATGAGACATTTTGAGATGGCATATGTCACATTGTATACAGAAACATTGATATTATACACATTCTGATGGCAGGATCAACCACATTTTGTATATGGATCTATGTATTTTGATATATATATATATATATGTATTTGAGTACTTTGTCTATGGATACATGATCTTTGATATATATTTGTGTAAAAATTTGTCTATGGATACATGTATTTTGATATATATTTTTGTCATTTACGTGCACAATGATATACATATTAATTTAGTATCTAATATTGTTCAATTTATCGTGGATCATGTGTCATGCCCTAAGTTTGACTAGTAAAAACACAACAATTTTTTATTTTTTTTGTAGCTTATGAAGTTGCATAAGAAATTACATATTGTAAAACAAGGTTATCATTGAATAGGAGTTCAAGACTCATGTGAATAGTGTGAAGGTGTTAACATTTTAGTCAGAGCTGGTTTTCAAATAGATTGGATGATAGTCTACTTCAAGTTAGAGTCACGAGTCAAAAAAGTAAGTTCAAGATACAACACTCATAAATTAGTGAGGTAATTCATATCCTAACAAGCCTATGATACTAATATTCTATTAGGGTCTGTCAGTTGTATCATATGGACTAGGTTGTGATTCTAGCATGTAAAGGAAGGGGATTAGAATTACTTATTATCCTCATTACCAATGTACACACATTCATTAATCATTACAATATATATTAATGTGAAAATTACTATATTACTATATCCTCATTATCTATCAACATTGCTTCCTCACCAAACTAGCACTCACTACAGTTTTCTAAACACATAAATTACTATTTCAATACATAAATTAAACTCACTCTAACAAAAGACAATTACTAACTATCTAGCTCATCAACTACTAACTAATCTAGCTACATTGCCATGCTTTTACATTTACTATTTTAATTACTATAATTACTATACTATTACATTTACTTTTTACATTAAATTACATCTAACTATTCACCATAAGCTCACTTTCTCACTATCAATATTATTATTATCAAAGCATTTTAAGATTCAAAGTAGTTTCATAGTACAAATTAGTAAGCACATAAAATGAGGAACTCTTAGTAAGTCTAAGGGCCAATTCAAAGTACTTAACTCAATAATAATTCACGATCTGTATTTAAACACATCCTACTACACCATCGTATTGAGTGTGTCAATTTAAATTTGTTAGATGAATTGTTTATGCAAGGATTAGGTGCAAGCATATAAATAAGGTTTTTATATAACATACCTTGTTGTTCTAACATATATGTATCAATGTATCAATGTATCAATGTGCTTTATTGACTAGATAAAACTAGATTTGAGTTATTATTTTAATCCACCATCCATCCTTATCCTTGATTCTCCAATCCCAGCATCTCGACAACTTACTTCATATTAAAACCCTATTATATGTACATCCAATCAATCGTGGCTTTTATTTTATTTTTGAGTTAAATATTTAAATTTTTCATATTCTCTAACATTCACACTAATATGCCTTTATTTATTTAATTACTAATTTATTATTTGAGTGTTGGATGTGACTTAGAGGTCACAAGATTGTAATGTGTACCATTCTGTCACTTAGAAAATATATTAGTCTAGGACACTCATTAGTCTCTATATGCTATTATTATTTTTATTTTTATTGGATAGCAGTCTAGAATCTAGGAATATTCTTTAATATTTTATTGTTCTGTATTAAGGAAGGGATTTATTTGCCTTTACCATACATTTTCTAGAGAGGAAAATGCATGCCTACAATAATGTATCTCATAGATTTTATTATGTCTTCTCTTACAAAAAACTTCATTTTGTTATATCATAAAATTAATTTGATGATTTTCCTTGCTTAGAATTGCATTAAGCTTGGTAATTAAAATCAATGTTATCCATGCATGTGATATGAACATAAAATTTTCCTTCCAAATTATTGAGTGCACAACAATATTGTAAGCAATCTACTAAGTTTTAAATTTATACAATCAATGGTATCATATAACATCTATGGATTGTTATTATCAACTAGTCATTTACAATACCACAAGGAGAAAACTTTCTTTCACATTTTCAAATGATAACAATGATGTCAAAGCAAATCTGTGACTCATACCAATGCTTTCATAACAATATAAATTCCGAATGAAACATGCATATACAACCTTATCAATTATTTCTTCTACACGTACATTAGGTAACAATGATACAATCTCCTTCCATCACAATGGGGAAACATAAGGGACTTTTCAAAATCATAAGGAACATGGACATTGAAAGATATGGACAATGAGTAGCATGAACATTGTCCAACATGATCATTGAGAACATGAACAAGCTGGTGAATCCTCCTTCACAAATGAGGGCACAATGTCAAGTTTTCTCATCCAACATCAATCTACAAGATGATCATTCCAAGCCATTTCTATTGCTCCCTTGGACACAAATCTGCATATGCAACACAACAAAATAACAAGGACCATGGGTGCTTTCCACCCAACCATAGGCCTCAAAGAGACCACCCCTACGCTAGGGAACAAGGCTCAAACTGGGATACACATACAATCTTTCAATGCATAAATATTACATTTCAAACTTGAACAATTTCCCCCCAAGACTATTTCACAATAGCTTCATAGATGGAACCATAAACATAGGGTGAAGGTGTGTTCTAAAATGGAGACTTGCCAAACCAAACCATATTTTCAATAAACAATTTTCATGCCCTCTCGGGGCTATCATAATTCAGCAAATTTCATGCCCTCTCGAGGCTATCATAAATGAACCATTTAATGCCCTCTCAAGGCTTCCACATTTCCTCCTCCAAACCCACTACCATCAGCTGTAACTCCTCAAACTTCCTTTCTACACCATACTTTCCTTATCACCCCCAGCAAGATATGAAATGTTATGGCATACAATGGAGCCCATACTCCAAGGTTCTCAATACATTTTTTGAACCCAACTTAAGCCCTTCACCCTAGACTTCTCTTCCCTTCCCACAAGGGTGAGTGTAAGTCCCATGCCCATAACAATACTCAAGCACAAAACAAGAAAACAAAACCAAGTAGAAATAAAACAAGAAATTTTCAAGAGCACATCACATTTTCACAACACAATATCAACACCCATAATACAACAAGGAAATAGACGAAATCCAAACCTCATACTCACAATACTCCACACAATACAACAAGATGCACAATGGTGTCACACTAATCTACATGGAATGAACACCATTCAAGCACTCACATGAATGCTACTCCACAATGTAATGCAATGCATACTCCATTGATAAACTCCACACTTGCATATTTCCTTAACCATGCTAAAAGAAAGAAATGGAAAAGAAGCAAGTTTGAGATACCAACCTTGGTCCAAGCTAGGGTAAGGATAGTTGTATTAGAGCTCCCCTAATCTCCCTCCAAAACCTACCTGTCTCTAAAATTAGAGAGTGGGCAAACACCCCACTAGTTTGGCCAAGACCTTCTAATAAAGCCTTCCCACTAACTTATTTTAGCAAAAACACTAAGCCACTCCATCCTTACAAACTTGTCTCCTCTAACAGTTCATTGATAGCCCTCACAAGCTCTGAGTTATGACCCTTGAAGGATCGACCTCAAAATGCACTTAGAGCACCTTGAAGACTACTCAGTACGAGGTGGCCGCAAATGATCGATGGACTTCGTGGCTAGAACAAGGGTGTGACTAGGGTTCACCAGCCCATTCGGAGCTAATGGCACTGATGATTCGATTCCAAGATCAGCGGTTTCAAAGTTACATTGTGGTGCACCTATGAACTTAGGCACACTGCGAGTTTTGGCATCGAGTGAGATCGTTGTGCTAAATCCAAATGGAATATGATCTCTCAAAAATGAGATAGGTTATTTTAGGCCTTAGTATCACCATCCTATAGAATTTGATAGTTCATTGATAGCCCTCACGAGCTCTGATTTATGACCCTCGAAAGATCAACCTCAAAATGCACGTAGAGCACCTCAGAGACTCCTCGGTATAGGGTGGCCGCAAATGATGGATGGTCTTCATGGCCAGAACAAGGGTGTGACTAGGGTTCACCCATCCATCCAGAGCTAATGGCACTGACGATTCGATGCCAAGATCAGCGGTTTTGAAGTTACGTTGTGGTGCACCTATGAACTAAGGTGCACTGCGAGTTTTGGCATCGAGCGAGATCATTGTGCTGAATCCAAATGGAATGTGATATCTCAAAAATGAGATAGGTTATTTTAGGCCTCAGTATCATCATCCTGTAGCATTTGACAGTTCATTGATAGCCCTCATGAGCTCTAAGTTATGACCCTCGAAAGATCGACCTCAAAATGCACTTAGAGGACCTTGGAGACTCCTCGGTACGGGGTGGCCGCAAATGATGGATGGTCTTCATGGCCAAAACAAGGGTGTGACTAGGGTTCACCCGCCCATTCGAAGCTAATGGAACTAACGATTCGATGCCAAGATCAGCAGTTTCAAAGTTACGCTGTGGTGCACCTATGAACTGAGGCACACTATGAGTTTTGGCATCAAGCGAGATCGTTGTGCTAAATCCAAATGGAATGTGATCTCTTGAAAATGAGATAGGTTATTAGGCCTTATTATCACTATCCTATAGCATTTGACAGTTCATCGATAGCCCTCACGAGCTCTGAGTTATGACCCTCGAAAGATCGACCTCAAAATGCACTTAGAGCACCTTGGAGACTCCTCGGTATGGGGTGGCTGCAAATGATGGATGGTCTTTGTGGCTAGAAAAAGGGTGTGACTAGGGTTCACCCACCCATCTGGAGCTAATGGCACTAACGATTCAATGCCAAGATTAGCAGTTTCAAAGTTATGTTGTGGTGCACCTATGAACTGAGGCACACTGTGAGTTTTGGCATCGAGCGAGATTGTTGTGCTGAATCCAAACGGAATGTGATCTCTTAAAAATGAGATAGGTTATTTTAGGCCTTAGTATCACTGTCCTGTAGCATTTGACAGTTCATCGATAGCCCTCATGAGCTCTGAGTTATGACCCTCAAAAGATCGACCTCCAAATGCACTTAGAGCACCTTGGAGACTCCTCAGTACGGGGTGGCCGCAAATGATGGATGGTCTTTGTGGCCAGAAAAAGGGTGTGACTATGGTTCACCCACCCATTCGAAGCTAATGGCACTGACGATTCGATGCCAAGATTAGGAGTTTCAAAGTTACGCTGTAGTGCACCTATGAACTGAGGCACACTGCGAGTTTTGGCATCAAGCGAGATCGCTGTGCTGAATCCAAATGGAATGTGATCTCTCAAAAATGAGATAGGTTATTTTAGGCCTCAGTATCACCATCCTGTAGCATTTGATAGTTCATCGATAGCCCTCATGAGCTATGAGTTATGACCCTCAAAAAATTGACCTCCAAATGCACTTAGAGCACCTTGGAGACTCCTCAGTACGGGGTGTCCACAGATGATCAAGGGTCTACGTGGTTGGAACAAGGGTGTCACTATGGTTCACCCACCCACTCGGAGCTAATGGCACTGACTTGTAGTTGTTAGGAGTTAGATTTTGAAAAGTTGTCAAGAAAGGTTGACCCCTTTGACTTGTATCATGAAAGGTTGCTTTGTGCCTTGCTTTATTGTTTGAAGACTACTCCATGTGTCACTATCTTTCTTGGAGAAAAAATTTCTTTTGAACATCAAGCTTGCAATATTATCAATTATTGTCAAACTTTTTCAACCAAGTCAAAACGTCAAATACAAATATTTGTTAGCATTTTTTGCTAAGGGGAGTTTCATAAATTGACTTTGATTTTCTATGTCTCTAGTGCTTGAACATGCTTAAAATGGCTCTTTGGTCTTAGAGCTATTGGTATTTTCTAACTTCATGGTCTATGATATGCATACTAAGAATTTCTTTCACTAAATGGTTTCCTTGATCTATTGACTACACTTAAATTTGTTCACTTGTCATCTCTCTTTCTTTATGTTCAATACAAAGAGCTAGAAGAGACAAATAATCTTTCTTACCTTCATCTCTCTAAGCACATGATAGAAATCAATTCTAAACTTGAGAAAAGGTTAGAGGAGAATATTGAATTCTTAAATTAATCTCCCTTAAGACCTTTACATACACACGGGGAATTCTTAAATTAATCTCCATGGAAGAAAATTTCATAAAACTAAAGATTCCATAGTGTTGAAACATAAAATCCAAGATCTCATTTATGATGGGATTGTTGATACCTCTAATGACTCATGTGTCACAAGATCATGCTGATGAACCTATGTCAAGTGATGATTTCCTTGACACCTTCACTTCTTATAACACTAATGAACCTCCTAAAGTGTCAAAGCTTTCAAAAATGCCTCCACTAAACAAAGAACCTAATTCTTTCCATATAGACCATGCGTACCCTATTTTACTTTCTCATCCACTCATAGCCTTCCTATCCAACTTCATATCATGTCATTATGCATGTGTTATCTTGCTTATTGGCTTTAATTGTTTATCCTACATGCTATCTTCTTTCATGGATTTCATGGCTTATCCCAAATGTGCTTCATACAACTTTTCAATATGAAAGTCTTTCAAAACATTATACAATATTATGACTATTTATGCTTTCAAATGCTATGATTGGTTGCAAAATGGAAGAAATCAAGTATTCTAATTGTTCATCTGTACTCTCTAGATTTTTCTTATTTGATTAGTTTGATAAAAATAGTTTTAATAATCATAATATCAGCTTTATGTCAAATAAGAAAAAAACCAAATTTGTAATAAGATATCCGCATGCAATTATCTTTCATATAGTTATAAATACTCTTAAAATTGTCGTTATAGCCTTGTATCACATGCAAATATGATTTGGAAGAACTTGTTCAATATCTTCCTCTTATAATTCCTTACAAAGAACCTACCAAAATACAAAAATCATATACAAAAAACTACACATTTTACATCATAATACATCATAAATTTTAGAAATTCTCCCCAATACCACCCCCCTCCAACTCTTCATGATGTACCTACATTCCAATATCATACAAAAATTAGTAACTTATTGTATTAAACAAGATAACCATCAATTCATTAAATCATTATGAAAATAACATAAGAAGTATATATACCTAGTCGAGTATTCCAATAGGGTCCTCTCTCTGTTTTAGGGTCTCCAACAAGGCTTCATGATCAGCATTAGCAATAGTAAAAAGTTCTTTTACTTTTGGTCTTCCTTGATGCTTCAATAACTTTAAATTTGTTGCTATAGTAAGATGC
The DNA here is from genome assembly GCA_028749045.1 of Cupressus sempervirens. Lineage (NCBI taxonomy): Eukaryota > Viridiplantae > Streptophyta > Pinopsida > Cupressales > Cupressaceae > Cupressus > Cupressus sempervirens. The sequence goes on from CM053786.1 coordinate 318,555,567, forward strand.
AAATATATGAGAATTACTTTGTGCTTCTAATAGTCTTTGAATGCAGGAATTTCGTTCTTTATAAGCATGTATGTCCGTAGCAATGTTCCAGCAACAACCACTGAACCAGTAGGATACATGAATCCATCATCATCTATGATCGGTTGTGCAAGTTTTTGTTTTCCTCTTACACAATGTGCTAACCAATAATTGGATTTCTCATCATTCCCCTATGGTGCAATCAATGCAAAGACATGTCTTGGCTGAAGCAGATCTGATAGATGGTTATGCTCAAGTGAACTTTCCATGTCATCATTTTTGATAGAAGGTATGATAGACAATGGAGTAAGATAATGTGGAGCCCATGTGTCCACCCACTCACTTGACTCACAGTGATCCCAATCACACTGAAAACAAGTATGAAAAAAACAAGCTAGTTGTAATGTCCAAATGGTCCATGTACTAGAATTAGAGCTCCAAAATGAATGCATTTTTGATGAGTCTCTCACTGTAGCACAATCTGATCTATCACCTATGGACCCTTCCTCAACCAACCAAAAGAACCTACATACCACTGAATTAAGAGTCCCCCCTGTGATAATGCTAAACTACACCAATCAACAATGCTACAAGCATCAAGAAGCTCTGTTGTTGAAATCTTCAGTTGCTCCTTAACTAGAGCTCTCTTCACACATGCCCCTGCTCCATCATGTTCCCCTTTTCCATGGCCAGACTCAAAAAAACTTCAAATATGAGGCACCCCTCTCTCTACGTGCATCCTACACAACCAATAAAACATGCAAGCATTCTTGAATTGACCTGTACAATTATCTGACCAAATGATATGTCTATCCATAGCAATTGCATGCTCATGTAAGAAATCAAAAAAATTCCCAAAACAATGTTGCACAAACTCGTGAGAGTGAGATCTATCATCATTCATATAAAAATGATACTCTCTAATAATCTTTCGATTATCTTCCGCACTATCAGGGGCATGTCTATATGTTATGTGAACAAAAATTGCAATCTGAATGGAGTTGTAATACTGAGATTGTGTCTCATTTTGAGGTTGCAATGTGTAGTTCTCAGCAAAATCAACAACTGATATAATAGTGCCAATGGGAAAATTCTCCTTACACATTCTAAATTGTTGATCCAACCACTGAGACCTATGACTATGTCTTGCATACTTGTAAAAAAGATTTTCCTTGAAATTTGAAATAAAATTAGCCACACTAATATCTTTTCCAACCAATTCACATCTAGAGCTCTCACTCCCACTCTTCAATGTGTATTTCATCGTTTCATATACCTTTTTTTTTAGTATTGGCTTTTCAAGATCTTGTTCGCACCCCTCATGGAAACATGTGTCAAACTTGGATAAGCCACCACATTCTGAAAACTTCTCATTTAATCAAGCATTTCTATAAAAGGAACAACCGTCAACTCTATGACATAAGAGTTGATCTAGCAAGTCTCTTGATGATTTTGGAAGCCCACTAGCCCCACAATCCTCCAACATTTCTTTACTATGCAAAGTAGAACAGATGGAGTGTAATAGTTCATGGTGCATAGAAAACTCAACATGATATTTGCAACAACATGTATTTCGAATTTTGAGTGGCACACAATAAAATGGCTTCAAAGATTCAAAATCCCTTTGTGATATATGAAGACTTGGATGACTCTCTCTAAATTGTTTGAACAACATAGTTTGACTTACTTCTAAATGGTGTTTAGGATGTGGCGTGCGATCTCTGATGTCAATTCTCAACTTTAAGACATCTTTAGCATTGGGTGATACTCGTGAGTTAGAGTGCCAAAATTGTGTAATTTCTTCCTTCACATCATCGGATAGCTTCTTATCAAAACGTGAAAGTCTCCCACCAAATGCCCATGTTTTATTTTGAAGAGGATCATCAATTTTCTCTCGTCGACTAAGTGCTCTTCTCAAAGTAGTACGATTTAGATTCAAATCAATACAAGTTTGTCTCATATATCTACCCTTTCTCAAATGATGACTTACCAAAGAGGTTGTAATGACCCTTCGAGCAGCTCTATTATCCTTCTCTCTGCTATTTTTCCCAATGCTATTGAGAGCACTGAAAAGATTCTTCATGATAATGGCATTTCTTTCCAACTTTTTATTGACACGAATCTTCAATTTGGAAAGCATAGGTCTCATCTTTTGCATCTTTAATAAGTGCATGAAAAGCTGACATTTCTTTAACTGTCTTGTTTCCAAAAAACATCTGATATAGTCTTGAAACTCATAACCGAATGGTTCTTTCTGATTTTTTTCCTTCCAAACTAGCAATAATCGTTTCATCAATTTCAATTATCCATTTTGGTGTTTTAGAACCTTCATGCCGATTATAATTAGGAGATATGTAAGGTTCTTGTGCATTAGGTTCCTGTGCATTGTCATCTTCAACATGGTCAATTATGCAATTTGGATTATGACTTGGTGGCATTTCTTCTTCAAAATTTTTATTCTCCAAATTTTCAATTTCGGCATTATCGTTTTCAATAGGTACATTTTCATTCCCCAACTGTACATATTCATTATCTAATTCTATGATTTCACCTTCGATTAATTCATCGTCAACTTGACTAATATTTAGCATACCTTGTCTTTTTCTTCGGTGTTCCATTTTGTCCCTTTCTCTATATGTCGCAATGCCTTCATTGGATATCTTCCTTTTGTGTTTATCCTTTCGACGACTGCTGCTCCCCATTCAAATGACAAATTCAAACACCTAAAGTTATATTTTCAAAAAAAATTTGATTAGTTGGGCCCCAAAACGCGACTTTTTTCAAAACCCATGAAAAAAAAAGTGGAAAAGTGATGTTGCCAGGTTTGTAGGGACAGGGAATTATTGGAAATTGGTGCCAGTAAAATCGAATATCCGATCCTAAATCAGATATTTGATTTGAAATCAGATATCCGATATTGTAAAGTGAATTTTTGGAGGGAAAACTTGCTATAATTTTCCTCTTTTGCCATATTACTAAGCTAATAGTATTACTAATATTTCTGACTTTGGTTTATTAATAAGCTAATAGTATTAATAGTATAATAGTATTAATATAAAGTATCAATAGTATTAATATATAATAGTATTAATATATAGTAATATTAATATATAGTATTAATATAGCTAAAGTATCAATATTATTATACCCATAATAGTATTAATATTATTACTATAGATATAATAGTGTAAATATTTAGTGTTTATTTATATTATTATTATTATTATGCTACAATATATTATTAATATATATTATTATTATAGCTATAATAGTATTATTATTATTACTATAGATATGATAATATTAATATTTAATGTGTATTTATATTATCATAAAATAGTATAAATACTATATATATATCCTTTCATTTTTTAACCCATATACATACGAACGATTTGAATATGTCCGTAGGGGTCCTAGGACCCCTAGGGACATATGTCGTCGTTTAATGGGTCAAAGAGGGTCGTAGGTCACCCTATGACCCCCTTTGACCCATATGGCCCATTCAAATATGTCCCTAGGACCCTTAGGGACATATGTCATCGTTTAATGGGTCAAAGGGGGTCATAGAGCACCCTATGACCCCCTTTGACCCATATGAACGATTCGAATATGTTCCTAGGGGTTATAGGACCCTTAGAGACATATTTCATCGTTTAATGGGTCAAAGGGGGTCATAGGTCACCCTATGACCCTCTTTGACCCATATGAACAATTCAAATATTCCAAGGGGTTGTAGGACCCCTACAGACATATGTCATCGTTTAATGGGTCAAAGGGGCTCATAGGTCACCCTATGACCCCCTTTGACCCATATGAACAATTTGAATTTGTCCCTAGGGGTTCTAGGACCCCTAGAGACATATGTCATCGTTTAATGGGTCAAAGGGGGTCATAGGTCACCCTATGACCCCCTCTGACCCATATGACCCATTCGAATATGTTTCTAGGGGTCCGAGGACTCCTAGCGACATATGTTATAGTTTAATGGGTCAAAGAGAGCATAGGTCACCCTATGACTCCCTTTGACTCATATTACCCATTCAAATATGTCCCTAGGGGTTCTAGGACCCCTAGAGGCATATGTTGTCGTTTAATGGGTCAAAGAGAGTCATAGGTCACCCTATGACCCCTTTTGACCCATATTACCCATTTGAATATGTCCCTGGGGGTCCTAGAACCCCTAGGGACATATGTCATCGTTTAATGGGTCAAAGGGGGTCAGAGGATGCCCTATGACCCCCTTTGACCTATATTACCCATTCGAATATGTCCCTAGCGGTCCTAGAACCCCTAGGGACATATGTCGTCATTTAATGGGTCAAAGGGACCAATGATCCCCTTTGACCCATATTACCCATTTGAATATGTCCCTAGGGGTCTTAGGACCCCTAGAGACATATGTCATTGTTTAATGGGTCAAAGGGGGTCATAGGTCACCCTATGACCCCCTTCGACCCATATGAATGATTCAAATATGTCCCTTGGGGTCCAAGGACCTGTAGGGACATATATCGTCATTTAATCGATCAAAAGGGGTCATAGGTCACCTTATGACCCTCTTTGACCCATATTAATCATTGTAATATGTCCCTAGGGCTCTTAGGACCCCTAAGGACATATTTCATTGTTTAATGTGTCAAAGGGGGTCAATTGTTAACTTATGACCCCCTTTGACCCATATGAACGATTTGAATATGTCCTTAGCGATCCTAGGACCCCTAGAGACATATGTCATCGTTTAATGGGTCAAAAGTTGTCATAGGTCACCCTATGACCCCCTTTGACCCATATGAACGATTTGAATATGTCCCTAGGGGTTATAGGGCCCTTAGAGACATATGTCGTCATTTAATGGGTCAACAGGGGTCATAGGTCACCCTATGACCCCCTTTGACCCATATGACCCATTTGAATATGTTCCTAGGGGTCCGAGGACCCCTAGTGACATATTTCATCATTTAATGGGTCAAAGAGAGTCAGGTCACCCTATGACCCCCTTTGACCCATATTACCCATTCGAATATGTCTTTAGGGGTCTTAAAATACCTAGGGACATATGTCATCGTTTAATGGGTCAAAGGGGGTCATAGTTCACCCTATGACCCCCTTTCACCCATATGACCCATTCGAATATGTTCCTAGGAGTCTGAGGACCCCTAGCAACATATGTTGTCGTTTAATGGGTCAAAGAGGGTCATAGGTCACCCTATGACCCCCTTTGACCCATATTACCCATTCAAATATGTCTCTAGGGGTCTTAGAACCCCTAGGGACATATGTCATCTTTTAATGAGTCAAAGGGGGTCATAGGTCACCCTATGACCCCCTTTGACTCATATGACCCATTCAAATATGTTCTTAGGGGTCTGAGGACCCCGAGCGACATATATCGTCGTTTAATAGGTCAAAGTGTGTCATAAGGCACCCTATGACTCCCTTTAACCCATATGAACGATTCGAATATGTCCCTAAGGGTTATAGGACCCCTAGAGACATATGTCATCTTTTAATGGGTCAAAGGGGGTCATAGGTCACCCTATGAACCCCTTTGACCCATATGAACAATTCGAATATGTCCCTAGGGGTTTTAGGACCCCTAGTGACATATGTCATCGTTTAATGGGTCAAAGGGGGTCATAGGTCACCTTATGACCCCCTTTGACCCATATTACCCATTCGAATATGTTCCTACAGGTCCAAGGACCCCTAGCAACATATGTTGTCATTTAATGGGTCAAAGAGGGTCACAGGTCACCCTATGACCCCCTTTGACCCATATAAACAATTTGAATATGTCCCTAAGGGTTCTAGGACCCCTAGAGACATATTTCATCGTTTAATGGGTCAAAGGGACCCATATGAACGATTCAAATATGTCCCTATGGGTTCTAGGACCCCTAGAGACATATGTCGTTGTTTAATGGATCAAAGGGGGTCATAGGTCACCCTATGACACCCTTTGACCCATATGAACGATTCAAATATGTCCTTAGGAGTCCTAGGACCCCTAGGAACATATGTCGTCGTTTAATGGGTCAAATGGTGTCATAGGTCACCCTATGACCCCCTTTGACCCATATGAACGATTTGAATATATCCCTAGGGGTTCTAAGACACCTAGAGACATATGTCATCATTTAATGGGTCAAAGAGGGTCATAGGGTGAACTTTGAACCATATAACCCATTCAAATATGTTCTTAGGGGTCCAAGGACCTCTAGCGACATATGTCGTCGTTTAATGGGTCAAAGGGAGTCATAGGTCACCCTATGACGCCCTTTGACCCATATGACCCATTCGAATATGTTCCTAGGGGTCCGAGGACCTCTAGCGAAATATGTCATCATTTAATGGATCAAAGGGGGTCATAGGTCACCCTATGACCCACTTTGACCCATATGAATGATTCAAATATGTCCCTCGGGGTCCTAAGACCCGTAGGGACATATATCGTCATTTAATCGATCAAAATGGGGCATTGGTCACCTTATGACCCCCTTTGATCCATATTAACCATTGTAATATGTCCCTAGGGCTCTTAGGACCCCTAAGGACATATGTCATCGTTTAATACGTCAAAGGGGGTCAATGGTTGACCTATGCCCTTTGACCCATATGAACGATTCGAATATGTCCCTAGTGGTCCTAGGACCCCTAAGGACATATGTCGTCGTTTAATGGGTCAAAAGGTGTCATAAGTCACCTTATGACCCCCTTTGACCCATATGAACGATTTGAATAGGTCCCTAGGGGTTATAGGACCCCCAGAGACATATGTCGTCATTTAATGGGTCAACTGGGGTCATAGGTCACCCTATGAACCCCTTTGACCCATATGACCCATTTGAATATGTTCCTAAGGGTCCAAGGACCCCTAGCGACATATGTCATTGTTTAATGGGTCAAAGAGAGTCAGGTCACCTTATGACCCCCTTTGACCCATATTACCCATTCGAATATGTCTTTATGGGTCTTAGAACTCCTAGGGACATATGTCATAGTTTAATGGGTCAAAGGGGGTCATAGTTCACCCTATAAACTCCTTTGACCCATATGACGCATTCAAATATGTTCCTAGGGGTCTGAGGACCCCTGGCGACATATGTTGTCGTTTAATGGGTCAAAGAGGGTCATAGGTCACCCTATGACCCTCTTTGACCCATATTACCCATTTGAATATGTTCCTAGGGGTTCTAGGACCCTTAGAGACATATGTTGTTATTTAATGGGTCAAAGAGAATCATACGTCAACTTATCACCCCCTTTGACCCATATTACCCATTCGAATATGTCTCTAGGGATCTTAGAACCCCTAGGGACATATGTCATCGTTTAATGAGTCAAAGGGGGTCATAGGTCACCCTATGACCCCCTTTGACCAATATGACCCATTCAAATATGTTCCTAGGGGTCTGAGGATTCCTAGCGACATATGTTGTCATTTGATGGGTCAAAGAGGGTCACAGGTCACCCTCTGACCCCCTTTGACCCATATGAACAATTCGAATATGTCCCTAGGGGTTCTAGAACCCTTAGAGACATATGTCATCATTTAATGGGTCAAATAGGGTCATAGGTCACCCTGTGACCCCCTTTAACCCATATGAACGATTTGAATATGTCCCTAGGGGTCCTAACACTCCTAAGGACATATGTCATCGTTTAATGGGTCAAAAGGTGTCATAGGTCACCCTATGACCCCCTTTGACCCATATGAATGATTTGAATATGTCCCTAGGGGTAATAAGACCCCTAGAGACATATGTCATCGTTTAATGGGTTAAAAGGGGTCATAGATCACCTTATGACCCCCTTTGACCCATATGACCCATTCAAAAATGTTCCTAGGGGTTCGAGGACTTCTAGCAATATATGTCATCGTTTAATGGGTCAAAGGGGGTCATAAGTCACTCTATGACCCCCTTTGACCCATATGACCCATTCGAATATGTTCCTAAGGGTCCGATGACCACTAACGACATATGTCATCGTTTAATAGTTCAAAGGGGTCATAGGGTGACCTATGACCCCCTTTGACCCATAGGACCCATTCGAATATGTTCTTAGGGGTCCGAAGACCCCTAGCGACATATGTCATCGTTTAATAGATCAAAGAGTGTCATAAGGCACTCTATGACTCCCTTTGAACCATATGAATGATTCGAATATGTCCCTAGGGGTTATAGGACCCTTAGAGACATGTCATCATTTAATGGGTCAAAGGGGGTCATAGGTCACCCTATGACCCACTTTGACCCATATGAACAATTCGAATATGTTCTTAGGGGTTTTAGGACCCCTAGTGACATATGTCATCATTTAATGGGTCAAAGGGGGTCATAGGTCACCTTATGACCTCCTTTGACCCATATAACCCATTCGAATATGTTCCTAGGGGTCCAAGGAACCCTAGCAACATATGTTATCGTTTAATGGGTCAAAGAGGGTCATAGGTCACCCTATGACCCCCTTTGACCCATATGAACAATTCGAATATGTCCCTAGGGGTTTTAAGACCCTTAGAGACATATGTCATTGTTTAATGGGTCAAAGGGGGTCATAGGTCACCGTATGACCCCATTTGACCCATATGAACAATTCAAATATGTCCCTAGGGGTTTTAGGACCCTTAGAGACATATGGCATTGTTTAATGGGTCAAAGGGGGTCATAGGTCACCCTATGACCCCCTTTGACCCATATGAACGATTCAAATATGTCCATAGGGGTCCTAGGACCCCTAGTGACATATGTCATCGTTTAATGTGTCAAAAGATGTCATAAGTCACCCTATGACCCCCTTTGACCCATATGAACGATTTGAATATGTCCCTGGGGGTTCTAGGACCCCTAGAGACATATGTCATCGTTTAATGGGTCAAAGGGGGTCATAGGTCACCCTATGACCCCCTTTGACCCATATGACCCATTAGAATATGTTCCTACGGGTCTCAGGACTTCTAACGACATATGTCATCGTTTAATGGGTTAAAGAGGGTCATAGGTCACCCTATGACCCCCTTTGACCTATATAACCCATTCGAATATGTTCCTAGGGGTCCAAGGACCTCTAGCGACATATGTCGTCATTTAATGCATCAAAGGGGGTCATAGGTGACCTATGACCCCCTTTGACCCATATGACCCATTCGAATATTTTCATAGGGGTCCGAAGACCCCTAGCGACATATGTCATCGTTTAATGGGTCAAAGACTATCATAAGGCACCCTATGACTCCTTTTGACCCATATGAATGATTTGAATATGTCCCTAGGGGTTATAGGACCCCTATAGACATATGTCGTCGTTTAATGGGTCAAAGGGGGTCATAGATCACCCTATGACCCCTTTTGACCCATATGAACAATTTGAATATGTCCCTAGGGGTTTTAGGATGCCTAATGATATATGTCATCATTTAATGGGTCAAAGGGGGTCATAGGTCACCATATGACCCCTTTTGATCCATATGATCCATTCGAATATGTTTCTGGGGGTCTGAGGACCCTGAGTGACATATGTTATCATTTATTGAGTCAAAGAGGGTCACAGGTCACCCTATGACCCCCTTTGACCCATATGAACAATTTGAATATGTCCTTAGGGGTTCTAGGACCCCTAGAGACATATGTCATCATTTAATGGGTCAAAGGGGGTCATAGGTCACTCTATGACCCTCTTTGACCCATATGAATGATTCAAATATGTCTCTAGGGGTCCTAGGACCCCTAGGAACATATGTCATCATTTAATGGGTCAAAAGGTGTCATAGGTCACCCTATGACCCCCTTTGACCTGTATGAACGTTTTGAATATATCCCTAGGGGTTATAAGACCCCTAAAGACATATGTCGTCATTTAATGGGTCAAAGGAGGTCATAGGTCACTCTATGACCCCCTTTGACCCATATGAACAATTCAAATATGTCCCTAGGGGTTCTAGGACCCCTAGAGACATATGTCGTCATTTAATAAGTCAAAGGGGGTCATAGGGTAACCTATGACCCCCTTTGACCCATATGGACAATTCAAATATGTTCCTAGGGGTTCTAGGACCCCTAGAGACATATGTCATCGTTTAATGGGTCAAAGGGGGTCATAGGTCACCTTATGACCCCCTTTGACCCAGATTACCCATTGGAATATGTCCCTAGGGGTCCTAGAACCCCTAGGGACATATGTCGTCATTTAATGGGTCAAAAAGGGTCATAAGTCACCCTATGACTCCCTTTGACCCATATGAACGATTCAAATATGTTCTTATGGGTCTTAGGAACCTTAGAGACATATGTCGTCGTTTAATGGATCAAAGGGTGTCATAAGGCACCCTATGATCCCCTTTGACCCATATGAACGATTCAAATATGTCCCTAGGGGTCTTAGGACCCCTAGGGACATATGTCATCGTTTAATGGGTCAAAGGGGGTCATAGGGTGACCTATGACCCCCTTTGACCCATGTGGCCCATTCGAATATGTCCCTAGGACCTTTAGGGACATATGTCATCATTTAATGGGTCAAAGGAGGTCATAGGGCACCCTATGACCCCCTTTGACCCATATGAACGATTCGAATATGTCCTTAGGGGTCCCAAGACCCCTAAGGACATATGTCATCATTTAATGGGTCAAAGAGCGTCATAGGTCACCCTATTTCCCCCTTTGACCCATATGAATGATTCAAATATTTTTCTAAGGGTCTTAGGACCTCTAGGGACATATTCGAATCGTTCAGATGGGTCAAAGCGGTATGTCGTCGTTTAATGGGACAAAGGGAGTCATAAGGCCCTTTGACCCATATGAACGATTCAAATATGTCCTTAAGAAAAATATTCGAATCATTCATAGGGGTCAAAGTGGGTCATAGGGTGACCTATGATGCCCTTTGACCCATTAAATGGTGACATATGTCCTTAGGGGTCCTATATTACCCATTTGAATATGTCCCTAGGGGTCGTAGGACCCCTAGAGACATATGTCATCGTTTAATGGGTCAAAGGGGGTCATAGGTCACCCTATGACCCCCTTTGACCCATATGAATGATTCAAATATGTCCCTCAGGGTCTTAGGACCCGTAGGGACAGATATTGTCATTTAATCGATCAAAAGGGATCACAGGCCACCTTATGACCCCCTTTGACCCATATTAACCATTGTAATATCTCCCTAGGGCTCTTAGTACCCCTAAGGACATATGTTATCATTTAATGCATCAAAGGGGGTCAATGGTTGACCTATGACCCCCTTTGACCCATATGAACGATTCGAATATGTCCCTAGCGATCCTAGGACCCCTAGGGACATATGTCATCGTTTAATGGGTCAAAGGGGGTCATAGGTCATCTTATGATCTTTTTTGACCCATATAACGATTCGAATATGTCCCTAGGGGTCCTAGGACCCCTAGGGACATATATCGTCGTTTAATGGGTCAAAGGGTGTCATAGGTCACCCTATGACCCCCTTTGACCCATATGAACGATTCAAATATGTCTTTAAGGGTTATAGGACCCCTAGAGACATATGTCATCGTTTAATGTGTCAAAGGGGGTCATAGGTCACCCTATGACCCCGTTTGACCCATATGAACAATTTGAATATGTCCCTAGGGTGGCTAGGACCCCTAGAGACATATGTCGTCATTTAATGGGTCAAAGGGGGTCATAGGTCACCTATGACCTCCCTGACCCATATGAACGATTCGAATATGTCCCTTGGGGTTCTAGAACCCCTAACGACATATTTGAATCGTTCATATGGGTCAAAATTGCCTTTGACCCATATGACCCATTCGAATATGTTCCTAGGGGTTCGAGGACCCCTACCAACATATGTTGTCGTTTAATGGGTTAAAGAGGGTCATAGGTCACCTTATGACCCCCTTTGACCCATATTACCCATTTGAATATGTCCCTAGGGGTTCTAGGACCCCTAAAGACATATGTTGTCGTTTAATTTGTTAAAGTGAGTCATAGGTCACCTTATGACCCCCTTTGACCCATATTACGCATTCGAATATGTGCCTAGGGGTCCTAGAACCCCTAGGGACATATGTCGTCATTTAATGGGTCAAAAGGACCTATGACCCCCTTTGACCCATATTACCCATTCGAATATGTCCTTAGGCGTCCTAGGACCCCTAGAGACATATGTCATCGTTTAATGAGTCAAAGGGGGTCATAGGTCACCCTATGACCCCCTTTGACCCATATGAACAATTCAAATATGTCCCTCATGGTCCTAAGACCCTTAGGGACATATATTGTTATTTAATCAATCAAAAGCGGTCATAGGTCACCTTATGACCCCCTTTGACCCATATTAACTATTGTAATATGTCCCTAGGGCTCTTAGGACCCCTAAGGACATATGTCGTTGTTTAATGCATCAAAAGGAGTCAATGGTTGACCTATGACCCCCTTTGACTCATATATATTAATAATATACATATCTATTAATAACATACATACATATATATATATATATATATATATATATATATTACATTATTATATTTAATAAAAATATTATGTTATTATATATAGATTAATAACATATATATGTATTACTTTATTATATTTAATGAAAATATTATGGTATTATATATATATATATATATTAATAACATACATATTAATATAATAATATATAATACGTATTTTATGTATATATATATATATATATAAATTATGTTATTATATTTAGTAAAAATAACAATAATATAAATTATATTTATAGATTGTAATAAGATTAACATAATATATTAGTATATATTTTTAGATTATATCTTATATCTTTACATTACGTTACTATATATATATATATATACATCTTTACATAGTAATATAAGTGAAATAATTTAGAAATAATAAGTTGTGACATTTAAACTCAATTTTCCCTCCAAAATGGGTTGAGATTTTAAATTTGCCCACCTAACATGTCAGGTATCTGATTTTGAATCGGATATCCGATTTATGATCGGATATCCGATTAGGCTTGGTAAATACCAAGCCTACCCGATCAACCCAAAAGACGTGTTTGAAGAGGGTTTTAGTGATACTCAGACTTCGGGTAGTCGTCTGACAATGTTATTTTGATCAAAATTGAATAAAACGAAAAAGTTTTTTAATATCGATCTCTAGATTCCATAAATATAATTTTTGTCAAATTCTGAGTTCGATAAGTATTTATTAGTTAATTATCAATGAAGATAATTGTAAAGTACTGATTGATATACTGATTGAAAAATAGCTATAACTTTCAAACGATATAACATTTTAAAAATCTAAAAGTTGCGTCACATTCTATACTTCGGCTAGTATAAGAAAAAAAAAAAAAAAATTAATTTGGTAAAATTTTCTATTAGTTAGGGTGGTCAGACACGAGACTTTTTTTTTTCCGAAAAAGTTTTGGTAGAAAATTCATAGTTAATTATTTATTTGGAATAAAAATATAAAAAAATATGCGTCACATTCGGGCATGAGTCTACTTTTCATATCTATAATTATATTTAAAAAAATTATGATTTGATTTTGATTAAGGTGGTCAGACATACACCTATTTTTTATTTTCGCCCTAAAATTTTCTTAGTACTGCATTAAAATTCAAACTTTTGACAATTAATTATTTTTTTCTCCTGATAAGACCTGGTATTTTAGAAACTACATTCAATTTCTTACAAATTATTTTCTTACAACTTTTTGATATAAAGTCCATAACCACTTCAAAATTATGTGTCAAGTTGACATAAACCTGATTTGCTCATTTTTCACTGCCACTTAAGGCCATAGTTTGGTACACCATGATCCTGCACATACCCTCTTATCCAAATTTTCAACAATTTTTCGCTTTGGCATTAATGGAAGACATATGGAAAAATTGGCTAAGTCCCAAAATTTCAATTCTTCACATGACCATACACAATTTTCAAAATGTAGATCTTTTTTATTTATATGCCCTCTTTTACATTATACATACTCCCCTTTACATTATACCTTATATCCCCATTTACAATGTATACTACCCACCCTTACATCTTGCATTACACAATTTTCATACTACTACACCCGCTTTGACATCAATGATGAAGGTAAGTGTCCAAAACTATTTACAAATCAAAATTTTGAATCCTATCTTCTTGACTTCAAGTGACTGGGTGGATAGACATGAGATACAGTCAGTAAAGTTTGTCTTCAAATTTGCAAACTCTTTATCCCATGAATCTTGGACTACTTTAGATAGACTTATTAAAGAGAATAGTCCATAGGATTCTATCTCTACTGGAGTCATGTCTAGATATAAAAACTTCTCATATGATGCCTTGGTTTTAAGGCATTCATCCAACTACTTCTAAATATGACTTATTTTCAGCATGAGGTGTTCCCTCAACAATGAAAATCTCTTCATTATCTTGTCCCTATTTAGCTCTAACAAGACAATGTCATCATTTACTTTCCCAATTCTTATTTCCAAATCTTCAATCTATGCATTCAATAGTTGTCACTCATTCACAATGTTCTGTAGCTCTTCTTGCTTTCCCTTTTGTGCTTCTGTGATGTCTCTGATGTAGTTGTGTGATAGAGCACACTATCCATACATTAGTAAATTTGGACCCAATTTTTTTAAATTTTTGATCAAAATTTTGACCCATGTTGGTTGAAATTTTGACCAAGTAGTTGGTCGCAATTTTTCTTGTCAAAATTTTGACCAAATTTTAGGTTGGTGAAAATTTTGATGAACACATTCATCGAAAAGTTTTTATTTCTGTTGACCATAATTTGTCATTATTTTACAAAATTTTGACCAAATATTGGTCGAAACTTACTAATAATTAGTCAAAATTTTGACCAATTCTTGGTAGAAAAATTTCATGATTTGGTTAAAATTTCAACCTATTCTTGGTAGAAAATTTTCAAGAATTGGTCAAAAATTTTGACCAATTCTTGGTGGAAAACTTTCATGAATTAGTCAAAATTTTGACCAATTCTTGGTGGAAAACATTTGTGAATTGGTCAAAATTTTGATAAATTTTGGCCCATCCTATGATCAGGAAGCCATGGTCACGAGAAAAGGGTTGGTTAGAAATTCAACAAATTATTGGTGGAAAATTTTGTAATACCACGAATGTGCAATTACAATGTAATGTAAATTGTTATTTTTTTTTACATATACAAAGATTATTCTCTTCTCTGGCATCAATCTATAATCCTCAAAAAGTGAGGTTTTCAAGTACCATACATAATTGCTAAAACCAAATAAGTTGAGAACAAATCAAACTAGCTTACACACACACACACACACACACACACACACACACACACACACACACACACCAAAGAAATATCCTCTTAAATCAAATTGTTCTAGATACCTTAGGTGCAAGGTAATGAATGGTGGCTTGCCCTGTATTATACCAAGAATAGTGTGAGACAGACTCTGAATAGGTTCACCAACCTTCAATGCCTACTAATTAGCATGGCAACTAAGCTTCTGAATTGAATTAAAATAACTCAAGCAAAAAATGTGGAGAATTGAGCAACTTTATAGGCACAAGCTCCAAGGAAACTAATCTACTTTTCAACTATTCACATCAAACATAAATTTGTCTAAATCATGACTATAAAATTGAGAATAAAATTGTAAGAGACTGATACTAACCATTAAGTGATGCAAACTAGTCCTTAAGGAGGAACAGTTAAAAAGATTTAGCTAAGAATGACATGAAGCTTCCAAGTGTAAAGATATAGAAAACCCATACTCAATAGTAAAGGAGATACTTGCCCTCCACAATTTTCTTTGGCCTAAAAATAGAGTCAAATCATAATGGAAAATAAAAAGAATAATGGGATCTACAAAAATTAATCTCAGCCCTTATAGGCTTTGGACAACATGTTATTTTGACAAAGATAATGAGAGAAAGAAGAAAATCTTATGCATAATGTAGAGTAATGGAAGTATGTTAGGATGATATTCCGTGAAGGAAAAGTTATTTATGAATTCAGACACTTACTTTGAATCAAGGTGGGGAATAAGATTGTCAGACCCTAGCCACCTTGTAATTAGTACAAATATTTGCCTCAAGTGAAGTAGCATCATGTTTACTATTTTAACTCCACCCCTCTCTCACTTTGATTTATTGTATTTTCAAGAGTTGAAGATGTTACCTTCACTTCCATTTTTCAACAATTCCATTTTCTTCATATCCTATAATGATTGTTGTTATGTTTAATTGCTATTGGAATTCTCTTCATATCCTATTTGCAAGCAATGCTTCCGAGTTTGATTTTAACTCCGAAATCCTCTAGCATATTTCAATTTTGGATAAATGTACAATTCAATGAATGATTGGCTCTGAAATCCTCTAGCATTTACTTTCTAAGCTTATGGTTGTCAGGTTAACATTGCATATAGCTATTTTGAGGTAATCCCAGCCTAGGTTGGTGATAAATGTCTATTATTGATGTAATTCAACCTAGGTTTCTAATAAAGTCTATTCTTTACATGATCCCAATCTAAGTTGTTGATAACTATGTTTTCTTGCTACTCCTAGCTTAGATTACCTCTAAAATGTATAGTGAGATTATTCTAACTTGGTATTAATTTTCTTCTTTAGGAAACTCTGTGGATCAATCTTATAACCAAATTATGGTGATTGTGTGCCAAGTATCACATAAACACATATATACACTAATATGACAAGAATTCTTCACTAGGAACACTGAGAGCTATTGGTAGAAAATGTGATATGTGCCCTTTCTTTTTAACTTGCGTGCTCTTGAATAATTTGTCCACCTTAGCTACTTTTTTATAGATTTTTTTGCTCAAAAACACCAAATTTGTTTTTCAATGAAGCAAATCAATGAATTTTCACCCATAGAAAGAAAATTCAATCAGTAATTCATTTGGGCTTGGGGGAATGAAGTTTTTTTTTCTTAGGTCGAAGAGTTGGTTGAGAAATGAAGTGCATAATTAAGGCTATGCAATTTTTTGAGACCTTATATCTTGAGAGAAAAATCACCATATATAGATTGCTCCTATGGATTGATATTAGCCAATATTTTTAATAAATCTAGATCTTGATATCTAATTGTGTATGTCAATAAACAAACATGATGAGATGGGAAATCAAATATATTGATTTCATTTTATAGAAAATGTTAATCTACAAAAATCATGCTATCTAAAAATTTAATGTACATCAATATCAAGAGACTATATCAAAAATAATGAGCTCACTAGGACATATAAAGCATTATGGTCAATGCTTCAAATCAACTAACCAACTATGATACCAATCAACTTATCTGATAGATTTATATCATCAAACCACCAAGACCTAACTATAGTTTTGATGTTACATGTGAAGAAAATGTTTGAGATGCAAAATTCTGCACTTGTTTCTTTGCATTTGAAAACATCAAAGCATGAATGATGAATATCAAACATCCCATCCACGTGTCATTTGTATGCTAAAAAGGAGTTCTAATATGTTATACTAAGACTTAATATCCACTTGCCTTTCCACCCAAAGTATGTTATTTAAAAATAAATAAACTTGTCTTTTTTGCATTTGGTAAATCCAATAATGTTTGCAATGCTTAAGCTCAAACAAACTCCCACCACTAGAAGATAATCAATGTTAAACTTGAGTAGGGACACAATTCCTAGTGCTAACCAAACAATAGCTTGCAAAATAAATAAAGAGCAATAAGATATGACAGAAAAAAAAATATGACAAGAATCAACCAATAAGGTAGTTGAAAGGTAACAAAACACATGTTCAATATGGTAATTTTATATTTGTTGGATCATGCAGAGGACATGCCAAATTGGCAATTTTAGGTTCTTGGTTTCAATAATACTTTAATATTCGCTACTTAACAAGGCCAACCACATGAAGGTGGAAACTCATCTGGCCTCACCTCCTCCCCCTAACATCAATCTAAATTACCTATTATCATCTAATTACATACTTCATTCATTCATCCATCCATTTATGAACTATAACATTCAATCAATACAATCACATAATATTCATTAATATGATATGAAATTCATTAATATACAATACTAATCAAGACTTCATTAACACATAACAATATTCAATAACATGAAATAAAAATCAATATTAATATGCAACATTCATAGATAATTACTTAAAACAATGTTCTTTTATTATTTAACAAAGTTTATCAAACAAGGTTCATCAAAGAGCATTTTTAAAACATCATTTCTTCTTTTTTTTTTCTTAGCTATGTTAAGAATAAGGCTTATAGGAGCATCAATATCTTCTACATTCTCCTCCTCTTGTGGCACATGTAATGTCAAATAATGATGTCTCCTCCTATTTGGAGGAGCAGGAGGTTGCTACACTAAAGGGGGCTCTATTGCAAGAACAAGTAAATGGGTTAAATTGGCATACTCTTTTTCTTTTTTTTAACTATTACAAGTATTTAATTAAGTATTACAACATAAAAATTCAAGACTAAAGATTCATATAACCACCAGAGCTAATTTTGTGTTGACCAACCTTTTCCAGTCTCGCTTTTGTAGCCACGGATGTGTCCTACAGTCTATGAACAATTTCAAACATGTTACATTAAATATTTGGAAATATCACTAATTAGTGCATGATTACATTGTACTTAATACTATCATGACATACCTTCTTTTGCCCTATGCTGGTTCATTTCCTCTATTTTCATGTAGCCTTTTCTCCTTTGCATCTTCTATTACTTCATTCCACTCCATCAGTGGAATCATAGGAGGATGATTGTGCTTTTGGTTCTCCTTTAGACCCCTTCTATATTGATCCCTCACTATCTTTATATTCCTCGATGCTCTTTTTAGAAGTAAGGTGGTGTCAAAAATATTTTTTCCAAATAGGTCCCCAAAAGATGTAATCACCTAATTTTTAAATTTAGAACCTTGTTCATTCCACCTTTAGAAAAAATTAAATTGTTAGATCAATAACTTTAATATAGTACAATAAATGGAAGAATTTTTTTTTTTGTAGCAATGATATGAAACTATGTACCATTTATGTATGGTGGGTTCAAATAGCCTCAATGTCATATCAATAAGATGATAAAGAAAGCATTATTTCCTACAAAAACATAAAGGGATTATTAGTCCAAAATGAGTTATGTATAAATAAACTAAAATTACACTTTTAATAATAAGAAGTTTAAAGCACTAGGGAAGCTTTCATAATTTTAACAGAAGCATAGTTTTGTTTGTCCCTACAAATGAACCAATACTAGTCACACAAATTGCTCAAGGAAATGGATTAGCTTCAATAGTACTAGTCTCTGTTGCTCTATCAACTAAAGGTCTATCCATTAGCACACAAAATAGGTACATGAGTACAAAATCCACCCAACAAAAAAAACAATGCATGATTAGCACATTAAAAAATATAGCAAAACAAGGTTTTACCAGTTGTAGTGGGTATAGACAAGGATGTTTGCATGCTCCTTGTTGTTGACAATGCACTTAGCAATATCAAATTGCCAATTGAAGGAGACATACACATTTCATCATGAGATGAAGAATACAATATTGTTAGCAAAGACATTTGCAATGGATAAAGATCAAATGGGATACTAGCTAGAAGCATCCAAAAATTAAAGTTAAGTGTTATAATGTTGATGAAAACAAACAATGTTGCACTAGTTTCACTTTCAACATTAGATGTCCTATTTCAACACTTAGTAGTTGCCTTAAATAAAATTAATTGTGTAATAATACTGTAATTGTAAGTAATGTTGTAAAAAGAAAGTGTTACTTACACGGAGGTTATGCACTACAACCTTCACCATATTCACCATGCGATGTCATAGCTGTCACATATATCTGTAGAAGAACACATAATATTTTAGATCATGATCCATAAGATACTATAAAATATAAACATCTATTGAACTTCTATTATTTTTTTAGATTAATTACTGCTTACCTTCAAAGATTCGACCCTACGACCCAATTCTTTTTTCAGTGCCTCTTTCTCTTCACTTGTATGACATTCGATGATAATGTCAACAATTTCATCAATGTGTCTTTCTTTGAGTTTTTGGGCCATGAACATAAGGTCAACACTAAGGGAAATGTCATGTAGAAATGATGTCTGTATTTCAGATCGCATTTGATCTGCTATCTTTCTAGATTTTTCCTATCAGTTGTGACATCAATATCAGTATAATTCTATCAAAATAACTCCAAAGTTATACAGAAAATAACATAATAATATGATTTTTTTCTATATAATTTGAACAATTATAATAATTAAGGTTTACCTCTGCTGAAGGTGTGTGAGATGGTGCATCCCCGCCTGTGCATGGTGGTCTGCCCATGTTGCCCTATGAAAAAGATTAGTAATTCTTAGAAATCAGCAATAAAATCAAAGTAATTTATATGTTGTACTTAATGTTTATATCTACACATATAGTTTTCAAAGAAAATTTTGGTGTAACTAATATGTATATTTGCAAAATTCAATATTAGTAAAATTCCATCTAAATAACTCCAAAGCCATAAAGAAAAGAAAATAATAATACAACATTTATATATATATAATTTGAAAAATTACAATAATTAAGGTTTACCTCTGTTGAAGAAGGTGTATGAGATGGTACATCACCTCCTATGCGATGTGGTTGTCTATCCATGTCACCTTATGAAAAAGATTAGTAATTCTTAAAATCAGCAGTGAAATGAAGTAATAGGCTTACCAAAAAAAATATTAATAACAAAGTAGATTGTATATTGGAGTCAATATTAATTGGAGGTAATTGGTTTAAATGTTATACTTACCAGTCCCATGATAGGGAATTTTTTTTTATCTACACAATTCAATTTGTAGTCTATCAGAAGCTCTTTCCCTGCACTTATTGATTTTATCATACATACAAAAACATGATTTCCCTCGCATGCCTCGAATATACAATTCACCGACTTATTAGTTGACATAGGTCGAGAACTATTTATAAATCCTACAATATTCCCTATTTCTTTTGGCCTTCCATCAATATACATAGGGATCATTTTACTTTGATCATTTTCTTTGCATAGTATATAATTTGGGGCAATGCATACCTACAAATGCTTTTTTTATATTGCAAAATCCACATCCAATTGTCGTAATTGTAACAAGGTCTTACATACTTAATCAATTTAACAACTTTATTGTAACATACCTTTATACCATCCATGGAAAAATGCCCAAACCATGTAATGAAGATGGAACTATGCAATATATCCTTTCATTAATAGAAAAATTAGTGTTCATAGGAGGTAGTTCCTTGGGTACCCATTTGTCATGCCCTAAATTTAACAAGGCAAAACACAACCAAAATTATTATTTTTGAAAGGTAAATTAAAGATAATGTGTAAAGAACTATACTTGTTATGAATGTTCTTTTGAATGGTGAGTTGTCTCAATAATAATTTATATTTCTTCGAGGATGTTGGAAATTCACTAATTTGATCATTGAGTTTGTAGATGATAAAGTTAGTTGATGTATCAAAATTTGTTTTCGAACATTCACATACTTCATTTTTTCACAGTGGTGTAGAATTTTCTCTTAACCTCTATTTAATATCTAGGTTATGGCATAAGAGGTGGGTTAGGTTATTATTTTGATCCTATGTCCAATCTTCGTAATAAGACATTTTGTGTAGGGACGTGAAGCACAATACTTTCTATCCATGTAGTTGCGATAATTCAGTAGTTGTTGCAAATGTGACTAAGTTTACCAATGCCCTAGATGTTTTGGCTTTTAAGTCATATGTCCTTACTCACTACATTCTATGAGTGATATTATTAGGGTATGGTTGTTACTATCTTAATGAGATACATTTTATCCTCTATTGCTATTTTCTACCTAGGTAATTTAAATGCATTCTTAATTATTTGTTCTCCAAGGTTCTCTAATGTGTAACCTCAAATAATCCATTTATTCATCATTGTACCTATTAATTAATATTTTTACATGTGTTAAGTGCCATTTTATTCCTTCTTAATGTCATATTTTACTTTCAAATATAAATTCGACTACACATTACTTCTAGTGTGCTACATGTTTTGGTCGTAGTTTATGGCGAAATTTAATTATAATGTCTTAGCATTGAGGAATATAGATTTTTAAATATATATGTATGAAATAATAGAAGATATTGGGGTAATAAAAAAAATTTCTTTAACTCCAAATTTAATTACATTCCTACCAGTTAATATCTTCATGATCTCATTAAAAATTCAATCCTAATGTTCCTTCAAAATGATTCTATCAAATGCAACATGCACATCCTTGCTATCACTAATTTAATTTTTCCTTTTTAAAACACATGATTATATCTTTCTTATCCTGATGATGGATCATGTAGTGTGATCCAAAACGTCGATGATAAATACACACATACAATCGAATCCAAAAAACTTAGTACTTTACAAATGGATTGTGGAAATCTGTTACTGTTAAATGATTATATCTATCTATCTATCTATCTATCTGTATGTCTATCTATCTATCTATACATACATACATACATACATACATACATACATTCATACATGCATACATACATACATACATACATATATATATAAATCTACCCAAAAAAAAAATCCTAACTACCAACAAAACTAAACTACGCACCCTAAACTTTCCTTCCCTACACTCCCTACTAGCAAATGCTCCCCAAACTAAAAGATTTTTAAAAAGTAAAATTAAAAAAACAATCAATCAACATGTTTTTACTTACCTACTTCCCCACTTCCCCCCCCCCCACTAACTCCTTACACTTTTTCCAATCTAAGATCTACACTCTCCAAGGCACCTACCCCTCCTAGATTGGTGCACTTGTCCTTCCAAGGATGGGACACCCAAAAAGAAGTCTGACCCATGTTAGACCTACCACCACTTTTACCTAGCCTTAAAAAGGGTTTTAAATTCCAAAACCAAGCTGAAGTCAACTTGTCCAAGGCGTCAACCACTTAGAGAGGATGCCTCACACTCTCCCCAAGGTGGAGACACTTAGGAAAGAAGGGGTTGAATTTATGTTAGTGGTTGTCCCCTCTAATGTACCTTGTCACATGTGTTAAAAAGGCCCTTTGGGAGTGGAACATGCTTGGGGTGTGTTAGTTTATACATTTTTTTTGTTTATTTGAATTTTTATTATTATATTGTGGGGACTTTCATTGAGTACTTTCTAGTTTTTAGAAGTAGGTGACTAAACTTCTTTTAATTCTAGTCTTAGTTTGTGTGTGTGTGTGTGTGTGTGTGTGTGTGTGTGTGTGTTTGTGTGTGTGTGTTTGTGTGTGTGTGTGTGTGTATTTGTATTATTTTCTAAAATAGTGACACAAGAGTCACAGGATTAATGAGGGTTTTTTCTTATGATGATTTAAGACTATATATTTATTAATGTTTGAGTCTTTTCTAAGAAAATATATTTTCTATTATTATTTTATGAAAAAAATCTTAGTATATTCTCTTATTATTTAATTGGTCTGTAATCTTGGAAAGACATTATTTTCTCCTCCCATACATTGGAGAATAGGCACCTACAACAACTTTTCTCTTATGAATTTTTTTAACTATGTCATTTAGGATTTATTTTCTTCTACTCATATCTTAGGGGGCTGTATTTATGAGTTATCATTGATTTATTTCGAACTTCTCTATTAATTCTTAACTTGCAAGTGTATATTATTATAACATCTATTACTCAGGTGGTAAGGGTGAATTTGGTAAGGAGAAAATGGATGAAGGCAATGACAAAAAAATTGGGTCAGATAATATGGGTGAAGAGGAAACTAATCAGAGCGAACATTCCCTAGGAGAAAGGGAAAAGGAAGAAGAAGAAATAGAGAAGGGAAAGGAGGAACTCTTGAACAAGGATGCTAAAAATGTGAAGGAAGATATAAGGAAAGAGAAAAATGAGTCTAGGGGTAAGGAAGATACACAAGAGGATAAGGATGATTATGCTGGTAGAGATGCTAGGCTTTCTTTCCTGCATACTACTAAGTTAAAGGCAAACTCTTCCCTTCAAACTAACTCTTGGGTGTATAAAAAATTAATGAACTTGAAAAGGAAAGTCACCACAATTGAGAAAAACCAAGAAATTGATTGTGCTAGGACCACACAGATGGAAATTGATTAAAGAAAGCAGAAATAAGATGGAGTAGGTTACTTCTAGCATTTTTGTTGTTGCTACTAGCTTGGGGAAGAGAAGTAATGAAGAAATCATATCTCTAGGTGGTCCAAGTAAATGTACTAGACAAAGCTCCAAGAAAGAAGCTACTGAGGGAACGGTGGGATGTGTAGTTAACACCATCCAATGTATCGTGAAGACTGGAAAAGAGGTGGTCCAAATGATCAAAGAACTGCAATAGCAATTCTTCTATGTTTTTGGTTTCTGGTCTCTATCTTGGTTGTTGTCCTGGTTTCTGGTCGATTGTCTAGGTATTTTATCTAGTTTTGTTGTTTTAAAAACTAGGTTCCAAGTCCTTGTAAACTTGGTCTCATTTTATGGTTTTATTTTGTGGTTTCATGTCCCTGTAAAACCTGATTTTGAGTCTTTTAAAAATTGCAAGTTTTAGGTCCTTGTAAAACCTGGCGGAACTTAATGGTTTATCTTCTGATTTCTTGTTAAGGGTTTCGGGTCCCCTTCAAAACTTGTTTTTACCTTAATCTAAAACATCTATCTCATCTAAGGGTCTATTAGACTTTGAATCCAAATGAACTAATATTCATGCATGTATAATGAACTAAGAATTTTCTTCCTTTATATTAAATTCACAACATATGATTTTACAATGCAATCTTCCATATTAAATAAACTATATTAGAAGAAATCTTGTACAAAACAACTATGCAATGTTCCTAAAAATTCATTTCTAGATCATCAAAAGAAAGAGGATTTCATTTCATAATTTTCTCCCTATTACATCTAGTCACATAATGTGGAAACTTACAATGAATAATTTCTTGCAAGTAACTATAGACAATCTCTCAACCTTTCCTTACATAATTTCAACAATATATAATGATAAACAAATCTCTTTTACATCACAATTAAATAACCATGGAGACTTGATATCACAACACGTTTGAGATGACATGTAACATTGGTGTCTCTTTGCACACTTGATTTTTCAATTTTATCAAGGGTGAAACCCTAATATCTTCAAGGAATCCATCTTCACAAAACTTGAATAGACACACAAACTAGGAACCATGGAGGCTCACCTCCCATCCTAGGCTTCTATAAAGCAACCCACTAAGTAGGGGAAACCAAGATCCAAATGGGATACACACAAACACACACACCACATTTGATAATACATGAGAAACATACAAGACAACACATAACACTCCCTTCTAATGTTTACACATTGATTTTTCATTGGAATCATTATCACATTAGATGAAGGTGGACTCTTCAAAGAGAAGATGCCCTAACCAAACATAAACATAATATTGGAATTGCATTTTGCCTCTCAAGGCCATCATAAAAATCTCCTCCTCCTTACACACCAAACCCCTTGTATCTCCCAAAACAACAAAGTATATGGCTTCAATGGAGCCCATACTACATGAAAGAAAGAACAATTCCTCATCATGAGGTAAATTTTCTCAATACAATATTGAGCCCAACTAAGCCCTTAACCCAAGGCTTCTCTTCCCTCCCAAGGGTGAGTGAAGCCTTCACACCCATAATCACATTCAACATTCAAATCAACAAAAAAAAATCAAGAAAGAAAGCTAAGAAATTTACATGAAACACAATACACATTCACATTGTCACGATGCAATACCAAAATCTACAACACAAAGATTCACCACACAATGCATGATTCCATGACACATACTCCATGCTTGTAGATTCATTATGCAGTCCTAAAAAGAAAGAAAATGAACATTATTTGAAAAAACCAACCTTTGTTCAAGCTTGAGTGGAGGCTCACCAATTCCACATCCTACCCCTCCAAATTCCACTAATGCATCTCTAGGGCCTCTAGCCCTCCGATGACCATTATGGGTAATGGCAGGCATCCTACACACAAGTTTCAATTTTAATGAGTTAAACATAATGGGTTAGGCTCTAGTGTTGTAAACAATTGCTCTAATACCATAATGTCATGCCTAAAATTTAAGAAGGCAAAACACAACCAATTTTTTTTTGAAAAGTAAACTAAAGATAATGTGTAAAGAATTGTACTTGTTATGAATGTTCTATTGAATGGTGAGTTGTTTGAATAGCAATTTATATTTCCTCAAGGATGTTGGAAATTCACTAATTTTATCATTAAGATTGGAGATGATAAAGTTAGTTGATGTATCAAAATTTGTTTCTAAACATTCATGTACTTTATTTTTCCACAACGGTGCCAGATTTTCTCCTAACCTTTTTTTAGGATCTAGGTTATGACATAAGAGGCGGGTTGGGTTATTATTTTGATCCTACATCTAATCTTTGTAATAAGACATTTCATGTAGGGACATGAAGCACAATTCTTTCTATCCATGCAGTTGTGATAATTCAATAGTTATTGTGACTGTGACTAAGTTTACCAATGTTGTAGATGTTTCAGCGTTTAAGTCATATGTCGTTACTCACTATGTTCTATGAGCAATACTATTAGAGTATGGTTGTTACTATCTTAATGAGATACATTCTATCCTCTATTGTTGTTTTCTGCCTAGGTAATTTAAATCCAATCTTAATTATTTGTTCTCCAAGGTTCTTTAATGTGTAATCTCTAATAACCCATTTATTCATCATTGTACCTATTAATTAATATTTTTACATGTCTTAACTAGCATTTTATTCCTTGTTAATGTCATATTTTACTTTCAAATATAAACCCGACTACACAGTACTTCTAGTATGCTACATGCTTTGGTTGTAGTTTATGGGGAAATTTAATTATAATGCCTAACATAAAGGAATATATATTGTTAAATATATATGTATGAAATAATAGCAAATATTAGAGTAATAAAAAAAGCATATTCTTTAACTTCAAATTTAATTAACTGGTTAATATCTTCACGATCTCATTACAAATTCAACCCTAATGTTCCTTCAAAATGATTATATCAAATGCAACATACTCACCTTTGCTATCACTAATTTAATTCTTCCTTTTTAAAGCACATGATTATATATATATACCCAAAAATAAAATCCTAACTACCTACAAAACTAAATTACCCACCCTAAACTTTCCTTCCATATATATATATATATATATATATATATATATATATATATATATATACCAAATAAAAAAATCCTAACTACCTACAAAACTAAACTAACCACCCTAAACTTTCCTTCCCTACACCCCCTACTAGCAAATGCTCCCCAAACTAAAAGATTTTTAAAAAGTATTTAATAAAAAAACAATCAATCAACATGTTTATACTTACCTAGTCCCCCCCACCTCCACGAACTCCTTACACTTTTTCCAACCTAGGTTGGTGTACTTTTCCTTCCAAGAATGGGACGCCCAGAAAGAAGTCTGACCCATGTCAAACCTGCCACCACTTTTACCTAGCCTTAAAAAGGTTTTAAATTCCAAAACCAAGCTGAAGTCAACTCGTCCAAAATGTGAACCACTTAGAGAGGACGCCTCACACTCTCTCTCCAAGGTGTAGATGCTTAGGAAAGAGGGGGCTGACTTTATGTCAGCGGTTGTCCCCTCCAAAGTACCTTCTCATATGCGTTAAAATGGCCCTTTGGGAGTGGAATGCGTTGGCAACGGCTACCCAGGCAGCCGATTTGACTGCCTGGATGCCTCCCATGCCATCCTCATGTCCCATGTCTGCATCGTCCGTCCAGCTCTGTGCATAGTGCAAGCTTTTGATTTTGTCAGTGCTATTAATCAATTTTGAAAAAGTCCAACATTTTTATTTATCTTTAAAATTTCTAAGTTTTTAAAAAAACTTTATGGTAAGTTTCTATTATTAGGGGAGAGGACCCAGTAGTTGTGCACCCTAACTTCGTGCTTCTCAAAATCCTATGTGGAAATTTTGAATCACTCTCATTTTTTGATAGCAGCTTACTTGGCAAGTCCCCTGCTTATAACTAAGGTTTCAGAGCCACATCATCAAATATGATGCCACATCAGCATGCTTTTTGTCAAAGTGTCCAAAACAGCCCAAAAAAAAAGTGAGACCAATCATAGTGCATTGGATACCCCCATACTTGTGCAGCTGACGTGGCATCACACTATTGGTTATTTTTTGAAAAAAGGGACACTTTTCATTCACTTATGGGTAATTATCATTAACAAAAACAACTTTAAAGTCACATCCATTGGTACAATCTTGTCAAAAATGTTGGATATTAAATCAACAAGTATGAGTATTAAGTTAACAACTACTATCACAACTATTGGAACACGCTCAACTACTGGGTCCTCTCCCCTAATAACTCTTAAGTTTTTTCTATTGATAGCTTTTTGTAATCTTTAAAAATAAACAAATAAATGTATTTCTTATAGATTAATATTTTTTACTTGAATATAAATTGATTCTACTATATATATATTTTTAAATTATCTTTTAAAAAAATTTAAAACTTTATGATGTTTTAATAAATTAACATTTTAGTTATAGTGATATGTTAAATGTAAATTTTTTATCTATATAGTTTTAACATATCACTTGTTAACATGTTAAAATTGAAATATAATATAAAGAAAATATATGGAAACTTTCTATGTAAGTCATTAAAAAAAAGTATATATGATTTTTTAATACATTTTTTCTAATTTAAAATATCTATAATATATAAAATATATATATATATTTAATTAAAAAATACATAAACTAATATTCTATAATAACATATACTTAAGAAATAATACTAATAACATATACTTAAGAAATAATATTAATAACATATACTTAAGAAATAATATTATAATATATTTATGTCTTTAATTTAAATTATTTAGTAATCTGTTTCATTAAATTTCAAAAAAATGGTTAAATTATTTCCACAATCCATGATATTATGTTCAAGCTTCTGGGTGAGATTGTGTGAGATGCTAATAAAAATCTCACACAATGTCACCGAGAAGCTTGAACATAATAATATATAGATATAATTTTAACATTTTAACATATCATTATATAGATATGTTAAAACTATATAGATATATTTTTAACATAATATTATCTTTAAATTAGAAAAAATGTATTAAAAAATTATATATACTTATTTTTTTAATGACTTAGTTTCATATATTTTCTTTACATTATATTTCAATTTTAACATTTAACAAGCTACAAGTGATATGTTCAAACTATTTAGATATAATTTTAACACAATATTACATATTTTTTATTGTATAAATATTTTAAATTAGAAAAAATGTATTAAAAAATCATATATACTTTTTTTTAATGACTTACATAGAAAGTTTCCATATATTTTCTTTATATTATATTTCAATTTTAACATGTTAACAAGTGATATTTTAAAACTATATAGATATAATTTTTAACATTTAACATATCACTATAACTAAAATGTTAATTTATTAAAACATCATAAATGTTTAACTTTTTTAAAAAGATAATTTAAAAAAATATATATAGTAGAATCAATTTATATTCCAGTAAAAAATATTAATCTATAAGAAATACATTTATTTTTTTATTTTTAAAGATTAAAAAAAGCTATCAGTAGAAAAAACTTAAGAGTTATTAATAATAGAAACTTACCATAAAGTTTTTTTAAAAACTTAGAATTTTTAAACATAAATAAAAATGTTGGGGCTTTTTCAAAATTAATTAACAGCACTGACAAAAGCCAAAAGCCTGCACTATGCACGGAGCTGGACAAACAATGCAAACATGGGACATAAGCATGGCATGGGAGGCATCCAGGCAGTCGAATCGGCTACCTAGGTAGCTGTTGCGCTTGGGGTGTTTTAGTTTATACATTTTATTTATTTATTTGAAATTTTTATTATTATATTGTGGGGACTTTCATTGAGTACTTCCTAGTTTTTAGAAGTAGGTGACTAAACTTCTTTTAATTATAGTCTTATTTAGTATATATATTTTTGTATTGTTTTCTAAAATAGTGACACAAAGGTCATGGGATTAATGAGGGTTCTTTGTTATGATGATTTAAGACTATATTTTTATTAATGTTTGAGTCTTTTCTAAGTCAATATATTTTCTATTATTATTTTATGCACAAGATTCTTAGTATATTCTCTTATGATTTTATCATTTGGTGATCTTCGAAAGACATTATTCTCTCCTCCCATAAATTTTCTAGAGAGGAGAATATGCACCTACAACAACTTTTCTTTTATGAGTTTTTTTTAACTATGTTATTTAGGATTTATTTTCTTCTACTCATATCTTAGGGGGTTGTATTTATGAGTTATCATTGATTTATTTCTAACTTCTCTATTAATTCTTAACTTGCAAGTGTATATTATTATAGCATCTATCTCATCTAAGGGTCTATTAGACTTGGAATCCAAATGAACTAATATTTATGCATGGACAATGAACTAATAATTTTCTTCCTTTCTATTGAATGCATAACCTATGATTTTACAATGCAATCTTCCATATTAAATAAACTATATTAGAAGAAATCTTGTACACAACAACTATGCAATGTTCCTAACAAATCATTTCTAGATCATCAAAAGAAAGAGGATTTCATTTCATAATTTTCTCCCTATTACATCCAGTCACATAATGTGGAAACTTACAATGAATCATTTCTTGCAAGTAACTATATACAATCTCTCAACTTTTGCTTACACAATTTCAACAATATATAATGATAAACAAATATATTTTACATCACAATGAAATAACCATGGAGACTTGATATCACAACACATTTGAGATGACATGGAACATCGGTCTCTCTTTACACACTTGATTTTTCAACTTTATCAAGGGTGGAACCCTAATATCTTCAAGGAATCCATCTTTACAAAACTTCCATGCACACACAAACTAGGAACTATGGAGGCTCACCTCCCATCCTAGGCTTCTATGAAGCCACCCACTGAGCATGGGAAACCAAGATCCAAATAGGATACACACACACACCATATTTGATAATACATGAGAAACATACAAGACAACACATGTAACACTCCCTACCAAGGATTACACATTGATTCACCATTGGAATCATGATCACATTGGGTAAAGGTGGACTCTTCAAAGAGAAGATGCCATAACCAAACATAAACATAATATTGAAATTGCATTTTGCCTCTCAAGGCCATCATAAACATCTCCTCCTCCTTACAAACCAAACCCCTTGTACCTCCCAAAACAACAAAGGTATACAGCTTCCATGGATCCCATACTCCATGAAAGAAAGAACAACTCCTCATCATGAGGTATATTTTCTCAACTACAATGTTGAGTCCAACTAAGCCCTTCACCCAAGGCTTTTCTTCCCTCCCAAGGGTGAGTTAAGCCTTCACATGCATAATCACATTCAACATTCAAATCAACAAAAGAAAACCAAGAAATAAAACCAAGAAATTTACATGAAACACAATACACATTCACATTGTCACAACATAATACCAAAATATACAATACAAAGATTCATCACATAGTGCATGATTCCATGACACATACTCCATGCTTGTAGATTAATTATGTAGTCCTAAAAAGAGAGAAAATAAACATGGTTTGAAAACACCAACTAGGTCCAAGCTAAAGGCAATGATAGTTGTTGTAGAGTTCCCTTAATCTCCCTCCAAATCCATAACTATCTCTAAACTTAGAGAGTGGGTGAACAACCCACTAGTTTTTCCAAGACTCTCTAATAAGGCATTTTCACTAACTATTTTTATCAAAGACACCAAGCCACTTCCTCTTACAAATTTGTCTCCCTCTAAATTTGCTATATTTGACTTAGTGGAAACATGGGAGAAAGCACACGTGACAATTTCAATTTCGAATTGATGGAAGAATGCATGGGTAAAGGCCCCCCCTAAGCTACCTAGGCACTCACATGGTCAAAATTAGGTCCCTAACATGATATACTATCATATGGGTAGCTTATTTTCACATAAAAGACACTTTGGGACCACCTAATGACCCCTCAAAACCCTAGCCAAGTCCAAATTCGAATTTTCTTTGACTATGACCTATCCTACCCCTTTTCAAGTGGGTTTACTTACTCATAAACAAGGTAATTAGTTTTAGGGTAAAATGCCACCATAACCAAAACCTTATATGACATGTTATTGCACACAAAATCCACATGTGTCAAGTGACACAAAAAGGCACATTCCACATCACCATGACATGTCCTTAATGCATCTAATTAAACATTTCCACATGCAAGAAAACTTACATTTACTAAATAAAATACATCACAACAAGGTGTTTGAATCTTCCAAAGATTTGCCTTGGTTAAATTGTGTTCATATAGGTTTAGAACTTGTTTTCCCCAATAATTTCCATGGTTCCACTTCTTGCACATAAAACTTGAGCATCAATATTCCAAGGAGGTCATATAAAATATATATCATAAATGCATATACTTTCAAATTTTATGAAATTCCTATTAACATAAATCAAATTAAGTTTCCTTTCCTAATCATTTCAATTAAATCATTCAAGATGTTAGAATATCAAATCTGCATATCATAAACCATCATAATCAATTTAACATCTATTTGTATATCACAAATCATCATAATCAATTTAACATTTATCTTCATTTCATAAATCATCATAATCAAATTAACATTTCACATCACATTATAATCTAATACTATCATGTCATAAAGTAGCATCCATATGTGTTCAATCATCCCATACATAAAATTAGGTTCTTAGTACATATCATAATTGCAAACACTATTGAAATATCAAAATAAATAGATAAAATAATCCACTATCCATCTAAGTCTCAAATAACTGTCAAAATATCAAATTCTTGAATATCAAAATGCAAGTAAAACATCTATGCTATGATGGGTCAGGGTGAGGCCTCACACCATTCTTTCTAAAGATTTGTGTACCTTAAGGGAACCTCCCGATCACCTTTTCTCTCATTATCATAAGAACATAACCCCTCCCCTCCTCAATAAGAAAAAATTGCATTTGTTTGTTGAATTTTCTCCTAGTCTTTTGACCTCTAGTTGATCTCCCTATTTTAGACCTACTAGATGTCTCACTTTTGTCTTTAATTACCGCATTTCCTCACTCAATGAAGACTAATAAGAAAAATACCTATTTGGTGATACCTGCGATCCATAAAATGAGAGACACACTAGGAAAAAAGTTGATGTTGATGGGAAAGAGAAGATATTCAAATAAAAAATTGTATGTTTAGGGTCTATTGACATATACCTATCAATCCATGTGACTATGCAAGATCCTAGTCAAAGGTGTTCAATAGCCTACATATGCAAATCATTTATCTTAAGTTAGCCAAAAATTTGGTGTAACTAATGTGTATATCTAAAAAAATATCGGACATGTTCTACTTAATGCATATATCTACACATATGGTTTTGAAAGAAAAAGTTGGTCACCTCACTTATCAAATTGACCCATATTATAATGAATGAAAAGTTTTCTACTTGCAATGCTCTATAAACTGCAAATAACATGATGTATTCATCAAAATCAAACAAAATTTTATCAATAAAATTCATGACCCTATCATACTTGACATTGATTGTACCTCAATAGACATTTCATTGATCATGCCATTGATCATCATCTCCATCCATGTCTTCATCATCACCATCATCACACTTGTCACTTTGATCATCATCGTCACCACCACCATCTTCATCATCATCATCATCATCTTCATCACAATTATCATGACCATCATCATCATGACCATCATCGCCATGATCATCACCATGATGATGATCATCATCATCACCATTATTGTTAGCATATCCAGAATCATCGTCATCTTCTTCTTCCATCACATTATACTTTATTGATCTTCCTCTTGGATCATGTCTAACAACAAATGAACAACCTGGTTTTTGTGGAACATTAAAGTAAAACACTTACTATATTGGCTTGGAACAACATTGGGTTCACCTCTAACTGGCTCAAATAACTTTGTATTAATCATTATAAATCCACTATCACATTCAATAATAGTCCTATTAGGATCATTTTAATTCAACCGTGGCCTATACCATTTAATGACAAATAGAACTAATTTGAATGAATTAAAGTCGTAGTCAATTATATCATCCAAAATGCCATAGTATTGAGTTTTAGATTGTTTAGGATGTATATTTTTTCTAGACAAAATATTGGTGACTGCAAAGATTGCACTTATTCCGAAATCATAAGTTTTCTTTGTTTTGACTAACTTTTTATGCAAAATTTGCAGCCATGGTAGTACATAGCTTTGTGGTGTTTGACCTGCAATTATTCAAACATATCAATATTATTTGCATCAATTTGTGAGTTAATATTAAACTTATGGCTCATGATTAGTAATCTTCTATGTACCTTTGTATCTCTTAAGCCATATACTAGATCAAGTACCATTGGCATAACATTGGGATCTCCATTACGTTGAGCTTCTTTAACCAACGATGCAACACTATCCCATGTTAATGAGTGACCGTTTTCTTGAGACTGTTCAACCCATATCATCATCCAATCAAGATTGTTTGCAATATACAAATGTAGTGCATCTCACTCATGACCAACTATAAAAAAAATAATTAAACCAATTAGAAATAGCTTATATTGATGATGGATAAGAATTAATTAACTACAAAAAAAAAACTTATAATTACCTCTCACTCTCCTCAATCTACCTTTCCCTGTCAAGTACTCCCCTTCGAATTTGTCAATAGAGTTGGGATCCTAAATGTGATCTACATAGATATTTGTTGCAAACTTTGGAAGATATTCACAAATGTACACCATGGTCTAGTATACCATATATCCCTCTACCATGGAACCCTTAGGACATGCTCTTTGTTGAACCAAGCCCTTCATAAATTTCAAGTGCCTCTCAACCATGCACATTGACCTAGTTTGTACAAGTCCACACAATCCAATCTCCTCAACTTAATGTATAAGGTAGTATTCTTGAGCATTGAAAAAGGTTGAAGGTAGACACTTTTGCATTTCACACATAAGCTATGGAATTTTTGTCTTCCAATATTTTATATCTAATTTATCAATTTCTATAGATGATAATCACCTAAAAGAGATTCAACATGGAATAACATTAAAATAAGATTTTAGATAAAATTATACAAATCTAAGAAAAAAAATCTTTTGACCTCATGTGTTTTTCAAAATCATATATAACTTGTTTAATACTATTGTCAAACTAGTGTGGGAGGGATAGAGGTTGGACGTACTGCAATCATCAAAAAATGATCATTTCAATATATTATTAAATAATGCAATAGGTAGTACATTCAATTTTACAAATATATTATAAATAGAGAACATGACTTACCTTGAAGAAGGTATGCTAATCATGTGTTTTCAACCTTGGCCCAAAATCACCTTTCTTTGATACAAGAGTGCTTATATTTGTAGCAAATCCTGTGAGAAATTTTGTTTTTTTTTATAACTTCTT
Organism: Cupressus sempervirens; assembly: GCA_028749045.1. Taxonomy (NCBI): domain Eukaryota; kingdom Viridiplantae; phylum Streptophyta; class Pinopsida; order Cupressales; family Cupressaceae; genus Cupressus; species Cupressus sempervirens. Next base: position 318,591,192 of record CM053786.1, read on the forward strand.
TTAGTGCATCACTTTTTTGCTCTATTAATAACCAAGGACACTCATATTTATGTAGTCTCCATTGCTATTTAATTTAATGTAATCTTTTAGTGCATGATTGGATTCATGAATGCTAGTACAAATTTTGGCATTTTTTTTCTCTATCATACGTTCTATCCAATATTTTCCATAGTGTCTCTATTACGTTCTTTCCAATAAAACAAATGCATGATTGGGAGATCCTTGTAGTACAGTAACCTACTAAATTGAGTAGGATAATTTTTTTTATTCTTCTAGGAAGTTGGTCATTGATGCCTTGATGACCTTCATGAGCATCAATTACATCATTACTAAATATAAGACAATATCAAAATATAACTTTCAAACTTCAGACCACAAACTGGATATTACCTCGATGATTTAGTTGATCATATCCCAACTTCCATAGATTAGGTGTCATTTTTTATGGCCTTGATGATGTCTCTTCTTTCCCATTAAAAAGATGTTTTTCGATAATTTGATACTTATAATTATTGTGGAGAAAGTGCCTAAACTCATCAAACACCTATTTTTCTAAACTTCTTGAATGATGAGGTTTCATCTTTGGATCACAAACTGGACATGAAAATTTTTCCTTTGTCTAAAGACCTACAAGATCATGTAAAATTATCATGTGCAACTTAAGTACACAACAATAATGTGTAAGCACTATAACAGACCAAAAATATGTGATCTTAACAATATAACATACCACAAAAATGAGTTAGCCCAAAGGCATCATATACTATCCATATAAGTATTGCATGGAATTGAAATTTTCTTTGTCCTATTGGTTTGGAGATGTCATACATATTGATGTCATTCTATAACTTCAACAACTCATCAATTAGGGGCTCAATATACACATTCATATATTTAACTTGATATTTACCTAGTAATTGAATGAACATAAACATTACATAATTATTATGATCATTTTTATATATTGTTTATAAATTAATTTAGATAACTATTAAATGAAAAAATACTTGGCACAATCATTGACAACATTATGTGCTCTCTCTTTATGGACATCCAAGGAGGAATGATATTGTTAATAACAAAAACAAGCCACATTGAGTAAACTGATCTCATATCTCCAAATGGATTGACATCATCTGCTGCCAATGAAAGCTTTAGATTACAAAGTTATTTTTTAAAGTGTGACCATGTTTCTTCTATCTCTTTAAATGTAGAATTATGTATAGACATTCGCATAATGTCATCTTGACTTCTATTACATGCATGGTAATTCATTAATTGTGCCAAGCTAGTGCACCTAAATAATCATTAAAGATGTCAAATAATGGAAATGTACTGAAGAAACATGTGAGACACCTTTCTTGTTATTTCATCTAACCAATATCTACTAATATGACAATCAGGGCATTCTATTGCAAATTCATTTCGTTTATGATAAAGAATGTGATCATTAGGACATGCATGTATTGTTTGATACTTCATTCTAATATGATTCATAATGGTAGATAATTCTTGATATGAACGAGGTAGAATGTTTAATGGTGGTAACAAAAACTCACCTATCAACCTACAACAAAAAATATGCATTATTAATATAATGAATAGTGAATTTATAAAAACATTGAAGATGAGAAAAATTGTATACCTTAGCATATGTGACATTGCTACATTGGATAAACCATTCATAACCTTCAAGTTCACCAACATCACTATAGTAGAAAGAAGAGTTGTTTGGGAGCCTTGCTATAGGGGCTCATGTGCCTTCTCAAGTAAAGCTATATCAAGACCATCTTCATCATCATTATTAAATGTGCTAGTACCATCATTGTGAGCATCTTCATCACTTGCTCCAATACCTTCTTCTTAAATCATGTCTTCTGGAACATTATCATCTTCTTCCATGGGAGTGTTATCCTCAGCTTGGATATTCAGGCCTCCATGTTCCTCCAATAGGAAATCCACATTCAACAATGAACGAAAAATGTGGCCTCCTTCAATGTGACCATGTTGCCTACAATGACTCTAGGCTATTGTGATTAGAATTCTTCAATTCTTTAAGCACTTATACTTTTTTCAAAGAAAATTACATTTATTAGCTTTTCTTCATAACTAAGACCACAATATAGCCATTGTCTCATTATTTTATTTTGGGTTCATATTGTCAGGCGTGGTCTTTCTTCATAGGAAAATATATTTGCAAAAAAATTGGACATATTTTACTTAATGTTTATATCTTCACATATGATTTTGAAAGAAAGATTTGATGTAACTAATGTGTATATTATCTACAAGAAAATTAGACATGTTGCACTTAATGTTTATATTTGCACATATGGTTTTGAAAGAAAAATTTGTTGTAACTAATGTGTACATCTGCAAAAAAATTGGACATTTTGTATATCATATAAGAGGTGTTGGTATAATGATAATGACTATATCTCTAATAAAATCCCTCTACACCATCTATATATACATAAGTTTTAGTGTGATAGAAAGATCTACAAATTTTGTTGTAACATATGGTTTTGAAAGAAAAAATTGTTGTAACTAATGTGTACATCTGCAAAAAAATTGGACATGTTGTATATCATATAAGAGGTGTTGGTATAATGATAATGACTATATCTCTAATAAAATCCCTCTACACCATCTATATATACATAAGTTTTAGTGTGATAGCAAGATCTAAAATTTTTTTGAACGGAGAAATAGTTTTACAATGTTCATCCTCCTTAGAAATTATTAGTCTAGGGTAAAAGTACAAAGTTGCATCACCTTTCAAGCTAACTTATCAAAATGACTAAATTTGAGTATTTCTATCTTAAAAAACATATTTTTTAAACATATGATCTAGATAAATTTATTCTAACTAAGTAATATACGGTGTCACACTTTTCTAATTGGAAATGTCAATTAAATGCATGTTTTATACTAGTTTATATCCAATTACTAAAGAAAAAAAATTATTTCAAAAAATTGACATTTCAATAACTCTTACTATTTTTTATGATTATTTTTTTATAATATGTAAACACCATTTTATGGAATTTGGAGTCAAGAATATTCTCATATAGAGTTAATCATGTTTTAATTAGATACAGTATATTGTAATTAAAAAATTCTACAACCATGCATTTTAACACTCGAAAAGATGTCAGTTTTGAGAAAGACAGAAATATTAGATCATATAAAAAAAAATGTAAAAATTATATGATGTTCTAGAGGAGAGATTCCTCTTCTAAAATATATAATTTTTCTCCTCGCTAGAATAGATTTGTTTTGAAAAATGTGGTGGGAGATGAAAACTATTGATTTCAGGTGAGTTGAGATTTCAATCCTTATAAAAGGTAAAATATAGGTCTAAAGCTGATTTTTATTGTTGAAAGTTCTAGATATATGTGTTATCTATAACATAGTCAGAGATCAAAGGGAAATAAGTTTATTTCCATAGAGTTTTGTGGTAGGAACTAGATCCCTAATTTTCAACATTTTTCAGCACCTAAAAATTTATCTATAAAAATTAAGAAAACATATCAATTCTTATTCTAAATAATTATTAAAAATTATAAACCTAAACTTCATCCATTTCTACACATTTCATTAGTTTACTTCATTTCTAAAATTAAAATAATAATACCAATTTTATGTCATTGAAGGTGAACAATTATACTTTTGTTAGCCTTTTCCTTTACAAAAAGGTGACACAGGTTTGTGCTTTTACCCTCTAACATTACTATAATCTTGTTATTTTTAGATAACAAAGAGAAGATCCACATGGTTGGAGGATAGTGAACCCCAAAGCAATGAATTCATATTAGCTTTGGTAGGGGGAATCAAGACATAACTTATTGTACAAGTTTGTTCTTGTGTAGCTACATCCACTATTGGACTGTTGGAATGTTCAAATGGGAAGAATGTTTCTGAGAGGGGGGGTGAATCAGAAGTATTGCACTTTAACCATTAAAAATTTTAACTAAAAGTAAATTGCATGCCTATAAACATATCAAACAACCATAAAAAGACAAATATGCATCACCACATAACACTTGAGATTATGGTAACCCAGAAACCCTCCAAGAATAAGAAGGTAAAACTAGGGTGGGGATGATACCCACAAAATCACTACAACAATAATGTTTGACCACTTCTGATGGTCTACCCTGTTAAAGGCTTACCTTGTTGAAGGCTTTACACTATGTCAATAGTGACCTGGTTAAAGGATTTACAAACACTTTACATGAAGTGTTACCCTGTTAAAGGATTTAATCATGAAATGTCCCCTTTTCTGATTTGATATGGTATTTCACACCTCTAATCAGATCTTTAAGATCAAACAACTAATATCACAAAGATCCTCCAAATTTCTCAAGAAACCCCAAATCGGGTATGCCAGAAATTGTGCCAAAAGCTTCACAGCTTCACCAATTATTAATAAATCTGAAAATGGAATTTTTTACAGAACTTTCAGCAGCATAACAGCTTACAAATTGACATTTCCAGATCCGTATAGCCTTTACACAACAGCTCGAAAATGTAGGACCAAAACTATGCTCATCGGGCTCCCGAAATAGCACAAAATATGCCCGGAAACACCACAAGAACACTAATAATCTATCTCAGAAGTTTAATCATGTCCCAATATATATATTTAGATCTATTTTAACAGCTTAAAGTATAAAATACATCAGCAACCAAAACTGATATGAAATACTCAACCGGAAACACCAAACTCTTACAAAAATACACCCGGAAACTCACAAATCTGCACTGTTCAACACAAAGGCAAACTCTGTATGAGCATGCACATGGAATGGCTTCAAACTCCCGTCCTTAGCCTTCCTAGAAACCTGCAAACTCCCGTTCTTGGGTCTCCCTGGAAACCTGCAAACTCCCGTTCTTGGGTCTCCTTCTCCACAGGTTTGGCAGCCTCTGAAGAATAACAAAGAATGAGCAAAAATCAAGTTCTGGAATGAGCCCAAAATGCCTCCAAACCCCTTAAAAGAGGGCATAACTATAACTCATGTCCGAGAGGTTAATGAAACTTATTTTAATAATAATTTTCATTTATTAGTCCAACGGTTTCCAAAGATTAACCCCCTTTTTCCGAAACTTCACTTTCTTGGGCCTGCCTGCCTTAGCAAAGATTTTCTTTTTTAATTATTTGAAAAGGGGACATGACAAGTCCTCCCCTCCCAATCATTGCTTGTCCTCAAGCAATGGCTGAACAATAAACCAATCAATCCACCTGGATCCCAAATGTAGTCATGAACTATACTACTACCAATTAACACAGGCTCCTGCAATATCCTCTGCAATATGACCAAGAGGAATCCATAATCAAATTGACAATTATAGCTCAACCAAACTCCGAAATCACCACTACCACAATCAAAAACCCATGAGGCACAAACTCTTAGAACATCAGAACCCAAGTAAAGTGGACAAATCAAACTACCAACACAGTAAATAACATCAATGCATCCCACTGGCCTATATGGAATGTACAATCCAACTCTGCAACAATGGTGAACCCTCTCGAATGAAACTGTACCAAGTATGGAGAATCCACACACTGTACAACTCCTGCAGTCAACACAACTCTGAAAATCATCGGCCACTATCTCATAACCATAACTCCCATACACTGATGATGGTGAAAAGACATTACAAGATAAAGAGTAAGAAATGGAATCCAAACCAAATTTGTCTGCCATCAACTCCTCAGCACAAGGATCAAATGCTAACTGATTTACATACCCTGCAATATAATGTTGATAAAAAAAACCAACCTCAGTCAACAGCTCACCATGAAGAAGTGATACAACCCACTGTGACTGATCACCAGCTAAGTCAAGAGATGTCATAGCCAAAGGAGTAGAATCAATAACAACACCTGCTAAAGCATCACTCCAAAACTCCTTCTCTAAGTCATGTATTATCAACCTCACAGTGTAATGCCGATAGAATGCACCAATCTCAGTCAGTGGCTCAGACTGCAATCCAGATGTAACTAACTGCAATCGATCATTAACCAAGTTGGAACTGACTACTACCTCTGAAGACATTGCGAAGGGAGTAGTATTACTAGTAGGAACCATGTCAACTATCAGCTCACCAACATCACACATGGTCTTTGATACAACATCTCTAGTCTTCGTGCCATTAGTACTAGAGGTCACCAACATGTCAGGCACACCACAAAAATCTGCTACAGCACCCAACTCAATTGAACCCGACTCTAGTGGGAATGAACCTGATATGCCAATGTTAGTATCAAGGATGGATGCATCCCCATCTCCACTGTGTCTAACAATCTCGACCATGGACATCCTCGGATCACCAAACACCACAGCTTGTGACTGTATAGAATCAGGTAAAGACTGTAGTTGCTCTAACTCCATGGTCACCTTAGCCAAATGAAACTGTGACTCCTTGAGAGCCAACTGTGTACTCTCAAGAATCTCAGAAGTCACCTCAAGCTGCTCAGTAAGCTCACTCACCTCATCTTCCTTGGCCAACAATGCATCATATGCTGTACTGCCCCACTCCATAAGATAATCTCTGTCGACTACCAACTGCATATAATTCTGTCTCAAAATCCGAATAGCCTCCCATAAAGAGTGGATCTCTGTCAAGGAAAGATAACTTCCTCCCTGCTCATCACTAGTAGGAGAACCCCATCCATAAACTGCTAACAACTGACGAGCAGCATCAAAATGTTGGCAAGTGATAGAAATGTCTTGGTCACTAACTCTCAACTGATTAGACACATGATGGCACTGGCTTGACTGTCTCCTACAAACCTCCTCTGATGCACTGTCTGAAGGAGTGTCCTCAAAGTTACTAGTCTCCAGAGTATTACCATCCATATCCTGTGAATCAAATCTAAAGCTCATATCAACATACGGAGTATCAAAAACATTAGCATTGCTGTCCAACTCCTCTATACCCAAGGAAACTAAGTCTTCAAAACTGCCCATTGCATCCTTCTGGATGTCATCAATGCCAATGTGATCCTGGGACTCATCTATACACACTACCAAATATGAAATATCATCAACACATTCCAGCAAGTATGGTTGACTGGATATATGAACAAAGCCCAACACCGGTGTATAAAAACTAATACCAACATCAGACAAGATACTGGCACAAGAAAAGACAACACCGTGTAATCTGCTAATCAAATCCATGATAGCACCCAAACAAACACTGCTACCAAAAAGTGTTAAAGATCTCCAGTCAACTGAATCCCAAATGCCAATATAACAATCTCGAGTCCATATCCATAAACTAGAATCAACTGGTAACTCAAGCAAACTCCTCACCTGAGTAATATGACCAATACCAACTAACTCCACATACCTGTCATGATGAGATAATGAAGTCACAATACTATCTGTGTTCACCTTCAGCTGGTTGGACAAATCATGTGAAGTACTACCAGCCTCAACCTCATGTGATGAAGCATCTAACTGTGCCTGGTACTCTTTCTCAGCAAAGTCATGAATGCTCAATGTCTGCTCATCTCTACCAGGTATCTCACCATCCTGCACAACAACATCCTCATAATCATCATCTGAACCCACTACACTGTAGTCACTGCCTGTTGTAACTATACCATCCTGAATACCTGTGGCATCACCCTTTGACAACCTGTAAACAATTGTCTCAATTTGAGTATCAAGTTGACCATTACTATCAATCTGTGTAATATCCTTTCCCACCACCTCCTGTGGCAGAGTAGAATCTGAGACCTCTACTTGGCTATCAGCTAGTTTCTCAAACTCCTCATGCAAGTTCTTGGAAATTGTGTCATCTGTCCTGTGAGAAAATCTGCCAAATAGAAATCCAGTCAACTTATCCACCTTAGCTGGGTCAGATAACATGTCATTTATACGGTGGTGCTCAACCAACTGTTTAGACATGTCATGGCTTATTTTCATAAGTTTATCTCGAATGTCTAAATAACCATCCTTTCTACTATTTTGACTCTGGCTATCAATTGTCCAAGATCGTTCCCTCTGAGACTCTGTACTATACCTGTCCATTCTGGATAAAATAGAGTGTAACCCCCAATAGGATATAACTTCTTCAAACACCAAGAACTAACATGCAAATGATTAGAAGTAGCATGCAACCATAGATTTGGACATGCAACTGATTAGAAGCAACATGCAACCACCAAATTATGACATGCAAGATCTGGGTAGTTGTCAAAACTGACATGCAAGATCTGGGTAGTTGTCAAAACTGACATGCAAACTTCTACAACCACCAAATTCACCAAGAACTAACATGAAAATGATTAGAAGTAGCATTCAACCATAAATTTTGACATGCAGCTGATTAGAAGCAACATGCAATCATAAATTATGACATGCAAGATTTGGGTAGTTCTCAAAACTGAAATGCAAGATCTGGGTAGTTGTCAAAACTGACCTGCAAACTTCTACAAACCCTCAGGCTGGCAAGATCATGGCTCTGATACCACTGAAATGTCCCCTTTTCTGATTTGATATGGTATTTCACACCTCTAATCAGATCTTTTAGATCAAACAACTAATATCACAAAGATCCTCCAAATTTCTCAAGAAACCCCAAATCGGGTATGCCAGAAATTGTGCCAAAAGCTTCACAGCTTCACCAATTATTAATAAATCTGAAAATGGAATTTTTTACAGAACTTTCAGCAGCATAACAGCTTACAAATTGACATTTCCAGATCCGTATAGCCTTTACACAACAGCTCGAAAATGTAGGACCAAAACTATGCTCATCGGGCTCCTGAAATAGCACAAAATATGCCCGAAAACACCACAAGAACACTAATAATCTATCTCAGAAGTTTAATCACGTCCCAATATATATATTTAGATCTATTTTAACAGCTTAAAGTATAAAATACAGCAGCAACCAAAACTGATATGAAATACTCAACCGGAAACACCAAACTCTTACAAAAATACACCCGAAAACTCACAAATCTGCACTGTTCAGCACAAAGGCAAACTCTGTATGAGCATGCACATGGAATGGCTTCAAACTCCCGTCCTTAGCCTTCCTAGAAACCTGAAAACTCCCGTTCTTGGGTCTCCCTGGAAACCTGCAAACTCCCGTTCTTGGGTCTCCTTCTCCACAGGTTTGGCAGCCTCTGAAGAATAACAAAGAATGAGCAAAAATCAAGTTCTGGAATGAGCCCAAAATGCCTCCAAACCCCTTAAAAGAGGGCATAACTGTAACTCATGTCCGAGAGGTTAATGAAACTTATTTTAATAATAATTTTCATTTATTAGTCCAACGGTTTCCAAAGATTAACCCCCTTTTTCCGAAACTTCACTTTCTTGGGCCTGCCTGCCTTAGCAAAGATTTTCTTTTTTAATTATTTGAAAAGGGGACATGACAAATCACCTTTTCAAAGGATCTACAAAATAGTTGTTAAGCTAACCTATCAAAATAGGATTTCCCTTCTAATACAATTGCTAGAAAGTATTAGGTATAATAAACCTGATAGCTTACAATTCTTGATTGCTGAATTCAGGCACTTGATCTATTTTCTCTGATCTTGATTCTCTCAAATCTGATATTTGTTTGTATTCCTTGCTTTGTTCTAATCAACTGAATATCTAATTGCTACTCTTTTCCTCTAAGTCATTTTACTCTTTACTTTGAACTCCACTATAGTTTCCCATACACTCCTTCATCCATATCAAATACAATGAGATTTCATCTTCCTTATAAAGAAACTCGAAGACTTAGGGTTAGATATGGATCTACGATCCATATTGAATCTCTCTTTCCCACTCATTCCTTACACTTTTGTTATTGGTTGCATGCCTTCTTCATTTTTCTAATTGGATGCATGTAGTTTGCATAGGAGAAATAAAATATTTGATCTTATCCCTTAGATCCTTCGAGATTCATCATATGTTGGCCATAAAAATGGTTTACATATGAGTTTGTACCTTTTCAAACTCATATATGCATTCTATGTTACTGGAAACTTACTAATTTCTAATGCTCGACACATATAACAAAACCATCTCACTCAGCTCCTGTTGCATTTCTATTTTTCTCAGCATCGTTTGTGACTCGGCACTTAAATATCACTTGACTCTTGTATCATGCTTGGCACCTAAAGTCACTCAACACCTGAAGGTTGTTCGACACCTAAAGATCACTCGGCACATGTTGTGGCTCGACATGCATAGTGTGCTTGACTTCAATGTAAAAAGTGGTTAAGTGTGTTGGCACTCAAATGTCAAAACCATTCTAAGACTAACAATCTCCCCCTTTGATATGAGTGAAAAAAACACTTAACTAGGCATTATTCATCTGACCTTATGAGTACATTCACTAATATACTTGGTATATATATAGAAGTTTAAAAAAACTTGATAAATTTTTTTCAAAGAAACAATATATACCACAAAATTATTGCAACTCCCCCTGAGTTGATTGTGCCATTATCTGTGTGCTGAATATGTCTCATGTTGAATATATCTCCCCCTTTATCTCATCTCTCCCATTCTCTTTATCTCTCCCTTTTTGACACTTATGTCAAAGGGTTCTAAGGGTTAAGACCATATTTCACCAAAAATATACTATTTACCTCCATACTCATTTTGAGAGACGCATCCCAATTACTCAAAGCAATTTCAAGAGATTTGTGCTAGATGGTAGTCTCTGTAGCAAGATAAACAAGACCATCTAAGCTAGACAAATTAGGGTCTTTCTTTGGAACATTTTCTGCAAAGTCTTATTCCTTATGGAGGATTTCCAAGTGTGGGGTGATGGAAGATTGAAGCTGTAGCAATTTGGCTTTTATGGTGCTCTCTTCTATTGTCAATTCAGCCAATTCCTTTTGAGTACGAAGCATTTGAGAAAAATGCTTCTCACTTTAAACTAGATCCTTAGGTAGCTACATGTTTGAAATATTCAAATTCCTCTCCAAGCTCATTATCTTCTAGCTAGTCTCTTGTGTGAATATGAGAAATCACACAACTTTTTGTACAATGAGAATATATTCTCAAGTACCTGTTTGACCTTTTCAATTTTCTTTGCCAGTTCAACTTGTGATAGTGTTATTTCATTTGCAACTTTCTTGTTTACTTGCCCTTGGAATTTCTTTTCAGACCATTCCATTAATTTTGCATTGGTCTCTTGGTCTTCACTTTGTACCTGTTCCACTATATTGGCTAGTTGCTCCATTATGGGCTTTGTTTCATCAGGTACCTATAAATTGAAAGCATCTAGAAATATGTCCTTAATTTCTACTAATGCTTGCCTCTATTTATACTCATACCTAAGTACATCTTGCTTCTTCTTCCTTTCGATGCCTCTTGCACTTCAGTCATTTGGGCAATGGTCATGGTGTCATAGTCATACTTGGGAATGAATATCTCTTCATCAAGAGTAGGGTCTCCATAGTGAAGTACCCTTGTAACCTTGGTAGAACTCAAGCCTGGTACATATATCTACAATGGTACTATAGAGCTCAGCTGCTGTGAAGTTTTAGTGGGAGTCCCTGTTCTAGGCAAGTTAGCCAATGTTTGAATTGTCTGCTGCTCCTTCTCCTTAGGGCTCTCCCCTTCCTTGTCCTATTATTTTCTTCCTTGATCAATGAAATTTATCTTAGGAAATGCACCTTGTGTTTGTGCTATAGATATAGAGGTATCTTTTTGTCTAGTTTTCTCTTTTGTTGTCTCCCCTGCAGGTGTACTTATTGAAGTGTCAACCTTAGTAGTTGTGTCTTTGACTTCGTGCTCTTTAGGTTGAGTACTAGTAGCCATAGGAAGTTGTGAAGGTGGATCTTGCAAATTCACCTTATCCTTGGTAATTTTAGCTACTACCTTCTGCAATTCATCTACACTTACCAAAACAGGGCTAGTGCACAACTGTGATTGCAATGTTGTTTGATGAAGAATCTTCTTGAGATCCTCTGTAGTGAGTGGATTTATGTTCTGACAAGAGGTGTCAGGAACATCCTTTATTTTTATAGATTTTATAGGTGTAGTTGCAATATGTGGAGGACTAGGTGGTGGCAATTGGGTGTCTTGGACACTCTGTTCTTGTTGCTGCTCCCCAGTTGTTGCCTGTTCACCTTCTTGGACATCTTTCTCCACATCTTCCTCTTTTTCACTTTCATCAATATCTTCTTCTTCATTTCTCCCTTCAAAAGGGTCTTCTTCTCCCTCCTTTCTTGTAGTCAATCCATAGATTACCTTCCATATTTGTGTTGACTTTTTGACAACATCTTCAATTTGGTTCTGCAAGATACTGAAGGCTCGGTATTTAAGTACAAATTTGCTTACATATTTCTTGCTTGCCTTACTAATTTGACCTTTTGAAAGGTTTGGCATTACATGAGCCAAAGTTAACTCTCTTATTTCCTTTTCCACTTTGAGGCAGTAATGCCACTTATTCTCAATTAATGTGCTTAGCTCGTTGGGTATTGAGTCATCAAGTTCAAGTGGAGTAGTCTTGAACTTTGCCATCATAGTGTAGATGGACTCCTCAACTTTTTTTTGTTGTTCTATAGACAACTTATTGAACTTTATGGTCTTAAGACTAGATAAATCTACATTATCTCTAATATCATTATAAATGCTTTCTAATATGGATGAAGTAGAGCATCTTACCATTTTAAATTGTTCTTCATCAAATTATGTTTCTTCTTCCTCTAACTCTTGTGGTGCAACAAACTTTCTTTTCTTCTTCTCTACAGGCCCACCTTGCTCTATTGCCTTCTTCTTTTCTTTTTCCTTTGCTACTTTGGCTATTCCCCTTGTATCTACCCTTGTAGTTGGCTTAGCTAGACTAGGTTTTGTCACAGTTTTCTGTGCCTTAGGCTGTGTAATTGGTTGCTTCTTTGCTTTCCTTTTCTTGGGTTCAACCTTGGGTGCATCCTTCTCTGTACTTTCCTCTTCTCCAACATCTTCACCCATGCCTTGGGTTAATGCAGGTGGTCCTTTCTCTCGCTCTTCTTCATCTCCTTTTGCTTCCTCATCCTCTTCATCCCATTTTGTTGTGCCTTCACCAAGTTTTTCCTTTAGCTTTTTAACCAATTTATCCTTTTTCTTGAGAGTGGAGGCAATCTTTAACTCTATATTCATCTTTGACCTTATCACATCATAAGTGCCAAAGTGTGGGGCACTCTTGTCTATCTCTTCTGCCAATAATGCAGTTATTGTTGTAGATGCTTCATCTATGTTGATCTCATAACCAAAAGACCTCAACCACCTCACTCTTGGTATGATGGCTTGTACATAGGTATAGTCAATATCTACAAGAAAACAAACATCATTTACATGTTTCTCCACTAAATAAATTGGAATCCTGAGTCTTTTCTTCATTGATTTATAAAAATCTTCAAAATAACTTATCATCAGTGTGTCAAAGTTGTCTCCCATTTGTTCTATATATTCATTAATTTGGGCTATGATAGTTCTATCCTTTCTCCATGCAACTTTTCCAAAATAAGGAAATTCATTTTGAACATAGAAGAATATACAAACCAAAATTGCACCAAATTTGCATTGGGCATCCTTTATCCTTCTTATAGCTGCTAAGTTTTCATTAATCTTTTGTAATTGTAGCTCTGCAAGATCATAAGTATGATCATTTTTCACCAATTTGTAGCCTACATCTACTACAATACATGGTGCACTTTTGAGTCTACTAGATTGATAAAATTTATGGGCAATAACTCTAACAGCAAATTCAACAAGAGGATCTTGAATGGTGTAAATTGTCATTCCTCTTTTATTCCACTAGGCACCTATGTTTTTCTCAATAACCTCTTTGGACTCACTTCTCAAGGTCTTGTACCAATCTAGGGTAGGATATCCAATTACCCTATGAATGATTCTTTTTGTGATCTTTATGGGGACATCTTCTAACCATAGACTACCATCATCAATTCTACTTAACACAAGTCTAATCCATTCTGTCTTAAATAAGGTTGGAAAATCCAAAGCTCATGTTAAACCCTTCCTCTATGAAATTTTGTATTCATGATTCAAATCTCCATCAACACACAACTTCTCATAGGCTTCTCTTATTTCTATATCTCCTATGGCTCCTATCCTACAGTTATAGCATCTCCTTACATCCTGAACCATTACAACTTTTGAGGGTATGCAGGAAAGGGCTTCGGCGGGATTGTTCTTATATGCAACCTCAGGAATGGGATGAAAATTAGGCTATTTAACCTCATTTAATACTAGCTATACCTCAAATGACTCTTTGTCATGGGTTTTCTTAGAACTCAAAGCCATTTGTGCAAACTAGGGTTTCCAAAAAAAAAAATGAAACTACGTAGCTCGACACAAATGAAAATACCTCAAGATCGATGAAAAACACATTGTAAGATGTTGGAATCTACTTGGAACACTAGATTCTCTGCTATGAAGTTGCTCTACTCTTTTTCTCTTCTTTGCTTCTCGTTCACGATGAAGAAAAATGATTAAAATCATGATAATATACCCTATTTTCATCGCATTAAATGCTCAACTACCCACTCAACTTTTGAAGGATTTTTAACATTACTCAGCTTACACTACATTTCCACTTCACTCAACTTCCATTAGAGTTTCTCAACTCACCATCAGTTATCAACTCGATCACTGCTAGAAACTCGACACCTACTAGAGTTTTACTCGACCTCTGAGGACAACTTGGCAGTTTTGTAAGAATCTTCATATTATGACTTGGCATCTTTGCTTATGCTGATTTCTTCTTTTTAGTACTTCTTTATCTTGGGACTGGTGTATGATATAACTTTGTATATTAGTCCCATGCATCTATTCATGTTTAGTTTGATGAAGTGTGATCACTTGACCCATTGGGTGAAGTGATCCCTTCACTTGATGTGCTGCACTCATCTTTCTTTTTCCAAGTCTTATTAATTTTCCCTCTTATTTTTTTGACATCAATCTTTTCTTTTCCTTTGTTGGCCTCAATTTTTGGTGCTTTGGCCTTTGTTGGACAATTCCTACTGACATGTCCAGTTTTCAAGCAACCGAAGAAAGTAGTTTGGTTCAACCATCTTTAATAGTTCCCCTTGAAATGCGTTCTTATGCAATTCTAGGATATGTCCATATTCTTGACAATAGTGACAGCTATACCTAGTGTTGTAATCCCAACAATAGTGATTTCCATTGCCTTTTGTATTTGCTAGTTGATTTGATGTCCACATAGGCTTTGATGTGCATTCAAAGGCTCTATATCCATACTTATTGCAATTATGGCAATGTCCATCAAATCTTTGTGTCCATGTGACTTTGGTCCTACAATCTTGTGTCATATGTCCTTGCATGTTGTAGTTGTGACAGTAACCCTTGCTTTTGGGTGTGTTTGGTTGATTGATTCTTCTACTCTTGCACACATTAGTAGTGTGCCCCTTTTTATTATAGTAATGACAAGTGGGTTTAAAATCCTTACCTTTGTCACTTCTTTGCTCAACACCCTTTGATGATTCCCCAACTTTAGTGCTATTTTATCCAAGTCTTGATGTATCATGGGCTAATCTTGGGAATTTTAGCAACTGTTCAAAGTACTTGATGGCTTCACTTGACTTGTTGAGATTCTCTACTATATGTTTTTCTCTATTTAATTCATTCTGCAGCTGTTCATTCTACATCCTCAAAGTAGAGATCTCAATATCTTTCATATTGATTTCATGATGAAGGTTCATCATTTGGGCAAGTGTATCCATCTGCATGTTTGAGATCCTTGTTAATTTAGTACTTTTTTCTTCAAGTCTGTTTGGAAGATTCCTTTTGTCATCTTCCATCATGATTCTATCCTCAACTGCTCTTTTCTTTTGTTCAGTGATTTCACTTAAAATTATGGCCTATGATTCATGTTCCATCTTGAGAGATCTTATTTCTTCTGCTTGAACTTTATTTTTCTCCATTAGTTTTGCTATTGCTGCATCAAACTCTTTAGTGTCTCCATTGGCAAACACGTGTGTGGTATCAATCTCCTTGTAGTTTATATCATTTTCAGCTATGGCTATCTCCTTTCTTCTTTTCAAGAATTTTCTTAATTCCTCTCTAGCTTCCTCTACCTTGTGTAGAGCAAGATGCACATCTATCACTTGGTTCTTGATGATCTTTCCAAGTTTGAAAACTTCCATCTTTAGATCTTTTCCTCCAAGGTTTTAGGATTTTTTTTTAGAGAACTTGGCTTTGATACCAATTGTTGGAATATTCAAATGGGAAGAATGCTTCTGAGAGGGTGGGTGAATCAAAATTATTGCACTTTAACCATTAAAACTTTTAACTAAAAGTAAATTGCATGCTTGTAAACATATCAAACAACCATAAAAATAAAAAAAATGCATCACCACATAACACTTGAGATTTTGGTAACCTAGAAACCCTCTAGGAATAAGAAGGTAAAACTGGGGTGGGGATGATACCCACAAAATCACTATAGCAATAATGTTTGACCACTTCTGATGGTCTTCTTTATTAAAGGCCTGCCTTGTTAGAGGCTTTACACTATGTCAATAGTGACCTGGTTAAAGGATTTACAAACACTTTACATGAAGTGTTACCCTATTAAAGGATTTAATCACCTTTTTAAAGGATCCACAAAATAGCTGTTAAGCTAACCTATCAAAATAGGATTTCTTTTTTAATACAATTTCTAGAGAGTATTAGGTATAATAAACCTGATAGCTTACAATCCTTGATTGCTGAATTCAGGCACTTGATCTATTTTCTCTGATCTTGATTCTCTCAAATTTGATATTTGTTCATATTCCTTGATTTGTTCTAATCAACTGAATATCTAATTGTTTCTCTTTTCCTCTAAGTCTTTTTACTCTTTACTCTAAACTCCACTATAGTTTCCCATACACTACTTCATCCATATCAAATGCAATGAGATTTTTTCTTCCTTATAAAGAAATTCAAAGACTTAGGGTTAGATATGGATCTATGATCCATATTGAATCTCTATTTCCTACTCATTCCTTACACTTTTGTTATTGGTTGAATGCCTTTTTCATTTTTCTAATTGGATGAATGTAGTTTGCATAGGAGAAATAAAAGATTCGATAATATCCCTTAGATCCTTCGAGATTCATCATATGTTGGCCATAAAAATGGTTTGCATATGAGTTTGTGCCTTTTCAAACTCATATATACATTCTGTGTTACTCGACACTTACTAATTTCTAATGCTCGACACATATAACAAAACTATCTCACTCAACTCCTATTGTGTTTTTGTTTTGCTCGACATCGTCTGTGACTCTGCACTTAAATATCACTTGGCTCCTATATTGCGCTCGACACTGGATCTTCACTCGGCACCTGAAGTTTGCTCAACACCTGAAGATCACTCAAGACATGTTGTGCCTCGACATGCATAGTGTGCTCAGCTTCAATGTAAAAAGTGGTTAAGTGTGTTGGCACTCAAATGTCAAAACCATTCTGAGACTAACATTGCAAATGTTGCTCGGCATACTGGGGGCTGATTTATCTATATTTTAGAGGAGGAAGAAACTCTTAAGGAGATGCAAAAGACTATAAAGGAACTGGGCATGGAAGATAGTGTAGAATTTTTTGTAGGAGATGCCCAACAAATACTTTCCACTTACAAAAATATAGATTTTGTTGTTGTTGACTGAAAGATAGAAGACTATGGTCTTCCCTTAATGAATTTTATGACCTTAATGGGTTCATTGATTAAATGTAAAACCATATTAAACCACTTGCAATCTTTGAAAAAATAAATGCTTTTGATATTTAATATTGTAGACTATTACAACAATGGTGCTAGTTGCATGAGTTTATATCCATCATTAGAAATAAGAGAGAAAGACAAGAGAAAAGAATTCATCATAAGGATGAATATGATCAAATCAATTTTTCTTTTAGGCCACTAAATCTTATCAGTTGCATGAGTTTATATCCATCAACAGTAAGAAGAGTGCAAGACAAGAGAGCATAATCCATCATGAGGATGAATGTGATCAAATTGGTTTTACTTTTAGGTTGTTGAATCTAATAAGTTGCATGAGTTTATATCCATCATCAGAAAGAAGAAAGTAAGACAATAGAACATAATCTTTCATCCAAATGTGTAATATGATCAAATTGATTTTCATTGTGGGTTGTTGAATCTTCCTCAATTGACCCAAGTTACAAGGCTGAATTGTTGGAAATATTTAAGATATGATAGTTGAGAGGGGAGAGGTGAATCAGTAACTTCAAAACTTTAAAAAATTTAGCACTTTAACCATATATACTATTCACCATTCATTCATCTAATCTACTATATATATTTGAAATCAAACATCCATAACACATGTACACGATGATTTGGTAACCTAGAAATCTTTCAAATAGAAAGTAAAACTAGGGTGAGGATGATACCCACAAAACTTCATTACTGTAGTATGAGGTTGGCCTGTTAAGGCTTACACTGACCACTTTTGGTGATCTGCCCTATTAGGAGCACAAAGGACTGCTAGGTCCACCTTGTTAGAGGGTTTTACAAACATACACTGAAGTATGCACTCTGTTATGAGATTCATACAAAAACTATTAAGTCTACCATTTTAAAGGATTTACAAAACTGATTCACCTATTAGGATGAAACAGTGGATCTACTTACAACTTGATTGTTAATTAGATCCTTGAAGTACATATCACCTCTTGTGACTGATGAATCTTTACTGCTCCTTGTAGACCTTGCTGAATATTTTGCCTTACTGCTGATTCGCATTTATTCACCACAAAATATTAGATTCCCATCTTGATACTTACTTGCATACCTTGAAAATGATATAATACATTACATATATACCATTCCAATAATTACAATTCCAAGGTCGGCCAGAACACAAGTGAACAAAATATTACTAAGTCGGCCAAACAGTAGAAAACTCGGGTTCTTCAAGCTAACTTGGTAACCTTCTAATACTTGATGTCCACTGCATTACTTGGCATCATCATGCACTCAGTAGAAGTGAAGGCTCAATCCATACTAATCACACAACATAGCTTGGAACTCAGTAACCATTAGAGACTCAGTAGATATAGTATCACTTGGTAAAAATTGAATCCTTCGTTTACCTTGTTTTCACTCGATAAACACTACACTTTCATTACTTGGTAAACACTGGGCTTCCATCACTCGGTAAACACTATGAAGTTTTGTGAACACTATATGCTCAGTAGATACTTCTAGGTTGCATACCCACTTGGTAGCTTCATGAATGCTCGGTATGAACTGCTTGACTGCACACTCACTCAGTAGCTTCAGGAATGCTCGGTATGAATTGCTTGACTGCACACTCACTCGGTAGCTTCAGGAATGCTCGGTATGAACTACTTAAGTGATGAACCTACAAGGTAACCACTAAATGCTCAGTATACACTGTAGACTAAGTGATGAAGTCGGTAATCATTCAAAATTGAGTAAGTGTTGTCACTAATGACAAATACAATATAATGCCAACAATCTTCCCCTTTGGCATTAGTGACAAAACACTTATAAGCCAAAACATATGTACATAACCTGACTCAATAAATTTTGGCTTTTCAAAAGTGATCTTTGTAGAACTGTTGCATATACATTTCTATATATATCTTCTTGATGATTTATATACAAAGATACTTATGTACACATGCTAACTCTATTGAGTGCTAACTTCCCCTATCACTTATAGTGATAACTCTCCTCACTTATTATGCTGAATCTCTCCTCCTTTTTGACAATAATGCCAAAGGACTACATATATATAGTTTATATGACTACATCATAGTGAGATAGAAATTCTTGATGTACCTTAAGGATGGTGGAAAAAGTATTATCCCAAGTCTGCTACAAATTTTGACAGGTGGAGAGAGCAATTTGAACTTCCGTTGATAATTGGATCAAGTGATCAACCACTGAGAAGTTCTAATCTTGGACCAATGTTTTGCAATGAGTAATATGTTTCTGCATTGTGTCCATGATAGGAAGGATCATGTGGTGGATGTCTATGAGTGTAGACTAGATCCTTGCTTCCTCTCTCAATAGTTCTGCCTATACATCTGCCAAATATTTGATTTTGGTGCGATGGGAGGTTGTAGAGGAGGAGTCCACCTTTAACTTGGATGCACTTGATTGCATATCAATGTCAATCTTATTTATCTTATCCTTTATTTCTTTAGTAAAACCAGAAACATCACAAAGTTTGGCAAAAAGTGATGCTGCATTATCAAAAGAATTTTCAAAATTTTCCAAAATGTTTGACAATTCAACTTGCTTGATTGCTATCTTTTGAGAAATATTCTCTAGCACCTTATTATCAAATTTCCTTTCAGCTTTCTCAATAAGTTTCTCTTGTCCAGAAGAATCTTCATTAAATTTATGTACTACCTCTTCTAACTAAATCAAAATGTGTTGAGTAGAATCTACTTCAACACCTATAGCATCTGTAATTATATCCTTGGCATTCTCAATTATTCTGTATTCCTTATCCCTTTCTGATCTTAACTATTTCTGTGTAGCTTTTATCTCTATGAGTTGATTGGCTAACCTCATCTCTTCAATGGTAGTAGTGTCATAGTCAATCTTTGGAATTACTATTTTTGTTTCTTAGTTAATGTCTTCTCCAATTTCCTTTCCAGTGATCAAAATTTTTAATGGATGCTTTTGTTTGACTTCTGTGATTATTGGTTTGACATTAGGAATAGAAACAATAGTGGAGATAGAAGGGCTAGCAGTGAAAATTGGGATAGGACTCGAGGATTGAATGCCAATAGTAGTTCTAACCGGATAAAAAATTGAAACACTTCCCAAAAATTGTATCACACTCGGTAGAGTACCCATAGTAGTATCTAAACTAATTGGAGTTGAAGTGGATACAGATGATGCTAATGGAAACAAAACTATAGAACTTATTGGAATTGATGAAAACAAAATTGTGGAACCTGCTGGTACACTCATTGTTGATGAAGGAGCTAAGGAGGCCGACTCGGTGGCTAAAGAGGTGATAGAAAGCTTGTTAGATAAAGTGCTTGGCACTTCAATTTTAGATATGTGGAGCTAGGAGGTGGCTGGTGAAGATTGAGCAATTGATGTGACTATTGTGCTCACAATCTCACTTGTAGAAGCTATCTCCAAAGTAGATGTAACAATCTTTTGTAGAGAGTGAAGAAGGGATGCAATAAATTCTGCTACAATTTTTACTGGATCTTCTTCATCTTTTTCTTTCTCATGTGCTTCTTCCTCCTTATCTTCTTCCTCTTTCTCTTCCATTAGTGCATGCAACTCTCCTAGAGTAACTATGATGGATGGAGTGCTCTCAAAATCATCGTTGTCACTGTTGTCATCATCCTTGATTTCAATAGGATCATCATTGGGCTTTTGTAGATGATAGATGTTCTTCCACATGTTTTCTAGTCAATGTCCTCAATTAAAATCAAACATGTGTGAAATCTAATCATCATTTTACCTTCATTGTTCTTCATTGCTACCTTTATTTCTGCTTCAGTGAGACTTGGTAGAAGATTCTTCAGGGATTGCTCATATATGTCTTTGACCATTTGGGTGGTTGACTCCCATCTTGGTTGCAATCTCTCCAATAGCTCTTTGGAGATTGCTGGAAATTTCTTAGCTCTGTAATAGCAGTGAAGAATGAAATCAAATTCTGTCCTTTTAATGAAATTTTTTCCATAAATGCTTGGTACAAAGGTAGCTAAGATGACATAGTGCTTGATAGGTTGTCATTCACTTGCTCAGTAGAAGTTTACAATTTGATGATTGAAAAAAACTTTTGTTTAATCCCAACCTAGCTCAATAAGGTCTTCAACCGACTTTCCTCGGTAGATGCAACTTGGCGAAAGATATGCTTTCTTTGATCCTTGTGTATCTGGAATACTGATTTGATCATTTTGCTTTCTTTTATTTTGGAACTACTTGAGATATTACTAGAAGATGTAGTTCCATATCCTTGTTTATGGATCTAATTGGAGATGGCGGAGTCACCCACTTCTTGAATGACACTGCCATCATTTGAACTATCTTGCTCGATAGATTTAGGAATCCACTTTTGCCTCATCTGCTTCCAAATGTTTTTAGCTTTAGCTTTCTTTTAATCTTCAACTTTTCCTATGTTCATGTAGTTTTTAGCTATATGATCGAGTTCTATACATGTATAGCACCTTACAGTAGTGTCCTTCTTCCTTAGGTGATGTCTTGCATAGTTTATACCAATATGTCCATATTCTCCACAATAATGACATCTACACTAGGTATTGTAGTCCCATCCAAATATTGCTTTAACAAGTTGTTCAACTGGATTGAATGATTTGGATTTGCATTGGAATGCCTTGTGACCATGCTTCTTGCATTTGTGACAATTTCCTTCAAATTTTGGTTTCTCCTTGCATTCATTAACTTTATGACCATTGAACCGCCTCACAATAGGTGTTCCATAGTTATGCACTAGACCTAGCTTAGGAATAATCTATTCAAGCTAAGGACTACTTTTTCCCTACCATGAGGTGCATTTAGATTGTCAACCTAAGGACGTATACTTGAAATGGTTGGCACAGTATGTGCACTAGGTACCTTGATGAGTCATTATGCTTGTGCTGCAGGAAAGTAAAAATGCAAAGGAAGGAAGCTACACTACTGCTGTGGAAAGGAAAATACTGAATCTATGAATGTTGAAAACACAATGACAAGATAACAGAGATTCCATCTTGACTCATCCACTAGATTGTTCTCGTAGATACTGCAGGAACGTTCATGAAGTGTGATGCTACAGGAAGGAATTAACTAGCTACGTCTTACTTAAAATACTGCTAATGCTAGTAAAATGAATATATTCTATCCTAATCTAATCCACCTTCCAAGTGGGCCCCCTTGGTTGGCTTCTCTAATCTACCAACGCAGGATAGAAGCTAAAGAGAACTAATTCATTTTATTAATCAGTCATTATATGATTCAGAATTGTAAAGCACAATTGCAAAAAACTATGAATTAGTGTTCTCTCTTACTCGATAAAACTTATTAAAAACCAAAACTTCACACATAGGAGTTGATCCTAACATATATAGGGAATCTACTCTTTATTACATAATAGAAAAGTAAGTGTCCCAAGTTAAGTCTGTAGGAGAGAATATAGGAGAACAACTGAAAGTGGAAAGGAAGGATAATGGAATTGAGGAGGGAGAAACGAAGTCTTAGCATCCGCTTGTTACTACATAAATGCAGAGAAGGAAATGGCTCATAAAAGCTCCTCCTTATTCGTTACCATTTTTCCTAGAGTGGTTATAACTTTCTTTTCGTGGTGGTTCCTTGATGCTCGTTTCTCCTTGAATGCTATCGGCAACCAACTTTTGGATTCTTCCACTCATCCTTTAATCCTTATCATCAGGTTAGTTATGATATAAGACATATTTGCAAATAAACATCCATCAAACTAAATTCAAGCATAAGAATGCACATTTAGATATTTGTATGAAATACTGCATATTAGATATAATTTAGGCAAAAGATGACATAGTTTTTCTACCCCATAAATCATCAAAGGTTTATCAAACATAGGCTTATAAGTGTTAAAACAAGGATAAACGAAGTATCACAAAGTATCTTAAACATAACAAAATAAAGGAATTTTTTAGACTCATCATCTGCCCCCTGCTAAACTAATGCTTATCCTCAAGCATTACACTTCTTTGTCAAAGATATGAGCTCCCCAAATTCTATCTTTCCCTTTCTGCTACTCTTGAAGGTGTAATAGAATCCTCTAGTCCTTTCCCATACTTCTCGCCTGTGGTCTTCTTGCAACTTATCAAGTTTGTCAGCATCAATATCATACAAGGGCCATAAAAGCATTGGAGGTTGCATGGTCAAAGGACACCATAGCTCTAGCCTTAGTTGCTTTCCCAGTTTTAAATATTTTAGAACTCTATATAGTGCTGCTTCCAAATTAATAGGACTGTGCGACTCTAATTTTTTGAGAGAATCAGGTAACCGTGCCCATCTACTTCTTACTCTGGTCATAGCTCTCTGGAATGCAAAGTAGGGAAAGTTTTCATATTCAGCATACACTTTGGCTCTAGCAGCAAATACCTTCTTTCTAACTTCTAGATTACTCTTCCCATAGGTTAATGTAAACCAGTCTTGAAGCATTTCTTTTGGTTGTTTACTTTCTGCCCTCCAGGGTAAAGGTTTTGTTCTCTCCTCATCTCTATAATTAATCAGTTGTCTGTCATAATTCACCTCATTAGACATCCATGACATAAAAGCTTTCAAATGCACATCTCCTATATAGAGAAAAAGATTCCACTCAGTTTCTGCAGGAATGACAAAATTATGAATATACAACTCACACAATAGATTTTTCTGCCATGGTGGTAAGGTTTGATACAACCCATAAAACTCTTGTGCAGTTTTGAATTCTGCATTTACATTTCTGAGGGTTAACATCAACTGAAACAAAAGATATTGTTCTTTCAAACAAAAAGCATATACTCGAGGAGGTGGTATGCAAGCAAGAGCTTGATCAGCTAATTTAAGCGCATGTTCCATGCGTTGTTTCTATCTTTCTAGCTGTTCTTTCAATTCTTCAATCTCCTCATTTTGTGATGTTATGATGTTGCTCATTCTTTTTTTCTCCTCTTTCCATAGTGCTTTAGCAAATAAATGCTGTCCATATAATTAGAAAAGGAGT
This sequence comes from Cupressus sempervirens, assembly GCA_028749045.1. Taxonomy (NCBI): domain Eukaryota; kingdom Viridiplantae; phylum Streptophyta; class Pinopsida; order Cupressales; family Cupressaceae; genus Cupressus; species Cupressus sempervirens. The sequence goes on from CM053786.1 coordinate 318,615,883, forward strand.
TTTTGCAAGGTGACAGCACTGTTATCCTCTTCATAATCCTTTTTCTTTTTCTATTCTCGCCATAGATGTTCCGCCAAACTATTGATCCATGTTGACTTATATGAGACTAAGGAAGTATTCGAATCATGATATTCAAGAACTAATTCATTCTCATGGCTTGAAACACCTAGTAAATCCATTAAGGTTTCGTTAATTTCTTGCTCACATGCTGCAGGAGGATTACCAGAAGCTTCTGTCATCTCAGTGTGAAGGGGAGAATGGTAATAAATTATCTACATAGGAGACTCTAGAGTAGGTGCTTTAGACGATATAGGATCTTTAAAAAATTTCCCTCTCATTCTAGGGCTTCTCTACAAAGGAGTCTCTTCTTGTACTACTATCTTTTACCTACTTTTCTATTTTGGTGTCACTGCTATAGGATTAGTTGCTATAGGAACCTTCTTTGTTTTCTTCTGTTGCTTAATTGTAGGACTAGGTTTTTGTTGAGTAGCGATTTCTTCTGGTGACTTCCGTTTCCTTTTAGCTTTACTAGTAGTGGGTTTAGGGATGTCCTGTTCAGGTGGAGCCACATTCTCTTGAATGGAAGCAAATTCCGGTTCAATCCCTTGTGTGTTTTCTATTTCAGCTCCCTCAATATTTTGTTCTGCAAGTTCACTACTGGAAGCTACGTTTTCTTCACCTTGCTGTTCACTAAGGTCAACTTGGGGTTGTAGGGTTTTAAATTTCACAAAGTCATCCCATGTCAAAGGGGATACATCCCTAAGAGACCTTTTTATTAACAACTTAATCAAGGCATGGTGAGTGACAGAATTATCTTTCCCTTTTTGAATCTCTTCCGCACTAATACAGAGCATATTATACAAAACATTTGGAAGATTCATAGCAATATTGTGCCTTATACAACTAAGCAACTTAAAATGGTGTGCATGTAAGTGAGAAAATCTGCCTTCACAAGTAAAATACCTGATGACATGCATTGCTAGCTCAGGGTATGGAGGTGGAAAAGATAATCTCTTGCACCCCTGCTTTGTAACATCCAATTGAGGGTCATGTGGGGTAGTGAACTGGGCCCTTGCTGACCTAGCGTCATGCGAGCTCGAATAATGCTCTCCAACAGAAGGTAACCCTGCTACTTTTGCAATTCATTCTTCTATTGCAATTACTGTCAAACCCCACACAGAAGCTTCACCTTCATCAAATGTCCTAGTGAATTCTACAACTGCTTCTTCATCATATGCTGTTAAATTCAAACAATAACCTAACCACCTACGTGCATTGAATCTTCTTACTGCTTCTACGTCAGAGAGCAAAAAAATGTGCTCAACTGGCTCTCTTCTCTGTAAACCTCCTCCCATTTCTTGATACTTCTTTTGCTACTGCATTTCTCTCTCCCTTTCTGAATGCAAACTTCAAGACTCTGCGTTATTTCTCAGATGCTTCACCACTTCTTTTTGGGAACATTAATTGCCATAACCAATTGTTGTGTGCCATAATTAAACTTTAGGTAAAAGTAAATCATGAATTTGCATGAAAATTTCTCGAAAACATGGTTCAAATGCCAAAATTTTAAAAATGGGTCACATCATGGCTTAGCATGAAAATTTTGGCACGAACAAGGAAAAAAAAAATTCATTCAGAAAGTGGGAGTACAACACTTGACATGGCATACTTATGGCAAAAAGTTTTCATTAATAAGGGGTAATGCCAAGATTTTAGAAAATCATCACAGTTAATCAAGCATGTCATTGGATAGTATGACACTCCCCTGCCCCCTGCCAATTTTACGACAAGTGTCCTCACTTGTCAAACTAGTATGAGTGAGGGACTAGAATATGCCGTAATTATAGAGACTATGCAGTATTATATATAATTAACAAAATTTGCAAACTTATAAATGAATAATAGTTTGAAAATGTTTATACCTGCCAAGTGGATTGTCACATGCTCCAAAAAAAGGTGGCAAAAACAATGTAAACGGCAACATCCATTAGCATGTGTAGATTTGATTGAAAACACAAAAACTTAATTATGTAGAAAGTGAGTGGATGGAAGATTAAGAAATGGAGTGGGGTGGGTGGTTGGAAGATTAAGATATGAATGGAAATAAATATCATGAAAAGAAAATCAACTTTATGCGAACATAAATTTATTATTATGGATATGCAAATTAGAATTAATGTTGAAGAGGAGCAGGCGGAAGGTTTTCACCTTCTGCTGCAGGAAGAGATACTTGAGTTGTTGGATCCGGTTATTTGAACTATTGCATGAATTCGACTTTTTTTTGAGGCTGTTTCTAAAGCTTAAGTCGATGACCGTTGATTAGCATTTTGAAAGGCACATCATCAATTGTGGTTAGTTGAACTGTTCCATTGTCAAAGACATGGATGATTTGATATGGTCCTAACCATTGCATGTGCAGCTTTCTTGGCATATCCTTAAAGCGAGAATCATACAATAATGCCTAGTCACCAGCTTTGAACTGTTTGGTTAGGATATGAGAATCATGCTAGTGTTTTCTCTATTTTTGCACCAGTTCAATGTGTTCTAAAGCGGTCTTGCGCATTTCATCCAAAGAATTAAGATGCAGGATGTGTTATCTTTGTGCTACAGGAAGATCAATATCTAAGGTCAAGGTTGTTCTTAAAGTCTTGTGTTCAAATTCAATTGGAAGCATTTCCACTTTCCCATACAAAAGCTCAAATGGTGTGAATCTGGTAGTGGTTTTCCAAGTTGTTCTATAAGCCCAAACAACTTCTTGTAACCGGCTAGTCCAATCCTGACGATGCAAATGGACTGTTTTAGTTAGAATATTTTTCAACTCATGGTTGGTAACTTCTGCTTGTCCATTGGCTTGTGGATGATAAGGACTAGATCTGTGATGCCTAATGTTATACTATTTCATCAACTCTAAAATCAGGTTGGAAGTAAACTATGTGCCTTGATCAATAACCAATTCTTTAGGAACTCCATAGCGTGTAAAAATCTCTTCATACAGGAATTTGGCAACTTTTTCATCACGAGCATGCTTCATAGCCTTAACCTCAACCCATTTGGTTAGGTAGTCAGTACAAACCAGAATATAAGACTTCCCATTGGATGGAGGATCAATAGGACCGATGAAGTCCATTCCCCATTTGTCAAATGGTGTTACCACCACTTGAGGATTCAGAGACATTTCATCTATTTTGGTTGGGCGACCCATTCTTTGGCATTGGTCACACTTCCTTGTATAATTGATTGCATCTTTATGAAGGGTAGGCCAATAGTAACTAGTGGCTAAGATTTTGAAAGCTATTCTTTTGGCTGCAAAAATGTCCTCTACAGGGCTCATTATGACATGCATGCAAAATATCATATGTCTCATCTTCTCTTACACATCTACGCATAACTTGATCAGGTCTAGTATAGAATAGAAAATTATCTATCCATGAGAAATGGAAGCTTTTCTATATGAGCAGCTTTCTCTCCTTATAAGAAAAATGGGCTGGTGTCTTATTAGCTGCAATGTAGTTAGCAATATCTGCATACCATGGAACTTTAATAGCAATATGAAACAAATGTTCATCTGGAAATGCATCATCTACTAGAGTAGTATTAGTATCATGATGATTGATTCTTGACAAATAATCAGCTACAACATTTTTTTTTCCAGGCTTATCCACTATGGTTATGTCAAATTCTTGTAGCAATAGTAACCATCTTGCTAACCTACCAGTTATAACAAGTTTGTTCATGAGATATTTGATTGCTGCATGATCAGTATGAACATAGATAGGATAACCTGTGATGTAATAGCATAGACTACTGCTAACAATTCTTTTTTAGTCACTGTGTAATTTAGTTCTGGGCCGTGAAGACTCTTACAGATATAATAAATGGCATTTTCAAGATTTGAGTGTTTTTGTGCTAAAACTGCACCTATGGCATAATCAGAACCATCTGTATATATGTGAAAAGGTAGGTTCCAATCAAGGCCTTGTAAAATTGGGGTTGTGGTCAAAAGTTTCTTAAGTTGCAGGAAAGCTTTTTCACACTCAGGTGTCCAATCAAATTCAGCTTCTTTGGTGAGCAACTTGTACAAAGGACTAGCTATTTTGCTGAAGTTTTTTATAAAACGCCTGTAATATCCAGCATGTCCCAGAAAAGATCTGATATCTTTTAATTTAGTGGGTATGGGTAATGTTTGAATTACCTCAATTTTAGCTAGGTCTACTTGTATACCTGCAGTAGATATAAAATGACCGAGTACCACACCCTCTTGCATGAGCATGAAACACTTTTCACTATTTAGTGCCAAATTATGTTCTTGACATCTTACCAAAACTTTTTCAAGATTTATCATTGCTTCTTGAAAAGTAACTCCAAATGTTGTAAAGTCATTCATATATATTTCCATACAATCATGTGATATATCAGAAAAAATACTAATTATAGCTCGTTGAAATGTTGCAGGAGTGTTACAAAGACCAAATGGTAAAATAGAGTATGCAAAAGTACCCCATGGACAGGTAAATGTAGTTTTGTCTTGGTCTTCAAGAGCAATACTGATTTGATTAAAGCCACTGTATCCATCTAAAAAGGAGAAGTACTTCTTTCCAGCTAGTGTATCCAAAACTTGATCTATGAAGGGTAAAGGAAAATGATCCTTTTTAGTAGCCTTATTCAACTCCCTATAATCTACACAAATTCTCCATTTTTCTCCTTTCTTAGGTACTATAACCAATGTTGATACCCATTTACTATTAGATATAGGATAGATAAAGCTAGCATCAAGCAGTTTCTGCAATTTTGTTTTGACTATTTCTCTGAGGCTTGGATTTATCCTCCTTTGAGGTTGACGAAGTGGTAGACAACCTTCATTAATGTATATCCTATGGGTACACAGTGTAGGGCTTAATCCTTTCATATCACCATAATCCCAAGAAAAAGTCTTCTTATGCTTTTGAAGCAATTATTTTAATTGTTCCTTCTATACAGATCTCAATTTGGGGTTAACATGTAGTTTATGGCCTTTACTCAGTTCAACAGGAATAGTGGATTCTACTATAGCAATTTCAGAGATTGGGCTTCCTTCTAATTCACAGGGAAGTAGTGAACAAAGATTTTTAGGTTCCTTAAGTAAAGTACGACTTGTATCACACTCCTCATATGTAATCAATTCTAATACAAAGCTTTCAGACACATCTTTTCCTACCACACAAGTGTTGGTAAGGATGCTCTGGATTACCGAATCTTCTTCTTGCAACTTTAGAAAAGATTGCCTATGTAACATCATAAGTTGTACTATGGAATTTATCTCTTCTTCATCATCTCCTAAATCTAGCCAAAAAGATGTACTCAAATCTGGTAATGGTTGTACAGGAGGATATAGATCAAATTGCTTGGTTGCTTGGCCATTTGATATGGTCATATTCCCTGATCTGCAATTTATGTTTGCATCAGCTGTGGCCAACCATGGTCTACCTAGAATGACAAGATAGCCAGATAGGTTTACTTTAGGGGACAAAATCATGAAGTCCATAGGATATTCTAGGGAATCTAAGGTCACAACAATATTTTCTATCATTCCATCAGGAATGACAGTGGAACTATCTGCAAGCTGCAGAATAGTTGGTGTGGGCCTTAATCCTTCTATTTGTAACTTCTTCATGATTTCTTTAGTCATCACATTTATAGCAGCTCCCAAATCTATTAAGGAATTTTTAACAAATTGACCATTTATGCTAACACTTACTACTGGACTCCCTGGGTCAGAATATTTTGGTGAAATCACTCTTCCTAACATGATATCAGCTAAGTGTCCAACAACATGAACTATAGTAGGATCCTTCTTCTTCCTTCCAGGTTTCTTTAGACAAGCTTCCCTTATAGATTTTCCATAAGCAAGAATGTCATTAATAGCTTGAAACAAAGGTATTTAGACATGCATATTCTTCAACTGATTAATAATGTCAAAGGGTTTTTCCTTGCTTTGTTTAGGTTCCTTTTGTATTAGTTGGTCTAGAAAAGGAGACTTTATTGCTGGTTGAACTAGTATTGGTATGGTAACATTAATTGGGTCAACAGGTTCATCAACCAAAGGTTTTGATGCTGCAAGAGAGTCTGATACTTCAGTTATAAGAGGTGGCTTTGGTGCTGGTAAGGTCAATCCAGATCTCAAATGTATATCTGCGACATCTAGGGCACAAGCAGGGTACTGTTGGGTATCATCACTATACATGGGCTGTTGTGGTTGACTATTTGGATTTGGCTGAGGATGTACATGTAGCTGTGTTTGCTTTTGAGGTCCACTATATGTAGGTGGTGGCATTAAAGCAGGTTGTTGAGCTGGAGGGGGTAATTGTGGAGCACCAGTATTTTGGTTAGGCCATTGTTGAGATCCTTTCCATTGGTTTGGAGATTGCCAATTCCCTTGGGGTGGTTGCCATTGGTTTTTTTGGTTCTAGGGCCATTGGTTATTCTATTGGTTAGGCCAAGGTTGAATTTTGAGACCATTGAGACTGTTGTGGGTTATTTTTCCTAGCATTATTCCAATTGGGTTGGTTTTGTGGAGGACCTTGGGTATTGCGGTTTGGCCATTGATTACTATATGAATTTGAATTTTGCAAGGGGTCTTGAGGCATACCTTGATGTTGAGCCCATGGTCGGTGTTGAGCAACAAAGAATACTTGCTCATCATCCCCATCTATCTTTACATATCCAGTTGGAAGATGCTGGTTCTCCATGCTTGCAACCAATTTACAATGGCAATCCTTCTTTTGCTTTCGACAACAAGGATAGTACTCAGCTAGTTGTAACTCAGCCTTTGCTTTCTTCTTCTTTGCAATCATTGTATCCAATTGTGTAGTGACATCATTAATGATGTCTTGTTTGAAATCTGACAACAAATTGGATATTTCAAGTTTTGAAATGCCTTGACTAATTCCTTTTGTAACCGTAGAATGGGGTCCTCGACCTTTCTTCATGGTTGACCTTGAGTAGTTTTGACATATCTTTTTGAGGTCATCCCATTGAGCTTGATATACATCTCCACCGGCCATCAGGTCCAATGCTTCCAAACAGTCTTCATTCACTCCTCTTAGAAAGACTAGTTTTTGGGAATCTTTAGACAATGTGTGCTGAGGATTCTTTTGTAGTGTATATAAAAATCAAGAAACATAGTCTTCTAATGTCTCTTCCTCCTTCTGTGATATCCTAAAGATATCATCTCCTCTTGTGCTAGATTCTTTGCAATATTCTTTATATTTTTCCAAAAACAAGGCTTGCATTTCATCCCAATTCGTAGCTGCATTGGCTCCTAAGCCCATGAACCATTGTAAAGCTGATTCTTTCAATGTGGCTAGAAATAATTTAAGCTTATAGGCATCAATGTTGTAGTCAAAACTATGACAAAGGATGTCAAACTCAAACAAGAAGCTATCAAGGTCTTCAGTTGCAAGGCCATAGAACTTTGGAAGAGCAGTGGGAGGTATATTCTTGAGATTGGCATTGATTATGAGACTTGGAAGTGGAAATGGAAAAGTGGGTTGTGCCATGACTGGTGGGACTGGATTATGAGATTGCTGCTAAAAAGGAATGTTAGGCACTAGATGATTAATAATTGGTGGATTCAAGGTAGTGTTATCAAGAAGACTGGTCAATATTTCATTGAAAGGTTGGAGACCAGATATATCTAGGGACTCAGCTCTTGATGATGATACTGTGGGGAAAACAGGACTTGCATCTTCAAAGGACAAATCAACTTCTTCTTCAACTTCTTCATTCAAATTAATAGATCCTTGTGGAAGAAATCTTCCATATTCATCTCGTCGTCTTCCTCTTCAATGCATGCAACTAAAATTTTCACACTGGTAAAAAGAACTTAATCTAAAAACTATGACTCAAAAATGATCCTAGCTTGACACGATCCCCGACAACGGCGCCAAAAATGAACTGCCTCACAATAGGTGTTCCATAGTCATGCAAATGCCCTAGCTTAGGAATAATCTATTCAAGCTAAGGACTACTTTTCCCCTACCATGAGGTGCATTTAGATTGTCAACCCAAGGATGTATACTTGAAATGGTCAGCACAGTATGTGCACTAGGTACCTTGATGAGTCATTATGCTTGTGCTGCAGGAAAGTAAAAATGCAAAGAAAGGAAACTACACTACTACTGTGGAAAGGAAAATAATAAATCTATGAATGTTGAAAACACAATGACAAGATAACAGAGATTCCATCTTGACTCATCCACTAGACTGTTCTCGCAGATGTTGCAGGAACGTTCATGAAGTGTGATGCTACAGGAAGGAATTAACTAGCTATGTCTTAATTAAAATATTGCTAATGCTAGTAAAATGAATCTATTCCATCCTAATCTAATCCACCTTCCAAGTGGGCCCCCTTGGTTGGCTTCTCTAATCTACCAACACGAGATAGAAGCTAAAGAGAACTAATTCATTTCATTAATCAGTCATTACATGATTCAGAATTGTAAAGCCCAACTACAACAAACTGTGAATCAGTGTTCTCTCTTAATCGATAAAACTTATTAAAAACCAAAACTTCACACACAGGAGTCGATCTCGACATATATAGGGAATCTACTCTTTATTACATAACAGAAAAGTAATTTTCCTAAGTTAAGTCTGCAGGAGAGAATATAGGAGAACAACCGAAAGCAGAAAGGAAGGATAACATAATTGAGGAGGGAGCAATGAAGTCTCAGCATCTACTTGTTACAACGTAAATGCAGAGAAGGCAATGGCTTGTAAAAGCTCCTCCTTATTCGCTGCCATGTTTCCTAGAGTGGTTATAACTTCCTTTTTGTAGTTGTTCCTTGATGCTCGTTTCTCCTTGAATGTTGTCGGCAACCAACTTCTGGATTCTTCCACTCATCCTTTAATCCTTATCATCAAGTTAGTTATGATATAAGACATATTTGCAAATAAACATCCATCAAACTAAATTCAAGCATAAGAACGCACATTTGGATATTTATATGAAATACTGCATATTAGATATAATTTAGGCAAAAGATGACATAGTTTTTCTACCCCATAAATCATCAAAGGTTTATCAAACATAGGCTTATAAGTGTTAAAACAAGGATAAACGGAGTATCAAAAAGTATCTTAAACATAACAAAATAAATGCATTTTTTAGACTCATCAACCATGCTGAGTGCAACTGTAGCATTTACCATTGAATTTACCTTTTCCATTGCTCCAACACTTTTTTGATGTGTGACCTAACTTACCACAGTGATTGCAAGTATGTCTTTGATTCCTTTGGGCACCTTGTTTGGAGTTTTCACCTTCTTCCTTATAACCAAGTCCAACTTTACCTTTTTGTCTATGAAGATTATGCTCACTTTGTTGATTTAATTGAGTCATGTCTGCTTGAGATTTCATCATTCTCTCATTGATTTGTTTTTCAGCATTTAGGTCATTTTCCGAACTTTCATTGATTTTTCTTTCAGATCTTAAGTCACTTTGTAAGCTTTAATTGATTTGTCTTTCAGTGATTAAATCATTCCTTAGGTTTCCATTTTCAGATCTCAGATTCATAATTTCTTCATTTGCATTAGATAGTTGATCCACAAGATCTTCATGCTGATTGGATTGATTATTTCTTGTCTCTAAGTCTTCAGTTGCCTTGTTTCTCTATTCCAAAACTTCACATAGCCTGATTGATTGGATTTCTTGTTCTCTTTTAAGCTCTCTTACTTCTTCCTACAGAGAGCCATTTTTCACTAGGAGTTCCTTGATTGCTTCATTAGCTTCATTTGAACTGCTTGATGGTAAAAGGTCTTCAATCTTTTCTTCAACATATTAATGGTCCTTCATTTTTCTTGCAAGTTCCTTCCTTCTCTTTAGGGATTGAGAAAGATGCTCCTTTGCTTCTTTGAGTTGAGCTATGGCCATTTTCAGATCTAGCTTTTCATTTTCAATAGCTTAATCAAGCCTAAATATCTCCATTGCCCTTGATCTTTGCTCAAGCTGTCAAACTTTTATCTTGAGAACCACAAAAGCTCTGATACCAATTGTTGGAAATATTTAAGATATGATAGGTTACTAAGAGGGGAGGGGTGAATCAGTAACTTCAAAACTTTAAACAATTCAACACTTTAACCATATATACTATTCACCATTCATTCATCTAATCTACTGTATATATGAGAAATCAAACATCCATAACACATATACACAGTGATTTGGTAACCCAGAAACCTTTCAAATAGAAAGTAAAATTGGGGTGGGGATGATACCCAAAAAAATTTATTACTACAGTATGAGGTTGGCCTATTAAGGCTTACATTGACTACTTCTGGTGATCTACCCTATTAGGAGCACAAAGGATTGCTAGGTCCACCTTATTAGAAGATTTTATAAGCATACACTAAAGTATGCACTCTGTTAGGAGATTTATAATAAGACTATTAAGTCTACCCTGTTAAAGGATTTACAAAACTAATTCACCTGTCAAGATGAAATAGTGGATCTACTTACAACTTGATTGCTAATTAGATCCTTGAAGTACATATCACCTCTTGTGACTGATGAATCTTTACTACTCCTTGTGGACCTTGCTAAATATTTTTCCATGCTGCTGATTCGCATTTATTCACCTCAAAATATTACATGTCCATCTTGATACTTACTTGCATACCTTGAAAATGATATAATACATTACATATATACCATTCCAATAATTACAATTGCAAGGTCGGCCAAAACACAAGTGAACAAATTATTACTGAGTTGTCCAAACAGTAGAAAACTCAAGTTCTTCAAGCTGACTTGGTAACCTTCTAATACTCGGCATCCACTACATTACTCGACATCGTCATGCACTCAGTAGAAGTGAAGGTTTGGTCCATACTAATCACACAACATAGCTTGGAACTCAGTAACCATTGGAGACTCGGTAGATATAGTATCACTTGGTAAAAATTGAATCCTTCAATTAACTTTCTTTCACTCAATAAACACTACACTTTCATTACTAGGTAAACATTGGGCTTCCATCACTCAGTAAACACTATGAAGCTCGGTGAATACTACATGCTCGATAGATATTGTTGGCTTGCACACCCACTTAGTAGCTTCATGAATGCTTGGTGTGAACTACTTGACTGCACACTCACTTGGTAGCTTCAAGAATGCTCGGTATGAACTACTTAAGTGATGAACCTACAAGGTAACATTTGAATGCTCAGTATACACTGTAGACTGAGTGATGAACTTGGTAATCATTTAGTATTGAGTAAGTGTTTTCACTAATGACAAATACAATATAATGCCAACATGAATATTGGGGACAATCATTAGGATTGGCACAATCAAAGATGATCTTTTGGCAAGTGACTCTACAACTCAGGGATTATATCAAATTGGGTTGGAATTTTTTTAGTTTTACAAAAGGTAAGGTACCCAATAATATCAGGGATTATATCAAATTGAGGTTGGAATTAGTACAGTTCTACAGAAAGTAAAGTGCTCAATAGTCTTAGCATTTCAATAAAGGGTTGGCTCAATATAAAGTGTAGAGTACTAATAGAAATGCAGCTTCATACATATTCTGGATCAAAATACATGGGATTCCATTAAAGAATTTTTGTTCCTTAACTAGCAAGGGATTTCATTCATCCCAAAACTCTCTCTTTCTTGATAACTTTCTCTTTTGAGACCGATTGTATGATAGTTTTTTGCATTGACATTTTTGATTATTGTCTCTTTCTTTCTTGACATTACAAGTAGGAAGGCCAAGGTAGAGGCAAGCTTGAGGGGGAAATTCCATAAGAGTAACATTTTTCTTTTCCGAGGAGAGCATTATGCATGAAGAACAAGGACAAATTAGAGGAAAGAGGGGAGATGGGGATGGGGAAAAGGAAGAAGTAATTGTTGGGAGCCTTCTGAACTTTGGTAATATCAGAAATGGACATGTAGTTGAAGAGAAGAGTGAGATAAAGGTAGAAGAATCAACCCCTATTTTGACTAAGAGAAAAGTAGAGGTATACATTAAATTGGAGAAGAAATTCAAGGAAATTGTAATGGAGGATGAATAAATTTTGGTGGATATTCATGGCTTTTTCTTCTATTATTCCAGAGTTAACACTCCTATCTTCATCGACATTGTTGACATGTTTTTTGCACAACTTTTTGATTAGTTTGTTTCTTGATGATTGTTCATTTTTGGCCTCCATATCTGATCATTTTCCTATTCTTTTCAATTTTGTAATCCAAATAAAATAGAGCCTTTTGAGGCATTCAAGATGGCAGTTTAGAGTTCTATCAAGCTTATGATTAGGATGGAGAGTCTACCATTGATGGTTTGTAAAATAATATTAGCTTATCAACAATGGGTGGATGATAAAAACATTTCATTAGAGTTGGCAAGTCATACTCAAGTAAGTTGGATTCCACTACAAATAACATTGTACTTGTTGCCCGTTATAAAAAATGAACTACCTATGGTATTTAAGATTGTTTTCAATGTAAATTTTGATAGATACATTTGTCTTTTATTTCAAAAGTTATAAAATAGATTATATTTCCATTGAATGTTAAATA